>CAOLHI010001134.1:0-600000 GCA_948474755.1 Ctenosaura bakeri
TGGGCAGGAGTAATGCAGTTAGATAGTCTGAGTGACCCAAAATGTCCTCCTTTCTTGTTTGCCTATTCTGACCCCTCTGTGATGTAAACTGATACTCTTAGGGATGTTTTTCCACCTTTCCTCTTCCCACCGGTCTCTCAACTTTTTCCTAAAAGTTTCATGGGCTGAGAATCAGCTTCTCCAGGTGAAGAGCAACCTCAAAGGAGGACAAGCAGAAGAAAGTGCAACAGGAGATAATCAGGCTGGGATGAGAGCCAGCTGGCTCCAGCCTTTTTAACGAAGGCAAAGGGTGGTGGCTCAATGCCAGAAACAACCTGTGTGTTTGCCAGCCTTTGCGTGTGCTACAGATTCCCTGCTCACCATCTGTCTTCTTCTCTGACCTTTGGACTGTCTGACCTTGCTGCTCATTGGATTCCTGACCTTTGGACCAATACTGGACTTTGCTTCTGCTTCACTCTGACGAGACAAGTTTTATTGGACAACTAAGCTGTATCTGTTTGCCTGCTGAATATCTTGGCACTCTGTTGCCTGAGAATGGACAGCCAGTGCCTACAACAAGAATGAATCTAGACTAGATTAGCACCATGAGTAACTTTCCTATCTTAAAATGGAGTTCCCATAACAAAACCTTTAGTTTGTTTTTCCAAGTCATTGTTGTCTGTCTTTCTTAATCAGGATTGCTAACTGATGTATCAGGTTATGGGCCCAGGCTTTTGTTTTTTAAGAGCTCTGTGAAAGGATTAAGGTAGATCAAGGAACTAGGGCATGTGCGTGCAAGAACAAAGAGGCATAGGGACCTCCTGGAGTAGGAAGCTGACCATTCCCAAAGAGAAACTCAGAGAGTAGGTCCCTGACGTCTTAAGGGAGCTGGACCCAATAGTTACTCTATGGCCACCATCCCCTACTAAACTTGTTCCAGAATTGTGGACTACAACTTCCATTATCCTTGAGCACATTGACTGTGGCATATGGGTATTGCCTGAAATATCCAGAGGGAAGGTTCCTCTCAAGGCCTGAACAAGAACACATTTGGTTGGGTACCCACCACCACAAACACTCTCACGATACACCTCAGTTTAAGCTCTGCTCACAGCCTTTGGACAGATTTGACTCAGCACCATAATGTTCCTGTAGAACAGATTCTCTGCCCTAAACTAGATAGCCATCTGCCATGGAAGGAAATGGTAGACCAAATCCAGAGACAAACAACTCATCCTTAGTCACAACAGGAGTCCTTGCACACTATCCAATTATAGAACTATGGTTCCGCCCTATAGAATCCTCCAAACTCAACAAAGAGGCCTAGTGCCTCATCAAACAAGAAGCCTCCAGATCCATAGACTTTGGCCATGGGAAGTAACAAGGAATCACAGTCCTCCATTGGTGTCATGGAAAGAGCACCAGGACCTTGGTTGATTTCAAGCAAGGGATTCCTTAGGCATCGGCAATATTCCCCAGATGGGGAAGTCTCCTTAAATGTGTCTACACCATGTCTTGGAAGTTGTCCTCTGACTCAGGTTGGTCTCATACTCTTTGTGTGGCCCTTCCTGCCATGACAAATGACAACATTCAAGGACAGCAGCAGAAATGTATGGCCATAAAGCTTTCTTCTGGTTACGTGTGTTCTCCATGGTGGGCATCTCTTTTGGTAGTGGAATTCCTTCTCTAAAGGGCAAAGGTGAACTTCCGTTTCCTCCAAATACCTTGCAAGCAATGGTGCTCCAGGTCTGGATTGCTATGGAAGATGCCACAAGATTCTTGTATTTTCTACAGTTCATAGAATCCTAGAGTTGGAAGAGACCCCAAGGGCCATCCAATCCAACCCCAATTTTGCTATGCAGGAGGACACAATCAAAGCACTCCCAACAGATGGCCATCCAACCTCTGCTTAAAAACCTCCAAAGAAGGAGACTCCACCACACTCTATTGAAGCAGTACATTCCATGGTCAATTGGCCAACATAACATTCCTTCTTGGGTATGTAGGGTTGCCAGGTGAAATAAAGGATAGGGCTCCCATACCTTTAACAGTTTAATAATTGTCATGCGAGCAGATAATAAGCAATACCTGCTGAAATTTGCTCTTCTACATGGCCATTATGTAGCACAGGAGTCGTGTTTGTTATTTTACCTGGCAACCCTTATAGGTATATCTGCATCATAGCAGACATGTTTTACCCTGGGGGAAAAAACACAGGCACACTCCTAGCTTCCTTGTGTTCAGTTCTTCCTTTTTAAAAAATCCAGCTTGCTTCTGATGCCGTGTGACTGCAACTCCCATTACCCCCAACCTGGCTTGTATGGCTTGGGGGTAATGGGACATAAAGTCCAAGAAAACCTTCTCCGCCCCTATTCCAGAGCAGCACAACATCTCTTGGCCGAGTGCCCGACTTCCTTTCTTGCCATTCAGCTTGGCCCTGCGTGAAGCAACGCTCCAAAGATGCAAGAAATAAATTAGAAATGGGGAAAACGTTTTGAAACTATGCTCACCTGCTGGCCGCAGCTCCAGGCGTTGAACACCATTCAAACTAGATATAATTCTGAATTCTATACAGTATGTAAAAACAAAACAAACCCCAGAATATTCTAATAATTCTCAGGAGCCATAATTCTCCACCAATTATCCCTCTGGGGTAACATGTTATGAGGTCAAACTTTCTTCTTCCTGGAACAAAACAAGTTCTAGTTCAAAAGGCTGAGATTCTGTCCCTCAACAGCACCTATAATAAAACTCCAGGATTTCCAGAATCTGCAAGAGGTGGAGCCCTTCTGCATTCGTACAATTGCAGGCATTGTTTGGGCATGTGCTTAAGTCAGACCGTTTAATTAAATGAGAAGAAAGAAGGGGTGGGAAATGGTGGACTTGGGAGCTCTAATTCCAATTCTCTTTCCACCAGCTGGGAAATAAAGATAACAGGCACCTGGTTTTGCTATCCCTGAGTCCCCTTTTGGTTCCACAAAGTCTTTCCCCGTGGCTGTGGTTTCTTAAATCTCTGATGGAACCAGAAAGAGACCCTCTTATAAAACAGAGACCTTGCAAGGTGACAGCAAGAGGAAGCAAAGGAGGAAACGGTGGCCCATCATCCACACACGGAAGCCCGCCCGCCCGCCCGCCTGGTGCTTGGATCATCTTCCACAATGGCAAAGTCTTTTTTTCTGCACCCTAGTTTAGGCAATTCAGGGTGGTTTGTATGTCTCTCACACACACGTAACTGTCTTTTCCAAGGTCTTGTGGCTGGTCACCAGCCCTCTCCAGATTTTGCAACTTGGAGACACCACCTTGCTACCAAATGATAGGGCCGGCCCTTCGTGTGCCATAAATGCAGCAGACAAAATGGAACTGTTCTGCTGTTTCAGTTGCATATTTCCTTGTCTTCTCCACATCTTGTCCCCCCTAAAGTTGTGACCTTATGAAGGGCTCAAGCTACAGTCTCCCCCGAGTCCACAAAAGGTACTTTAAGCACCCATTGATAAATAGCAAAGGGCAACACTTGTGTCCAAAGCACTAGAATTTTCCCAGGGAGACATTACTATTCTACATTTGT
Source organism: Ctenosaura bakeri (assembly GCA_948474755.1). Classification (NCBI taxonomy): domain Eukaryota; kingdom Metazoa; phylum Chordata; class Lepidosauria; order Squamata; family Iguanidae; genus Ctenosaura; species Ctenosaura bakeri. The sequence goes on from CAOLHI010001134.1 coordinate 3,545, forward strand.
AAAATAATCGTAGTAAAGAATAGTCTAAGGCTACATTTATATCAGGATTAATGAAAAGGGAAGTTATCACTCCACATTGATTTGATTGTGGAAGTCATGTCGTTTGCAATGTTTTAAGGTGGTATTGTGATTGTTACTATTCACAATTTTTTTCTCTTTTTTTTTGTCTCTGTTTGTAATTTATAGTCTTTAGTTTAGCTAATATAAATGGAATTTTTTTCCTATTCTTCTCTTTTCTTTTTTATTATTGTTGTTACCAGTACTTTTCCATGCTTTTTTAACTGTCTGTGCTGTGGTTTGTTTGTTTTTTTGCAGTTCTAGATTTGTCCGTTCCCTTTCATTGTTCATATGCCTTTTTAAACACTTCTTTTCAAGAAGTTTGCAATAAAAGTTACATATATTTGTAAAATGCAAACATTGGCCTAGGTTCTACACTGTGGTCGATGTTGTGTAACTTTACAAGAACTTAGCTGCATGGCAGAGTTGTCCCAAAACCCTGTGAATGGATTGCAAAGATGCTTATCAGTTCGCCAGCAAGAATGCGCTCCAGTGGGTGCCAGGCACGTCTGTGGGCTTTGGGCACTTCTGATGCACTCCTGCTCATTGTGTGCATCCATTGCACATCAGTCCACCACTGTGCAATGGATGCGGCCCTTTCGTAATGGCACACCAGCCGCCAGGAGGATACGGATGTTGCAGAACTCCTCAACTCTTCTCTCCTGCATGTGTTAGGAAGGCAGAAGCGCATTACAGCCAGAGTTACCGCTCTCTTCTGCTTTGGTCAAACACCCCAAGTAATCCTGTGTCTATTTCTGGGCACCACCATTCAAGCAGGAACGTCTCCAGAGGTGGGTAGAAGGCCTGTAAATCATGAAGCCCTTTGAGGAGCAGCTTAGGGAGCTGGGTAGCTTTAGCCTGGAGTAGAGAAGGTTAAGAGGGGGAGATGATAGCCATCTTTAAATATTTGAAGGGACGTCTGATGTAGCATGGAACAAGCCTGTTTTCTGTTGCTCCAGAGAGTAGAATGGGGAGCAATGGCTGCCAACGACAGGAGAAGAAATTCCATCTAAACATTAGGAAGAACTTCCTGACGGTTAGAGCTGTCCAGGAGCAGAATCTTCTGCCTTCATGGAGCGTGGTGGAGTCTCCTCCTTCTTTGGAGGCTTTTACAGAGAGACTAGATGGCCAGAATCTGTCGAAGGGAGGACTTTGACGGTGTCCTTCTGCATGGCCAAAGGGGGTTGGACTGGATGGCCTTTGGAGGTCTCTGCCAGCTCTACGATTCTGTGATTCTGTGTTCAGGGAAAGAGCAAGAACCCGATTTCCCTTTTTGTACACTGCACCTGTGGATGCCTCTGTGTATATAATTGTATTTTCTCTGAACTAACATCACCGTTTTTGCAAGAGCAAGGTAAAACAGCTCTTCCTCCAAGCCCACTCTTTCCTCTTTAGCACATTGGTATCGGGAGCAGAGCCTGGCTGCACCATTAGAAGGGGGGAAGGGACCCATCTTCAGTCAATTACAGATTCGGTTGCACTGCTGGAGGGCAGAAAATTGTGAATTATTATATTTCTGTCACCGCCGCAGTAGTGAGTGCCTGGACAGGAAAAGAAGACTATTTCTATTTTCAACCCCAGGCAGGCCAAAGATACCTCGGGTCATAATTTGCTCGTGTATATTGCAGAACCATGGAAGTGTAGAGCTGGAAGAGACCTCAAAAGGCCATCCAGTCCAACCCCATTCTGCCATGCAAAAATACACCATCAAAGCCCCCAACAGATATTGTATATTGGCAGTAAGATTTTATAGGCAGTCATGGTTTGCAAGCAATACTATTTAGAACTATTTAGAACTGAACTGGATGTTCAGTTGTCTTGCAGTTGAGATTGAATAGTGTTTGTTTAACTGTGTAAATTACTATGAATATAAGTTGCTAAGAAAAGGATAATACATATAAATGAGGTTGTATGGGAAAAACAAAAAGAGGGTTTGGTCTGGGGAAAATGCACAAAAATGGAATCTTGGGAGTGGGTGGGAAGAAGAATGTTAATTTTCAAGAAAAAGAAATTTGGAAGATGTATATTTTATAAAGTTCTGATCTGCTGTTTTGAAAATCTCTATCTTCTGTCTGTCTGTCTGTCTGTCTGTCTGTCTGTCTGTCTGTCTGTCTGTCTATCTATCTATCTATCTATCTATCTATCTATCTATCTATCTATCCATCCATCCATCCATCCATCCATCCATCCATCCATCTATACATCTATCTATACATCCATCCATGATTAAGACAATAATCTAAAAAATAATCCAAGTAAATTAGTAATCTTTAAAAAAATTAATAAGGTAGGGATTATGAATCTACAGTCATGCGTGTGCAACACTAGGTTCTGCATTCACAGCAGCTCAACGGAGTTCTGGGCTGGGTTTTTCTTACCAAAACCGCCCCCTTCCCCAAGATGTGAACCCTTTTGTACCAATGTGGGGGTCTTCTAGCAATGCCAGCTGAACAGGAATCAAATCTAGAGAAACTGCAAAAACGTGTGCCTTCTCTCCATGTTTTCTACAGACATTTGCAAGGAGGACCCTTCCCTTTTCTCTCAACATCTGGCTGCGGGCAAACCAAGATGGCAACTTAGGTTTGGAATCACCCGCTATCCTTTCTCTGAGAAATTTTATTAATTTCAGAGCCTCTTGTGTTTCCCTTTCACGATTCCTTTTGGGCTGCAGGAGAAATCTCCACATTCACTCTTTTTGGGGAGAAACATCCTACGAAACTCAAGTTCAAAGCATGTTTTAGGCAGGACAAAATTGTGGGAGCTTTTGCAGATATCCCCATTTCTCTCCTTTCTGTCGTCACCACCTTAGTTGGCGACAGGAATGCAATTCCTTCCCCCGTCTCCATTCTCTGCACGGATCCCCTCCCAGCATTTACCTGCAAAATAAATTTTCCTGCAGGATGAGGACCAGATCTGTCCCCGCTCATGGCTGTGGGGAATTGCAGGCACATCAAACCTGGGCAAACGTCCCATTTTTGAACATCTGGGCTTGACGGAGAACAGCTTGGTTGGTTAACTATCTCTCTGGCAGGGGGACAAGAGAAACTGCCATCGCTTTATGAGCCGGGCTCTGCAGATGGGATGGCGGCATTCGCTCCGAGCCTCTTTGGCAAATCCTGTTTTCCATCAAGTGCTGCTGCAGCCGAAGGTGGTCCAGAGAGAGGGAAAGAAAAAAGAGAAGGCAGGCAGGAAGGAAAGAAACCAGGGAGACCCTCAAAGCTCCTTTGCTTTGTCTCTTTTTCTGGCATAAGGGCAACAGCAGAGTCTAGATCAAGGGAAGCGATGGTACCCCTCTGTTCTGCTTTAGCCGGACCTCACTTGGAATAATCCTGTGTCCAGTTCTGGGCACAACAGTTTAAGAAGGATTTGGACAAGTTGGAAGGTGTCCAGAGGAGGGCAACCAAAACGGTAGAAGGTCTGGAGACCATGAAGCCCTCTGAGGAGCGGCTGAGGGAGCTGGAGATGTTTAGCCTGCAGAAGAGAAGGTTAAGAGGTGACACGATAATCACATTTAAATATTTGAAGGAATGGTGTATGGAGGATGGAGCAAGCCTGTTTCCTGCTGCTCCAGAGACTAGGACATGGAGCAATGGCTTCAAACTTCAGGAAAAGAGATTCCACAGAAACATGAGGAAGAACTTCCTGATGGAAGAGCAATTCCACAGTGGAATCCGCTGCTGTCTGAAAGCATGGAGATGTCTCCTTCTTTGGAGTTTTTAAACAGAGGCTGGGTGGCCAATCTGTCAGGAGAGCTTTGACAGTGTCTTCTTGCATGGCAGAAGGGGTTGGACTGGATGGCCCTTGGGGTCTCTTCCAATTCTATGATTCTGTGGAATTCCTGAAGTTATCCATATGGAATAAGTCCTCTTTGATTGCATCTGCCAGACCTTAATGGGATTGGGAGAAATGAGCGGCGTGGGGAATCTTGAAGGTGTCTGGCTTATCTATGATGGAAATTAGCCTTCTGTCCCCTTGGTGATGAATACCTCTGTCATGCTTGCCACAGCAGCCACGATGCCACTTGATTTAGATGGAGGACGGAGGCCACCTCATTGCACCAAGATGAGTTGGCAAAATCACTCCCTGGGCATTTGGTCTTGGCCCACTGTTTGCCTGGAGGGATGCTCTCCTGCATAGCTCTTCAGAGCTCCCCACCTTGGCAACGCATCGCAAGCTGAGCAGTTCCATTGCGTGAATCTGGAACCTGTCATTTCAAGCATTCCTTGGTGAGGGTCAGGGGGCAATTTTTTGCTAATTTTATGCACCAAAAGGGGTCCAGCTCTGGATCAGTTGCAATGCTGCAGGCAGTCACTTGCAACTGTTCTGGCAGTCCAGACTATTGACTTTTGGTAAGTGGAGGATGGTTGGTAGAACAGTCTAAAGTGCCCACGTGGGCAGCGTGATCTTGAACTGGTGAAGAGAAGCAGTTGGAAAGAAAGTGGGCAAAGAAAATTAGCACCCTCTGGACTTTCAGAACAAATGCATTTTCCATCCACAGAGAACGTCTGTTGTTGTGTATCACTGGCTGTGATAAGTCTGCTGAAAACTCCATTATCACAACATTTAGGTGTTTTGGGGAAAATGTTTACCTAGTGAGGATTAACTAGGCTTAGCAGCTCCATTGGGTTTCACACCGGTTTCTGACAGAGCCATGTAACGAAGCCGCCTGAGGGTTAAACGAGACACTAAGGGGAAGGTGTAGACCCTACGATTAACTTGTCACCCCTCTTACTAGAGGATTTCCTCAGGGAAACGTGCCTCTCAATGAGCAGTCATAAACGTGCCTCTCAATGAGCAGTCATAAAACAAAGGATGTTTGTAACCAGAGGCTGGGTGGCCCTCGGCCCAAGGGGGTGCTTTGATGGTTTCTTCCCACATGGCAGAAAAGGGTTGGACGGGGTGGCCCTGGGAGTCTCTCCCGACTCTAGGATGCTACGATTCTATAAAAAGGCTGAGATCCTGCCTCCTAAAACAGACCCACAATGATGACGGTCTATAGTTCCACCTGATGACCACCGTGCTTCAAAACCCAGCCATTTCAGCCCTACGGTGGCCCAACTGAAGGGTTTCGGTGGGGTTGCAGGTTGGGGCCCTGGAAAATGATGCCCGCGGTGCTCTCCCAGTTGCACGGAGCATTGAGAACAAGCAGCTGAGAGAGTGTTCTGGGTCCTGCCCAGCTGTTTGTTTCCAGTGGCCGGGAAGAGCTCTGCAGAAATCATTTCCCGGCACCTTGACCTGCGTTGCCTCCGATACAGTCCCGCTGGGTGCCACTGGGCTGAAAATGCAGACTTTTAGGGCCCCGTTGGGTCATTAATGACCCTAAATGAGAATCCCCAAAAGTTAGGAGCTCGTAGGTTCAATTTAGAACCTCATGAGTACCCAAAAGGGTGCCAGTCCCATCTTCCAAAATGCATTTGCCCGGCTGTGTGGCATAAAGTGGAGGAGTGCAGGGCAAAAGAGAATCAGGGTCGTGGCTGAACCGGCTGTCGTTGGGCAAGGCGGGCACTGGGCTGCTCAGAGCTCAACGGATTCTGGGGTGTTGAGACCAGGCCTGCGCCTGCAGCCACAGCTTTACTTACAATATCACAGCCAACAACCCTCATTTCATTGCTCTCTCTCCAATCTAAGGGAACATGACTCTCTCAAGGCTGCTCTGAACTCTTCTTCTCCTGGGAATGTGAGACACACCAGTGTGCATTTCCCCCCCAAAATCTGTGGCTCTTCTTTTTTGCTGCCTCTGTTAAGCTTCATGGTTGCCACGTTTCTTTCCCTTCCTCTCCCTACAGAAAGATCCACCCCTATGCAAGGGGAAGCTCATTCATGACTTAGAACTCACTTGGCTCCAAGAAGATTCAGGAGTCTGGCAGGTAGATTTTCCTCCCACTTTGGCAACCCCTAAGACGGGAATTACTTTGCCCATTGGTCCTTCTGTCCATCTCCCCAACCTCAGGACTGAGGGTGAGGTGTGGCTTGGAACATCGCCTAGCCTTTGTGTAGCAACACACTCCGTGCATTCCTGCAAGAGGGGAGCATGGGCTGAATGACCGGAGAGCATCCTCACATCGGTTCCACGCTGCGTGTGATGCCGCAGCAGGAATTTCCCCTTTGGGCATTGCTCGAAAACGCTCCCTGTTCCTCGCTGCCTCCTGAACATTGACACAAGGTCTCCTGGGACCGGCTCCTTCCCGCACTCACAACCTGCCCTTGTGCTGAACTCCCTTTGGCTGGAGATTAGTGTGTGTGGCTGGAAACAAACAGCGGGCAGCAACTCCTACCCTACAGGGGTGAGTGGGACGTGGGTGCTTCGACGTGCTCAGAGCAAAACAAAACAGACACGCTTTCCCCTGCTCCCCAGGGGCCAACATCTTTGGGTATTAAAGCATCTCTCTCTTTACCAAAAAGGAGGCGTGTAAGATAGCTCCCACTGCGCGGGCTTGGGGGGGGGATCCTTCTCTTTCAGCCCTCCCCCTTGAGTTTATATGGAGGAATCACTGGCTTAAAAGAACACATTTGGATGTGTAGGAATAAGAACGGTCAGCACCTCCTCATCCTGACACCGATTGTGCACAGAGAGTTACCTTCTAAAAAATTGGGGCATTGTTACCAGGAAGGGGCCGATGGGCTCCTGCCGCTGCCCCCAGACTCAGACAAAACGACACTGAGCTAAAAGGGGTACGTGGGTGGATCGGGAGGCCGGGAGAGGAGAGGACGGGCGAGGCAGGGAGGGCTTGAGCTAGTTTTCGTCTCTGGCCGGCCGGATCTTCATCTCGGTGAACTTGAGGGAATATTGCCACCCTGTCCACGAGGACCACTCGATGCCGTCGGCGTAGGAGCTGTGCTGGCCCTTCAGGTACTGCCCGTTCAAGTTGGAGGTGTGGCAGTTTCGGTACCACCAGGCGCCGTGGTAGAAGGTGGCGCAGTTGTTTTCCGAGTGGTCGTTGTCCAGGTCTTTGGTGGTGAACCTCATGCCGTTGTGCTTCGAAAAGGAATCTCCTGGGGGAGGAATAAGGAATAATTCTTTATCATCATCATTCTTGCAAAGAAGCTAGTAAAATGCGGGCTAGACAGGGCCACTGTCAGGTGGATTTGGAATTGGTTGACAGACCAAACCCAGAGGGTGCTCCTCACCCATGGCTGCTTTTCATCCTGGAGAGAAGTGACTTTTGGGGGTCCACAGGGTTCTGTCCTGGGCCCAGGGCTGCTATCCGACATCTTCATCAATGACTTGCATGAAGGGGTACAGAGCATGCTGATAAAATCTGCAGATGACACCCAATTGGGAGGGGTTGCTAATACCCCAGAGGACAGGATCAAAATTGAAAAGGACCTTAACAGATTGGAGAGCTGGGCCAAAGCTAACAAGATGAATTTCAACAGAGAGAAATGTAGGGTCCTGCGCTTAGGCAGAGAAAATGGAATGCACACATATAGAATGGGGGACACATGGATGGATAACAGCACATGTGAGAGGGATCTAGGAGTCTTGGTGGACCACAAGCTGAACATGAGCCAGCAGTGTGATGCAGCAGCCAAGAAAGCCAATGTGATTCTTGGTTGCATCCATAGGAGGATGGTGTCTGGATCAATGAAGGTAATGGTTCCACTCTATTCTGCTTTGGTTAGAGCTCATCTAGAATAATCCTGTGTCCAGTTCTGGGCACCTCAATTCATGAAGGATATTGACAAGCTGGAGCGTGTCCAGAGGAGGGCCACCAAAATGGTGAAGGGTTTGGAAGCCATGAAACCCTATGAAGAGCGTCTTAGGGAGCTGAGGATGTTTAGCCTGATGAAAAGAGGGTTAAGAGGAGACATGAGAGCCCTGTTTAGATATTTGAAGGGATGTCATTTTCAAGATGGAACAAGCTTGTTTCCTGCTGCTCCAGAGACTAGGACAAGGAGCAATGGATTCAAGCTGCAGGAAAGGAGATTCCACCTGAACCTCAGGAAGAACCTCCTGACAGCCAGAGCTGTCTGGCAGTGGAATCTGCTGCTGTCTCCATGGAGTGTGGTGGAGTCTCCTCCTTCTTTGGAGGTTTTTAAGCAGAAGCTGGATGGCCATCTGTCCAAGGGAGGGCTTTGATGTGGGTTCCTGCATGGCAGAAGGGGGTTGGACTGGATGGCCCCTGGGGGTCTCTTCCAACTGTGATTCTATGATCATCAATCATCAATGATCATCATCATCATCAATTTGTTCCTTTTCTTTTCCAAGCTCCTGTATCAGTGACTTAGGACCGCATAACTTACTACAGTAAAAGTGGGGGGAAATGCAACTATCGAAAGTGGGGGTAGGTGCATCTGTGGGAAGGGGGCTGCAGCATGGTGGGGAGAAGGGGTGCCCAGGGTCCAAACCGGGTCAGGAAAAGGAGAAGGAAGGGTGGAAGTTTGGCATGGCGGCCCTACAATTTCTCTCTCTCGCCCATCGCCTTCCTGGGAAGTCAGGCTGGAAAAACGAAAGCCATTTTTGGATGGGAGGAAGGATAAAGAAATAAACAGCAGTGTGGATCTAGATTTATTTTTAAAGAGATTCACCAGTTTGGAAGAAATGTTTTTACATCTTTATCTCTGAGCTGCTGACTGCCGGACTCCGTATTCTTCCCTTGCAAAATCAGATGTTCCAACTTAAACGTTCTGGTTGTGGGGCGAAATGTCAATTTCCGACCCAAAATTTCAATTCTGAGTGAAGGTTTTGAAATGGAAATTTGCCGTTTTGACGAGCCAAATCTTTTCAATGTTATTAGCGCCGGCGCTGATCGGTTATAATGCAACTTTTTCTGAGCACAGAGGAAACGGTTCTCCATCTCGCACTTGAGAGTGAGGCCTCTTTGTGCACACAATGGAAAACTCACGCGGAATTGCCTGCATTGAGGTCGATGGTTTTTCTTAGGATCAGAATGAAAAGTTTGAACAGGAGGAGCTACAACCTTTATCATTTTGCAAATGACGTGTTATGCAAAATTGGTATCAAAGCAGAAATTTACTGGGGGAAAAAGACATTGTGTTGCAATGGTTTAAGCATTGGAGTGCAACGCTAAAATGGCAATTAATAATAATAATAATAATAATAATAATAATAATAATAATAATAATAAATTTATATCTATCTATCTATCTATCTATCTATCTATCTATCTATCTATCTATCTGTTGGTCCAAAGCTTGAACAAAAGCATCCAATATGCCTTGTTGTTGTTGTTGAAATGTCATTATTGAGTTGTTGTTGCTGTTGTTGACTAAAGCAAAAACTAACAAAACATTACTAAAAATTGGTTCCTGCTCTTGTTGCAAACAGTTCATATTATCTAAGCAAAATGGTTTATATTGTTAACTGAGGATATTGGAAATATAAAAACTTTTTCAGCCGACTGCAATAAAATTATAATCTAAGCATTTACACCTAACTACTGAATCACTCCTTTTATCCTATAGTTATTAATTGTTGCTAGTCACTTGTTTTATTTACTTACTTACTTAATTTCTCAGATTTATAAATCATTGTTAACTTATTCTAGATTAGTTTGTACTAATGATCAGTCATCAAAATATAATAATCATCTATATATATCATTTATGCATTTAATTTTTATGGAAAGAAACATTCCAAGATAGGGTGGGAGGGAAGGGAAGAAGACATTACATTATTGCTAGGGATTTATAGATTTACTTTATATACATTGCTGATATAGTTATAGTTATAGCTTCAGTCTCAAGGTATGAATCTTATTAAGCATATAATTTCATTTGTAGACTGTCAAAATTATCCCTACGGCTTATATATAATGAACTCAAGATGATTTTTTTGGTTGTTTTATTTTGCTTTCTTTTTGTCTTATTAATATCACAATTCTGTGTTATTTTATATATTTTTTAAAATGATAAAATTTTAAAAAATTAAAAAATAACCTTTTAAAACAACAAACAGAGTACATCTTCTAAATCTAGTTTACATTTCTCAGGAAGTACTCTAAATTTTGAATTTTAAACTTAAGGAATGTTGTTTTGACAGACTTCGATAAGAGAAAGAACAAATGCAGACGCAAGGTTATGCTGCTGGTGGGCAAGATATAAGCCTGGGAAAAGAGTTGTTTTAATTAGCTGTCCAATAGCATATTTGCATATGCAAATTTGTAATGTCACTGCTTATAAGACACTGTAAATTCTATAGATCTTTAGTCTTGGCAATGGCCAGAATGTGTTGCTGTTACTCTGCTGTTCCTGAATAAAGCTGTTGCAAACTTCGAAGCCTAATTTTTGGGACTGGAATTAGCCTGTACCTGATGCCACTACACCACGCTGGCTCTCTATATTCTAGATTTAGGGTTGCCATAATTTGGAAACGACTGGAAGGCACACAGCCACGATGCGGATTGGTCTAAAATGTGAACAAAAATATTGAGGATGTCAGCTCAAATGTAAATATGGATGTACATGCACGTAAACATGCATTCCAAAACAAGCAAAGAAACAAAAAGCTGGAATGGCTGGGAGGCAGACAAAGCCGTTGATAAATCAGTTCCAAATCCTTCTTGCAATTTTTCCTCCCCAAATTCAGGATGAATTCAGGATGAATTCAGGATGAAGCTTGTACAGGATAAGGTACAGAATGACCAGCACTTCAGGTAAGATATATCAACATTTGTCTTAAATTTCATAAATTGCATAAATTGCATAAATTTCATAAATTGCATAAATTGCAACATTTGTCTTAAATTTCCATTGCATATGCACACACACACAAACACACTTACCTGCTGTCCCAGAATAGTCAGAAATGCTGATTGGGTAGCCGTCTTCTTCGGGGTCGACGGAAAACAAACCCACGGAGAAGGTGCCATAATGCGCAAATGCAGTCTCGTTATCGAAATCCTCCAGGTCAATGCGCAGTTCGTAGCTGGCTTGGGTGGTCAAGGCGTGGATTCTTTTCAGACCTGCAATGGAAACCGGAAAAAGGTTGCCTGCAAGCATTCACGTCTTCTATTTGCAGTGCAGAAATGAGTGAGCAAGGAGCAGTAGATTTGTTCTTTATGTTTAATATTTATTTGAAAAAGCAATCTGCTGTCTTTCAGAAATTTTTAGAAATAATAGCATATAACTGTGGCCATTTCCGCACTGGACTGCTATAGTGCTATTATTCCACTTTCAACATCTTATGGAATCCTGGGGTTTGCAGTTTGGGGAGGGGCCTTTGAGGCCAGGATTCCATGGGATGTTGAAAGTGGAATAATACCACTATAATTGTCTAGTGCGGAAATGGCTACAGTTATAGTGCTATTATTCCACTTTCAACATCTTATGGAATCCTGGGCTTTGCAGTTTAGAGAGGGGCATTTAGAAAGTCTCAGGCAGGGAGCCCTTTGGCCTCAGGAAACTACAAATCCCAGAATCCCACCGGAGGTTGAAAGTGGAATAATAGCACTATAACTGTGTAAGTGCAGAAAGGCGGGCAGTTTCTTAGAAGTGAACGCAGGGAGAAGACAACCAGGGCAACGAAAATGGTTCCCTTCTCCCAAAGGTGGCTGGAAAGTGTGTGGGCGGCCGTCCTTTCAATTACCTCTTGATTAAGAGATGATTTAATTAAACATCACAGGAGCTGTCATCGAAAATGAGTGATGGTTGTTTTGAGGCGAAGACGGGATCGCTTTCTTTCTATCTTTCTTTAAAAAACCCTCTCCCTCCATGAGTATTTTTATTTACCAGTATCTTAAGTTCTGCTTGCTTGCTTGCTTTGGATGGCCAGTTCCCCTGCGACCGGGAATCGATGCTAACTTGCCTTTAAAACTTTAATGCTTCTTTATGAAATTCTGTTTGCTCATCTGCAACGAGCCGTGATTCCCACGGACGGGGGTCTCAGTGACCCCTCCTAATTTGGTGTCACTTGCAAATCTGATCAGCCTGTCCGTGTTTATGCCGGCGGTTCCACTTTGCTGTGGGCTGCACATGGGGTTCTTGCTCTAGAACTTGTGTGGCCCTACCTAGCCAGTGCTCTCCGGTGAGCTTTCCAAATCCGTCCCGATAAGCTTCCCATCCGCGGAAGAAATTCACGGAGCCATCCTCACGCCGCTGGAAGACCTAAGGGACACAAGTTGGCACAGGATTAAAGACGGGGGTCTGGGCACACACAAACGCACCCGGAGCGCCAGCCTCTTGTCAGTTCTCTCTTGGCCGTCTCTACCCACGGCAGCTGCGGCTTAGTTGGAGGAGCGGTGTTGCTGCTTGTTAGATGGGAATGCAAAATGCAAATTAATTAAAAACCCTTCAAACTAGCTAATTACATTGGAGTGGCTCCGCGTTGGGAACTCCAAAAAAACCAAGGCTGCCTGTCAGGATAAGTACAAGGTTAGGCTAGAATGTGAAATGTGATATTATAAATGCATAGAGCTGGGGAGGTTTAGTCTGCAGAAGAGAAGGTTAAGAGGGGACATGAGAGCCACGTTTAAGTATTTGAAGGGATGCCATGTAGAGGAGGGAGAGGGCTTGTTTTCTGCTGCTCCAGAGACCAGGACAAGGAGCAATGGATTCAAACTGCAAACCCCAGGATTCCATAGGAGGTTGAAAGTGGAATCATCGCACTATAACAGACTCGTGCGGAAATGGCCTGAGAGTAGGAAAGGACCAACGATACAAGATCTCCAAACAAGGGACTTTTTGCAGCAAATAGAATCACAGAATCATAGAAATTCAGAGTTGGAAGAGACCACACAGGCCATCCAGTCCAACCCCCTGCCATGCAGGAACACCCTCAAAGCACTCCCTTTGACAGATGGCCATCAAGCCTCTGCTTAAAAACCTCCAAGGAAGGAGCCTCCACTACACTCCGAGGCAGCAGATTCCACTGCCGGACATCCCTGACTGTCAGGAAGTTCTTCCTGAGGTTCAGGTGGAATCTCCTTTCCTGCAGCTTGAATCCATTGCTCCTTGTCCTGGTCTCTGGAGCAGCAGAAAACAAGCCCTCTCCTTCCTCTACGTGGCATCCCTTCAAATATTTAAACACAGCTATCATGTCCCCTCTTAACCTCCTCTTCTGCAGACTAAACATACCCAGCTCTCTAAGTCTATCCTCATAGGGCTTCATGGCTTCCAGGCCTCTCACCATTTTGGTCGCCCTCCTCTGGACTTGCTCCAGCTTGTCAATATCCTTCTTGAATTGGGGTGTCCAGAACTGGACACAGGATTCAAGATGGGGTCTAACCAAAGCAGAGTAGAGTGGTACCAGTACCTCCCTCGATCTAGACACCATACTCCTATTGATGCAGCCGAGAATTGCATTGGCTTTCTTGGCTGCCGCATCACACTGCTGGCTCATGTTCAGCTTGTGGTCTATGAAGACTCCTAGATCCCTTTCACACGTACTGCTATCCAGCCACGTGTCCCCCATCCTATATTTGTGGATTCCATTATTTCTGCCTAAGTGTAGGACCTTACATAGGAGATTGCATGGATTATGCTTTGCTATTGCAAATGGTAATACTTTTTAATTAAACATAATTTTTATAGAATAACTGCATACTGTCTCTTTGCATATTGACACTGCTAAGTTCATTGTGCATCTATGTCCAGTTTTCAGTAATGTTGTGTTTAATTTCTTATTGCCTCATGGACATTGGATTGGACTGGAGTGAGTGTGTACAACGGCCTTGTACGTACAGTGACTTGGGTTCCCGTGCTTCCATCACCCAAACCTTGGAAGAAACACCACACTGAAGGACACACAACAAGGTGGCTACCGCATGGCTACCGTACGGCAGAGATTGTGATGCCTCTGATATTTGGTGCAGCTCTTAGTATTTCTAAATTACTCTTACAGTCACACGGTGTGCGTGCCAACACTACTTAGGTGTCTTTTATACTAGCAGCCAGCTGCTAAGTAGCATTCTCATTTTTTTATAAAAATAACCAAAGGTGACCATTTCAGTCACTTTTGCATAAAGAGAAGTTAAAAATGCACTTAAAATAAATGTATAATCATAGGATCACATAGTTGCAAGGGACTGGAAAGACTATGTAGTCCAACCCCATTCAGCCATGCAAGACGCAATTAAAACACCTCCATCCAACCTCTGGTTAAAGGCTTCCAAAAATGAAGAGAGCTCCCCCATACACACAATGGAGAGAGCTCCCTCCCCATACACACAAAATAATCTATTGCTCTATTGATCTCCTATCCAAGTACTAACCAGGCCTGGCCCTGCTTAGCCTCCAAGATCAGGCGTGTTCAAGGTGGTGCTCTATTGAACATCTCTTATTGTCAAGAACTTCCTAAGATTTAGCTGGAATCTCTTTTTGGATCCATTGCTTCATGTTCTGTAACTATTTTTTTTGGGGGGGGGGCTGTGTAACGATGACTAATTTCTAAAGGAATCAGGGAAAAGCAATTTTTCCCAACTTTGCCCCACGTGTCTTATTAAGTCTTCTGTGATTTATTACACACGAAGCCCCCGTGGAATGTGCAAAGTAACTCACCTCCCATGTATTTGTATTTTATGGGGTGATATGGAGGTTCTGCTCATTGTTTTTAGCCGGACACATTTGCACCCGCCGATTATTACTGGAGTCGCACCGCCGGGTGATGGATACCATGCCAGAGATCCACGACTAAAGAAAGTACCTGGCTAATTGGATAGCCGTGGGAGCGGAGGAAATCGAATCGTTAGATCTGCAGAACAGATCAGTGCTGCCTTCATTAGCCATGAATGTCTGGTCCCGGAAAGAGGGGCCGGGTCAAGGAATGTCCCTCTTGACATTCTTCTGGTTTGATTAAGCTTTGATCTCATTGACAGGGATCAAGACGGGGTCCCCTGCGTCTCCCCACTTGCCATTAATTTAGAATCCATCCCTTGAATTTAATTGCATGTAACGAGGCTGGGCCCACATTGACAAGAACAGAACGAAGGGAGATGTTATGCCCATAAATGCGTTGGAGATCTCTGGGTGTCGCCTTCAGCCGTGATTTTTTTGGCCAAGGTGGCCTGCAAATGAGGGAGAAGATCTTTGAAGGTCATCCTTCGGAGGTCAGTTGGGATCTCTTTCAGTGCAGGTTAGACCCCACGTGGAATATTCTGTCCAGTTCTGGGCACCCCAATTCAAGAAGGACGTGGTCAAGCTGGAACATGTCCAGAGGAGGGCGACCAAAATGGTCAAAGGTCTGGAAAGCATGAAACCCTATGAGAAGCAGCTTAGGGAGCTGAAGATGTTTAGCCTGGAGAAGAGAAGGTTTAGAAGGGACATGACAGGCGTGTTTAAATATTTGAAGGGAGGACGTTTAAATATTTGGTATGGAGGACGGAGCAAGCCTGTTTTCTGCTGCTGCAGAGACCAGGACATGGAGCAATGGCTTCAACTTTCAGGAAAAGGGATTCCATCTAAACATTAGGAAGAACTACCTGAGGATAAGAGCAGTTCAACAGTGGAATAGGATGCTGCCTTGGAGCGGGCACCTGTCTGCTTCTGTTGAGAGGACTGAGTGCAACGACTTTTGCAGCAATTGAGGTAAACTGAGGACAATGGGTGAAAGTGAGAAGAGGAGAGAGAAAGTGGGACTTTTTAAAAGCAGCTGAAAAAATGGGACAACAGAGGATTAATCAGGGCTGTCCCTGCCAAATTGGGACATTTGGTGGGTATGAACCTTGGAGGGTGGAAGAAGTTCTGGGAGGGTGCCTGCAATTCATGAGCCATACAGTTCCCAACCTAGAAACATAGAGTGGAAGAGACCCCAAAGGCCATCCAGTCCAACCCCATTCTGTCATGCAGGAAGACACAATCAAAGCCCCCTTTTGACAGATGGCCACTCAGCCCTTGTTTAACAACCTCTAAAGAAGGAAATTGCACAACAATCCAAGGCAGAGTATTCCACTGATCTTACTATCAGCAAGTTCTTCTCAATGTTTAGATGGAATCACTTTTCCGGAAGTTTGAATCCATTGCTCCGTGTCCTAGTTTCCAGAGCAGCAAAAAACAGGCTTGCTCCATCCTCTAGATGACGTCCCTTAAAATATTTAAAGATGGTTCTCATGTCGCCTCTTAACCTTCTCTTCTCCAGGCTAAACGTCCCAGCTCCGTAAGCTTTTCCTCCCAGGGCTTCACGGTTTCCAGGCTTTCAAAAGTCACGTTCCAGCTTGTCGATATCCTTCTTGACTTGGCATGTCCAGAACCGGACCTGGGGCTCCTCCAGCTGGGGTCTGACCCAAAGCCTCTGATTCATTCCCTTTTTCGTGTTCTCCCTCTGATTCAGTCCATTTTCTTCCCGTGAGCTGCATAAATCCTCCCCAAATTCTTTCCACGGCTAGGGATGGCTCCCCCTGAACAGATGTGGGCAATTTCATGCTGCGTAAACCGCCCGTGATTACATTAGGTCAGCGTGTGGATGCTCAGCGCTGCCCTGGCTGCACCGGCTTCCCAGTCCTGTTGCGTTTTCGTTGCCCCATCCCGGCCCTTTTTACAGGGCGGTTAGAAAGCAGCTGCCCTCCGGTCTTAGTTCTGCAGAAACGGATTGCTAACGCTCCAAACTGTAAATTGGAAAAGCGAGAAAATACGTCGCCGTGTGCCTCCAAGTTGTTTCCGACTTATGGTGACCCCAAGGCTGGCGACAGAACTACCGCCACCGATGGAGGAATGCTGCACATAATTTCCCCCCTAGAAAATGTAATAAAGTCATTAACCCCCCCCCAAAAAAAACCCTACTAAGTCCTTAGGAGAGCCAGTGTGAAGCATTAGATCACAATCCTAGAGGCTGGGGCTCGATTCCCTGCTCAGCCGTGGAAACCCATTGGGTGATCGTGGGCAAGTTGCACTCTCTCAGCCTCAGAAAACCCCATGGCAAGTTCAGCTTGGAGTTGCCATAACTCAGAAAGGCACACAGTGACAACAATGTCCTTGTAAGACAGCCATATGTGTGTGTGTGTGTACCCACATACACTGAAATATAGGCCATTTCTGCACTACATTCTTATAGCGCGATGATTCCACTTGCAACCTCCTCTGGAATCCTGGGGTTTGCAGTTTCGGGAGGGGCCGGCCGGCCCCTCCCGAAACTGCAAACCCCAGGATTCCAGAGGAGGTTGCAAGTGGAATCATCGCACTATAACAAGCTAGTGTGGAAATGGCCATAGTAGTGACCAGAAATGAAAAGAATATTTACTGCACTGTCTCTTTCTTCCCCAGACCTTTTCTCCTGTTTATTATATTTCCTGCACTTTAAAGGGGTGAAAAACCCCAAGCCTCTTGTAATTAAATCTATAAACTTCCAGGAAGAAGCAATATGTCGCTTTCATCAGACGGTGCACACGTCTTCCTGCTCCCTTGGTCCATGCCCATAACCACCCGTTAGACAAATTGCTCCTTCCACCGTCATGAAGATTCCTGTTTTTCCCCGCTCTCTACGTGTCTTTGTTGCTGTCGTGTGCCTTCAAGTCCTTTCTGACTTATTTTCTTTCTTCCTGAGCCTATATTCAGGGTTTTCTTGGCAAGAGGTGTTTGCTTTTGCCCTCCTCTGTGGCTGAGAGAGTGTGACCTGCCCGAGGTGGGCTGAGCAAGGACTTTGGTCTCCAGAGTCCTTGTCCAATCCACTACACCGTGCTGGGTCTCTAAAGGGAAGGGGGACAAAATAAGCCTAGAGAGAGAAAGAGGCTTTTTGTTTTGATTAAAAGTTCGTTATATTCGTGCCAAAGACTTAGAATCATAGAATCCTAGAGTTGGAAGAGACCCCAGGGGCCGTCTAGTCCAACCGCCTTCTGCCATGCAGGAAGACACCATCAAAACATCTGCTTAAAAACCTCCAAAGAAGGAGACTCCACCACACTCCATGGAGGCAGCAGTAGATTCCACTGTTGGACAGCTCCAAACATCAGGAAGTTCTTCCTGAGGTTCAGGTGGAATTTCCTGCAGCTTGAATCCATTGCTCCTAGTCCTGGTCTCTGGAGCAGCAGAAAACAGGCTTGCTCCATCCTCCACATGACATCCCTTCAAATATTCATACATGGCTATCCTGTCCCCCTTCACCTTCTCTTCTCCAGGCTAAACATCCGCAGCTCCCTAAGCCGCTCCTCATAGGGCTTCATGGCTTCCAGACACTTCACCATTTTGGTTGCCCTCCTCTGGACACGCTCCAGCTTGTCATATCCTTCTTGCAATGAGGTGCCAAAACAGATGCAATTGCTTTTAAACCTCCCCTCTGAAAATGGAGGGAGAGTGCAGTGTGTCTGCCGTGCACATCCCTGTTCAGCTGCCTGATGTCCCGGTGGCTCAAAGCTTTCCTGAGTTGTGTGGTTTGGGGAGCAAGCGGAGAAAAGCAAGCCAGACGGTGCAGAAGAAGGAGGTGGTGAGTCACGGCTGCCATTCAGCGGTTGCACTATAGCAAGCTTGCCCAGTTATTAAACCCATGAAGCCAAATGGAGATGATGGACAGGATAGGGTTGCCAGAGAGAAATCTGGAGAGGTTTCCTGTCCTTTCAGTGGCTGGTTAGAAGAGGGAATTTTCAATAGCTGCGGCTCGTTCCATGGTTGTGTGAAAAGCAAAACCTGCTTGTTTCCTTTTTTCGGTACAACCATTAAAGGCACAGGAGCACCGTCCTTCATTTCACTTGGCAACCTCACCACGGAGCTGTGGGGCTCATTAGGTGGCCAAGAGTGGGGTTGCCAGAATGGAGACTGGGAAAGGGCTCCTGTGCTTGGAATGGCTGTGTCAGAGGAGGGAATTTCAGCAGGTGTGGCTTGTTACCTGGTTGTGTGTTGGTCGGTTGTTGAACTGTTAAAATTGAGGTGCACATCTGGAGCCAGCATGATGTAGCGGTTTGGATGCTTGCCTAGGTCTCGGGGAGAGTGGGGGTTATGTCCTCACTCAGCCCAAGGTGACCCCGGGCAAGTCACACTCTCTCGGCTTCATAAGAAGGCAACGGCAAATCCCTTCTGAAGAAATCTTACCACCACCACCCCGTGATAGGTTCACCTTGGGGGCACCATAGATCAGCATACAATAACAAGGCTGTCAAAAATGTGGAACTTCACAGGTGAACATGGGTGAACGTGCATTACTGGCACTTTCAAGTCATTTCTGATTATGGCAGCCCTCGGGTGACCCCGTCGGGGCTGAGAGTGCGAGTCTCCACGGCCGAGGGAGGAATCGGACCCCGATCTGTCGGGAGAAGCCCTGCGCGCGACATCTGCCCCGTCCTCTCGCTCTGATCCATGCAGCGCTCACCTTCCAGAATTAGAGGAGACTTAATTTTTATCCCCTTGGCGAGCGGCCGGCTAAGCCCCTTTGGAAGGGCTTTTGGTTCTGGCGGTGGCCGAGGGATGCTTTTGCCGGAGAGGGTCCCAAAGCTGATTGCTAACGAGGCCCTTGGCTTTGATTGGCTCCCACCCCAGGGAGGGGAGGTTGTGAGAGCGGCGATAATGCCCGTAATCTGCTTTGACCGCCGGCTCCAAACTAGGCCAGTGGTCCACGGTGCTGGCCGAGAAGGGCTTGCAAGGGCTTGGGCGCATTAGAGAGAGAGAACCGCTCTCTCTCTCTCTCTCTCTGTCCCTCCCTCCCTCTCCCTTCCCTCCTCCCTGGCCGGTGGAAAGGCCTGATTACAAACGCCTTGGGAGCTTAGTGGCACGTACCGCTTTCCTCTCGCTGATTATCCCTTTGTGAAGGTGCAGAGCCAATACTTAAGGAAGGCAGCAAAGTGCCACTTAGAGCCGCCGCTCCCTTCTTCCAACGCGGCTGATTATTTTAAAGGAGCATTTTCCCGCAGCCATCAGGGCTAGAAACTTTGGGCATTTCACTCTTTCACGTTTCACTGCGCATGACTCTGTTCCAGTGCTATGTTTCCACTTTCAGCATCCCATGGAATCCTGGGGTTTGCCGTTCGGGGACGGGTATTTAGGATTCTCAGCCAGAGAGCTCTTTGGCCTCAGGAAACCACACACCCAGAATGCTACGGGAGGTTGGAAGGGGAATAATAGCACTACGACAGTGTGGTGCGGAAATGGCCTTTATCTCCTGCCAAGAATTGATCATCGCTTTAATGCTCTTGGTCCAGCATGAGATTCCAGGCAGATTTTAAGGGTGGAGAGGAAAGGGTAACAGCCGAGGCGACTCAGGAAGGTTAAGGAAGGAAAAACTGAAGCTGTTGTACTTTGGACATCTCATGAGATGGTGTGACGTATGGAAAAAGCTGGTTGTTGTTCTGGTTTTGTGCCTTCCAGTTGTTTCTAACTTGTGGTGGCCCTAAGGTGAACTTACCCTGGAGTTTTCTGGGGCTGAGGGTGTGTGACGTCTCCAAGGTCACCCAGCAGGTTTCCATGGCTGAGCGGGGAATCAGACCCTAGTCTCCAGGATTGTAGTCCCAATCATAGAATCACAGAGTTGGAAGAGACCCCCAGAGGCCATCCAGTCCAACCCCATTCTGCCATGCAGGAACACCCATCAAAGCATTCCCAACAGATAGCCATCCAGCCTCTCCTTAAAAAGCTCCAAAGAAAGAGACTCCACCACCCTCCATGGAGGCAGCAGCAGATTCCACTGCCAGACAGCTCTGACCGTCAGGAAGTTCTTCTTGAGGTTCAGGTGGAATCTCCTTTCCTGCAGCTTGAATCCATTGCTCCTTGTCCTGGTCTCTGGAGTAGCGGAAAACAAGCCCACTCTCTCCTCAATATGATCTCCTTTCAAATATTTAAATGTGGCTCTCCTGTCCCCTCTTGGCCTTCTCTTCTGCAGACTAAACATCCCCAGCTCCCTCAGCCGCTCCTCATAGGGCTTCATGGCTTCCAGACCCTCCACCATTTTGGCCACCCTCCTCTGGACACGTTCCAGCTTGTCAACCTACTTCTTGAACTGAGGTGCCCAGAACTGGACACAGGATTCCAAATGAGGCCTAACCAATGCAGAATAAAGTGGTACCATTACCTCCCTCGATCTAGACACCAGACTCCTATTGATGCAACCAAGAATTGCATTGGCTTTCTTGGCTGCCGCGTCACACTGCTGGCTCCTGTTCAGCTTGTGATCTACCAAGACTCCTAGATCCCTTTCACATGTACTGCTATCCGGCCACATGTCCCCCATCCTCTATTTGTGCATTCCATTTTCTCAAACCAATACAACCTCCTCTGGAATCCTGGGGTTTGCAGTTTCGGGAGGGGTCAGAGGAGGTTGAAAGTGGAATCATCGCGCTATAACAGGCTAGTGCGGAAATGAAAGTGGTTTTGAACTCATTATTCATAGAGAAGTCTGTGACTTTCCTCGATTTTTTTTTAAACCTCAAGTTCTTCTTTGCTTATTGCAGTTAAAGATTACCCACACAGAGGGTTATTATTCATTTCTGAAGGTTATTGTTACTCTTTGATTATTTTTCCCCCTGATCATGTTTATGGGTTGCACATATATTTCCAGTTTTATATATTTATTTAAATTTATACACATATATATTTTGAAAGAAAAACAAACAAACAGTGTATTGTATTGCCTTGACTTCCTCATAGGTGGAGAGGAAGTCAAGGAAAAGATACAAGAAGATAGAATAAGAGTTGCAGAAAAGAAGATTTTATTTATTTAGTAATCTATTAATTAATTAGTATTTATAAATATTGGAGCTTGAGATGTTTATCAATATATAAGTGTAATAGCAATAAGATTAGAAAGAAAACGTACAAATTAGATAATCAGGACACTGAATACTGCATTGTATATTGAATGGGGTTTTTTTAAACATTTTTTGAAGATTAATAATTACTTTAAATACAGAAATAGATGATTGGTGTTCATAATCAATTATAACTGATTTGATTAATTTTAACTTCAGAATGATTTATGTTACTTTAAACTAATATAGAACACAGAGCTATTTGATAGGTAATCATTTTTTTTTAAAGACTGAGTAGCAACAAGTATTAATTTTTGGTATAGATTTAAGATTAATGGCTTTGAAAACCACAGAGTTTTTGTTGCCTATTTGCAATTCAGGACTTACTGTGCACAAAATTTGCACATCGTTGTTTGAGCATAAAACAGACGTGTGTATTCTATGCAGAAAAGAAAGCTGTTTCTGGCACAGAAAATGTTGCTTTGTATGCAACCACATGTGAATTTTGCTCAGAATAAGTCTCCAGATATGACACAGGAAAGAGCTTTTTCTGCACAGAAATAATGTTTTGCATGGAATGATTATTGTGTGTGTGAACGGAAAATGCTATTTTCTGAAAATGCGGAAAATTTTGTGTAGAATTATGATCGCGTGCAAAGAAAATGCTATTTCCTGAAAATGGTATTTTCAAAACAAGAACATGCAAATATTTGTGAAATGTATGTCCAAAACTGCAAAGATTTCTTCAGTCTTAGATTTCTTGAAAAGCATGTTTCTAAAACAATCTTTCCAAATATTTTCTAATATTCCCTGCATCCCTAACTCCGAATTCATAAGACTCCTCATCGCACGGATCCCAAATATTTTCCAATATTCCCTGCATCCCTAACTCTGAATTCATAAGAATCCTCATCACATGGATCCAGGGCCACTGCAATGGACCTTATCCGGGCTGATTTTCCTGTTCTTGTGATAATGATAGATTTGGATTTTATCATGACATTTCTAGGAGCTGACAAGCTGCTGATGGACCTGTTGCGGCATTTCCCCCCCCTGCCAGCATGTTGCTTTCCTGCTAAACTCTTTTCTTTTCAAAGCCTGGAGGATCCTGCTGACTGGGTCAGCTTTAAATAGACACTTAAGTAATTGAGTTATCCTCTCCCACTGTCTTTTAGAGTTCGGTGCCGGAGGCAGAGACAGTGTGAAGGTATCAGCATTTCCACCCGCTGCCCCGTCCTCTTTTTCTCCATCTCTTTTCATGCACTGGGTTTGTCGGGAGATGCTTCTCTCCCCCTTTCACAGGCGTGCGACTGTCAGCCATCGTTTGTCACAAGCACAGAGAAGAGAACTGGCCCATTCTTTCGGTTTGTAGGTACTAAGAATCATTGTCTTTCTTTAAAATAATTGCAAAAATACCTATGAAAATACTGCATTCAACGACAACCCTTGTGGTTTAACCAAGATTTAGCAAAAATAGGTGACATGAACTTGGGCTGTTGTCCTGGTCCAGTAGACCCTTCCCCAACCGGGCATCTGGTTTGGATGCGTTTGGATGTGTTTGGATGTTCCTCATAAGTCCTATCAGGCTGACCAGAGCTTATGGCTGGGCTAGCAAGCGCAATGGGAGTTGCAGTCCACCAACATCTAGAGAGCCTTGCGATGCCTATCCAAATTGTGTTGTCCTCTGAATTCACACTGAAGGATCATGCTCAGTTTGTTTCACCCATGAGCACAAACGAGGAGATGAGTGGCTTTTCTGACTCATGGACTTGCCGGCAACCTGAGCTCCGGGGAAAGAAATTATATGATCTCATCCAAAAGGGCTCTGTAGAGCGGCATGAGCAATTTAACCCCCGTCCGGTCTCCCGGTGGGCTTTCAGAAACTGCTGAGAGGGGGCAAGCTGACCCCATAGAGAGAGCGAGGGAGACGCATAACCTATTTATAGCCCGGTCTGACTCATGGAGGTTGGTATCTGGGGCTGGCGAGAGCATGGATGAGAAAGGAAATGGCCACGGACCCATCAGAGCTCTTTCAAAAGTTGGCATCACTTTGTTGTTTTCTCCAGTCCATCTTGTGTTTGGCTTTTGCATCATTTAATGCAGAGCCAGGACTATACTTCTTAAAATCCCCCTGTTAACATATCCAGTGGCCATGCTGGTGGGGGAATTCTGAAAATTATAGCCTCCCCAAAAGTAACTTTTCAGTTTGCGTGCTCAAAATTCCCCTGTTCACACATCCAGCAGACATGCTGGTGGGGGAATTCTGGAAGTTATAGCTGCAAAAAGTAACTTTTTAGCTTGAGTGCTCAAAATTCCCCCGTTAACATATCCAGCAGCCATGCTGTTGGGGGAATTCTGGAAGTTAGAGCCCCAAAAAGTAACTTTTTAGCTTGAGTGCTCAAAATTCCCCCATTAACACATCCAGTGGCCACGCTGGTGGGGGAATTCTGAAAATTATAGCCCCCCCAAAAGTAATTTTTCAGCTTGAGTGCTCAAAATTGCCCTGTTAACAGCAGCTAAGCTGGTGGAGGAATTCTGGAAGTTATAGCCCCCCCCCAAAGAAGTAACTTTTCAGCTTGAGTGCTCATTAAACAGTAGAGTCACACTGTCTCAGCCCCGGTCCATTTCCGCACTAGACTGTTATAGTGCTATGATTCCACTTTTAACATCCTATGGAATCCTGGGGCTTGCAGTTTGGGGAGGGGCCTGGGGCTGAGACAGTGTGACTTGCTCAAAGTCACCCCGTGGGTTTCCAAGGGCAAGTGGTGAATCGAAAGTGGTAAAGGCAAACCTTCTCTGAACAAATCTTGCCAAGAAAGAAAACCCCTGGAAATAAGCTCATCGTAGGCTTGCCATAAGTCGGAGAGGACTCAAAAGCACACAAAACAACATCTAGAGAGAGAGAAAAAAGGAACTTTCAAGGCAGTGGAAGGAGTAAACAGTGTGACTGGTGGTTTTGGGCAAGCTAACAAGGGAGCAATAGGAAGTGTGTACCGTCTGATGAAAGCGACATATTGCTTCCTGCCTGAAGTTTATAGATTTAATTACAAAAGTGCTTGGGTTTTTTCACCCCTTTAAAGTGCAGGAAATATAATAAATAGGAGAAAAGGTAAGAGTCCGGGGAAGAAAGAGACAGTGTACTAAACATCCTTTTCATTTCTGGGCCACACAAAAAATATAGGGCTGTCTTATAAGGACAGAGCAGGGATTTTTTGTGTGACTTTGTTACGTTTTATGGGAGAAAAACTATGTGCAGAATTCCTATATCCGTGGCGGGAGATGTGCGATCAGCCCGTGAGCAAAAGAGCAGCCGGTTATCTCAGGGCAGAAAGACCAAGCTCAGGTCCTTTCCAGAATAAAGAAGCTAATATCCACTTTGCCCATGGGGTAACCTCACAGAGTGGCCCCTGCCCCGTGGGAAAGGAGGGGCTGCAAAGTTTCCCACCTTGGAAAAAGGGGCTTCAGAGCATGGGTTTGCTGTCTGAGATCAATCATGGTTGACTTTTGGTGACCCTCTGGATGAGAAACACCCAAGATCCCTGGTCATCCGTTGCCCCACTCAGGTCTCATAAACTCAGGGCAGCCGCTGTGGCTTCCTTAACTGGATCACTATCCCCGTGATCTGGTCTCCCTTCTTCCCGACTGCCTTTTTCTTCGCCAAGCTTTGCCATCTTTTTCAGTGAAGAGCATCGTCTCATCACATGGAATGGAGAGTCTAGGTCAAGGGAAGTGATGGCACCACTCTATTCTGCTTTGGTCAGACCCCACCTGGAATAATCCTCTCTCCAGTTCTGGGCATCTCAATTCAAGAAGGAGATGGACAAGCTGGAGCATGTCCAGAGGAGGGTGACCAAAATGATGGAGGGTCTGGAAGCCATGAAGCCCTTCAAGGAGTGGCTTAGGTAGCTGGGGATGTTTAGTCTGCAGAAGAGAAGCTTAGCCATGTTTAAGTATTTGAAGGGAAGACATGTTGAAGATGGAACAAGCTTGTTTTCTGCTGCTGCAGAGACCAGGACAAGGAGCAATGGATTCAAGCTGCAGGAAAGGAGATTCCACCTGAACCTCAAGAAGAACTTCCTGATGGTCAGAGCTGTCCATCAGTAGAAGATGCTGCTGCCTCCATGGAGTGTGGTGGAGTCTCCTTCTTTGGAGGTTTTTAAGCAGAGGCTGGATGGCCATCTGTCCAAGGGAGGGCTTTGAGATGGGTTCCTGCATGGCAGGAGGGGGTTGGACTGACAGCCCCTGGGGTCTCTTCCAACTCTACATTTCTATGATTCTATGATTCTAAGAAGGGATGTGATAGTTGTTTATGGACACCAATGGACAATGGGATTCCAAACTGAGCAGCGGCATATTCTTTACAAACATCACCTTATAACAAATTTGGAAACTGGGCAGCTACTCCTTCTTTGCATGTTTATTGTGACTACAGCCCAGATAACTGGTGGATTAAGGGAGGGAACAAATGTTCCGCTGACGGTTTTGCAGAAATTGTTTCCTGTTATTATTTCTTTCTGTGTTTATGGTTCCTGTAACTTAGATACCATCTGTTAATTGCATTGTAAAAATACTGAAAATATTACATCCTCTGCTAAGTAGAGCGATTTACTTATTTGGCATAATTATATATTAACAGTAATAGATAACTCTATTCCATAACACTGTGATGGTTACCTATATGCAACTATATATAACCATAGGATATGCACAAGGTTTACAAGTGTACAATATTTTCAGTTGTCTTTGCATCCAAGTGATGGTAAGAGCATTTTGAGAGTGGAATCTGCTGCTGCCTCCATGGAGTGTGGTGGAGTCTCCTTCTTCTTTGGAGGTTTTTGAGCAGAGGTTGGATGGCCATCTGTCCAAGGGAGGGCTTTGATGGTGTCCTCCTGCATGGCAGAAGGGGGTTGGACTGGATGACCCTTGGGGGTCTCTTCCAACTCTAGGATCCTCTCTCCAAAGTATAATAGCTCCAATTTAGTCACTGTCCTTTCTACCATTGGAGTTCAGGTTCAATTTGCTCTGCAACCCATTTACTAGTGTTTTTGGCAGACGATGGTATCTGCAGAACTCTCCTCCAGCACCATGTTCCAAGTACATTGATTTCCTTCTTGTCAGTTTTCTTCCCTATCCCAGTTTTCACAGCCATATATATATAAATTAATGCCTAGGCATTAATTAAACATGTCACATCTTTACAATTTTGATGCTTGCTGTCATTTTCGGATTGTTTCCAACGGATGGGGACCCCGAGGTAAAGCTATCGCAAGGTTTTGTTGGCATGGCTGGTTCAGAGGCAATTTCCCACGGCCTTCTCCTGAGGCTGAGAGTGTGTGACCCGTCCAAGGTTACCCACTGGAAAGGAAATTCAAACCTTGATCTCTCAGAGTCTTACTCCAATACTCAGACCACCAGACAAAATCTTGATTTCCGAGATTGATTTCTGATTTTTCAGGCAGCTGTTATCGTTATTGTTGGGTGCTTTCGAGTCATTTCTGACTTAGGGTGACCCTAAAGGGGACTTATCACGGGGTTTTCTAGGGTTGGGAGTATGTGACGTGCCCAAGGTCACCCAGTGGGTTTCCACGGCCAAGGGGGGAACGGAACCCGGGTTTCCACGGTTGTAGTCCAGTGGCCGTTTCCACACTAGGCTGTTACAGTACTTTTATTCCACTTTCAACATCTTATGGAATCCTTGGGTTCGCAGCTTGGGGAGGGTCCCTTAGGATTCTCAGCCAGAGAGTGACAGGAAACTACAAACCCCAGAATTGCACAGGATGTTGAAAGTGGAATAATCACACTATAAAACTGTAGTGCGGTAATGGCCCAGTATTCAAACCCTGACAAAAATTAATCCGGCAGCTAAGAAGGGCCGGGATCTGGTGGCCCCAAACTGGTGGCCTGGTCCACATTGGGTTGATGCCCCAATTCCCGAGCTCTACCATAGCTGGACCTGGCAGGTTCTACGCTCCAACATCGCCTCCTATTCCTTAAGCCATGGGCTTAGGCGTTAAAGCAGAACATAATTTGCTTTTCTGGCCAGGTTCCATTCCACACCTTAAGACAACAGCCTCCGCCCCTTTTATCCTCATTTTCTAGGGCAACCCAGCGGCCTCCGAGTTATACCATTCCACACAACAGGATTAGCTGTGTGGCCTTGCAAAGGTGGATATTTCCTTTTTTTAATGCTGACTTTCTCCAGTTTGACTTTCTTCGCTCCCTACAAACTGAGGTCAGACCTGGTTTGGCCTCACCCAGCCTGACCGGGGAGGGATTCCCGTTGTCTCGTGCGTCATATTGATGCCGTATGAAGGACTTGCTCTTGTCCCCCGGCCTCGGGTGCGTTTATTCTCTTTATTTGGAGTAGGGTTGCCAAAGCCAAAATTAGATATTGTGTTTTTAATGGCTGTATCGAAGCAGGGAAACTCAGCTGGGTCGTTTCTGCACTGGACTGTTATAGCGCTATTATTCCGCTTGCAACATCCTATGGAATCCGGCCGGCCCCTCCCGAAACTGCAAACCCCAGGATTCCATAGGATGTTGCAAGCGGAATAATAGCGTTATAACAGGCTAGTGCAGAAATGGCCTTCGTTTGTCTTTTAAAATCCACATCAGTTTGGTGACTTGGGCCAAATCTGCAGCATCCCCAAAAAGGACATGTCCAGGAATAAAAGATGCTTCCATCCTTTATGTACCCAATGGAGCAATGCCCTGGGGTGACCCTGCATGTGTCACACACTCTCAGCCCCAGATACGTTCGTGATACGTCCGTATTAGGGTCGCCACAAATTGGAAACAGCTTGAAGGCGTGCCAGAACAAATGGAGTCTTTCAATGCCGTTTTAATAGTTTTAATGAGTAACGTTTTAACTCCATACATTCGTTAACTGGTTTTTTAAAATCTTTAACTGTTTTTCAAAATCTTTTCTTTATTCTTTTATGAATGTTTTGATCGGTGGCAGAGCTTGGAGTGTGTGGAGCGGGGATGGGTGGCATGTGGCCACTGCACATGGGGGCATGGCTGCCGCGTGTGGCGGTGTGGCCAGGGCACGTGGAGGCACGGCCACAGCATGTAGGGGCTTGGCTACGGGCTGGGACGCCCCAAAAACATTGCCGCCCGGGGCATACTACCTCTCTGTCCTCCCCCATCCTTCTATCACTACGCAACTAGTTTTGATTTGTTTTTAATTTGCGTTGTTTTAACTACGATGTTAGCCACCTTGAGTCCCGTTATTCGGAGAAAAGTGGAATATAAATGATGGTGATGATGACAATACACAAGTTTATGTCCCTAACAGGATGCCAGCCACCGGCTGTTACAAAAGGACAGAAAGTTGTAGCTATTTAATTAGCTGGATTTGTAAGAATTACTATTGCTAGGAGCCAGGAGAAGTGCTCTTGGGATTTCCTGGCTCGTTTGCATGAGTTTCTTCCTCTCCTTGCATCAGTTCCTTCCTTGCATTGCATTCTTCCTTGCATCAGTTCCTTCCTCTTGCGGATGGGGAGCATTTGCTTCCTGGCCTCAGGCGGCCGCATGTTTCAGGTTGGCCTCTGCATCCGCGTGTATCCTTTGCACACACTTACTTTGCATTAAGGGTGCAAACATTGCACGAGATTGGTGCGGCATGAAGAGTGCTAACCGGATTGTCGTCTTCAAAGGGGAATGATTTTCACCGCTTGAAATGGTTCCATCTCTCCATATCGAGCTGGCCTCCGACCTCGGCTGACCTTCCGGCTCGGCTCATGTGGCACTTTGCGGACACGCTACGCCGCCACCATTAGCGGCTTCTCATTCCGGGTCCTTGTCTTGCTCTTTTGGCACTTCTTCACACTTCTCCCTTAATGTCCACAGGCAGAGCCTGTCAACGCCATTTAGCCCCCAGTCTAGCAGCTCGGCGACGGGCACGAGCGGCGGCCGTGATGGCCCCCAAATTCCCCCGAGGGAGGCCGGCGCCAGTGGCTCTCTCCCTCCCGGAAAGGGAGATGTGTCCTCTTTTGCCAATGACTTCACGGTGGCTTCAGAAAATGGCCGGTCACAAGTCGGATGGAATGCCACTCCACCCCTCCATCTTGTCTTGAGGTCAGAATCACTTAATGCAGACCGAGCATCTCAGGAAGGAGACTTAAGTCTACGGAAGCCTCTGCCACCCACCTCTTTTTCTCAGTCTGAAAGGTGCTACAAGATGCTTTTGCTCCTTAACGTCGCTCAGCCACCTCTTTCATACTCAGAGGCAGAGTTTGGAGAAGTTACTCTGCTTGCGCTACAACTCTCAGGATTCTCAGAGTTGGACCCATCAGAAGTTGGAATCACAGAGTTGGCAGAGACCCCAGGGGCCATCCAGTCCAACCCCCTTCTGCCACGCAGGAAGAAACCATCCAAGCCCTCCCTTGGACAGAGGGCCACCCAGTTTCTGTTTAAAAACTCTCCAAAGAAGGAGACTCCACCGCACTCCCAGGCACTTTGATGAACACCTCTTACCATCTAGAAGTTCTTCCTAATGTTTAGATGGAATCTCTTTTCCTGTAGTTGGAAGTCATTGCCCCATGTCCTAGTCTCTGGAGCAGCAGAAAACAGGCTTGCTCCATCCTCCAAATGACACTGTTTCAAATATTTAAACATGGCTATCATGTCCCTTCTGAACCTTCTCTTCTCCAAGCTAAACATACCCAGCTCCCTAAGCCGCTCCTCATAGGGCTTCGTGGTTTCCAGTCCTTCTACCTCTTTGGTGGCCTTCCTCTGGACACCTTCCAGCTTCTCAATATCCTTCTTGAATTTGGGTACCCAGAAATGGACACAGGATTCCAGGTGGGTTCTGACCAAAGCAGAAAAGAGTCGTGCTATTCCTTCCCTTGACCTAGACACTACATTCCTACTGATGCAGCCCAGAATCGCATTGGCCTTTTTAGCTGCTGCATCACACTGCTGACTTACATTCAGCTTGTGGTCTTCTAAGACTCCTAGATCCGTTTCACATTCACTGTGGTCAAACCAGGTGCCATCCATCTTGTATCTGCATTTCCTTTTTTCTACTCAACCTTACATTTGAAACAACTTCTCAAAGCTCTGCTCCTAACTCACCTGGAATGCTGTGTCCAGTTCTGGGCACCGGAGTCCAAGACGGATATAGACAATCTGGAAAGTTTCCAGAGAAGGGTGCATAAGATGGTGAAAGGTCTGGAAACCTAACCTTGTGAGGAATGGCTTCCTAGGGTTAATTTTCTTGTTTCTTCTCTCACCTTCCTAAACCTACTTGCTGAAGCTATTTCTTTTCTTGGCATGAGGAACATTGCAAATATTGCTAAATTTTTAGCAAATAAAGTTGTAGGAATATATTTCTGATCAGGCATTTGTCTCCTTTAGCATAACTGAGGATTTTGTCTAATTTGCTGGAAAAGGAACTAAAACGGAGGCCCCACACATCATTTCTGACACATTATTTCCCCATATCCTTCTATAATTTCTGCTGAGGAGTAAATCTTATTTAGCAAAGTTCTTTTCTCTTTTAAACCCCAAAAACTTCTGCTTGCAGATTCAGCCCTTGTTTATTGCTCCCTGTTGATCCGGCGGAGGAAGGAATGATAAAGTGCCCTGCAACTTTGAAAGGCTATTCAAGGACTAATAATTTTATTTCTTCCTTGTTAGAGATGAGGAGGGAGATATTAATAACTAATTTTCTCACATTGTTAAAGACAGATCAGGACTGGGTTTTTTAAAATAGGCTTACTACGAAATTTACTTGGTGTTACCTGGCTTTGCTTTATTATAGTCTACTTAATTTATTTTGGCTTATGATTGGAATTAAGCAAGTTTTGCCCGGTTGCAACAAAAGGTGGACTGATAACAACAAGGAAAACAATTTACTGCCATGCATTTGCAAGACCTGAGCTGATGGCCGAAGATCCAGAAAGTCACCATAAGTTAATGGCAAATCGAGTCAACAACAACAACTAATCTACAAGGCTCAAGATTTGTTAATAATATAATAATAACAACAATAATTACTTCCTACCTGCCTCTCACTAAATTGTCTGGTTTGATTAGAGAAAAGTCATTTGTGACATTTCTTAAGGACTGAAAACACTTTACAGACTTTTCTTTTTTGCAGGAAAAAAAAAGATTTGGTAACTTCTGGTTCCTCATGATTCGAAAGAGTAGGCTATTGAAAAGAAGGAAATAGTTGTAATTTTGGAGAGAGAGGTATAAATAAAATTATATGCATATATAACTACGGAATGGAAGATCGGAAGTCACTTGCTTCCTCTTCCTCATTTCTTCTCTTTTTCTTGCTTTATTTTTGCTCTGCACGTTTTAATTTTTATAATATTGTA
Organism: Ctenosaura bakeri; assembly: GCA_948474755.1. Classification (NCBI taxonomy): domain Eukaryota; kingdom Metazoa; phylum Chordata; class Lepidosauria; order Squamata; family Iguanidae; genus Ctenosaura; species Ctenosaura bakeri. The sequence goes on from CAOLHI010001134.1 coordinate 35,487, forward strand.
TTTCAGTTTTCTATCCTTTCTTTCGCTAATATTTGCGATGCTTAATGCCTTTTAAAGGAATTCTTAATACAATTATATTTTAAAAAATGAGAGAGAGAGAGAATGGAGCCAGGTTTCGTCTGCACAGCTCCATCCCTTATTTGTTGCTTGGTCACGTCGAACAGTTGCAGAATCTATGGAAGAGCATTTATTTTTGTCGATAAAATAAACAGGACATCGAACCGTGCCAGCATACTGAAAACCTAGCTTTGTATACAAGTTGCACCGTTAACGCGTACGCTATTAATAATAAAATCGATACTATCGCAATATTTTGCATTTACTCTTGTATAGATTTATTTCCCATCTGCTCTTTTGCAGAAATTAATTTATTTTATGCCGGCAAAATAACGCCAAGCCGAATTTGTTTTATGTATATTATCGCTAAGCCTGAACAATATCACCGAATGCGGCAGTAATAGCAAACCCCATTTGTTTTGCAAACTTTCTATATGCTTTTTTGCAGGGAGAGGATTGGTTTTTCTCTGTATTTTCAAATCCCACCTCTGTTGTGTTTCCAACGGGAGGAACAAAGAATATATGAGGTTTATTTCTAATTAAACTGATGGTAGCCTTGTTGGGGTTTGTGTTTCCAAGTCATCTGACTTATGGCAACCCCAACGCTACCCTATCATGGAGTTTTCTTTGCAAGATTTCTTACAAAGTTTGCCCCGCCTTCCTCTGAGGCTGAGAGAGTGTGACTTTCCCAAGGTCACTCGCTGAGTTTCCACGGCAGAGGGGATTTGAACCTCGCTCCCCCAGAAACCAGTGCTCAAACTCCTACCCCACATTGGCTCTATTTTTTTCAGTAAATTGCCATTTTGGTGTCAATTTTGCATATAGCATCATATGGAAAATTATAAATACATGAAAAATATATGGAAAATGATAAAAATATGGAAAATTATAAATGCTAGAGCTATTCCCACTCAATTTCTTCTTCCATTCTAACCATAAAAGAAACTACAAGCATTACCCCATGCAAATTTTCAATTTGAAACACACACACAAGCACACATGCACACACACTTGTGGGTTTCCATGGCTGAGCAGGGATTCAAGCCCTGCTCTTTCAGAGTCCTGGTCCAAGATGCAAAACTCTAGCATTGCTCCCATTATAGTTAATGGATGCAACAGGCAGGGGTGCACACATTGCATCCATTTTCCTGCCCAGATTTATTCAGAAGAGGTTGGCCACGGCCTCCCTCCGAGGCTGAGAGAGTGTGGCTTAACCACGGTGACTCCAAGGCTCCCATGGCTGGGTGGGAATTTGAACCCTGGCTTCCTGGAGCCCTAGTCCAAAAAGTCAAACCACGACAGCCTTTCAGTTTGGCATTACCTTCCTCCGAGGCTGAGAGAATGTGGCTTCTCAAGGTCCACCCCAGAGGTTCTCCGTGGCCGAGGGGACAGCAAATTCCTTGCCTCCCAGCATCCTGGACCCAACACTCAACCCATTTTGGCTCCCACCAGTTTTTGCCACGGATGATTTAATGGGTCAAATGCTAATCCTGAAGCTCGCTGGCCGGGTGGTCTTGAAAGTAGGAGGTCCATTCAGTTGCCCCGCGGTCAAGGAAGGCTACCAGCCCAGCGGACTGAAGCACCAACCATGGAAAAGCAGGTTGATAAGGTCACGGATCTTGGCCAAGTTGCAAAACGGACAGACCAAGGCCATTTCCGCACTACACTCTTATAGCGCGATGATTCCACTTTCAACCTCCTCTGGAATCCTGGGGTTCCCTCCCAAAACTGCAAACCCCAGGATTCCAGAGGAGGTTGCAAGTGGAATCATCACGCTATAAGAGTGTAGTGTGGAAATGTTTCAAGACAGACCAAGCAAAGATTTTTTTAAAAAACTGGAAACCTTTTATGGAAACCTTACGATGTAATAATCTGCAGTTATGATTATTAGTAATTCTAGTAAGCTGAATGTACATACATTTGCAATGGTTGAATAAAACATGAGATAGTAATCTGTTTTTTTCCTTTTCATTACAGTTTGTATGGCGGGAAGTCAGAGATCTTTTCTGTTTTGGTTGGTTTCTGTAGTTAGGATGTATTTAGGGGAAAAGACAAGGTTTTAATAGTGTGTTTTGCTATTATGTTTTAGTTCCATCTAGTTTAGTTTTTGGACCCTATCACACCGCATTGTTATAGCATCATTATTCCACTTTAGACTGCCACGGCAATGTTCCATGGAATTCTGGGCTTTGTAATTTGGGTTTTATCACAGGAGGCAAGCAAATTGCAAATTGCAGCAGGGCAATATTGTCTTTGGCCGGGCCTTATCACATGGCCTCATTCCTCTTCTGTTGTTCTCCCCCTGGGAGACCATTTGGAAAGAGTTTGGGCCTTTCCGCACTACATGGTTATGGCGCTATGATTCCACTTTCAACCTCCTGTGGAATTCTGGGGTTTGTAGTTTCCTGAGGCCCAAGAGCTCTCTGGCTGGGAATCCTAAATGCCCCTCCCTAAACTGCAAACCCCAGGATCCCATAGGAAGTTGAAAGCGGAATCATAGCACTATAACAGTCCAGTGCGGAAATGCCTTTCTTTTACGAAGGAGGTTATTAACAGGCTTTTTTGTGTTCCTGATCGAAGTAAATGGCCCCCAAGGGGACCTGAGTGTCCGAGGAGGAGGTGATCCCGTGGGCCACTTGGACCTGCCATATGAGGTTGCTATGCACTCAAGGTGGATTTTAGCATGCGCTTTTTTGGCACCCGCACACACGAATGCAAGGTCGCATGAAGCATGGCTCCCATATAGTTAATGGATGCAACAGGCAGGGGTGCACACATTGCATCCACTGACTACAATGGGATGCAACATTTATGTTTTTTGTTTTACGTGGGGGTTGCTAGAAGGGACCCCCCCCATATGCGGTGGTCATTATAGCATTATAACAATGCATTGTGATAGGGCTTTTTGCTAGACATGTAAATTGTTGATGTATCGTTTGTTCCTTTCCCTTTTGTCTGTAGCTGTGAATTGGTTTGTTTGCATGCTGGTATTAAAATCAATAAATATAAAATAATAATAATGATAAAGAAAGGGAAGGAGACCAGCTTTCTCTCTTTTGCCCGAGGCCCCGCAAAGCCCCAGCATATGCTCCCTGCTTCAACCTTCACGGAAGGTCAGATGTTTCTTGACCAGGCTGTGGGTGGCCTCTAAGCCGGAGGGTCCCTTCCTTAAACCGGCGTGTCAAAGAGACTTAGATAGCCCGGCGAGGAAATCTTACCGTCCACCCGCCGCCGTCGGTGGTCATGTCGCAGTAGACCTGGAAGCCCTCCGGGTAGTGAGTGGGGAAGACGGAAAAGACCCCGTCCTCTTGCTGTCCGCTCGCGTAGATGTCAAAACAGTCCCGGGGCCGGGAGCCTGCGGTGCCGAGCCGGGTGGCGAAGGGGAGGCAAAGAGGGACGGAAAGCAGAGCGGAGCTAATTAATGGACTAAATTGCAACTCCTAGTCTCATTCACTTATGCTGCTAATTGGCTGAAACACCCTTGATCCACTTTGCGCTAGGCTTTGGGCAAATGGAGTCCTGCACAAACCTCTCTCTTTGCCTTCTGGGTGCCAAACTGAGATGAAGCGGGGAGTACGAGCCACAAGCATGTGTTTTGCCAAACCACAAAGTAAAAAAATGTATTTCTGTCTTTCTGCAGAGCAATCACACACTTGGGGCCAGGGTCATCTATTATGGTGAGACTAAAGGGGTTTTTTTTCTCCAAGAGGAGCTCTCAAAGTCAAATTTCAAAAGCAAAGTTCAAACAGATTTGTGGGAAACTTCATTTCAGCACTAAATCAATAACAGGGGAGAACTTTTGAAAGTAAGGATTACTGCTTCGGTCTTTCCTTTATTAAGTTTGGGAAGCAAGCCTTACGGAGAACGAATTAGGAAGCTGCGTATGTTTAGCTCAGAGAAAGGAAGACGAAGGTGAAATGATAGCCATCTCTAAATATATGAAGGGATGTCATGTTGAAGACGGGGCAAGCTTGTTTTCTGCTGCTCCAGAGACTAGGACATGGAGCAATGGCTTCAAACTACAGGAAAAGAGATTCCACCTAAACATTAGGAAGAATTTTCTTACTATAAGAACTCTTTTACTGTAAGAGCCCCAGAGGGTGGTGGCTTCTCCTTTGGAAGTCTATGGATTGCTTTAGTTGTGCATTTCTGCCTGGACTTGTGGTCTCTTCTAACTCTAAGGTTCTATGTTGTAAAAAGAGTACAAGATGGCTGATGGGTGGATGGGTGACCTCCTGAAGGAACGACAGCCGTCCCTCTCCATTTGCAGGTTTGGTGTTTGTGCATTCGATTATTCATGGATTATTTGCGGCCGTCTCAGCTTCCGTTGCACACTTACTCACTTGTGTGGGAAAAGGGGATGGGAGAGAGCAAGTGTGTGTTCCCTCGTGCACTCACAACCCTATCCGTTGCTAAATTTCTGTCATCAGCTATTAAGATCAGAGAGAGAGAAGCATCAAAACTATATTGAGAAACTGGCAACATACTTTAAGATCAACCCAATTTTATAGTTTTAATGAGATGGAATTAATGAATGCCTATTTATATTTTATCTAATAATCCCTATTGTCTATGATTTCATTTTGCTTCATGCATTGATATGCCATTGTATGCATTTATGTCCTATTTTGTACTTTTATATTCTGTTCGTAGTCTATCCTATTTATATATTTACATCCTATTTTTAGTAGGTGCATTTTCTCTATATTGTACAATTGGATTGTTCTCTATGTTGAGTCCATGGACAGTCCCCCCTCTCCAAAACAGGCTACTCCCCTGTCGAACAGCCCTTAGAGTAAAAAATTCTCCTTTGTTGGATCACAGAACATTTCCGCACGACACTCTTATAGTGCGACGATTCCACTTTCAACCTCCTATGGAATCCTGGGGTTTGCAGTTTGATTTGATTTGGGGGGGGGGGATATTAGTGGTTTCTCCACTTTCGCAAGGATCCTGTGCCCTTAACCCCTGAGAAAATGGAAGGCCAACTGTATTTTAGAGATTAAAGGAAAGTGTGGGTATGGTTGTGTGGGACAGAGAAAAAGGAAGAGAGAGAAAGGAAGGAAGGAAGGAAGGAAGGAAGGAAGGAAGGAAGGAAGGAACCCTACCCATTTGTATTTTGGAAGAAGGAGAGTTTATAGGCTGGTTTGGGCTGAAGGCCAAAAGCACCTTAGTTTCCAAAATGTCTCCTTTGCATGGGAAGGGACAGCATTCCTATATTCCATCTGCACCTGCCATTGGGCAAAATGGGGAAGCAGATTTGAGATCTCATGGAACAGAAGAATATTGTGAGTTGCTTCCCTTTCATCTAAATCCATCTGGATTTAGTCCCAATTAAACTCACTGAACGACTGGGAACTTTGAGAAGTCAGCAAATTTGAGGGATCATGCAACGGCTGCACCACTGCATCATTTACGCAAGCTGCATTTGATTCACGGGGTTTGCTCTCGTTGGGGCTAAAAACGGGTTTTTAGCCAGTGTTAATAGTGTATTTTTAAGGCTAAAGATGAAGATTGGTAGCATTTGGGCTTCTCTGCCTCACTTGGGTCATCGAATCGGAGAGCTGGAACAGATCTTATCATGGTCATTTTGTGCAAACCTTGCTCAGGCAGAAATGTACAACTGGCGCACTCCTGCAGGGTCCCCGTCCAATTTCTGTTTAAAGACCTCCAAAAAAGGACAGTTCCCCCCTCTCCAAAACAGACTATTCCCCTGTCGAACAGCTCTTAGAGTAAAAAAATTCTCCCTTGTTGGATCACAGAACATTTCCGCACGGCACTCTTATAGCGCAACGATTCCACTTTCAACCTCCTATGGAATCCTGGGGTTTGCAGTTCCGGGAGGGGCCGGCCGGCCCCTCCCGGAACTGCAAACCCCAGGATTCCATAGGAGGTTGAAAGTGGAATCGTCGCGCTGTAAGAGTGTCGTGCGGAAATGGCCACAGCCTGATTTCTCAGCACCACAAACCCTCTTGCAACGGCTCCCCGACACACAAGGCAGGAGATGGGTGAGAGGAAGAAAGGATAAGCCCACCAAGCCAACCCAACCCCTTCCCCTTCCCCTTCCCTTTCCCTGACCCAGTTTGGACCTCTCACTACCATGCCTCAGCCCTTTTCCCACATTCAAATAGACACACATTTTGATATTTGCAAATTTTCCCCTTCTGCAAGGGTCCTGCACCCCTAACCCTGGCAAATGTGGAGGGCCAACTGTATTCCACTTTAAATCAGTTCGCTAACCAAAATACTATAGGGTTGTTATCAAATGAACATATATTGGGACTATCACTTTTTCCTGACTTAGAAACAAGGATTTTATTAATGCTAATGCTAATTCAAATGGCCAAGTCTCCATCCCTGTCTGTTCCTTTGAATGATCCCACAGGAGATGAGAAAGCGGGTCTCGTACCGTTGGAGCATCCCTTCGGCCGAGCGCTCCGAGACGGCGGTTTTTGCAGGTCCGCTTTGAGTCGAGGCCGCACCACGCCACGGTCCTTCTGCAAGGTGTCCAGGATGTCGCTGACCGAACTGACCAGCCGGGCCATGTTGGTCTGACTCTCTGAAAGCAGCTGAAAAAAACGAACAAAAAATCCAAATCTACTGTGAGTTCCCCCTTTCTTCTTCTTCTTGCTTTTTTTTTTCAGAAAATAGCTTGCTTTTATTGAATTTTCGTAAGAGAGTTACATTTAGACATTAGAGCAGAAAATGCTTTTCATTTATTATAACAGAAAATGTGTCAAGTGGAACTGCATAGTGTATTGCTTTCCTTTTTTTTTTTTTTTTACATGAATAACACACAAATTTAATAACAAATGATTTCTCTCAGTCTAGTGGTTTTGCTGAGGAGTGGAAGACACAGAGCTAATTTAAAAGCCTGCCAATTTTTGCTCTGGCCATTACCCAAATCAGAATAAGTGGCCACTTCTGGCCTTGGACGATCGGCCATTTTTATCAAAATGGTGAATTGGTTTCACGCCTTTGGATCAAAGGTGTGCGTTAAAAACGTAGGAGACCTGATAGGATTTCCTGGTCAATTGCATCCCATTCCCTGGGATTTTGGGGCGAAACTTGAGGCTCTGGAGCAGATCTGTGTGAGTCGCAGCAGCAACACAGCAAAGGGCTGAGCAGAGATCTGGAACTGCTTTCAGACCAAGTGGTTGTGTAAATGGGCCTGCAGGGAATCTGGGTAAAACACAATGGACCAGATAATACGGCACACTAGAGCCATTTTGTTTGGGGTGGTCAAATGCAGCCATTGTTCCCACCTTATACAGAATCCTAGAATTGGAAGAGACCCCCAAGGGCCATCCAGTCCAACCCCCTTCTGCCGTGCAGGAGGGCATCATCAAAGCACTCCCTTTGATAGATGGCCATCCGGCCTCCCTTTAAAAACTTCCAAAGAAGGAGACTCCACCACAATCCCAGGCAGCAGCGTATTCCCCTGTTGAACTGCTCTTACCAAGTTCTTCCTAATGTTTAGGTAGTTTGAAGCCATTGTTCCATATCCTAGTCTCTGGAGCAGCAGAAAATAAGCTTGCTCCATCCTTCACATAACATCTTTTCAAATATTTAAACACAGCTATCATGTCACCTCATAACCTTCTCTTCTTCAAGCTAAACATACCCAGCTCCCTAAACCGCTCCTCATACTTCTTTCTAACATTTAGATGGAAATTTCTCTTCCTGAAGTTTGAAGCCGCTGCTCCATGTCCTAGTCTCTGGAAAAGCACAAAACAGGCTTGCTCCATCCTCCCTATGACATCCTTTAAAATATTTAGGCCATTTCTGCCCTGCACTGTTATAGTGCTATTATTCCACTTTCAACATCCTGTGGAACCCTGGGATTTTCAGTTTACTGAGGCCTCTAAATGCCCCTCCCTAAACTGCAAACCCCAGGAGGTTGAAAGTGGAATAATAGCACTATAACACTCTAGTGTGGAAATGGCCCTACTAGCTTTCACCACTGTGTGTTCTTTGCCCCCGTGGCTTGTATAGAACAGTAGGAAACGGGGAAGGAAATACTGGCTTTTACTCTACTCCATGTTTGAGGCTTTTGTCAAATTCCCAACTATAAGACCAGATTAAGACTTTTCTGCTCCCCTCTCCTGACCCTGAATCTGCCATTTTAGGAGGTGAAAAGAATTGGATAAGAATCTTCGATAGGATAAAATAACCTTGTCTCCAGTGACCAAGGTTGCTGCGTCCCCTTTGGCCTACGGAGAAAATGGAAGTTATAGATTTAAAGCTGCCTTCTCAACCCCGCAAAAGAGTGCAGAAGAGAAAGGTCTTGGCCTCTCCAAGCAGAAGCCTGCACACCTTAGCATCGACATGTACAACCATGCTGGAGAACAAAAATCCCACGTGAGCTTCAGAGGGGAGTGTGTTGCGAGCCTTCAAGTCATTTCCGACTTATGGCAATGCCACAGTGAAGTTTATTGCAGGGTTTTCTGGGGCTGAGAATATGCGATGCATTCAAGGTCACCCAGTGGGCTTCTATGGCCGAACAGGGAATCAAACCCTGGTCAATATTCTCTTGCATTGCTCACCCCAGGCTTGCAAAGCTTGTGTTCAAAAGGGACTTCTTCTCATTTGGGTAAGCAAAGCCCCCACCACCACTGCTGGAAATGTGTTATCTCTACCACATGGTTGCACAATCTGCTGTGTAATGGCCATTAATTGGTCAGGTGCTCTCCTTGCTCCCGGGAGGAATCTCCTTTCTTAAGATGGCACCCGGAAGTAGTCAGAACACCAGAACTCAGCACTCTGCCCTTCTCCATATGAGGGGGAAGTACTGGTAAGCCTTGTCTTTTTTCTTCCCCCTGGGACCACTGGGCCAGAAGCAAGAGGATGGGAGGGGGATCATGGGGAGTTATTCTCTACTTTCCCACTTTTGCAAGAGTTCTGCACCCCAAATCCTCATGGATGTGGAGGGGCTACTGAAGAATATGTATTAGAATAGATATGCTAGCTTAGGCACTATAAGGGTCTGCTAGAATGCTTCAAGGTATCAATTGCTAATTGTTGATTATCACCGCAACATGTTTTCTAGACTTTGCTATATCTTGGAGCTAAAATGGGCTCCAAAGGGGTGGCTCTAGCATAGTTGGGTGTCACCCAAAGTTTTGGAAAGTATTTTTAGAAAGCTAAAAGGGGGAGAAGCTCATAAATAACAGCCAGCAGTGACTGATGAGGCCACTCCCGCACTGGGCTGTTATAGTGCTATTATTCCACTTTCAACATCCTATGGAATCCTGGGGTTCCTCAAAGGCCCCTCCCTAAACTGCAAACCCCAGGATTCCAGAGGATGTTGAAAGTGGAATAATAGCACTTTAACATTCCAGTGCAGAAATGGCCTGAGTGGGATTGCAAGGGATTGCAGAATGTGGAGTGCTAGTTGGAAAACTTAGCAGGGTTTTTTGCTACCTAAATGCTAACCAGATTAAATAACAGGGCCAATTCCAGCCACAAAATTTGGGCCAGAAAGTCAAGGGTTTACTGTGCCATCTTTTTTCAGACTAATTTGAGTCTGGAATATTTCTTGTGTAAGGAATGAAAGAATACTGTATTAAATATTAAATTCCATTTAACAATGGATGGTGGGTTTTTCTTTAAAGAAATTGCAAGAGGTCTCATTTTTCCTTCAGCGGCTAAGAAAGGTATAAAATATTGATTTTTTTTTTATAATGTGCAATTGTATTCCAATAAGTCAACCGGTAGTTATTTTATTCTCTGCCAATCAGTTTTATTTATTTGCCTAGGCCCAGCTTCTTTAAAGCTGGACTGTGTTTTCTTGCTGCAGGTAGAGCAGTCTCCAAGAAGCATTTTTTCAGCAATAAATGAATGAGCAATAAACTCATCCAAAGAGGCAGACAAATTAAAACATTTAACTTGGTGTGAAAATCCAGGCAACTAATTAAAAGCTAGGATTACATTGCAGAATTAAAAGTGAGAATTGCATTGGCCCTTTTTCTGCCACGGCATTTGTCAGGTTATCTGTGCCCGCCGGCCATATTTTAGACAATCGTTTTTGCTCTAAGTCAGTGGTTTGCTTTACCGGGGGGCCCCCATAAATATAATTTGTTGCCAGGGACCCCCAAAACTTAACTCAAGATTTATATATTTAAATTCAAAGATTCAAATATTTATTTAAATATTCAAATATGTGTTTCAATTTGCTCACCAACTGCTCCCCTTATTCTTCCAGCAGAAAATGCAAAGGAAAGGAGGCTTGTTAATGGTCTGTGGAGTAGGATGCTGAGATCCTTCATCTGTCAGGAGAGCAGAATAAACTGGAATTTCCTAAAGGAAGGTTATGAATAGGAGGCAGCCCTAAAGAATCATTTCTTTGGCCCTTTCCTCTAAAGCAGTGCCTGGGAAGTAAGGGGTCTTGATGCTGCTTTTGGGGAAAGCATAAAAAGAAATGCCTTTTCCCTCCGAAGGAGCACCGAGAGACTAGAGAGGGCAAGTGCTTCTTTGGAAAGCACCCACCCTCTCTAACTCTGGGATTTTCTCCACTTTCTGTTTGAGTTTTATAGGCAATATTTAGCACTTTGAACATGCCTATAATGAGCGTAAATTGTTGTCGCTGTTGACTCTGACTTATTGCAAGTTAGAGTCAACTTGCAATAAGTCAGAGTCAACAGCGACAACAATTTACGCTCATTATAGGCATGTTCAAAGTGCTAAATATTGCCTGTTCTTCCAACCCTCTCCTGTGGTTTTCTTGGCCAAATTTATCCAGAGATTTGCCATTGCTTTCCTCTGAGGCTAAGACTTGCCTGAAGTCACCCAGCAGGTTTCCATGGCTGGGCAGGGATTTGAACCTTGCTCTCCCGGGCTTCTCATCCAACACCCAAACCAAACCAGACCATTCTGCCTCTCCTAGTGTTTTCTCGGCAAGATTTGTTGGGCGTGCCCTTCCTCTGAGGCTGAGAGAGTGGGACCCGCCCAAGGTCAGCCAGGGGGTTTTCATGGCTGGTGTCCCAGGGTTTTCGCTCGACTCTCAGACCACTACACCATAGTCTAGAATGTCTCCATATTCCTATGAGCTTCTCGCACCCACTTTCTGGACCACGGAGAGTTCCTGGAGTCGTTTCAAGGGCCGCCCCGTGTCAATCCCATTACATTAGTCCAGTCGTGAAGTTTTATGGCAAAGCTTTTCTGTGTCCCTTTCTTAGCAGTACAAAATGGACTGTTAGGCAATTCGGTGCCCTGGACACTTTAATTCACAGGGGGTATTGCCTGCCTAAATGTCTAAGCGAAAGAAACTTTCCCTTTGCCTTTTTGCATCTGCTTAACTAAAGTCCTCCATTTTGCATTCTAGTTGACTTTAAAGGTTGTTCCTATTGCTAGCCCCATGGCCTATTTACAATTATGCTGATGTTACCTGGCAAATTCCTAGGTCCTGGGTTCCCAGTGCACTTTCTGTAAAAATATTGCTTACGCTTCGTTGCTGAATGAATGCATGTGTGAATTCAGGTCCATTGTTGATTGTTAACCAGAAATTACTGTATGGTCAACCACATATCAGAATTGTAGTCCTGGGAAAGCAAACAGTCTTAATATTCTTGCACATGCGCTGTATGCTTCGTGAGATCAGTGTCATCCCAAACCTATCCAACCCTTTTCTCCTTGCGATAAACTGACCTTCCCTTTGCTCATGCAAGAGGTGATCTGGACTGCTTTCTTGCTGACGGAGGGGAGTCCCCTTGGCCAAAGTTGGGGATCTTTCCAGGCTGATTCAGAGCTCACTTGCAATCACGTAGACTACCAGAGGTAGTATGTGCGGACCTGATATTTTAGATCTGGCCCTATGTGGGGTTTTTTCTAACAGTTTTCGGGGCTGGTGCCCAGACCGTTTTCGCTCACGGTTTTCAGGGTTGCCCTGTTTTACTGGGTTGTTGCCCCAACAGTTCTCAGGGTTGGTGCCCTGGTCATTTTCTGGGTTGTTGCCCAGTCTTCGCTGTTGGTGCCCTGACAGTGTTAAGAGTTTTTTCCAGAGTTTACTGCCAACACCCTCACCCAATTAAGCCTCGCCCGCATATTCAGCACTGAAATGGCTGGCCATTTTCTGTTGAGATTACACAGCCCTCCTTGCACGACGGGGAAGTAATGGCTGCGCTCTCTTTTCCTCTAACCTTGCCTCGGGCATCGGTGCTGAATTTGCAGAGCCTCCTTTGATGGCTTCAGTCATAAATGCAGAAAAGTTCACCGAGGTAAGCCAATATCCTGAGGGCTTACCGGTATTAAGCTACCTGGCTGGCAAATGAGCGCTCAAGACCTACGTGCAAAACATGTGCATCCTTCCTTTGCTCCTTTCAAGCTGTCTCACCTTCCCAATTTTCCTGCACCCACATCCACTGGAAGAAGGTTAACAGCTAAAAAGCATGGCAGGGTTTTATTTTTTGGAAACTTGGCTATCCAAGAGATGCCCTTTCTTTGCTCGACTGTCCCACACTGGCAGAGATACACCCAACTCACCCTCTGCCAGTGATGTATTTAAGTCTTTTACTCCAGGTCTCAAGTCTCTGCCTTCAAGTCTTCAAGTCTGGGAGCCAACTTTATACCCCAACCTATATTGCAGAATTTCTGGAGAGAGTCCAATAAAGTTAGTTTTGACAATTTAAGCAGAGTTGGCCCTCCACATTTGTGGTTTTGCCATCTGCACCTTCAGAAGTGGGGAATAAGCAGTGATGTATCTAAGTTTTTTACGCCAAGTCTCAAGTCTCTACCTTCAAGTCTCAAGTTGAGTCTCAAGTCCTTGAAGGTACTTTCAAGTCAAGGCTCAAGTCTGGAAGCCAACTGTATACCCCAGCCTGTATGCCAGAATTTCTGGACAGAGTCCAATAAAGTCAGTTTTAATAATTCCAGAATTATTGGATAGAGTGAAATAAATTCAGTTTTAACAATTTAAGCAGAGTCAGCCTTCTACATTTGCGACTTTGCCAATGGTCTCCAGAGACCAGGACAAGGAGCAATGGATCCAAGCTGCAGGAAAGGAGATTCCACCTGAACCTCAGGAAGAACTTCCTGATAGTCAGGGCTGTCTGGCAGTGGAAGATGCTGCTGCCTCCATGGAGTGTGGTGGAGTCTCCTCCTTCTTTGGAGGTTTTTAAGCAGAGGCTGGATGGCCATCTGTTGGGAGTGCTTTGATGAGTGTTCCTGCACGGCAGGGGGTTGGACTGGATGGCCCCTGGGTCTCTTCCAGTTCTATGTTTCTACAGTTCTATAATCAACAACTACCCATCCCTCACCACAGCTGCTTCACAATCTGCTACTAAAATGAAGACATTCTGGAAAAGATTGACTATAAACCATAACTCCTCCCCATGAACACTGTGATTGGAGACGGCTGGTGAGACTGACGTGCAATACAAGACTGCACATTTGGGCTGCCAGCGTACTTCCCGTCCACACCACACCACTTTGGCATTTTCCTCATAGGGTCTGGGTGGAGACCTCTTGTCCAGCCTCTCCCCCACTCATTTTTGATATCTGAATCTCCATCTTTATCTGATGGCATTCTGTTCTGGAAATGAATTGGGCTGTCCAATGGAGCAGGTAAAAACAGTCCAGATCATGTCATCATTTGAGATTTGGCCAAAATGGTTGCACAGCCCTAATCTCCACTAATGGCATTCACATTTCCATAAACCAGAAATCAATACGTTATAACAGGTTCCTTGGGCAGATCCAATTTCTATTTAACAATCAGAATCAAGTCCTTGGTGGTTATGCACATAAAAAACACCCCTGAAATTATGTTTTATTTAGTTATAGCAACGTGTCTGTGAAGCTGCATATTCCTGCATCGCGGGGGGTTGAATTAGGTGACCCTTGCAGTCTGTTCCAGCTCCAAAATTCTAAGAAAAGAGCGGCTCCACCTTCTGAGTCTCGGTCCCAGAAACCTCCTAGGTTTTTCTTTAAGACCAAGACTCAGTTTGTTTCTTTGATCTCCACAGTATTTCTCTTTTTTCTTATTCTCTGACTAATCTTCTGTGGGATCTACGTATCTCAAATATATATATATATATATATATATATATATAAAGAGACTGAGAGAGAGAGATTTTAAAGGCACTTGCAATAATTCTGAAAAATCAACAACTTTATAGGTCAGTTCCCATGGCACAGAACTACAATTTCGTTTTGCGTGCTTTACCCTAATATACACATTCAGCTTTCTTTCCTTTTCTTTTTTTCAGTTGGAAGGCTCCAGTGTGGAATTTGGAGAAATGCATTCTGATTCTGGTATTTTACTTTTTGTTATGAAGACCAATATAAATGTTGAAACATAAATGCTGGCATTCTTCTCAGGGTGGTACATCTTCATAAAGGGCCTTACATTTGCACAAAACTGATTCAAGTAGTTCCACCTGGGGAAAGTCACGCTTTCTCAGCCTCAGAGGAAGGCAAAGGCAACCCACCTCTGAACAAATTTTGCCAAGGAACCCCCTGGCAAAATTCACCTTCTCCCCCTAGAGCAAATCAAGCCTGACCTCTCCCTGGAAGCCAAGATGGCTCGACTGAGGCTGTCATATTTTGGCCATATCCTGAGAAGACACGGATCCCTAGAAAAGGCAATAATGCTTGGGAAGGTGGAAGGCAGCGGGAAAAGAGGAGGACTGCATGCCAGATGGATAGACTCAATTGAGGGAGACACGTTCCCAAATCTGCAAGACCTGAGCAGGGTGGCTGATGACAGAGCGGTTTGGAGATTTCTCATCCGTAGGATCCCCATAAATTAAAGGTGACTTGGCAGCCGTTAACAAAACTACCGCCCACGGAATGCATCTCCCATGTTCTTTATTTCCTCCTGGAGAAAAACACCCAAAAGTTGGAGCAAGAAAAAAAAAACCATTTAAGATTTTACAGCCTATAAACCGATACTCTGAGAAGATGAGAGCACAGATTGTATTAAGGAGAAAGGCAGTAAAACACTTGAAACTCTCCAAACATATCAGATATTAGTTTGCACAGAGTGCAATGCAACCCCGTATTTTCCACATTAGGTTTTACTTTTGCTTTTAGGATATTTTAGGCTTACAGTAAATGTAGAGAAAATAGCAAAAATGGTCTAATTGGGAGAGAGGGAGATGAATTTCCTGAGCGCATTCAGAGCTCCTGAGACACAAGTCAGCCACCGTCTTTAAAAATGGTGGGGTCTACATTTTTAACTTTAAAAGGAACTAACTCTTAAAACACATGCAAAGATATCAGCCTGTTAATGATCCAAGATCTTTGAGAGAGGCCCTTCCCTCTGTCCCACCATCTTCCCTGGTTCATGGGATGGAAACAAGGAAGAGGCATGCTTGGTGGCTGCTCCCAGATTTTGGAAATCCCTTCCTTGGGAGGCCAGGATGGCCTTGGCTTTGCTTCTCCCTCCTCTCCTCTGATTCCATCCTCTTCTCTCCCTGCTGGCTGAGTTAATCGAATGCAAACTACTTTTGCACTTTCAACTTAGTGGAACTGGAGTAAGCTGAGGACAAAGCGGCAAAGTGGGAGGAAGAGAGAGAAACTGGGACATTTTAAATGCATCTGGAAAAGTGGGAAAGCAGAGGACTAATCAGGACTGCCCCTGCCAAATTGGGACAGTTTACAGGGATACAGTATATGAGCATCCCCTTGATTTTCTTCAACCCATTTTTTATGTTCTGCTCTTCTGACACTTGCAAATTACAGACCTGTTCCATTAATGCAAAGACAGCTCTGCTTTTTCATCAGGTCTTTTTGCCTATGGGATTGTTTGCATGCGTGCTGCTTGCAAAAGCAAGCTGAGAAGGAGAAAAAAGGTGCTAAGCCAATTGTGAGACTTTGCAAGCAGCACATGCACAGTTTATCCCAAGCAAACCTCTGTCAATCCCTCCTGTTCTGCTTTTCAAGTGATTTGGCCCTTTTGACAGTTCTCTGGTCCTTCTCCCATCAGATAAGGGCAGAAACCTGTACAAACTGATAGGATTCCACAATATATACCATGCATAATGTGGTGGTGGTGATGGAGGCAGGAGACATACAGATTTTTTTATCTCCCCACTTCACTTCTTTCTCTCACCTGTATAAGGCGGCCTTGCTCATTCTGCAGGGCGTTCAGCTCCTGGCCCATGGCGCTGTGCCCCTTCTTCAAAGCGTCGCAGTCCGTCCTTAGCTGAGTGGCGTGGGAAAGCAACTTGGACATCTCGTCCGAGAGGCCCACCAGCAAAGCCCTCTCCTGTCCCTTGGACGACTTGGTCTCCATGCTGTGATCTGTCACGGCTCTCAGGAGGGACGACTGGAGACCCTCCAGGCGGGTGAAGCCATTGCCCTGATCCGGGCAGTTGGGGTCCAGGAAGATGTTGATCCGGGAGCTGTCCGCTTTCTCGATGGTCACCAAGGCATTGGTTTCATCGGGGTTGGTGCTGATGACTGGCGGGGACTCGGTGACCGGCGTGTGATAGTGGTTCATGAGCAGGATGGCACCCGTGACGGTTACAGCCAGGAGGACGGCCACAGAAAGGAGGACGGTGCACAGAATATAACCGCAGCTCATTCTCTAGAAAAACACACAGAGAGAGGGGACAATGTTTGTTGGAAGGCCAATAGAGAAGTGACAAGTGGTGTCAAAAGTACCACTTGTTTTTCTAGCTTTTGTGGGGCTGATATAGAATTGTAAGGTTGGTGCCAAGTGGGACTTGAACCCACAGTTGGCAGTGGGACCTGAACCCTCTCCAAAATTATTAGGGTTACCAGTGACACAGGGGGAACTTGAACCCCCTCCCAGTAGTTGGTGCCAAGTGGGCACCACTTGAACCCACACTTGGCAGTCACCCCTAGACCCTAGAAAAACATGTGGGGCCAGACCTAAAATATTAGGTCCACGTGGACTATGCTGAGCAGTCTATGCAATTGCAGGTGAGCTCTGAATCAGCCTGGAAGGGTCCCCAACTCTGGCCAAAGGAACTTCCTTCCACTCAGGAAGAATGCAATTAAAACCTTATCATCAGAAGATATCGTTATATTTGATAACAGCAGCAAGGTTGATGTATGCACAATACTGGAAAGAAAAGACAGATATAGATTTAGAAGAGTGGAAGCTAAAAGTTCTGGATATGGTAGAGACAGAGTGGCCATTTCCACACTAGATTCTTATAGTGCTATTATTCCACTTTCATCCTCCTATGGAATCCTGGGGTTTGCAGTTTAGGGATGGGCCTTTGAGGATGGCCTTTGAAACCCCCCCCCAAACTGCAAACCCCAGGATTCCATAGGATGTTGAAAGTGGAATAATAGTGCTATAACAGTCTAGTGCGGAAATGGCCAAAAATTAGCATTTTCCTTAAAAAAACAACAACAAACCTATCCAGAACTTTGAAAGGGAATAGAAAGGAGTTTTGGATTGGATAAAGACACAAATGTATAAGAAATGAAAGAAAGAAATATAACTGTTTTTCTTTTGTTAATGGGAATGTAATTGTTCTTCTCTTGTGTAAATGGAAACAAAGTAGATTCAGCTGGAGAATATAAGCTTGGAAGGGGGGGAGTGGGATACATTCAAGAAGGGTGTATATCCACTTGTTTCTTTTTTATTTCTGCAATTGCATTTTTAATAAAAACATTTTAAAAAAAACCCCAAACCACTTCTTACATGAAGCAAGGGAAGAGTTAAATAGGTTTGGGATGGCAGTGATCCGATAGAGCGCATGTGCAAGAATATTTGCTTTCCCGGGACTAAAATTCTGATACATGGTTTGACGATAGAGTAACTTCTGGTTAACAATCCACAATGAACCCCGTATCACACATGCATTCGCTCAGCAGTGAAGGGTAAGAAATGTGGGAAACGATGCTGGGAAGCCAGGCATTGAGCTTTGCCAAATAATGTCAGCATAATTTTAAGCGGGACAAGGGGGCCGACCACAGAAACAACCTTTAAAGTTCACTGGAATTCAAAATGGAGGAACTTTAGCTCAGCAAATGCACAGAGACGGAGAGTTTCTTTAGCTTAGACATTTAAGCAGGCAATAATACCCTCTGTAAATTAAACTGTACAGGGTGCTGGATCTCTTAACAACCCTGCAGAGTAGACCAGGGGAAAAGATGGGAAATATTGTCCATTTTATCTGTACTCTTTTACTGCTAAAAGTACAATCCTAAAAAAGTCTCCAAAGGCCATCCAGTCCAACCCCATGCTGTCCCAGTTTTCACCCGTGTAAGCCCTCCTCCCAATTTAATCTTCACAACAGCCTTGTGAGGCAGGTCAGGATGACGGATGGACTGGCTGGCTAAAGGTCATCCTATAAATTTCATGATTCAGCAGGACTAATAACCCAGATTTTTCTGCAAATCCCAACACTCTAAACTCTGTACCACACCGTCTGTTGCAAAAACCCAACACAGATTTTTTTTTTCTCTTCCCAAAAGCAAAAAGATAGACACTTGGCCTATTTTACAAGGGAAGGTGCAATTGATAAATTGCCCACTTAGGTGTCTCTGTTTTATGAAATAATAACAAGGGAGGGTCACGTAAGAGATGCACTCCCACGGTTGAATTTTTTTTAAAAAAAAAAATTAATGCACCAATAACCAACTTCTAATTTTCAAGGGCCAAATGGCAAGACCCGGTTCCACTTGGGATTTCCCCTCCCAGCAACTCTCAGGTCACCCGCCCTGCATTGTGACAGAGGGGTTACCAAGCCTCATGCCTTTTTAATAAGCTTGGTGGTTTTTACGCAGGAAGCATCTCCCCGCGCTATGAATCACCAAGCTCTTTCCTTAATAAAAGCCAAATGAAGAGAGAGGAGAGAAAGAAAGAAAGAAAGAAAGAAAGAAAGAAAGAAAGAAAGAAAGAAAGAAAGAAGCTAAGGCAAGAGCAGAAGCTATATATTTCTTTCAGAGAAGTAGTCTTGTTTGGAAGCAATGAAGTGTACCTATTCCTTCTCTGAAGTCACGCTCCAAAGATAAGCCACCCTGCCTGCCTGCCTGCCTGCCTGCCTGCCTGCTTGCCTATCTATCTATCTATCTATCTATCTATCTATCTATCTATCTATCTATCTATCTATCTATCTATCTATCTATCTATCTATTGATTCATCCATCCATCCATCCATCCACCCATGCATCTATCCATATCTATCTATCACCTATCCATCTATCGATCCACCCATCCCTCATATCTAACCTGGTGGCACACATACTGCACCAAACTGAGCAGCAGCCCCATAACTCAAACAGGTTTTTTCATCTCTTCTTGGATGTTTAGTTCACCGGGGGAGCACTGTGGGAGTGCAGGTAGGGCTGCCCCAAGATGTCTTGCCAGCTAAAGCCAAGAGCAAGGTGGCATTCTCCCATCTTAAGAAACCAAAGGCAATTGGAAGCTTCAGTACTGCTGATGGGACAGCCATATCTTCCACCATGGCTCTTGTGAACAGGAGAAATGGGGCTGTGGGGCAGGCTGAGGGGCACCCACACACCTCTGTCCTACAACAACCAGGGAGCCCTGCTGGTGCAGTGGTTTGAATGGCGGTACTGCAGCCACAATCTTGTGGGTTGGATCCTGCCGGGCTCCAGGTTGACTCAGCCTTCCATCCTTCCATAGGTTGGTAAAATGAATGCCCAGCTTGTTGGGGGAAATTGGCTAAAAACATTATAAACTGTTTAGGGAGTACTTAACTGATAAGCGGTACAGAAATACACATGCTGTTGCTGTCTGTCTGTCTGTCTGTCTGTCTGTCCGTCCGTCCGTCCGTCCGTCCGTCCGTCCGTCCGTCCATACATCCACCCACCCACCCACCCGTCCGTCCGTCCATCCATCCATCCATCCATCCACCCACCCATCCATCCATCCATCCATCCACCCACCCATCCATCCACCCACCCACCCACTCACCCACTCATCCATCCATCACCTATCCATCTCTATCTATCTCCATCCATCCATCCATCCATCCATCCACCTATCATCTATCTATCCATCCCCTTTTACTATCTATCTATCTATCTATCTATCTATCTATCTATCTATCTATTTACCATCCATCCATCCACCCACTCACTCACCCACTCATCCATCCATCACCTATCCATCTCTATCTATCTCCATCCATCCATCCATCCATCCATCCATCCATCCACCTATCATCTATCTATCCATCCCCTTTTATTATCTATCTATCTATCTATCTATCTATCTATCTATCTATCTATCTATCTATCTACCATCCATCCATCCACCCACTCACTCACCCACTCATCCATCCATCACCTATCCATCTCTATCTATCTCCATCCATCCATCCATCCATCCATCCACCTATCATCTATCTATCCATCCCCTTTTATTATCTATCTATCTATCTATCTATCTATCTATCTATCTATCTATCTACCATCCATCCATCCACCCACTCACTCACCCACTCATCCATCCATCACCTATCCATCTCTATCTATCTCCATCCATCCATCCATCCATCCATCCATCCATCCATCCACCTATCATCTATCTATCCATCCCCTTTTATTATCTATCTATCTATCTATCTATCTATCTATCTATCTATCTATCTATCTACCATCCATCCATCCACCCACTCACTCACCCACTCATCCATCCATCACCTATCCATCTCTATCTATCTCCATCCATCCATCCATCCATCCACCTATCATCTATCTATCCATCCCCTTTTATTATCTATCTAACTATCTATCTATCTATCTATCTATCTATCTATCTATCTATCTATCTATCTAATTTATATGCCACCTTTCCCCTAAGTGGGATCCAAGGCAGTTTCCCAAAAAGTTGAAAACATTCATAAAACATTTAAAACAATTAAAAACAGTTTAAAAACATATACAATTATAAAGACCTACACAAAATTTAAAAACTTCTTGATAAATTAAAAGCCCACCTGCTTGCATATTAAAAGCCTGTCTAAACAAGAATGTTTTTGCCTGCCGGGGAAAGGAGAGCAAGGAGGCGGCCAGCCTAGCTTCCTGAGGAAGGGAGTTCCAGAGGGTGGGAGCAGCCACGGAGAAGGCCCTGTCTCCCGTGTCCTCACCAGGGGAGCCTGGGACGGTGGTAGGACTGAGAGAAAGCCTTGCCCTGTGGATTTTAGGACTCTGGCAGGTTTTAACAAGTTTTAACAGTTATAGCAGTTTTAACAAGTTCCTGTTTTGTCTGAACAACAGAGCAGTAAATCAAATGGTGGGGTGCCCACTGACACATTCCAAAAAGAAGAGGAAATGTGTGAATATAAAGAGAGCAAACATAACCACACAGAGCTGCGTAACTGTACATTTGGATTTAGAGGTACAGCTGCCAGTTTAGAAATATTTAACGCACAATGAGCAGAAATCATATCAATAACAACTCAGTCGGGATGAGTATGGCCAGAGGACCTTCATTCCAGAGGTGCTGCCTCCCAGGCGGTGGGGCACAGAAGCTCCCATAAAAATTCTGCCACCAAATGAAATTCTCTTTGAGCCTTCACATTCCTACCATTGCGTGGAGTGAGATGTCCAGAAAAGGAGACCCCTCCACCACCTTTCCAGGCAAGCGGTTCCTTTGCTCTCCCGGCCAAGAAGTTCCTCCTAATGTTCAGTCGAAATCTACCCTCGTGTAACTTAAAAATATTAGACCTACACCTCCTCTCCGGGGCAGCAGAGAGCAAGCTCCTCTTTCTGGCCGCCCTGGAGGTATTTAAGGAGTGCAATCATGTCACTGCTACCCGGATGCTCTCCAGGTGGTTGCATTCCATCCTTTCCGCATTTCCCCACTTTCCGTTACACCTGGCAAAGAGAGGCTATGATTTCCCAAAAGACGACTTGCCTTTCTCTGGAGGAAAGAAGTGAGAAATTGCTGCCTTGGCAAACTTTCCCTTCCCCTCTCCTCCAACCTGGGCTGCTCCCCGCTTATCCTCACTCCCATCCCCTGGATTGACATCTCCCTTCGAGCATCCTTCACGGCTGCCCCTCCGGCCATTTGCATTACGGTGACTTCAGCAACAATCCAGGCACGCAGGAGGAGAGGGGAGAAAGAGAGAGAGTGTGCCCTTGCTTTCCCAGCCAAAAACAGCTCTTATTTTTTAAAGTAAATGTTATCAAACATTTTCCAACAAGAAAAACAAAATCAAAGAACGGGGGGGGGGAGAAGAGACCAAGAAACATAAAACAAGAAAGAAGAAAGTTAAGAAAGAAAAAAATAAAGAATAATCAAAATTATAGGTGAATTCTAGCTCTCCTAACAATAATAGAATAATGGAATCCTAGAACTGTAAGAGACGCTAAGGGTCATCCAGTCCAACCCCGTTCTGCCATGCAAAAATACACCCTCAAAGCACTCCTTTGGACAGATGGCCATCCAGCCTCTGCTTAAAAATCTCCAAAAAAGGAGGAGACTCCGCCACACTCCACTCAGGCAGTAGCAGATTCCACTGTCGGACTGCTTCTATGGTTTGGAAGTTTTCCTTATTGTTTAGGTGGAATCTCTTTTCGTGAAGTTTTAAGCCATTGCTCCTGTCCTGGGCCATTTCTGCACTAGTCTGTTGTAGCACTACTATTCCACTTGCAACCTCCTATGGAATCCTGGGCCATTTCCACACTATCCTGTTATAGTGCGATGATTCCACTTTCAACATCCTCTGGAATCCTGGGGTTTGCAGTTTCCGGAGGGGCCGGTCAGCCCCTCCTGAAACTGCAAACCCCAGGATTCCATAGGATGTTGCAAGTGGAATAATAGTGCTACAACAGACTAGTGCGGAAATGCCCCTAGTCTCTGGTTATACACTATGCAAAAAAAAAAAAAAAATGCTATGCAAAAACAAACAAACGAAAAACTCCTCCACTTGTAAATACCATTAATATACCTCTGCATATTTTTCCGGATAGACTAATTATCAAAACCTGCAATTAACATGACAGCCAGCATGGCCTATTGGCCTGAGCTTTGGACTGCAACCCCAGAGACCAGGGTTCGATTCCCAGCTGAGCTCTGGAAACCCACTGGGTCACTGTAGGTGCATCTCACACTCTCAGCCCCAGAAAACCCTGTGCTTGGGTCGCCATAAGTCAGAAATGACTTGCAGACACACATCGCAACTGTGAAAAGTATTTTTCTCTTTTTCTTGCAGAAAGTCTATTAAAGGTTCACAGTCTTATTTTTAAAAAATCACTGATAATTTTTCTCTTATCTATGTTGTTCATTTGCCCATTTCAACCAAGTCCAGCAATTTTAGTAGCCAGGCTTCACTTGTTGTTATTGCTGTATTTCTGCCTTATAAAAGTCTTGCTACGGTGGCAAGGTGTCATAATGCCAGCCTGGTGCATGCAGCAAAAGAGGAGCATGGCTCGACCATGCTCTGGAAAACCAAGATGGTTGGCAAGGACCAAACCAAGCCGGTGGAAAGAAGCCAGCCTTCCTATGGGAAGATGCTGCGTTGTCACCTTTCAGGTTTATGTGTATTCAAGCACAAGATGTCAAAGTCAATAAACAGAGGCCTCTTGGAGTTAAATCCGTTTAGCTCAGCACTTAGCATAGTAATATATATTCAGATTGGGGAGCAAAACTTAGCAGATTTCCACTCCGGTTGGCCTGGATCTTTGGAGCTGAAGATGCCCAAGTTCAAGTAAATATACAAGAAGAAGGATTACACCTTTAGTACCGGCACGCTCTGTTTGCAGCTCTTTGGGCACCTGGGTCCTCAAGCTGCCCACTGGTTTCCCTTCATGGAATATTGCTCCAAGACTTTGTGGGCAATTAACATGATGCCATTTCAGTTTCTTGCAGTGACTCAGGCCATTTCCGGACGAGCCTGTTATAGCGTGATGATTCCACTTGCAACATCCTCTGGAATCCTGGGGTTTGCAGTTTCGGGAGGGGCCAATTGGAAACTGCAAACCCCAGGATTCCAGAGGATGTTGCAAGTGGAATCATCGCGCTATAACAGGCTCGTCCGGAAATGGCCTGATGTTATAAATCTTATGTGCCACATCTGTCTTGCTGTTGCTCAGCAGGTGTGGCACCTGGAGCAGGATTCTCTTGCCGCACCACGCCACCAGTTGCGCTTCTCCTGGGTTCACACAGCAAAGGAAGGTAGAAAAATTGGCTGGTTCTTTGCAGCCAGTTTCTCCAAAACCTTCCTGTCTTCAGGGCCCCAGACTTCTGGTTTTTTACCTCCTGATTTGCCCATTTGCACCATCAGGATTCTGCCAGCACTTACTGGGTTGGTGTATGAATGGGAAGGCTTGGATTCGAATTCCCATTTAGCTGCAACATTTCAAGAATTCACCTTGAACCGCTCTGTATCTCTTGGCTCTTCTCCCTTTCCCTCTCTCAGCCTAGATGGCGTCAACAGTTTTTCCTGCGGATAAAAAGGGGACAAATAGCCCCAGATGCCACCCTAACAAGGTATGATAAAAAATTAAAATAAATAAGTGTTGGACGGAGGCCAGTGTAATGTCGTAGTCTGAGCACTGGAATAGGAATCCGAGGGACCAGAGTTCAAATCCCTGCACAGCCATGGAAAACCATTGGGTAACTTTGGACAAGTCATACTCTCTCAGCCTCAGGAGGAGGCAAGGACACAATGCACAAAAAGCAAACAAGACAAAAGTAAAAATGGTGTCTGAGGATCACTACAAGACAGAAATAACTTGAAGAACTGCAACAACAAAAGTAGCAAAGCAGATTATATCTTCCACCTACCATTACTCCTAGGGACCCACAGAGTTTGGGAAAATTACTTTTTTTGGACTGCAGCTCCCAGAATTCTCCAGCTGGTTAAAAAAAGGAACCTTCCAAAACTTTGGGATTTTAGTACCATGAGTTCAAACCTGGTTCCACCCCTCCGTAGCCAAACAACTTTGCCCAGAGAACTTGCTAACAATCATAACCTCCCATTTTTTTTGTATCTCTGAGCAATAACCATGCTAGAAAAGTAAATATTTAAATGTTAAAATTAATAAAGATTTAATGGGGAGTAGGGAAAAAGATCACCCAGAAGAAAGAAAGGGGTTGCACTGGGATGTCACGTTTTAATGTATTTATGCAAACGTATTTGGATCACTTGTGAAGGTGGCGGAACCAGTAAACATATGCCAACTATTTGCACATTCTTTGCTGTACCTAAATTCTCTTTCAGAAATTATCCCTCTTGGCTGGAGGAAAGGGGATTGCTCTTTTGGGACGCTGGCGTTCTCTGCCGCCTCCTTGCCTTTGCTGAAGGTCTTTCGACATCTCTGGAGGGTCTTTAAGCAGTTACATAACGAAGCAAAAATAAGCAACAGCCAGAGCGGGCACAAGCTCCCCGTCATCAGCCAGAAAAGGCAGCGCTCGGTTGCCAAGTTTTAATTCTGCTTTCAAGATCTTCCATTTCTGGTGTCCTTTTCCATCACAATGTGTCTTCTGGAGCAGAAGCTGGGAAGCTTCCAAAGGAACCCACAGAAGAAACAAAAATCTGTTTCACGGGTCCAGCAAATGCTTTGAAAGCCCCTGGTCCAGCAATTTCTCTTTGATTCTAAACTGCCCCGGGGAGAAGCTTGTAAGTCTGAGACACACCAGCCTTTCCTAGCCATAACCTAACTGTTCCTTCAGCATCCTGAGATACAGCTCTTGTTTCTTCCGTTGCCCAGAGGCCAATAAAGGGACGCTCCCAAAGTCACCCCAGAAAGGACGACCAGGCCCTCCGAAGGACAAAGGCTTAAGGGAGACTAGCTCTGCGTCTTGTCTACTTTTTGGCTCTCACAGGGGTGGGCAACACCTGGCATCTTTGAAGGCGCTTCTTCAGAAAGGGGGGAAAACTGCTTGGATGGCTTACATGGCCATCACAGGAGGAGGAGAGAGCAGCTGTGGCATTTAAAAAGAGGACCAAGGTCCTCCTGGATCTCTTTCATATGTAAAAGAAAGGAAGGAAGGGAGGGAGGGAGGAAGGGAGAGAGGGAGGGAGGACGGAAGGGAGGGAGGGAGGGAGAAAGGAAAGAAGGAAGGGAGAGAGGGAGGGAGGGAGCGAGAGGAGAAGGAAGGAAGGAAGGAAGGAAGGAAGGAAGGAAGGAAGGAAGGAAGGGAGGGAGGGAGGGAGGGAGGGAGGACGGAAGGAAGGAAGGGAGAGAGGGAGGGAGGGAGGAAGGGAGAGAGGGAAGGAGGACGGAAGGGAGGGAGGGAGAAAGGAAAGAAGGAAGGGAGAGAGGGAGGGAGGGAGCGAGAGGAGGAAGGAAGGAAGGAAGGAAGGAAGGAAGGAAGGAAGGAAGGAAGGAAGGAGGGAGGGAGGGAGGGAGGGAGGACGGAAGGAAGGAAGGGAGAGAGGGAGGGAGGGAGGAAGGGAGAGAGGGAAGGAGGACGGAAGGGAGGGAGGGAGAAAGGAAAGAAGGAAGGGAGAGAGGGAGGGAGGGAGGGAGAGGAGGAAGGAAGGAAGGAGGGAGGAGGGAGGAAGGAAGGAAGGAAGGAGGAAGGAAGGAAGGAAGGAAGGAAGGAAGGAAGGAAGGAAAGGAAGGAAGAGGGAAGGAGGAGGGAGGGAGGGAGGGAGGAAGGAGGGAAGGAAGGAAGGGAGGAAGGAGGGAAGGAAGGAAGGAAGGAAGAGAGGGAGGAGGGAAGAGAGGAAGGAAGGAGGGAGGGAGGGAGGGAGGGAGGGAGGGGGAGGGGAGGAAGGAAGGAAGGAAGGAAGGAAGGAAGGAAGGAAGGAAGGAAGGAAGGAAGGAAGGAAGGAAGGAGGACTGCATTATAGATGGATAGACTGGATCATGGCTGTCCTGAATTTGCAAGATCTGAGCAGGTAAGCTGACGACCTGGGATCTTGGAGGTCTCCACAGAGTTGTCGTTAGTCAAGGTTGACTTGACGGCAATTACTAACAACAAAACTGGAAGTAATTTAGGATGATTGGTATTCTCTTTAATGTAAAGAACTTTCTTTCCACCTTCAGGTGACCTTTGAGGCACTGTCAAGGAAGATGCAACATATACTTTTAAAATGTACACTGTGGAATTTCTGATCAATTATATCTATATTTATGATTGATTATATATATCAGCTCCTATAATCAGCAGCAAATGGTTTTCCCAACCCACACAGATCACTGTGCAGAGTGTGAAGAATTAGTGAGATTGTTTTGATGTATAAGGCGTGAAATCAAACAATAAACGCATACAGCCAAGTTAAATAACTAACAATTCGCTGCCTTTTCATGCCATTGCAAAGTGCTGCTTGTGGTCGCCTAATGATAGGGCTGGTCCACCTACATCTATCACATACATTTGCAGAAGAAAGAAAAAAGGCTGTCTGTAAACTAAGGCTGAAATCCTGCTCATTGATTAAGTATCCTAAAATTAAGCCATTGAAGATGCAGTGGAGTTACTGAGTTGCACCAGTTGCACACAACTCTTTGCACCACAGGGAGTATGGACAGGAATTCTCCAACTGTAGCCATTTCCGCACGAGTCTGTTATAGCGCGATGATTCCACTTTCAACCTCCTATGGAACCTGGGGTTTGCAGTTTCGGGAGGGGCCACCCGGCCCCTCTCGAAACTGCAAACCCCAGGATTCCAGAGGAGGTTGCAAGTGGAACCATCGCGCTATAACAGTCTAGTGTGGAAATGGCCTGTGTAACTTCCTGCCATACTTACGGAAACTCCGAGACAGCACAACCATTTGTGCAAAGGTTACACTGGTGTGGTAGGGCTTAAAGAAAACAACCAAGAGGGTAAAAGGTTTGGAAACCAAGCTCTGTCCGGAACGACTGAGGGAGTTGGGCACATTAAGCTTGGAGAAGTCTTAGAGGTGACATGATACCCATCTTTAGATATCTGAAGGGTTCTTGTGTAGAAGACGGAGCTAGCTTATTTTCAGTGCCTCCAGAGACTAGGACACAAACCAATGGGTTCAAATGACAGGAAAAGGGATTCCACCTAAACATTAGGAAGAACTTTGTGACAGTAAGAGTTGTTTGAGAGTGAAACGCACTGCCTCCCAATGACTCTCCTTCTTTAGAGATCTTGAAGCAGGATGGTCATTTCTGGTCTGGTCAGGATGGTTGGATGGCCATTTCTTGGGGGTGCTTTAAGTGGATATTTCTAGGTGGGACCTTTTGACTCCTTCCAGCTCTAAGATTCTAAGATGTCTTCTATGAGTCCTAGGCTGTGTCCACAAAAATACCCTTCAGCATAGCTGGGAATTTGGTTTTGCCACTTGTTCTGCATCCGCATTATTATGCGATGCCTTTCTTGCATTGTGGCATTTCTGCCAAAGTAAATCCACAGCCTGGCTTTCCCCCTTCAGCTTTCTTGGGGCTTTCATATTCTCTACAAATCTGCCAGTTGCTGCTTCCGTAACAAACAAAGAAACCCCGTAGGCAGTGTAAGCATCTGACTTGTTCAATTTCTTGATCATCAAGAATCTATTTAGGAGACAGAGCAGGGCTTTCAAACCCCTTCACTTGAGTTCTGATGTAATTTACAGTCAACTGTTCTTTCTGGCAAGCTGTCCTGTAATCTCTTAATAAACATCTCGGCCCGGCTTTGCGGTCTCAATCGCATCGGCGTGTCATCTGCCTCCAGGAAGACATCCATGCCGTGCGCATCCTGACAGATGAGGGAGGAAGCAATCCTGGATGTTGCCCTTCTAAGATCAAATCCTTTACATCCAAACTGGATGGGAGAGAAGCAAGAAAGGAAGCAGGTCTTCCTCCTCTAGACACAGGAATGGCCTGGAGGGTGCAATCCAGTTCTAATTCTCCTTGCTCAAGTTGTGCAGAGTTCCCAAACGAGGCATAAGTGAATTGGTGCAATTTTTGGTACCCTGCAGTTTCATTCACACTCTGCCAAAACTTAACACACCAAATGTGACAGAGGGGTCAAAGCAAATTAACCTGCTCTTCTGCAAACTAAACATCCCCAGCTCTCTAAGTCTATCCTCATAGGGCTCCATGGCTTCCAGGCTCCTCGCCATTTTGGTCGCCCTCCTCTGGACTTGCTCCAGCTTGACCATGTCCTTCTTGAACTGGGGTGCCCAGAACTGGACACAGTATTCAAGATGAGGTCTAACCAAAGCAGAGTAGAGTGGCACCATTACCTCCCTTGATCTAGACACCAGACTCCTATTGATGCAGCCGAGAATTGCATTGGGTTTCTTATAAGGTGCTGCAAATCCAATGCTCCTTAAGTCCTGGGAGTTGCCAAATTGTGCAGTTTCTTTCTTTAATGTTCCTGAATAAAGCATTTGAAGCTTCTAAACTTAATTACTCAAACTTGGAGCTATCCAAAGTACGACAGTCTCAGTTTCTTCTAGGGAGAGTTCTGGCTTGATTTGCTCTTGGACCCAAATATTTGTCTTTTTGCAATGGATTTCTCCTCCAGCACCACATTTCAAACACACTGATTGTATTCCTGTCACTTTGTAAAAGATGTCCAGCTTTCACAAACAGACACAAAAACAGGAAATACAACGGTGCAGACAATCCTGACCTTGGTATACAATGATATATTTTTACGCTTGAGGATCTGGTCCGGTTCCTTCATATCTTCCCTTCCAAGCCCCAGCCTTCTTCCAATGCTCTGACTGCAGTCTCCGTCCTGATTAATGACTGAGCCACGGCACAGAAAATATTTTCAATTACAGGTGGATAAATCAGTTTGGTTTGGTTCATAACACTCTTCCATGTGTCCGTTTGCCCTTTATGTCCATTCTGTCCCATTTGCACATTCATCCACACTTTGAAAAATTACAACTTAAATATGTATTTAAGTATATGCTTTCAAGGGTACTTTCTCTCAACATCTGGAATAGTCAGGAAAAGTAAAAGCTGGCAGATAATTACGTTCTGATTTGTACATTAATGCGAAAGGTAATGTGCTTTTGACGGAGTGACTTAAAAATAAGACTAACTGGACAAAAAGATATTTATTTATGAAATCCTTATATACTGTCCTGCAAATATCTCAGCGTGGTGTATGACAAAACCAACACAATCAATTTAAAATAAGAAAAGCAAGGAAATGAATTTAGATGGCTAAAAACTTCTTAAAATAGTTTAATAAGTTTTGTTGCTGTTGCTGTAGGACACCTTCAAGTTGTATGGAGCTCCTAGGGTGACCCCCTCGTGGGGTTTTCTGGGGCTGAGAGAGTGTGATGTACCCCAGGTCACCTGGTGGCTTTCCATAGCCGAGAAAACCCTCCAAAATTTGTGGGGTTGCCGTAAATAGGCAGTCAACTTGAAGGCACACAAACACACAGAGTATTGTTGTTGTTTGGTGCCTTCAAGTCATTTCAGACTTATGTCAACCCCAAGGCAAACCAATCACAGGGTTTTTTTCTTGGGCTGAGAGTGTGTGACCCACCCAAGGTCACCCATTGGGTTTTGAACCCCATCTCCCGGGTCATAGTCCACAGCGTGCCTTGGAGTCCTTTCTGACTTATGGCAACCTTAAGGTGAGCCTATTTCAGGGTTTTCTTGGCCAGATTTCATCACAGGGGATCTTCCCTTGCCTTCCTCTGAGGCTGAGAGAGTGTGATCGAGGGAGGTACGGGTACCACTCTACTCTGCTTTGGTTA
This sequence comes from Ctenosaura bakeri, assembly GCA_948474755.1. NCBI lineage: Eukaryota > Metazoa > Chordata > Lepidosauria > Squamata > Iguanidae > Ctenosaura > Ctenosaura bakeri. The sequence continues at coordinate 66,060 of CAOLHI010001134.1, forward strand.
GACCCCATCTTGAATACTGTGTCCAGTTCTGGGCACCCCAATTCAAGAAGGATATTGACAAGCTGGAGCAAGTCCAGAGGAGGGCGACCAAAATGGTGAGAGGCCTGGAAGCCATGAAGCCCTCTGAGAAGAGGCTTAGAGAGCTGGGTATGTTTAGTCTGCAGAAGAGAAGGTTAAGAGGGGACATGATAGCCGTGTTTAAATATTTGAAGGGATGCCATGTAGAGGATGGGGCAAACTTGTTTTCCGCTGCTCCAGAGACCAGGACAAGGAGCAATGGACTCAAGCTGCAGGAAAGGAGATCCCACCTGAACCTCAGGAAGAACTTCCTGACAGTCAGGGCTGTCCGGCAATGGAATCTGCTCCCTCGGAATGTGGTGGAGTCTCCTCCTTCTTTGGAGGTTTTTAAGCAGAGGCTGGATGGCCATCTGTTGGGAGTGCTTTGAGGGTGTTCCTGCATGGCAGGGGGTTGGACTGGATGGCCCCTGGGGTCTCTTTCAACTCTAGATTTCTATGATTCTATGATCTATGACTTGCCCAAGGTCTCCCAGTGGGCTTCCGTGGCCAAGCAGGGACTCAAACCCTGTTCTCTAGGGTTGTAGTCAAACTTTTAGACCTCTAGGCCACCCTAGAATCTTTTAGTAAAGGGCTTTGTTATTATGTCTTAATATAGTTAAATTTAGTTATTCTTATATATGTCTATTGTGGATGTTTAGTTTCTTCTTAGTCTTTCATTTTTTTATTTTCTGTAGCCGTGGTCCAGTTTGTTTGTATCTCTGCTCTAAAATATAATAAATATTAAACCTTTTATTAGAAAAAGTTTAACAAGTTAAGAAGTAGGGATTGAAAGTGGCTAAAATATGTTGAAACCATTCAAGATAGGGAAGCTTTAATGTTGCTTTTATGGTCCGTCTCGATGGAGGGCAATAAGAACCCAAACCTGGATCTCTGTGTTGCTTTGCAGAAGCGAGACTGGAAATAGTTAATGAGCGGAATTCCCAGCTGGAACGACCAACCTGGCAGAGAATGAACAGCAGCAGATGGATTAACATACTGATTAAGATCACTCAACGATCTCGAGAAAAGAGCTTCCTTTGCAGAAACTTGGTACTCAATTATTCCCTTTGCAACCAAGGAAGTTTCTTCTCATAGCCACGAAAGGACCACATCGAATTCTGGGACAAATCTATCTATTGCATGTTCAAGAACTCATCACTATGGATTGGATCCTCTTCAAGTCTTGCATAGTACCTTCATATTTCAGTTTCCTTGTTCTTCAGGCATTGCCTTGCATTCTGCTTGGGGCTTACCTCTTTACAAATATCTTTATATGTCTGCAATAGTTTTGAAATGTCCACACTCACCTAAAGACCGGCTGGGTTGCTTTGCTTACCCTGGAGAAGAGAAGGTTGAGGGAGGACATGATAGTCATGTTTGATTATTTGGAAGGAAGACATATGGAAGATGGAGCAAGCTCATTTTCTGCTCTTCCAAAGACTAGGACATGGAGCAATGGATTCATGCTACAGGAAAAGAGATTTCATTGAAATAATAGGAAGAATTTCCCAATGGTAAGAGCAGCTTGACAGTGGAATCTGCTGCCACCTTGGAGTATGGTGGAGTCTCCTTCTTTAGAGGTTTTTAAAGAGAGGCTGGATGGTCATCTGTCGGGAGTGCTTTGATTGTGCCTTTCTGCATGGCAGAAGGGTTGGACTAGATGGCTGCTGCAGAGACTAGGACACTATGGAGGAATGGCTTCAAATTTCAGGAAAAAAGATTCCACCTAAACATTAGGAAGAACTTCCTGAGGGTAAGAGCAGTTCAAGAGTGGAATCCGCTGCTGCTTCAACAAAGTGTGGCATAGTCTTTGTTTTTGAACAGAGACTGGATGGCCATCTGTCAGCAATGCTCATAGCCATGTTTAAATATTTGAAGGGATGCCATGTAGAGGAAGGAGAGGGCTTGTTTTCTGCTGCTCCAGAGATCAGGACAAGGAGCAATGGATTCAAGCTGCAGGAAGGGAGATTCCACCTGAACTTCCTGATGTCAGGGCTGTCCGGCAGGGGAAGATGCTGTCTCAATGGAGTGTGGTGGAGTCTCCTTTTTTAAGCAGAGGCTGGATGGCCATCTGTCCAAGGGAGTGCTTTGAGGGTGTTCCTGCATGGCAGGGAGTTGGACTGGATGGCCCCTTGGGGTCTCTTCCAACTCTACATTTCTATGATTCTTGCATGGCAGAATGGAGTTGGACTGGATGGCCCTTGAGGTCTCTTCCAGCTCCATGACTCTATAGGTTTGTCCTGGGGTTGCAGCAAGTTGGAAATGACTTGAAGGCACACAACAACAAGAAGCTATGGATTTGCTGCCCCTTCCTCTGAAGAGCCATCCCTATATTCCTAGAGAACTGTCCTGTCTTTCCTTTGGATGCAGCAAACATCACCACTTGGAGGCAGCCGGGGGGCTTTCTGGAGTGAGACACTGGGCCTTTCCGTACTACACTGTTATAGCGCTATGATTCCACTTGCAACATCCTATGTTGCAGCTGCAAATTGAGGCCATTTCCACACTGGACTGTTATAGTGCGATGATTCCACTTGCAACATCCTCTGGAATCCTGGGGTTTGCAGTTTCGGGAGGGGCCAGCCGGCCCCTCCCGAAACTGCAAACCCCAGGATTCCAGAGGATGTTGCAAGTGGAATCATCGCGCTATAACAAGCTAGTGCGGAATGGGTCTGAGTTTCCATTCTTTTTTTTTAAGGTTTTATTAAAAGTTTCTATCTACATTAATGTGTGTGTGTGTAAGAGAAGAGGCACAAGAACGGAAAAAGGAAAAAGGAAAAGGGTCGAAGAAAAAAAGGGGCAGTTAAAGATGTAATAACGGCAAAATACGACTTCCAACTTTCTTTACAGTGGTTATATATCCTAATATGTGAAATTTTACTTCTCCACCTAATTAATAGATATTTCATATATTTCTTCCTGTAATTCAAACCTACTAATGGCCAAAACCTACAGTTATCATTTTATTCTCCTTTTTTCCTGCAAGAAAATGGCAATCTATGGTTCCTGGGCTTTCAGAAAATAACACCAATGATTTTTCTCTGATCGAAGCACCTAATTTGCCCATTTCTGCTAAATCATTCAACACCAACTCTTTTGTTGGTGTTAATTTACTCTTCCATTTCTGTGAATATATCAATCTTGAGGGCCGTGGTCATACATCACAGTAGTTTTTTGTACTTCCCATATAATTTCCTTTCCTGGTCTGAGATACACATGCATTCTACCATTTTCAGCAAAGAGTGTTCTAGGAATATTTTTCTTCTTCAGCTCTGGTTGGGCATTTGATTCATTTCTAAGGAATGACTTAAAAAGTGTGACGCAGCAGCAAGAAAAGCCGATGCAATCCTGGGCCAAATCAACAGAAAAATAGTGTCTACATAAAATGATATAGTAATGTTCTCTATTCCACACCTGGAATTTTGTATCTATTGCTAAACATAGCAATTTAAGAAGGATATCCACAGGATGGAATGTGTCAGCCCAGGGTGAACAAGAAAGGGAAAGTTCTGGAAACCAAGCCCTGTTGAGGAATAACTGGAAAAGGTGGGGATCTTCAGCTTAGAGCAGACTGACAGCCATCTTTACATACCTGGAGGGAATTCACGAAGAAGACGGTTAGGGAAGCTCGTTTTTGCTGCTCCAGGGACTAGAAAATGAACTCACAGATTCAAACGACAAAAAGGAGATTCCAACTAGACAATATTAGAATTTTTTGACTGCAAGAGTTGTTAAGACAAAGCAATAGACTGCATGGGGAGGACGTAGATTCTCCCCCTTTGGGGGTCTTCAAGCAAAGGTTGGGTCCCCCTCTCTTGGGCGCATTTGAGTTGTGCCTTCTGTAGAATCGGGTTGGACTGGATGGCCTCTAAAGACCCCCAACTCTCAAATTCTGTGATTCTATGGTTCTCTTTTAATTCTTGATTTCACTGTCTCTTCTCCTCTTCATCTTCCTCTTTCTCAAATAGGGCGATACCTTTTGCTTGTTTCTCAGTTCTTCTCTCTTTCCTTTCCTCTCCACCTTCCTCCTCTTTCTTGCGGTTGTTTTGTGCCTTCAAGTTGTGTCTGACTTATGGCAACCCTAAGGTGGACCCATCCTGGTGTTTTCTGGGGCTGAGAGTGTGTCACACGCCCAAAGTCACTCAGTGGGTCTCCATGACCAAGCGGGGCCCTGGAACGCTCAAACCACACTATCCTGGTTCCCTCTTTCTTCTCCATCTTTTTTAAAATGTTATTTTCTGACCCTATTTCTCCTTCCCCCCTCCTTCTCCTAGCAGTACCAGCCATCTTCCTTCTATTTCTCCCTCTCTCTTGAATTCTCCAACTCCTTCTCCTCCCCAAGAAAACCTCGAGGGGGACGTGTTAGCTTCTCAGCATTTAAAAATCACAAATCCGGTTAAACCGAGGACGGCTTGCTTCCGAAATGATAGGATTGCCCTGACCTCTGTTGCTCTGCGGGTCTATCATCAGGAGCATTGTCATTAAAATGATCAGCATTGTCAGCTCTGCTTCCTCCCCGTATCGTGGTGATTGTTCATAATCGCAGTAGGATGCCGAAAATGAAGAGGGTTTTCGGGATGAGTCGTGAGTTCTCCACCTGACTGTAAAATCAAAAGAGAGAAAGAAGGATGGAGAGCAAGAGGTGGCCGTTGCAATACACAGCTGCGCATCCACATCTGCAGGTTCGACTTTATGGATTCGGTTGTTTGCAAGTTTCTTCAATTGCTTTCCGAAGCTCAGAGTTCAGGTTTGAGTTGCTCCAGGACCCACTCATTTGTCTTTTTTGCAATGCACGATGTTCAGAGAACTCTCTTCCCGTAACACATTTCAAATGAGTTGGGTCTCTTCCTTTCCGCTTCCTTCACTCTCCGGCTTTCACAACCATACGCAGAAACCGGAAATACGATGGCATGGGCGATCCTGACCTTAGCATGCCACGATATATCTTGACACTTGAGGGTCTTGTCTTGTTCCTTCAGGGCTCCCCTTCCAAGCCTGAGTCATCTTCTAGGAGCCTAGGAGCAATTCTGAGGCCATTTCCGCACTAGCCTGTTACAGCGCGATGATTCCACTTTCAAGATCCTCTGGAATCCTGGGGTTTCCAGTTTCGGGAAGGGCCGGCCGGACCATTTACACAAAGTCACACCACAACCAAATGCAGCCGAAGATCCTGAGACTTTGGCAACACCTTGCAATCCCATCACACAAAGGAAATTAATGTGGTGGAGCTCCTTTTCCATTGCAACACCCATTGTTTTCCCCGGGAAAGGACTAGCTCTCCAGGTACTTTTCCCCCTACAAAGAGTCCCAGTTTTTGAGCAGTTCTTTGGATCACTCCCAGTCATCCCAGCAGACCGTTGCTCCATCCGCTGAGTGACCCCCTCAGCCCTCTCCGTGCTGAGCCCCACTTCTCCACTGTTTTTCCTGGATGAAGGACTTCAGGACAAAGGTGCGGCATCACCCCAGCTCCCCCCTTCAATATTCCCCTATGCAGTTTCCCCTCTTTTGCTTCTTAATAGGTCTTGAGTGAGTGGGGGAGTGACTGCGTTGGTGCATCAGACTTACCTTCAATAAAATCATTTATTGGACATTTTTGTTTGGTTTTTGGCTTGGCCTGACTCTGTGAACACTGGGTAAAAAGACCCCACTAGGTTACCCTGCCTCTCACATTGCTATTGCTTGTGCTCTGGCTAGTTTCCATTCCCCATCGCATGGAGCACATTGGGGTGTCCCCCAAGGGACCCCAGAAATCAGGGTAACAGTACATTTATACACACATTATTAGAGTGGCCAAAAGACAGTGTGTTCCAGACACGTAATCTAAATCGTGAAGCAATCCAACCCAGGATGGACGAAATCTGCAGCCATTGCAAAAAGAAAACTACGGAAGCAAGCTCAGGATATTTACTTTGCTGGAGGCGAAGAGCAAGACAACGCTCCCTCCCGTTCCCTGAATAAGAAGCAAGCGGGGTGATCGTTGAATCTGTATCCCACAGAGGGGAGGGGATGGTCACTCTCCAACCTATCCGGAAAACGGCACATGGGCTCTTGGACACGCAGGGCGCGCAATGTGCCACACAGTTCTGCCCCCACAAACTCTGCTGCCTGAAGTACCTATTGGACCGGCTCCCTGGGGAAGTTATAACAGCTTGAAATCATTTTTGACTCAGGTAGACCCTAAGGCGAAACAAACTATCATGAGGCTTTCTTTAAAAACAGACCTTTTACATATTTATTTGAAAAAAAAAGTTGTAAGTTTTTTTTATAATTTTACATATTTTTAATGCTTTCAATTGCTTTAAATAAATTTTAAAAATCTTTTTATACATATAATAATGAGATTCAGATACCTGTAATAAAAAATATGCAAGCAGTATGATTTCTAATATGTGGAATAAACATGTTATGTCAATAGATTTAGAGAAACATAACATTGTAAGCATTTTTCTGTTGGAATTTTTCTTTTTCACTTTATGATCGCCCGTTACGTTTTCTTCTTTTTGTTCTGTTTTTTCCCCCTTTTATAATCAATAATAATATATAATATATATATATATATATATATATATATATATATCACACACACACATACACATACATACATACATACATACATACATATACATACATACATACACACACACACATACAAACAAACTTTTTGTAAGCTGCCTTGGGTCCCTACAAGAAAAGGTGACATACAAATACAATAAACGAACAAACAAATAAATTTCTTGGCCAGATTGATTCCAAGGGGATCCCACTTGCACCAATTTGCATAATCTCTCTCTCAGTGAAAGAAAAGCTTGCTGTCTTCTAATGGCTTGCATTGAGCAGACTTTTTTATTTTATTTTATTTTATTTTGAAGTTTTCTCATTTACCGTGAATCAGATTAGGAATTACATCCTCAGACGCAAGCTCGCGAGTGCCAAATTAGAATTCATTAGAAAGCTGCAGTTCATTAGCCTGCATGCAGATCTCTGGATCAGGATAAAGGTTTCTTATCACATTCCTCATGTAAATTGGCTTGTGTAGCACCAGCGGGGTTGTGTTATCAGCAACACTTTTGAGAAAGGACAGTGTTAATTATATAATTATGGATGATGTTGTAAGTATGGCCGTTTCTGCACTAGCCTGTTATAGCGCGATGATTCCACTTTCAACCTCCTCTGGAATCCTGGGGTTTGCAGTTTCGGGAGGGGCCGGTCGGCCCGTCCCGAAACTGCAAACCCCAGGATTCCAGAGGAGGTTGAAAGTGGAATCATCGTGCTATAACAGGCTAGTGCGGAAGTGGCCCTGGCTTTGCTGATCTCGTATGAAGAGCAGAAGAAGTCACTGCAATTTTCCTTGCTGGTATGATTCATTTACGGAACATATAGTTGGCCCTCTGCATTTGTGGATTTGACTTTCATGGATTTGATTATCTGCAAGTGTCTGCAACCCCTGTCCTCCCACCTTACGCACTTTTCTTTGGTGGAGGTACCTTCCTTCTTGGCAGCTCTGATCAGGCTTTGCAGACCTTTAAAAACCCACCTTTGGTCGTCCTCCTCCTCCACCAACAACTGCCTGGCCAGCTAAGGATAGATCGCAGCCCAGTTTCTCAGCACCACAAGCCCTCTCCTGATGTCCTCCTTAGAATCATAGAATCATAGAATCCTAGAGTTGGAAGAGACCCCAGGGGTCATCCAGTCCAGCCCCCTGCAATGCAGGAACACCCATCCAAGCATTCCCAGCAGATGGCCATCCAGCCTCTCCTTAAAAACCTCCACAGAAGGAGGAGACTCCACCACACTCCATGGAGGCGGCAGCAGATTCCACTGCCGGACAGCTCTGACAGCGCTATAACAGTCCAGTGCGGAAATGGCCTATGAATACTATCACAGTAGTTTTAGTATGCAATTCCTCTCTGATCTCACTGTCAATTATTCCACTCTTAACCATGTAAACTCTGTAGGTGGCAGGACACACATGCACGCACACACACGCACACACAACTTTCCCTTACATATGTGTACGTACGTTTTGGAGTGCTGCAGATGATAGCACACTTGGTTCTCCCCATTTGCTAGGGTTTGGGGGTTAGTCCCTAGGGCTGCAGTTTGGGGCCAAAAACTCTGGGCCTGGCCTGGGATGATGGCCAGATTGTACAAGAATCCTATTGCTGAAGGAGAGAGAGGATCAAACAATTAAAGCCACAATGATAAAACGGTCCCAATATTTAGGCCAATCAATACAACTCGAACATTGGGAGCACAGCTGGAAGTTGAACCAGAAATTTACAGCTGCTCAGAACTTGATGAAGATATTCCATAGATGGTACATGACTCCAAATTAGTTGGAAAAAAATCTACAACTCTGGTATGGGGAAGTGCTGGATCATGTCAAGATTGGCACGATGTACCATCTACGTGCCAATCTCGACATGAAATTTCCAGCACTTCCCCATAGCATAGCAGGGGGTTGGACTGGATGGCCCCTGGGGTCTCTTCCAACTCTAGCATTCTATGATTCTATGATCAAAAGCAACTCTAAAAAGCAACAAAGAACAGCACCTCCCACCCTGTATTAAAACACCTTCCCCTCATACATATTTCTGTTTTGATTTTAGGATTGCCATATTTTTGTCAAACAATAAACTTGAAATGGTTGCAGTTCTCTGTGAGTAGGTCTTTGCTACAAATGGATCCTGATTAACTTTCTGCATGTTTTAACTTTTCCCCCAAGGAATTATCTTTCAGTGCAGATGCTGCAGAGTCTCAGAGATGCCCCACAAATGCAGAACACATGACCGTATGATTTTCAGCCGGGATGACTCACTGTTATATTGATTTAGAACAGATATAATTCTCGCTATTTCTGAGGATCAGGTGTGAACACCATTGCTTAAGTAGGCAAAACAACGGTACAGGGAAAGATTAGAAGGCTTGGGAGAGCTTTAGGGTTTGGAGATGGGGAAATCCCACAAGGACAACCCCAAAACAAAATGAGTCCTGAGCTCGGTGGCTTCCGAATGCTTGCCGATTGCTTTATGGGGTGGGAAGGGGATGGAGAATGGTGTGGTGTGGAAGATAAGTAACTTGCACTCAGGACAAGAGGCCAACATTTGGGCAGAATATGGACACACACAAGAAATGATTTCACAAAAGCCGCATTTTACGTTTTTAACTTGCATGCTAAATCATACCTAAAGCTGCATCAGAAGGAGGCATGAAAACTGGAGGAAGGAACATCAAGAATTTAAGATATGCATTTGATCTCTCTATCTGTTTAACTTGTATGCTGCACGTATTGTAAGTAAAGCAGGATTAGACTTGGAGGAAGGAGCCATGAAAACTGGAGGAAGGAACAACAGTCATCAAGTTATGCAAATGACACCATATTACTAGCAGAAAATAGCAAAAAGTTGGAACAATTGTTGGAGAAAGTCAAGGCAGAAAGTGCAAAGGCAGGTTTACGGTTGAACATTAAGAAAAAAACAAAAAAATGATCACAAATTGCATAGCTTTAAAGCAGATGACAGTTCAAGATTTTCCATATCTTGGCGCAATCATTAATCAGAATGAAGACTGCAGTTAAGAAATCAGAAGAAGGCTAATACTTGGATGGGTAGCCATAAGTAGACCTGAAGTGTACAGTTATATCGCTGAATACTAAAGTTTGGACTGTCCATGCCGTCGCACTTCCAATTTCTGTGCATGGTTGTGAAAGCTGGATAGTGAAAAAGGTTGACAGGAGGAAATTCATCTCCTTTGAAATGTGGCCCTGGAAGAGAATTCTACAGATATCTGCTAAATCTGCAAATGTGGAGAGCTGGCTATACCAAACTCTTGGTATTATATACCAAACTCTCTATATTATATGAGATGGATTATATTTTATTGTCCGTAGGCTTTAGTTGGTTTGTGTTTTTCTGGAGGGTGGTTTAAGTTGTTCTTTGTGTATATGCGTTTGTAGTATTTAGTTACAAATACTACAAATGCATATACACAAAGAACAACTTAAACCGTCTCCAGAAAAACACAAACCGACTAAAGCCTACGGACAATAAAATATAATCCATCTCATAATGATATAGCAAGGGCAGAGGAATAGCAAACAACAGTTTGAACCTTAACATCAAAGTCCATGATGAACAAAGGAGTCACCAATACGTCACAGTCCATTCCATGTTGGAACACAATATAATTGGCCTTTCACAGCACCTGGTGTCTGATATCACACTGTTTTGCATTTTTATGACGCTGTGCTAAATCACATGTTTGTTGTATCAGTTGGTGTTTTGCTTGTTTTTGAGACTCTCCTGCCTTTCCTGATTTAGAATTCTCAGCGAAATAGTTCCGGCGCCCCATTGTTATGGCTGTGTGCCTTCAGGTCATTGTGTGCCTTCAGGTCATTTCTGGCTTATGGCGACACAAAGGTGGGGTTTTTCTGGGGCTGAGAGTGTGTGATGCGCCCAAGGTCACCCGGTGCGTTTCCATGGCTGAGCAGGGAACCAAAGCCTGGCCTCCACGATTATAGTCCATTGAGTTCTTTCTGACTTTATGACCACCCTAAGATGAGCTTATTTCAAAGTTTGCTTGTTCAGAGGCAGTTTGCCATTGCCATCCTCTGAGGCTGAGAGAGTGTGACTTGCCCGAGGTCACCCAGGAAATGTCCACAGCCACGTGTGGACAACACTGCCCTCTCTCACCAAACTACAACTCCAAGGACCCCCCCCCCAGATGCAGCCAGAGCCCTTAAAAGTGGAATCCCAGTGCTGTCCTTGTGTGGTGTGGAAGGACCCTTGGTGAGGACGGTATCCAGGCTTGGAGGAAAGGGAGAAATCTCAGCGGGGTAGCAGAGAACATCTTCATCCCTGCAGCCAAAAAGTCTTGGGTGCTCCAAATCTGACACTACTAGACCACTGCCTTACAACACTTCTGCACTGGACTGTTATAGTGCTATTATTCCACCTTCTACATCCTATGGAATCCCGGCCGGCCCCTCCGAAACTGCAAACCGCAGGATTCCATAGGATGTAGAAAGTGGAATAATAGCACTATAACACTCCAGTGCAGAAAAGGCCAAACACTGTGGACCCCCGTATTTCCAGTCCCCTATAACCACGCTGCCCTAGCAAAATATTGCATTACCTATTTCCCACCAGCTGCCCCCAACCGCCTCCTCCCCCAACGGCTTCTCCTCCGTAAAACCCTGTTAAGCGGGTTGTCCTCGCCCATCACCTTTCCCTGACATAATATGATGACACCGACCATTTTTATACAGCACCGCCAACATATGCACGACTTATTATTAAATTTTTATTTATAAAGTACCTAAAATCGCTAGAGATGGCTAAAATCAACGCAAGCACTGCCTGCAGGCTTACACTCCACTTTAAAAAAATACATTAGGGAGGAAAGGAAAGGAGTTCTGTATATTTGGTGTTCCAGTGCTGAGAAAACCCAGGGGCTCCTAGGCTTTGAATGGTTGGGTGGAAGAGGGTATTTTTAGGGAACTGCCACTGGCATGACCGTCTGCGCCGGCCAAAATTCCTTTTCCCTGAGGTTGTTCAAGGTGGAGGAGCCCTCCCTTCCTGTGCATTTGGTCACGCTAAGGGAGTCAAGAGGGAGAAGGAAAGGCAGCAGGTTTCTGCTCAAGGAAGTTAAATTCTGTGCCACTGGAAGAGGAGATGAGATGCAAAGATAAAAACACTACCTAAGAAAATAGGAGGAATAAGAGATCACAGAATCACAGAGCTGGAAGAGACCCCAGGGCCATCCAGTCCAACCCCATCCTGCACGAATGCAAGAAGACACCACGCCCTTTCACACAATGCCATCCACTCTCTGTTTAAACACCTCCAGAGAAGGAGACCCCACCACACTCTATTAAGGCAGCATATGGATGGATGGACAAGATGGTAGATGGATGGATGGATGGATGGATGGATGGATGGATGGATGGATGGATGGTGGCTGGGTGGGTGGGTGGGTGGGTGAATGGACGAATGGACAGATAGATAGATAGACAGATAAATAGACAGACGGGAAGAAGATAGATAGATAGATAGATAGATAGATAGATAGATAGATAGATAGATAGATAGAATGGGTCGGTGGGTGAATGGACAGATGTGTGGGTGAATGGACAGAATGATAGATAGATAGATAGATAGATAGATAGATAGATAGATAGATAGATAGATAGATAGATAGATAGATAGATAGACGGATAGATAGTCATACAGATGGATAGGTAGGTAGATGGATGGATGGATGGATGGTGGGTGGGTGAATGGACGGATGGGTGGGTGAATGGACAGATGGATAGATAATAGATAGATAGAAATAGATAGATAGATAGATAGATAGATAGACAGACAGATAAATAGACAGACGGATAGATCGATAGATAGATAGATAGATAGATAGATAGATAGATAGATAGATAGATAGATAGATAGATAGATAGATAGATAGGTGGGTGAATGGACGGATGGGTGGGTGAATGGACAGATGGATGGATGGATGCATAGATAATAGATAGATAGATAGATAGATAGATAGATAATAGATAGATAGATAGATAGGTATGGGTGGGGGAATGGACGGATGGGTGGGTGAATGGACAGAATGAAAGATAGATAGATAGACGGATAGATAGACAGACAGATGGGTAGGTAGGTAGCTAGCTAGCTAGCTAGATGGTTGGATGGACAGACAGACAGACAGACAGACAGACAGACATATGGATAGGTAGGTAGATGGATGGATGGGTGGATGGATGGATGGATGCATAGATAGATAGATAGATAGATAGATAGATAGATAATAGATAGATAGATAGATAGATAGATAGATGGATGGATGGATGGATGGATGGATGGATGGATGGATGGATGGATGGATGGATGGATGGATAGATAGATGGATAGATAGATGGATAGACAGATGGATGATTTGATTGTGTGTGCTAGAGGTAATAAGGTAAGAAGTGTTGGAAGGGGTGAGAGAATGGAATGTGGAGTGTGAGTGGTAGCTGGTGGAGCGTCTACAGGAATTTAAATAAAATTGGTGGATGAAACAGAGGTGTGATCAGTTTGGGCAGGAAGAGAGAGCATGGAGGAAGAAGTGACAGGGGATTAGGGTGAAGAGAGTCAGTCAAGTTTAGGAGTTAATGAGTGGTGTTTAACAGTGTGAATTAACTGGGAACGGAGTGTGGGAGAGAGTGTGAGCAACTCCTTAGGCACTGGGAGAGGAGGAAAATGGAAGTCCATCAGGCTTTCTGCTGGCTGCTCCTTCTCCTCTCTGTCCACAGAGTTTTCCTTTTCTGTCCTCCTGGAACGAAGGATGCTACAGGGAAGGAGGAAAAAGCAGCATGTGGTTGCTTTTCCACAATCTGCTCTTTTCATTTAGTACATGTAGTTGAAAGAGCAGACCACAGGTTGCATGTGTGGCTTCTGTTTGTGATCAAAAGGGGTCAAAAGAGCGGATTGTCAAAAAGCAGGCTGGCAAAAAGCAAGGGGCACCTGTATAAATGTCCCACCGGCAAGGCAGTCCCCAGCCACCATTGTGCATTAGAGGAAATTATATCACCAGAAATGCTTTGAAGGTCTCTGGATTCCTAGGAAGAGAATGCTGGCAGGCAAAAAACCCAGAAAGAAAATAAAAATGACAGATCAGGAAGAAAACACCCTGGAGCTGTCACAATGGCTGTTAAATCCTTTCTTTAAAAAAAAAAAAATTCCTGCCTTTTAACAGGCCATCAAAGCAGCACGGTTCCGAACCTCTGCTTGTTAGACAGGGAGATGGGGTTAGGTGAGACAGAAATAAGAGCTGTTATTTTTCACCTTTCCCCCCTTCTTCCATCTCTGCTGCAGGAGGGATCAGAGCTTTATGTTCTGACTGACAGATCGCATTTCGGGGAATGAAAGGAAGCACAAGAAGAAAGCTGTTCTTTCCTCGCCAGGGGAATGGACCCGAGGCGGGTTGTCTCTCCGGAGAGAGGAGCCAGTGAGGGGTTGGGTGCATTGCCTTTCGTTGCTGCAAGCGCATAAGAAGCATTGCCCCTCCGCAAGCGCATAAGAAGCATGGAAGATGCGGTTGGTGCTCCATTAAGGCAAACCTTGGGCAGGCTTTGGTTGGAAAGGCGGATGGCAGAACTGTGGTGTGGCACCTTTTGGGCTCATGCATGGCTGTATTGTGGTCACAAAGAAAGAAGAGGGGCTACCCGGCTCTCCACCAGCCACTGGAGGGGAAATGCATCATGGTTCTTCTCGCGCAGAACTTTCCAATATGTCTCCTGATGCAGATCTTGGCCCTCCTGTTTTCTTTCTTTGAGAAATGGGCACCCAATTTATTGCATTTTCCTCATATCTGCATTTAATTTGAAATTTATCTAATTTGTGCATATTGTTAGACCACAAGCTGGACACGAGCCATCACTGTGATGCGTCAGCTAAAAATGCCAGTGCAATTCTGGGCTCCATCAATAGAAAGAGAGTGTCTAGGTCAAGAGATGTGAGTCATACTCTCTCAGCCTCAAAGGAAGACAATGGTAGCTTCTCCCCTCTGAAGAAATATTGCCAAGAAAACCCCGTGATAGCTTAGGGCCACCATAAGTCTGAAATGACTTGAAAACACACAACAGCAACACAATGCACAGATACTTCCCATGGTAATCTCATGAGGTTGCTGTAATTTTTTTGGCCACCAGTTTTTGTTCTGAGCCAATGGCAAAAAGCTATACATCCATTGAGAATTACAGGGGGCACCTGAGAGCATCTGACCTCCGTTTCACAGGGCAAAATTCAGAGGCAAATAAGGACAAACCACAGTAACTGAAAGGTGGGCGGGGGGAAGCATGGTATGATTTCCTGCAGCAATACGGATTAAATATTTCATGATTACCGGAAAAGAGTCTACTCCAACTTTTTTTAACCTACCTGATTTTCTTCCACAATGTACATCTACGCTGGATGTCAGTTAAAGTAAAGATAAATGTTTGCATTTTCTGCATCTCCTTTCCTTCTCACATCACTAATGCCATCTTCCTGCCTCAAAGGCGCACATGAATATCTGCCAGCTAAGAGGACTCTCCATGCGTCTGATGAATTGCTCTACCATCCACAAACACTTATGCCAAATAACACTTGTTAGGCTTTAAGAGCAGATACGGTTGGGTTAATAAATATAGATAGCAGATGCTGCTGCTTTGGCTGCGAAAGACTAAGCAGCTATTCCTTTGAACAGCTACAAATATATTTCTCCGTATAAGAAGAAAGAAACCAAACATGAGCCAGCAGTGTGAAACAGCAGCTAAAAAAGCCAATGTGATTCTGAGCTGCATCAATAGGAGTATAATGCTGAGATCAAGTGAAGTAATAGTACCACTCTATCCTGCTTTGGTCAGACCCCATTTGGAATACTGTGTCCAGTTTTGGGCACCACAGTTCAAGAAGGATACCGACAAGCTGGAACATGTCCAGAGGAGGGCACCCAAAATGGTAGAAGGACTGGAAACCATGAAGCCCTGCGAGGAGCAGCTTAGGGAGCTGGGTGTGTTTAGCTCGGAGAAGAGAAGATCAAGAGGCGACATGATAGCTATGTTTAGTTGAAGAAATGTCACATGGAGGACGGAGCAAGCCCGTTTTCTGCTGCTCCAGAGACTAGGACACAGAGCAATGCCTTCAAATTTCCAGCAAAGAGATTCCACCTAAATATTACGAAGAATGTCCTGATAGTAAGAGCAGTTCAATAATGAATATGCTACCTGGGAGTGTGGTAGAGTCTCCTTCTTTGGTGATTCTTAAACATAAGTTGGATGGCTTGGAGTGTGGCCCCTCCCGAAACCGCAAACCCCAGGATTCCACAGGATGTTGAAAGTGGAATCATCGCGCTAGAACAATCTAGTGCGGAAATGGCCTTAGATATAAGACTTACTTAATTTGCCACGGCCTTTGTGTGAGTAAACAGTTCAAATACACATGCCATTCCTGCAAAATAAATACTCGTGGAGTCGGTCCGAATAAGACTTTGCCTTGCTCTTATCATTCGTCAAATCAATTTCCCCCAAATCTGAAGTTTCACGCCAGGCGCTTGCCTTCAGAAACTCCTACCTAGCCTCTCCTCTTGGCTTTTCCACCCTCTGCTTTCCATCAGAGTAGACCTATGAGATGACTGCCTTAGGGGGAAGGCACCCGGAGCAATGAACTGCAGAGTTTCCCAACTCCTGGAGGAGCTCGGCTGCTCTCAACTTGCACCCTCGATTTGCCCCCTCCCTTGTTCTTTACTCTGTGTGTCTGAATCAGTCCCTGAGACCCCTCTTTTCTTCTCACCCCTTCCTCTCCCTCTCTCTTCCTCCCCTCGCTTCCTTGCAATGCATCCCAGGCTTGTTGCCCACCCTCTGCAGCTTGCCCCCCGGGCTCGCTTTCCCTCCCCTCCCCTCTGCCTCCCCTCACGCCCCCACACAGCAATTTTTCCTGGCTTCTTCCACTCCACCGCTTTTGCCACCCACTCTCCTTTCCATGCCTTCCTCCCGTTCGCACCCGCACGGCGAGGGCCAGCTTGTTTCTTGCAGAACAATTGGCAGAGGAGTGACTCCACGTCCCACCACTGCCAGCCCCCAGTCTTGGCTCTTCCAAGGGCCAGAGACTTGCTTTGTCAGAAGAGGAGGAGGAGAAAGAGAAGAAGAAGGAGAGGGAGAAGAAGAAAAAGGAAGAGGAGGAGGAGCAGCTTGGAAAATGGGTTGGCAGATGGTCCAAACAGGTGTTGGCTGGCAAGCCTAGAACCTGGGCAAACCCCAGCCAAAACAGAGGCCATTTCCGCATGACGTCGCTGTCCCGCAACGGGGATGAGATGCATTGCTGCCAGTCCACATTTTCGTATGTCATCGTCATGGTCCCACTGCCAATGAATCCCCACCCATCACAATTGCAGGATATTCCATTACTGGAAAAAATCTGTCAATGAGCCGCAATCACATAATGCTCCTGTCACCGGCGGCCACGTGGAATGGGCGGAAGCACGGTCTAGGTGCTTCTTTCCCCAGGGCAGCATGGGAAAGAGGCCGGCTGCGCTGCAGAAGGAAGGTGCACGTCGTCCATGCTCCCATCCACAGGCCGCCAGCCAGGTGCGAAGGGGAGCATTGAGGACATGCTGCTATCCCGGCAAAGGCACTACTGGGATTGCAACATGGCGACAATGGAGATGGGTAAGCTGTGGAAATGGCCGTAAGTATGGCAAGCCTGGCTTCACTATCTAACCCAGAACAAGGAAAGTCATTGCTGCCTCCATCATTCCAGGCCATTCCTATAAGTCTTTCCTTACCCATGGCGAATATGAGCCAAGACCTCCATTGAAAGCCTGAAACTGTGAATAGTATCAAACCCTATATAGACGATGTCCCCCCCGCCCATATATCCATCCCTATGATAAAGTTTTTGCATTTTGGGAACATTATTAAGGGTTACTTGAACACAAGCACTGTGACACTGCAACAGTCCATCTGATAACCAAGACATCTAAAAAGTGACTAATAGCCAATTAGCATATATAGCATGGATACACTGGACAAAGGGTTGAATTATCCCCCTGGACAGAGCGGGACACATGAGGTTTCATTGTGCTACTCAGAACGGCACACAATTTAAAACTTATGAATTGTTCATTCCTGGGATTTTCCATTTAATATTTTTGGACTGCAGTTGACTGCAGGCAACTGAAACCAAGGAAAAATAAAACCACGAATATGGTGGAGGAGAACCACTGTACACCCAGAGAGCTTTAAATTCTGCCAGCAATAGGATCTCCGCTTATAGCTAGACTGGAAATGCAAGCCCATCAGAGGCTATATGGTTTGGGGACCCTATAGATATTCATGTTTTTCCCACTTTTACATAGGTCCTCTGCCGCTAAACTTTGCAAAAGCAGGTGGTTGAATGTACAATCTATGAGTTGCCCCTTCTTAGCTCTGTTTTGCTCTCAAAACATCTGGAAAGAAAAGAATTGCTGCTTTCAGAAGGTGGACTGAGCTTTCCTTGGCCCCGTCTCACAACCTCAGCCGGTCCAAAATCTTCTAAGATAAGAGGAAATGAATACCTTGGAGAATTAATACCTTGGAGAGAGACACTTGGAAAGTAATACCTTGGAGAGGGACACGTGGAAAGCAATACTCGGGAGAGGGATGCTTCCTAGAATCAAAGAATCATAGAGCTGGAAGAGACCACCAGTGTCATCCAGTACACACACACACACACACACACACACACACACACCATGCTGCTGTTCGTTTGGTGGCAACATCTCTCTTGAAGGCCAAAGCTTCAGAAAGCTGTTCTATAGGTGGTAGTCTGCAGGGACGAAATACTGCAGCATAGTTGTCTGAGGTTTGGATAAGGACTCCATGAGACCAGGGTTCAAATCCCCACTCAGGCGTGGAAACCCACTGGGTGAACTTGGTCACACACTCTCAGCCTCATCCACGGCATACTTTATCTTGGTGAGAAAACCATAAGGATAGGGTCGCCGTAAGCTTCCTTGAAGACACAAACCAACAACATGATTCTACGATTCTGTGAGTATGGCACGCAAGACGACAGCCCGTCTCTGCACGCTGATGGGGAAAGCGGATGCCAGAAAAACCCCACGGCCTCCTGGAAGTCTCCAGGACACTAGGAGAAAACTGCAGTCAGAATGCAACCTATTCAGCTGTTGCATCAGAAGAAAGCTTGTCAGTCTCATTCTGGATGAATTGCTCCAATTTCTTCAGGCATTCTCATTTTGTTCCCTGTTCCACATGGGGTTGCAAGGCATTCTCTCTCTCTCTCTCACACACACACACACCCAAATTTGCGTGTCTGCGTAGTTTTCAAAATAAATTTTTGTATGCCTTTGTCTAATGTATGTGTGTCTGTACATATTTTGGCAGCAACTAAAGGGTGTAGGTGGTTGCACTTTTGAAAGCTACGCCTTCCTAGCTATGTGCATCGTTTGAAACAAGTTACTATCTGGATTACAGCTCCCAGAATCCCCAAGCCAGAATAATTTTTCCCCCTCCAAAGCACATTACAAGCCTCATAAATGTATGGATTCCTGGCACAAGATGTGTTCCATTCTGCTGGCAGTCTTGAGAGGTGTGAAATAAGCCATTTTTTTTGTATGCAGTTACCTCTCCAACAAATTTTTCTTCTGTCCCTAGTCCTCAGATTTCTGGAAAAACTCCAGAAGTTTTCCTAGTAGATTTTTGTATGGAGAACACAATTTGTGTGACCACAGACATTTTGCTCTTCCAAATTTCTTTCTTTCTTGGCAGCCAACCCTGCAGATATTTCATCTGAGCAGTCTACTATCTCAAAGGTATTTGTTGTTGTTATGTGCCTTCAAATCATTTCTGACTTCCGGCAACCCTATCATGTTTTTTTTTTCTTGCAAAGATTTGTTCAGAGGGGGCTTAAGTTTGCCTTCCTCTGAAGCTGAGACAGTGTGACTTGCCCAAGGTCACCCTGTGGGTTTCCATGCCTGAGTGGGGGGTTTGAACCCTGGTCTCCAGAGAAATAGTCCAATGCTCAAGCACGGTGGGAGTACAAGGGCACGCATGAGTGAATTGCTGAATTATAGGCAGATGAACATGAGTCAGCAGTGTGATGCGGCAGCCAAGAAAGCCAACACGATTCTTGGTTCCATCAATAAGAGTATGGTGTCTAGATCGAGGGAGGTAATGGTACCACTCTATTCTGCATTGGTTAGTCCTCATCTGGAATCCTATGTCCAGTTCTGGGCACCTGAATTCAAGAAGGATATTGACAAGCTGGAGCAAGTCCAGAGGAGGGCGACCAAAATGGTGAAGGGTCTGGAAGCCATGAAGCCCTTCGAGGAGTGGCTTAGGGAGCTGGGGAGGTTTAGTCTGCAGAAGAGGAGGTTAAGAGGGGGCATGAGAACCATGTTTAAATATTTGAAGAGATGCCATGCTGAGGAGGGAGCGGGCTTGTTTTCCACTGCTCCAGAGACCAGGACAAGGAGCAATGGATTCAAGCTGCAGGAAAGGAGATTCCACCTGAACCTCAGGAAGAACTTCCTGATGGTCAGAGCTGTCCAGCAGTGGAATCTGCTGCTGTCTCCATAGATGTGGTGGAGTCTCTTTGTTGGAGGTTTTTAATCAGGGGCTGGATGGCTTTGATGGGTGTTCCTACATAGCAGGGGGTTGGACTGAATGGCCCCTGGGGTCTCTTCCAACTCTACGTTTCTATGATTTCCAAATGAGAGTAGAACATTGAGGAGGCTACAGCATCATGCGATAAGCTCCAGGCAAAGATGGGGCTAAAGCACTGAAATTGCAGCATGTGGTGAACTCCCTGATCTAGTGCTCTAACCACTACACGGCACAGCCTACTGACATTTGTCCAGGCAGATGGGAATGCCAAGTGCTGCAGACTTATTGGAGCTATTCAAGTGCTGGCCTGGATCTGTACCTGCTAATCTCCTATGTGCTTCCTGAAAGGAAGACGAGAGACATAAATCTAATAAGTGTTACGAACATGTCGGTAAGATTGTCTCTTTAATATTTGAATATACTTTCATCATGTCTCCCGCATTTAATCTTCTTTTCTGTAAGCTAAACGCACTCTGTTCTCTCTCAGACTGTCCTCAAAGGACTTGCCTTCCAACCAGCACTTGGAAAGTTACTTCTTTGGGTTATAACCACATACCCGCCAACGTTTCAGAGATAAAAATAGGGACACGTGTGGCCAAGCAACATGGGATTGTGGTCAAGATGGAAAAAGTTGTTCATGGAGAAGAATGCACAAGCTAGGAGGGGCTGTGGCAGTTTCCTTTTGCCTGAGCCTGCAGGAAACGACAAGATGGGGCAACCTTCTCTCTCTTTCTCTCTCTCTCTTTTCTGCTGAGTGGATGGAGTGCAAACTACTTTTTCTGCACTTTGAACTCAGTTGCAGCAATTGAAGTAAGATGGAGACAAAGAGAAAAAGTGGGAAGAAGAGAGAGACCTATATAGGATATGGACAAGCTGGAACGTGTCCAGAGGAGGGCAACCAAAATGATAGAAGGTCTGGAAACCATGAAGCCCTCTGAGGAGCAGCTGAGAAAGCTGGATAAGTTTAGCCTGGAGAAGAGATGGTTCAGAGAGGACATGATAGCCGTCTTTCAATATTTGAAGGGTTATCATATAAAGAATGGAGCAAGCTTGTTTTCTGCCTCTCCAGAGATTAGGATGCAGAGCAATGGCTTGAAACTTCCAGAGAAGAGATTCCATCTAAATGTTAGAAGGAAGGTCCTGATGGTCACAGCAGTTCAACAGTGTAATCCACTGCTGCCTGGTGGAGTTTGATGGAGTCTCCTTCTTCGAAGGTTTTTAAAGAGAGGCTGGATGGCTACCTGTCAGGAGTGCTTTGATCGTGTCTTCCTGCATGGCAGAATGGGGTTTGGTTAGACCCCATCTTGAATCCTGTGCCCAGTTCTGGGCACCCCAATTCAGGAAGGATATTGACAAGCTGGAGCAAGTCCAGAGGAGGGCGACCAAAATGGGGAGAGGCCTGGAAGCCATGAAACCCTGTGAGGATAGACTTAGAGAGCTGGGTATGTTTAGTCTGCAGAAGAGAAGGCTAAGAGGGGACATGATAGCCATGTTTAAATATTTGAAGGGATGCCACATAGAGGAAGGAGAGGGCTTGTTTTCTGCTGCTCCAGAGACCAGGACAAGGAGCAGTGGATTCAAGCTGCAGGAAAGGAGATTCCACCTGAACCTCAGGAAGAACTTCCTGACAGTCAGGGCTGTGCGGCAGTGGAATCGGCTGCCTCGGAGTGTAGTGGAGGCTCCTTCCTTGGAGGCTTTTAAGCAGAGGCTGGATGGCCATCTGTCCAAGGGAGTGCTTTGAGGGTGTTCCTGCATGGCAGGGGGTTGGACTGGATGGCCCCTGGGGTCTCTTCCAACTCTAGATTTCTATGATTCTATGGGGTTGGACTCGATGGCCCTCGGGGTCTCTTCCAACTCTAAGATTCTATGATTCTAACTCAATATTGTAAAAACATCTGAGAAAATGGGACAATAGAGGATGCATTGAGACCATTCCTGCTAATTCAGGACAGCTGGAAAGTGTGCAGTCATTAGAATCCCCAGATGAAGACATTCTGGGAGACTGTCAAGTCAGCTTTGCTTTCCCTGCCATGAATCATGGAATGGTTTGGGTTTTTTTTTAAGATGCTTTGTTAGTAAATGGGAGGTGAGGATGATGGATGGGGTGGTAACCTCAGGGATTTTATGAGAACAGTGGTAATGCAAGGTCAGTCCACTGGCAGGCTGAGTAGGAATCTAGGAGGGGACTCCAAAGCCAAGGAAAGGAGTTGTTTTGCTTTGTTAACAAATAAGATCACAGTGTGTGCTAATTTGAAATGTAATGCCTTATAGAGAGTACCACAAGCCCAGCACTTCCTTAGTCTTGGCTAAAGCCAGAATGTGCTGCTGTTACTTCTCTGTGCCTGAATAAAGCTTTTGAAAACCTCTAAGCCTAACTTCTGGAACTGGAGTTATCCTGTACATCAGTGGTTTTTAACCTGGGGTCTGTGGACCGCTGGGGATCTACAGAGCCCTCACAAGGGGGTCTGTGAAGCCCTGTTACCAGACACCAGCAGCAGCAGCAACAATAGGGATGCAGCAGAGGGGTGTGAGTGTGCGGGTGCTGAAACTGCTCCCTTGTTTGCAAATGAGGAAGCAGTTTGGGTGCATGGACACACTTGCTGCCATGTCCTTTTTAGCAGGCAGGCAAAAGCAGGGATGGGCATGCCAAGGAACATGGCTGCAGGGGGTATGCGCACACCCAATCTGCTTCCTCATTTGCAAATAAGGGAGCAGTTTCAGCACTCGCACACACACCCAGCTGCCACATCTCTGATAAAAGTGACACTGCAGCCAGCAAGCGTGCATGCTCAAATTTGAATCCTAGTTTCCAGAAGCCCTTAGTTAACTATTGGGGGTGCCCAGCAACAAGTTATATTAGCAGGGGACCCCAGTAAAGAAAAGGTCAAGAACCCCTTCTGTGCCATCACAAAGATGTAGGCCAAAACATTGCAAGGTTTTCCAACCTCTGCATGTAGTTACTTTATCATCTTTGCCTCCCTCGTCTGAGCCCATTCTGAGTTTCTCCATACCCTCATTAAACAGAACCAGGACTAAATTCATCATCTTTTGAAATTTTGGAAGGAAAAAGGGCCCCACCTATCCCCCTCTCCCAACACATATTTCATACACCAACAGGCCTCCCCCTTCCCCATTTCCATCTCTGGGCTGTTGCGGTTATTTGAAGGCGAGGCAATTTTCACAAACTCGAAGAGAGCTTTTCTGTATTATCATCGATCAATATATCCTAAGCAATCCAAAGAATCCTTCAGTGAAAGTTAACTCCGTCAAAATCAATAGGGCTTTAACTTCAGAGAAAATAAATTTTGGATGGAAGCATTCAGGAGTGCATTCAGCTGGGAAACAACTGGAGTCCCGATTTATGCCTCGCAATCCATTTCCCCCCATTGTTGCAATGGGATGTTTTCAGGTTTAGTAGAATAATTTCCCAGGCCTTGAACAGCAGAAGACATTCAGAAATGGGGCTGACCATTCAAGGAATGTCTTTGGATAACCTGACTCGGGGCACAAATGTCTGGATGGTGGCATCTGCAATTCTCACTGTTCCCTCTCTGTTTAATGACCACAATTTCTGAGTGAGGATGGATTCTATCCAACAGCAACACACTGTTGTGAATTATCTGTATTGTAAATGCAAACTGCTGGAGGGTAGGCTGGGGTGGGTGTTTTGATCTTAGAATCATAGAGTTGGAAAAAACCACAGGGGCCATCGAGTCCAACCCCCTTCTGCCATGTAGGAACCCACCTCAAAGTCCTCCCTTGGACAGATGGCCAACCAGCCTCTGCTTCAAAACCTCCAAAGGAGGAGGAGACTCCACCGCATGCCATGGAGGCAGCAGCATCTTCCACTGCCAGACAGCTCTGACCGTCAGGAAGTTCTTCCCGAGGTTCAGGTGGAATCTCCTTTCCTGCAGCTTGAATCCATTGCTCCTTGTCCTGGCCTCTGGAGCAGAAGAAAACAAGCCCCTCCCTCCTCGACATAACATCCCTTCAAATATTTAAACATGGCTATCATGTCCCCTCTTCACCTTCTCTTCTCCAGGCTAAACATACCCTTGAAAGGGCAAAGAAGACCTGCTCATGGATGGAGATGGGATAGGCTTTGAACTGGCTGCCGGTAGGCATCTGGGCAACTGCTTGTACCTTTTTGGATTTGCCAAGGTTGCTGCAGTTTGCTTTTGCTACTCTTCTAGATAGGGCAGGATTCCACTACCCTTCCCTGACCTGGTTTAGACGCTGGGTTACCGCTCTGCCCACCATGCCTTGTCCCACTTCCCATACACACACACACGTTGATATTTGTGATTTGTCCACTTTTCCAGTGGTCCTGTGCCCCTAACCCTAGCAAACGCAGAAGGCTAATTGTAATTGTAATTTCCCCTGTGGCAGCTGGTGGCTTTCATTAAGCAGAAAGCTTAATCTGCTCAGGGTCTGAGTCGGAACCATCCAAGGTGCTAATTCCGCTCCCCAAATAATTCCAGCCCCTCGGACAGCCCCTTTAAAGGCTGATCTAAAACCCCACTGACCTGGGAGCCCCTTGCAAGCAAGAGTTTTTGGGAAGTTGTCTTAGGCTGCGGCAACTCACTCACAACAGCTTGCTCTGCAACTTAAACCTGGGTATTGGAAAGCAGATTTTTGTTGTGCCCTGGAACTCGTGGGAAGCTTCTCTTGTGTACAATAATTCTCTGGTTTTTTTGCGCATTGCCCACCCCTCCACATGGCTCCCTGACTTCCTTTTAAGACGGGATTGTGGATGTGTGTTAAATCCCATGGCGATAATAAGGACTGATCCCTTGCACAGTAGTTCTCTTCCATAATCTAGTCTGAGCCAAGGGCATCTGTCACCTCTCCAGCAATGGTTTTATGGCACATAAGGTACGACCAGAGTAGAAGGACAGGGAAAGATTATATCTTGTGCGCTGAAAAATCTGGGCACTTTTCTAAAGAGGCACATCCTTGTTCAGCTGGCTGGGAAAGATGCTTTCCAACATTGCAAAAGGCAGATGTTGCAGCTGGTTGTTCAAAGAGCCTTCTGTGCATCCAATGCAAACAGCCCCCTCTTTCTTTTGGCATCGGGAAAACCCCAGAAAGAACCCACCCACAAGTCTCTTGCAGGAAGAGTTTGGATGAAAAGAAGTTCCACAGGAGGCAACAACTGAGGAATGCCAGTTACGTCACCAATCTACTTTGGGTCTTTGGAGAAGGAAAATGGCAATATTGGTAGAATGTGGATGGGGCATATAACAGTGGCTTTGAATATACAGCAGCCCTCCACATTTGCGGGTTTCACTTTTGCAGATTTGATTATTTACAGATTATTTGCTGCCCCCTCTGCTGCCTCTCTGTGCCATTTTTAATAGGGACTGGAAGCCTCATGAGACTGAGAAACTGCAAATGAGGCTTGTAAGTCCCTCTTAAAAATGGTGCGGAGCAGCCGTGGAGGTGGAAGTAAGCCCCACCGGCCCCCCGCTTCTGCCTTGGGAAGGAACCCTGATGCCTGAAATTCCACAGTGGGTGGAATAACGGTGATCATATTTTTTTATGTGTTAAATATGGTTTGGAAGGGCCTAGAGTTATCCATGGTTTTTCTTAACCTGGGGTCTGGGGACCCCTGAGGGACCACCAAGCCCTTGCAGGGGGTCCACAAAAACCCACTGCCGGATACCAACAGCAGCAACAGGGAGGTGGCAACGGGGATGTGTGTGGGTGCTGAAACTGCTCCCTCGTTTGCAAACTGTGACTCTGGAGACCAGAGTTTGAATCCCCCCTCGGCCATGGAAACCCACTGGGTGACCTCAGGAAAGTCACATTCTCTCAGCCTCAGAGAAAGGCAAAGGCAACCAATCTTGCCAAGAAACCCCACATCCTAGGTTCGCCTTGGGGTAGGCATAAGTCAGTTTTCAAAGGGGAGAGACACGGTGGTAGAAAGAACCCCCCCCCCTCAGCAACACTTTGTTGTTGTGTGTCTTGCCCGGGAGTGTGATGGAGACTCCTCCTTCCTTGGAGTTTTTTAAAGAGAGGCTGGATGGCCAGCTTTTGAGAGTGCTTTGATGGTGTTTTCCTGCATGGCAGAAGGGGGCTAGACTGGATGACCCTTGGGGTCTTTTCCAACTCTATAATTCTATGATCTGCAACATGGGAATAATAATCATATTATCACCCTGCCTTGCAAGGCTTACCTCAGGTACTGTGCACAATGTTTTGAATACTTAAGAAAAGTTCTAAACATTACAATTATTACTCACACTCCTAATATTTATAATAATAATAGAGCTGTGAGGTTAACTGGCAAATGAATTGGCATAGCCCTTCAGTTGATTCATCCATTCAGACACAGTCATGCAGATAACCTGTAAAGCTGAAAGCCAAGGACATACCTGTTTATTTTTGGAGGCGGTTTGGAGTGTGGCGTATTAAGTGTAAGGGCGGAGAAGAAGGAAAACATTTTTAAAAATTATTCTAGGAATGACTCATAGCTGTCGGTGGGTTAATTTGTAAGTACTTTGAGATATCTCTGTGGGATCTCGGGAAAAAGGCAGCTCTCTACTGCTGACTTTTCAGTGCCACAAAATCAGAGTTTGGAAAAGTTGCTTTAAAAAAAAGAAGACAACAACTCCCTTAGCCCTGGTGAAGCCTGTGAGCCAAAAAGAGTAACTTCTCCAGGTACTCCACAAGGAAGTTTCTATGCCACAAAATGAGAGCTTGGAAAAGTTGTTTTTTTAAGGTAATAACCCCATGATCCCTTAGCTCTGGGGAAGCCTGTGAGCCAAAAAGAGTAACTTCTCCAAGTGTTCCACAAGGATGTTTCAGTGTTGCAAAATCAGAGCTTGGAAAAGTTGCTTAAAAAAAAAAAAGACAACAACTCCCATAATCCCTTCGCTCTGGGGAAGCCTGTGAGCCAAAAAGAGCAACTTCTCCAACTACTCCACAAGGTTTAACAGGTCAGGATGCAATGCAATCCTTAGGATTAACCCCCTCGAATTTAGTGGGGCTTATTTTGGAGAAAGCATGCGCAGAGTAAGAGAGGCCGCTGTGGACCTGAGAAGCTCTTCTCTTGAAGGAAGTTCTGAGCAAACTGGTGGGACCACCAAGGCAGGACCCTGGGGCAGAAACTGAGCTCCCCCACCACACAGAATGGGGAGACGCAAGGCAGGTTCACCGCCTTTTGAAGTAAGTTCATGTAATATTGAGAAAACGATAATGACTCCAGATGATTTGCAGAATGTTAAAGTCAAAGAATAATAGATTTCGCAGGATCATAGAGCTGGAATAGACCCCAAGGGTCCCATAAGCATGTTGGAACAGCAACACGGAGAGAAAAGGGGTGAAGAGGTGAACCTGCCTCACCAGCTACACCAAGATTTTTTTTAAGCATATATTTATAAGCATATATATATTCAGAAGTCTGACCATAAACCATAGGAAAAATGGAGGCTGGTGAACAAATGGATGCATTTTGGAAAAAGTCTTCAAATAGTCTTGAGAAAGCTCAGAACGTCCTTGTTTACTTATGCAACTCTTGCGTGACCAGGTTGTTTCATTTCACACATGGATCTTACTCGTTTTGGACAAGAATGGGTAAAGACCTACAAATTCTCGGACTGAATTTGGCCCTCTGGGCTTCTCTCGATGACCACGTTCCCTTTGCTGCGACTCCACTGTTTGGTGGCTTCCCAGCTTTTGGACAAGCTTCTTTTTCATACTGTAAAACAGTATATGGTTTAGTTCTTGGGATAAAGCGCTTTAATCTTTGACTATGTATTCCTGCACTGTCAGCGGGTTGGACTAGATGGCCCTTGAGGTACCTTCCAACTCTGTGATTCCATGAATCTATATGACCAGGTGATACTTTTGGCCCCACTGACTTATATCATGGCTCCACCCCTTTTGCCTTTGGCCCCACCCACCTAAAATGTGGCCCCCAGCAACCGCCTTATAACTGAATCCACACAGCCAAGCTGAATGCTCTCAGCAGCAGCAGCAGCAGCATCACCACCAGCACCACCCTCTTCCTGGAAGCAATGAGATGCTGTCAGCACTAGACTGGGCCAGAAATGAAGGGAGAGAGGAATAACTCAGCAGTCAGACAAGTTGACAAAGGAAGTAAAATCAGAAAAGTACTCAGAGTCGGATTTACTCCAATAAGACCTGCACAGGACAACGTTCTTGGAAGAACTGTGCAGAGTAATGGTTGGAAAGGCAGTGGGGGTGTAATGGTTAGAGCACAAAAGAAACTCTGGTGTCTTCCGGTTTTCTTTGGACCCTCACCAGCCCCAGCCAGCACAGGTGGTGCTTAAGAATGATGGTACTGCAGTCCAAAAACATTTGGAGAGATGTGGGTTATTTTTGGTTTCGAAAATGAAGGGTAAAAGCTGTAAGTCTGTTAAGGGAGCTGAGGTTCTCCGGAAGGCAGTCACTAAAGTGGCATTCCCACATAGGTTTCCGCACCATCTGCCACAGGTTGGCACACATTTGCCCTTGCCCTCTGTGAAAATTCCCTGCTGAACTACCTCTTGGGTGTACTGCCATGTAACGGTGCAAACCAGCAGCTCTTGCACAACCTCTCCCCCTACAACTCACGTTTGGTGCATACATGCAGGATTTTCCTGCCTCGCATGCCACCGACACCTGGGCGGGCTGGCACCAAGCACCAGCGCACTGTTCTTTTCCTCATCTGCAGGCTGCCTGACAAGCCAGCACCTGCGCGTGGAGACCAAGAGCTGAGACGCTGCTGGGTTGTTACCGGCGCTTTTGTATCCATGATGAGTTTTCACATCTGGACCCGTCAGGGTGTGCAGATGGCTTCTCCAGCAAGCACACCTTCCAAGCTTTGCATCTGCACCCCCCATTCCTTAAAAGTATCCCCCCTTCCCTCAGCCTCACATCCTGAAAGAGGTCCACGTTACCAAAGGAGGCAAGGCCACTGGAAAAGCCGAGAAAAGACAGACTTTGCAAACTGACTGTTTTTCGAAAACAGTGCAAGGGCTTCTCCAGGCTGTGGCACTAGCACTGCACAAACACACACACACACAGAGAGTCTGGTTCTACCAGAGGGCAACCTCCTCAGGTGTTAGAGAAGGGGAGAAAAGTCCAGGTGTGTTATGATTGTCTTCAGGAAAAAGAACTCGCCAGAGAAATGAAAGACCTGCTGCCTGGGATTTTCTGCCCATGTGCCAGCAGCCTCGGCACTTCTGCCAAGCAAGGTGGCTCTGCTTCAGGCAGCACAATGCCACAGGTGGCCCTGCCTCCACCCCCAAAGACTCCTAGAGCGGAAAGAAACCACAAGGGGCACTGAGCCCAACCCCCTTCTGCCACACAGGTGATGCACCGTCAAAGCATTCCCAACAGATGGACATCCAGCCTTTGCTTAAAATACCCAAATAAGGAGACTCCACCACACTCCCAGGCAGTGTATTCCACTTTCAGATTGTTTAGATGGAACCTCTTTTTTCCTGAACTTTGAAGCCACTGCTCCATGCCCTAGTCTCTGGAACAGCAGAAAACAGGCTTGCTCTATCCTCCACAAGACATCCCTTCAAATATTTAAACACGGCTGTCATGTCACCTCTTAACCTTCTCTTCTCCAGGCTAAACATATCCCGATCCCCAAGCCACTCCTCATAGGATGTCAGGTTTCCAGGCCTTCTGCATCTTGGTTGCCCTCCTCTGGACGTTTTCCAGCTTGTCAACATCCTTCCTGAACTGTGGTACCTGGAACTGGACACAAGATCCTTCTAGGTGGGGTCTGACTAAATCAGAATAGAGTGGGACCATCACTTCCCTTGACTTATGCTTGGCCCCTCTGGATGCATCCTAGAATTGCATTGGCTTTTTTAGCTGCTGCATCACACTGCTGACTCCTATTCAGCTTGGGGTCTCCTAAGACTCCTAGATCCCTCTCAGGTTTACTGTGGTCCGGCCAGGTGTCTCCTAGCTGCGCCTTTCCTTCTTTCTACCCAACTGACACTTCTCCCTGTTGAAATCCAGTGGGTTAGTTTTGGCCCAGCTCTCTGATCTGTGGATCTCCTTTTGAATGGTGATCCTGTCCTCTGGAGTGTTTGCCCATCTGCAGACCTCATCTGCAAATTTGATAAGAATGCCTCGATGCTGGGTTTGCCCGTCTCCAGCCCCGAGGCAGAGAGAGAGAGAAAGAGAAGCGGAGGGAGGGAAGGGGAGAGGAGGAGAAGGTGGCATTTTCTAACTGGAAGAACTAAAGAATTCGAGGCGAATTCGCCCACCGCGCCGGCAGCAGGAGACGAGGCAAGGAGGGACAGCTCCGGGTCGCCAGCCAGCCAGCCAGCTCTCCAGCGAGCCCTTCCCGGAGCGGCCAGCCAGGGAGCCCGGAGGCCGTTGGCCGCAAAGCCGCCCCTCCGTCTCCAGCCACCGCGCGCCTCTCCGCCGCGCCTCCGCGGGCGCGCACCTGGGGAGGTCGCCGCGGGCCGTGGACCACGTTCCCCTCCCGGGGCCGCCGAAGGAGCCCTTGGCCCTGGCCGGAGCCTTTCGCCTCTCTTTGCGAACTCCGAATCGGAGGCAAAAGGCTCCCCGCAGGGCACCAGATCGCGGCGCTGGTGGGGGGGGGTATTAGGAGAAGGGCATCAAGAGGAGGGGAAAAGTTTTTGGCTGCCCTCCGCCCCCCTCCGACAAACACGGCCCGAAAGTAACGCATTCCTCACCCTGCCCGTCCTTCCATCCGGAGCCACTCCGGAGTGGGACGCCAAACCGCCAACGCAGAGCGGAAGGGGTCGAAGTTTCCCCCTGGTGTGAAGGGGGGGGGATTTGGAGGCACGGATCCTCCCTGGCTTGCAAATCCCCACGTTCGCACAGGCGGCGTTTCTGACCCGAATTAAGACACCGATCTCCGGTCTAGACCCCCTTTCCAAACGGCTCTCCTTCCAAGCCTCGCCTGCTCCAACATCCCAATGACTATAGACCGTAAAATATTGTTTTGTCAAAAACGCAAACGAGACCCAAGCTCACCTGGGATTTCTCCTGCGGTCCGTCCTCAAGTTGCGCCGATCCCCCCACGTTCTTCCAGCGGTCGTTGACCATCTTCCAGAGCGGGGCGGCCGGCCGGGCGCGCGGGGGTGCGTGCGCGTGTGCGCGCGTGTTCGTGTGGACTGGGGAGGGACGGCGCCGGGTTCGAGGCGGCGGGGGCGGGGCGCGCGCCACCAAGGTCCCCCCTCCCTCTCGGCAGCCGGAGCGCGGAGGGCCGGAGGAAGGAGCCGCGTGGAGAAGAGAGGGGGGCGCGTGCGTGCGTGGCGCCTCTCCTCCCACGGGGGCCCCCTCGGCGGCTCTGGCGTCCCCTTCTGGGGTTGGGGAGGCAAAGGCGACGGAGGGAGCCTCCCCGGCGCGCGTGGCGAAGCTCCTCCAAATCGCCCTCCTTCCTTCCTTCCTTCCTCCCTTCCTTCCCTCCCTCCCTCTCGCCTCCTTTCGCTCCTCTCAGGCAGACTGCGGGGAGAGCGGTGGGTGGGTGGGTGGCGAGAGGAGGAGGAGGAGGAGAGGCAGGGGCGCCCGGCGCCTCCAAGAAACCCCCGGGCCCAGCCCCCGCCGCCAGCCCCGGGCGCTTTCACCAGGGCGCACCACCTCTGCTCGCGCCCCTCGGAGCTGGAGGGGGGCCCGGCCCCTCCCCTCCCAAACCTGGAGGGGGAAACTGGGGTGGGGGAGGAGTCCCGGCCAGAACAAACTTCCCAGGAGGAGGGGGTCGAGCGTGGAAGGGTGGGGGGTCCCTGGGTCCGGGCACGTGCCGAGAGGGACCTGTTTTTGGAGAGGGGGTCTTCCTACCGATGCTGCGGCACCCCCTCCCCCGTGCCCTTCCCATGCATGGGAGGAGGGGGGCTTGAGCCCTCCAAGGCGGACCAAGCCCCCTGAACCGGTCCGGCGCCAGGGATCAGGACCCCCAAGGCTCCGGAGCGGCTGTGCCCCCGGAGGAACCCCCAGCCGCCTTCGCCTTAAAGGGTCTTCTGCAGTTTCCCCCCTCCTTTAGCAATTAATTTTAAGCTTCGAACGATTGTATAATCCGACGCTATTATACAGTCATACAAGATGCAAGTACTATTTCTTTCTTGCATTTATACCCCGGGATCCGCTGTTTTCATGGTCGTCACATTGGGCGCCTTCAAGTCATTTCTGACTCCTGGCGAAGCTATCACAGGGTTTTCTCGGCGAGGTTTCATCAGAGGGGGTTTCCTCTGAGGCTGAGACAGTGTGACTCAACCAAGGTCATCCCCTGGGTTCCCCTGGCCAAGCAGAAATTCGAACTCAATTCGAACCCAGAGTCCGGAATGTTGCTATTATAGGTTAGCCGTCGTCTGTATTTTTACAGTTTTGGAAATACCTCCAAGA
Organism: Ctenosaura bakeri; assembly: GCA_948474755.1. Taxonomy (NCBI): domain Eukaryota; kingdom Metazoa; phylum Chordata; class Lepidosauria; order Squamata; family Iguanidae; genus Ctenosaura; species Ctenosaura bakeri. Next base: position 98,590 of record CAOLHI010001134.1, read on the forward strand.
AAGTCTGCAAAATCTCCCCGCTGCCTACCTGCCAGGGGCGCTTCTCTCCTTCCCTCCCCTCTCCTCCCCACCCCAAACCAGTCCCGGGGTCCCTCTTCCCATCCCGGTGGCGCGCAGGGCTGGGAGGGAGGCTAGACACGCGAACCGCTCAGCCTCCGCACGTGTGAACCTAGCGACACGCGGTGGCGGGAGGAAGCCATTGGGGGTGGCGCGCGTGGGAGCCTCACTGGGCGAACTTGGCAACATGGCAACATGTATTCTATCCCTACCATTGGTGGTGGTGGTTGAAACTGGCGAGCCCCATTTTTATCTCCTCTCCCCGCTTCGGGGGGACGTGTAGCTCCCTAAGTTTCCTTCCCTGGACGTGCATTCACACGCGCTCCTTCCCTTGGTGCGACTAGCAAGCCTCACCCGGCCCCTCTGAATGCGCAGCGCTTGTGAACGCGGATTTCTCCTCTCCTGTCTCCACTCCCGCCTCGGTTGCGCTTTTCTTTAAGAGGAAAAAAAATCCATCCGCCTGACTCACGTCTGAATCCTCCTGGAAGCCCCCGTGTTGTGTGTGAGTGGTGACATGTAAAGGGAAGATGAGACATTTCACTCCGCTGGATTAGACAGAGCAGAAAAGAGCTCCCTTTGCCACTTGATTCCAGTTTGCAGGAGCTAATCCGAAGCAACAACCATTTCCCTGGCGGGTCTACCACACATTTCCCTACCCCTGGATGATATTTCCAACTGGAATGGTAAAAAAATTGGAGAGGGGGGAATCCAGAGCTTAGTAATGCTACTTTTTTGGACTACAAGCCTTAGAATCCCTCAGCGGGATTAGCAATGACCCAGCTGGCTGAAGAATTCTGAGGCTTCTAGTCCCCCAAAGTAACTTTTTTCATAGGCTCTGGAGAAATCCCACCACGTTCATTCAGGCTGTACTGCTCTTCTCCAACCTGAAGCACCCCATGTTTTGGACAACAATTCCCATCTGCCCCAGCCAGCATGGCCAATAGCCAGGGATGATGGGAGTTAACTTGGAGGGGAATTAACTTGGAGGGCTCCAAGCTCTAGATCCTAGAGCTGGAAGAGCCCCCAAGGCCCATCCAGTCCAACCCTATTTTGCTACCCAAGAAGACACATCCATCCATCCATCCATCCAGGTTTTTAGAACCTCCAAAGAAGGAGACTCTACCACACTCCACTGAAGCAGCAGCAGATTCGACTGTCCAGCTGCCCTTCCGATCAGGAAGTTTGTCCTAATGTTTAGGTGGAATCACTTTTCCTGAAGTTTGGAGCCATTACTCCATAGAGTCCTAGTCTCTGGAGCAGCAGAACACAAGTTTGCTCCATCTTCAGCGTGACATCCTTTCAAATATTTAAACATGGCCACCAGATCACCTTGTAACCTTCTCTTCTCCAGGCTAAGCACAGCCCAGCTCCCTCAGCCGCTCCTCAAAGGGCTTCATGCTTTCCAGGCCTTTTGCCATTTTAGTTACCCTCCTCCAGACATCTTCTGACTCGTCCATATCCTTCTGGAACTGGGGTGCCCTGAACTGGACACTGTATTAATCCCAGGTGGGGTCTGACCAAAGCAGGACAGAGTGGTCCCACCCAAGCAGTTTCCATGGAGGGAAATGTTTTGGGTGTTCGGCAATGGAGCCTGAGGACAGTGGGGGAAAAGAATGGGATTGGTGTTTGTGTCTCTCTCTGTCTATGACAGGTAGTGGAAAGAGAAAGGATTAGGATTATAGGATTACTCCTATTTATAAGGAAATTGTCTACGCTACCTAAATGTTGGTGATGTAATACTGATAATGCATCCCTCTGTCATACAATATGGGTGTGTTCAGCATTTACCTTTTTTTTGTTGGACATATTGCAACGTATCAATTTTGCCTTGTAAAAATCCTTTCTTTTTATAGACACCCATGCTCTTTTAAGTTATATCCCTGAGACATGGGATTTAACTAATGCTCAGCATGGCTGGATCCCGCCTGCTCTTCTGGTTGGCAAAAAGACTTGTGCTCCAAGGCTGGAGGAATGGTTATTTTCCATCTTGTCATTCAAAATGGTCAGAAGATCATACTGCTTCAGCTACTCACGAATATTTATTTTATAGATGCCAGCTCCAATAAAGTGTTTTTGGTAATATGGTCAGTTTATATTCACATTGTACCCTCTGTACATGGGGGTACCATTCCAGGAACCTGCACATAAAACTGTTGCATCCATAGGAGACTGTTGTCCAGATCCAGGGAAGTAATGGCACCACTCTTTTCTGCTTTGGTCAGACCTCATCTGGAATCCTGTGTCCAGTTCTGGGCACCTCAATTCAAGAAGGATATCAACAAGTTGGAGCGTGTCCAGAGGAGGGTGACCAAAACAGTGAAGGGTCTGGAAGCCATGAAGCCCTTCGAGGAGTGGCTTAGGGAGCTGGGGATGTTTGGTCTGGAGAAGAGAAGGTCAAGAGGGGACATGATAGCCATGTTTAAATATTTGAAGGGAAGTCTTATGGAGGATGGAACATGCCTGTTTTCTGCTGCTCCAGAGACTAAGACATGGAGCAATGGATTCAAACTACAGGAAAAGAGATTCCACTTAAACCTTAGGAAGAACTTCCTAACGGTCAGAGCTGTCCGGTAGTGGACTCTGCTGCTGCCTCCTTGGAGTGTGGTGGAGTCTCCTCCTTCTTTGGAGGTTTTTAAAGAGAGGCTGGATGGCCATCTGTCCAAGGGAGGGCTTTGAGTGTTTGTTCCTGCATGGCAGAAGGGGGTTGGACTGGAGGGCCCCTGGGGTCTCTTCCAACTCTGTGATTCTATGAGGAGCAGTTTAGAGAGCTGGGGATGTTTAACCTGAGGAAGAGAAGATTAAGAAACAACATGATAGCCATGTTTAAATGTTTGAAGGGATGTCATGCGGAAGATGGAACAAGCCTGTTTTCTGCTGCTGCAGGGACTAGGACATGGAGAAATGGCTTCAAAGTTTAGGATTCCATCTAAACCTTAGGAAGAGCTCCCTGGCAGTCAGAGCTGTCCGGCAGTGGAATACACTGCTGCCCCATGGAGTGTGGCGGAGTCTCCTTCTTCGGAGGTTTTTGAGCAGAGGCTGGACAGTCACCTGTCAAAGGGAGGGCTTTGATGCTGTATTCCTGCATGGCAGAATGGGGTTGGATGTGACAGCCATTGTGGTCTTTTCCAAATCTATGATTCTATAAAATATTGCTGAGCTCTGCAACCTGCATAAATGCGTGCCTATCTCTGACTTTCTGTAAATGCTGACTGCTTTGCTGCGTCAGTTCTGATTCTGCCAGTCACAGAGAAAGGACAGGCCTTGCCCTCAGCCACTCAAAAGCTTTGACCTTTGGATTTTGGGTGGCCTGTAAGCCACCTGTTTATAGTCCGAAGGGCTAGAAACGCGGTGTGTAAAGCTGAGGTGTGTAAAGCTGAGATCCTCTGAGAAGCCGCATGCTGAAGTTGGAAGTGGGTGAAACTCTCTCCTTGCACCGGTGCAGGATGAACCGTAACACCAAAAGTTCCTCAACCGTTTTATGGCGGATGTGCCTTGGCAATCGCGTTGCTCACATAATTGCTGTTTTTTCCCTTTCCTATGCAGTGACGTAAAGGGAAGGGATTCTGTTCTAATCTCCATCCTTGCAGAAAAGTATAACTTCTTAATTGGCAGCAGATTTTAGAGCTGTCACTCACTCCAGGCTTTCTGTTCCGTCTGACCAGAACTTGCTTTCTCTTCCATTTCTAAGCTCCCCTCCTCCTGCACAAACACCTCTCTAACTCAGGTAGGATTTTGACTTTTTCTGCATAAATGGTTGCAATAAATGGATGACCGCCTGTTGTGAAGGAACTCCCTTAGCTATACTGCATTAGCAAAAGCAACCCATCTTGAAGCACAATCCCCACTTCGCCTCTCTGTTTATCACTGTAGGGTTCTTCCATCCCAATTCAGAAGCGAGACAGACTGTATGGGTTCTTTAACGATGGAAAAATTGGTCAGCTTTGCTTTCTTCTGCCTGCACATTCCACTGTCTTCTACATTCTCTCTCTTCCGCAACCCTCTTTCAGTCTCAGGTCCTTTTGTTCCTAGATATGAAGAAATTTGCAAACTTGGCTAAATGCATCACCAACGAGCCAAAAATGTTTTTCTCTTCCATCTTCACAGGCCAGATTCAACAGAAACAGCACAGAGAGGAGAAGACAGTATTGTGTTTAGCTGCCACTCAGCTGTTATAGAAGCTGGGCTAGCCGGAAAAGAGAAAGAGGTGGCAATGCTATTTCAGCACCAAGATAGCTGAATATTCCAAGGATTCAAAACCAAACTTTAAGGTGCTGAATACCAAAAGTTATGGGCTTGAATGGAGGAAGCTGTCAGTTTCCATTCTTCTTATATCTGATTTTTTTTTTTTAATTGCAAGTGCTTTCTGTTCTGAATATGGAGCATCTGTGAATTTTGGGAAATTCACACCAAAGCTTGGAAATAGTTACCTGTTTCTGGTCCACAAGCCTTGCAATTCATTCCCTCTCCATTAGCACAGCCAGTAAGAGAAATGGAAGGGAATATTCTGGAGAGGGCATTGGCTGGCACATTAAATAGGATTCCACCCAGTTGTTGCAAGACCCAGAAGTCTGCATGTGACGTCCAAGCGCTGCCCTTCTGTGACGGGAGGAGCTGGGCAGGCCTGGATGAAAGCAGCCGATAACATCTCAGGGAATGCCATGAAGGAGAGCTTGAGGAGAGGAAATGCTACAAATGCTACAAAACCTGACGCTTGTCTTTGCCAGGATGTGGGATGGGAAAAGCTGACCCAGAGACAGGGAACAGATTCCAGAAAGAGAGGAATAGATGGAACAGAGACAGGCGAGTTAGACAGAAGGAAGGACTGACTCTGGTTTTGGAGAGATATGAATGGCTGAGAAGCCCAAGAGTTAGTGTATTATTTTCTTGTGTCTTAACAAACTCCCACTTCTTTGTTTTTTGCTACTGTTTCTGTCTGTTCATATCAAGTTTGGTGAGGGTCCTAGTCATGCTTTAGTAGGTCAAACCCACCAAAACGGCACAGCCACTGATCCACAAGGAGGAGGGTTACCTTGAGGCTGAAGTACCCAAACCAGGAAGGGATTGGGGGTGGAAGGGCAAGAAGCGTGTCAGGGACCCCAGCGTTAGAACTGTGGTGCCAGCTTGGAGAGAGGATCTGTCACTTCTTCTCATTCACAGAACAATAAAACAGAATTATTTTCCAGCCATGATTCCACCAGCATGAAGAGAGCAGAAATGCAGGGCTGCCACCAGTCCGCCTGGGAATCGGGTCTGTTGGACTTTGCCTCTCCCCATCTGTCATCCAGCAGCTGTTCCACCTGGCTGAGGAACCTCATTGCATTAAGAAAATTGCCCAGGTGAAGTTTTCTTGTTTATTTTTGCTCTCCCCCTGCCTTTTCCTTTTGTGCTGCAGCATCTTAGACTCTTGGCCTGAGGGCAGGGACTGTCTTTGCCTGGTTTGAACTAAGAGGTACAAGAACCTTTGCAAGCAATCCAAGCAATCCATCAACAAATCTTAGAGCTGGAAGGGATCACAAGGGGCCATCCAGTCCAATTCCCTGCCATGCAGGAATGCACAACTCAAGCACTCCTGAAAGATGTCCATTCAGCCTTTGTTTAAAGACGGAGAGTTCACACACACATTCCCAGAGCAATCTATTCCACTGTCCAGCAGCACTGACAGTAAAAGAGCTTTCCCCAGATATTTAGGTGGAATCTCCTTTCATAGAATCAAATAGTCACAGTACTTGAAAGGATGTCATATGGAGGATGGAACAAGCCTGTTTTCTGCAGCTCCAGACACTAGGACATGGAGCAATGGCATCAAAGTTCAGGAAAAGAGATTCCACCTAAACATTAGGAAAAATTTCCTGATGGTAAGGGCAGTTTGATAGTGGAATCCACTGCCTAGGAGTGTGGCAGAGTCTCCTTCTTTGGAGATTTTCAAAGAGAGGCTGGATGGCCATTTGTCAAAGGAAAGGTTTCAGCAACGTCTTCCTATTTGGGAGAATGGGATTGGGCCACTTAATACTATTATAATTCACAAGCAGGATGCCAGCCACAACATTCTGAATTGTGCCCATGATATGCAATGCCATACAATTGTGTTAACTGTCAACAATATCTAGAGGGCAACCCATTCCTCGGTCCCAGTCAACAGCAAACATCGGGTTCCAAGATGCCACCTTTCTCAGGCACTGCAGCACTAGGGCCTCCTCTCTGCAGGAAATTCAACGCTGATGAGAAACTGGGCACGTTCCCATCCTCTACCTCACCCAAGAACCTCAGGGTAATTCACAAGGGTTCCTCTTGCTCCCAGTTTATCCCCAGAACAGCCCTGCAAGGGTGTCCATAATCAACCTTTACTGTGGGAGGAAAGCCTCATGCTGGTGACAACAGCACTGCAAGGTAGATCAACAGGCTCCAGGTTACCGAATGAATATGATGCACAGCTCATCCAGTCTGAACAAGGTTTTTAGATATGTATTCTCAATATCTCGAAGGACCAATAGCCTTTTGCACACAGAAACAGACAAAATGCTGAATCCCTGGAGGCCAATGCAAGGCACACACAATAAAGAAGGAATGGCAGAGATTCATGCCAGGTAGCAATACTGGCTGCATTCTCTCCCTCGTTGGTGGTTAAGTGTCTTGGGAACAAGAAAAAAAAATGATGCACAGTTGCAACTAACTGTCTAAATCTGCAATGCCATATAATTAATTATCCCGGCACATGCAGCGGGAGAGCTTGCAAAGGACTGGACGCCCGAGAGCTCCCTCCCGTCCCCTCTGCAAAGCCACCCGGAATCTGCCATCTGCGAGGTTAAGTGTTCGGCTAATGAAACCCAAAGGGCCGGTCTGCCAAAAACGCTTCAAAATTACATGCCCTTCAGCAGCTTCGTCTTGCTACCCATCCCTCGCGCCTGGTGGTTTGCCGTCGCATCTCACAACAGAGCTTGGAGAAGTTATTTTAATCTCTTCCTCTCTTGTCTGAAGCCATGTAGTGTGCCCAGGTGAAAAATAGTGGTATTTATCCTGGTGGAATCCACCAAGGGAGTTCTGGACTTGGTCTTCCCCGTCCAACACTCTCCCCCCGAAACTGGCTCAGCGCATCTGCTTCCTCAGATGTGCAATTTTTGCAAACAGCACCCTCTTGCCATCTGCAGGATCGGAGAGATAACCAAACAAGGAGCAAATCCCTCGGACAGTTTGATCAGCTGTATCGCTTCCTCTTATCTCACTACACATCTTTTTTTAAAAAATTAATGTTGGCCTGGAACTGCTGTTGCTTTTTCTTCTTATTAGTGAGTTCAAATAATCTGCTGCTGCTGGCTGATTTTTAAGAGATGGTATATTAATGTGGGATTTGGATGTATTTGTTTAAAAAATTCATTTTCACAGGCTGCAATGACTCACTCGCAGGGTCAGAAGAAATGGGGAAGAAATAAAATTCTACAAATGATCATGGTACCCTAAGCCTGGTGCCTTACAGGTGTGCTGGACTACACTTCCTATTATCCCCAGCAAGCACAGACCTCAGACATGGTGAGCAGAGGTGTGGGCAGTTACAGTCCAACACGTACAGAGGAAATGAAGTGGGAGAAGACTTAAAAAAACAAATATGCATCAGCTAAAGGGGATTTGAAACATCACCACAACATTTACAACACTCAAAGAATCCCCAGTTAACCATGGAAACCCACTGTGTGATGCTGGGCAAGTCACACTCTCTCAGCCAAGGAGGAAAGCAATGGCAAGAAATGGTTTGAGTGTTCGACTAAGATTCTGGGAGACCCGGATTTGAATTCCTGCTCAGATATGGAAACCCGTTGGGTGACCCTGGGAAGGTCTCATTCTCTCAGCCTTAGAGGGAGGCAGCAACAAACACCCTCTGAACAAATCTTGCCCCCCAAAAACACAGACAGGAGGAGACACAAAGGCCCATGGAAACTGAAGGTGTTTTCAAGGTGGAGGGGGCTCAACACTGACAGGGAGGTCATTATTACTTTTGCCTCCTTGCAGGCCTGTGTTTACAAAACAATTAAAACGCAGCATGCATTGTATTAAAATAACAGCAACCAACTGAAGCAGGAAATAATCCAACTCCTCTGAACGCAGCGGCAAAATAAAAGCAATATGTCAAGCAATGGGGAAAACACCGTTGGCTCTCCATATTTGTGGCTTTCACTTCCACAGATTTGATTGTCTGCAAGTTTCTCCAACCCCTGCTTGTTTTCCGGGGGCAGCTTTTCCTCTCAGCAGTTCTGATCAGGTCGTGCAGCCCTTAAAAAACCTGTCTCTGGTCCTCCTCCTCCTCCACCAGCCACTGTCTGGCCAGCTAAGGACAGATCACAGCCCAGTTTCTCAGCACTACAAACCCTCTCTTGATGCCCCCGGACGCCCAAGGAAGGAGATGGGCAAGAGAAAGGAAATATAGGCCACCGTGCTGCCCCCTTTCCCTCTCCTTTCCCTGACCTGGTTTGGACCCTGGGTGCCCATTCTCCCTACCACGCCTCAGCCCCCTTCCCATGGACACACACATTTTGATATTTGCAATTTTTCCACATCTGTGGGGGTCGTCCTCCCCTAACTGCAGCAAATGTAGAGGGCCAGCTGTGCATAAGATCCTATTAAGTGGATGCAAAGATGCCTCTAAAATCTTCTCTCACATCCCTCACTCCACTCTGCTCCTCAAAAAGCAAAATCTGTGGAGCTATGGCCCTTTCCGCACTAGCCTGTTACAGTGCTATTATTCCACTTTCAACATCCTATGGAATCCTGGGGTTTGCAGTTCAGGGAGAGGCCTTAAAAGTTTCCAAACCTCAAGGGCCCCTCCCTAAGCTGCAAACCCCAGGATTCCAGAGGATGTTGAAAGTGGAATAATAGCACTATAACAGGCTAGTGCGGAAATGGCCTGTGTTAGAGGGCCACACAGACAGCACTCTCAAAAGAAAACGAAGAAACGGGTATTTCTAACAAGCCAGAGGTGTAGAGAATCAAGTGCAGGGCACAGTCACAGGGAGGGCAAGTTTCTTCTCCTGATCCTTATCGTTCAACTGTCTTAAAATACGAAGCTCAGACAGGCACAATATGTTTCCAGAAGTGTTCTCCACGTGTTCAATGCAGCACGCTCCCAAGTCACCGTGCATTTGTTGCACGGCATTTGTTGGTGTTGTCCTTCTTAAAGTCACTTCCAACTTATGCTTGAAAATAGATATTTTTAAGAGACCGTTCTTCTCTCCCCCTTCCCTTGCTCCAAGCTGCCTCAGGATGCCAGTATCCTGTCCAGAAAGCCAGCCACACTTCCCAGTCCTGAAACAGAGTCTATCCTAGCAGCCCCAGAAACTTATCCGTCAATTACTGTTCTTGTTTCCGCAGCCCAGGTCAGCAATGAATCCAGAGAGTCAGTTCAAGGGAATATCCAGCAGCATAATCGGCACACAAAGCAAGGGTCAAGGTTTTTCAGGAACACAAGCCAAGGACCAAGAGAAGAAGACATTGCTTCCACAACAGCGGAAGTTGTTTGCAACAGGCCTCTCCCCGTCCTGCCTCTGGTATTTATCGGCCAGTGGCCCTCTCCAACTATTTGCCTGATTAATGAGTCTTCCCTATATAAGTGCCCCGAGTCTCTTCTGTGCTGGACTGCAGTGAGTATTGTCCTGTTCATCTCTGTGTGTCTTGGTTTCTGGGGAGAATCCTGTCCGGTTTTGCACCTGGGTCCTGGGATTGGGGAACGACAGCGTGCCGTAAGCTCTCCAGGAGTAATGCATGGCCTCTCACAGATGAAAACGGGGACTTGTGTGGCCAAGCAACACCAAAGTGCGGTCAGCATGGCAGAAATTATACACAAGGAAGAACCCACAAACTAGAAGACGCTGCAGCAGTTTGCCTTTGCCAGAGCCTACCGGGAAGTGCAAAATTCCAGTCCCTTCTCTCCTCTCCCCTCAATGAGTTAATGGAGTGCAAACTGTTTGTGCGCTTTGAGCTCAGTTTGCAGCAACTGAAATAAGCAGAAGAGGAAGGGAAAAACGTTGGAGGAGGAGAGGAAAATTGGGACCTTTGAAAAGCAGTTGAAAAATTTGGATTAATTTGGTGGTGTTGTTTTTTCTGGTCAAATTGGGACAATTGGAGGATACGAACTGCCAAGAGCACATCATTCAGGTTATAAACACCAAGTGTTTAAAAAGAGAAAATATATATTGGGTTGAAAAATCAAGTTTTTCAAGCTTTGCCATGAATGGATTGTAGCCGCTCGGAAGAAGTCACAGAGACAGACAGGTAATTTTCAAGGTGATGCTTTGACCTGCAATTGTTCCCCTTCGCCCGAGCATCCAGGCACCGAGACTAGCATTGCCATATTCCACTCCCCCAAATCCAAGTATATAATTTGCATAATGTCCAACATCTTCTGATTAGGTAGATTACAATAATTTGCATTCTGATTGTGCAAATTAATTATAACTCATGCCTCTTTTTCTCCCACTACTTTCCCACCTTTCTACCATTTTTTACAGTTACAACGGATCTGGAGAGACAGCATAGCATAGTGTTCAGAGTGTGGGACTTGGAATTCGAATCTCTGCTTAATCATGGAATTTGCTGTGTGAGCTTGGACCCCCACTGCCTCTCAGCAAACCCCCCAGACCAGGCCCTGCCTTGCTTCTTGCAAGCTGCCCTCTGGTATCATTCACTCTCCCTACTCTACAGACGCTTCCGCACGAGACTGTTATAGCGCTATGATTCCACTTGCAACATTCTATGGAATCCTGGGCTTTGCAGTTTCCGGCCCCTCCCGAAACTGCAAACCCCAGGTTTCCATAGGATGTTGCAAGTGGAATCATAGTGCTATAACAGCCTAGTGCAGAAATGGTGTACAACTCCCTCCCTCACCTTACTACACTCCCTCGTGGTACAACCCTCCATTGCTTTTTCCCCTCCAACACTCACACTGCTCACTCTCCCTTCCCTTCCCTCCAATCCACATCTTTATAGAATCATAGAGATGGAAGAGACCCCCAAGGGCCATCCAGTCCAACCCCAACAATCAAAGCGCTCCGGACAGATGGCTGTCCAGCCTCTCTTTAAACACCATATGACATCCTTTCAGGTAGTGAGTAGTCGGCTGAGATGGACCTGCAGCACTCCTAACTTTTAGGACAGGGCAGTGGCATAGAATCATGGAGTTGGAAGAGACCACAAGAGCCACTAAATCCAATCCCATTCTGCCAGGCAGGAAGACACCATCAAAGTATAGTACTCTTCTGAGACATGGCCATCCAGCCTCTCTTTAAAAAATGCCAAAGGAGGAGATTCCACCACACCATGAGGCAGCATATCCCACTCTTAAGTTCTTCCTAATGTTTAGGTGGAATCTCTTTTCCTGTAATTTGACTCCATTGCTCCGTGTCCTGGTCTCTGAAGCAGCAGAAAACAAGCTTGCTCCATCTTCCATATGATACCTTTTCAAATATTTAAACATGGCTCTAATGTCACCTTTTAACCTCACTTTGCACACTCATAATGTGTTCCTCCCTGGGTTCTTGCTCCGTTGCTCACACCACTCACACTCCATTCCGTACTGCCTCCTCCGTCTTCTGACCTCATGTCCTCACAATGCCCCCTTCTCTTGTTTCTTGTACTTCACCACTTATACCACAACACTCCCCCTCTTCCCTCATAACTGAAATTCCAGGTTGGACCTGTTTCTTGCAGAAAACTTTGATAGAAAAATACTCTCAGGTGCAAACACACAGAGGACCCTCCCCAAAAGCCACGATGCGGGGACATGAACAGGGCAATACTTGCTGCAGCCAAAGTAGATGGAAAAAAGGAGAGCCCAGGACACTTGGAGCGTTTATGTAGAGTAGATGCATTTAATTAGGCAAACAGTTGGGGGAAGCTGCTGGGTGATAAATACAAGGGATAGCATGGGGAGAAACCTGTTGGAGACCATTCTTTTTGCTGGTAGAAACAATTCCAATGCTCAGCTCTCTGGTTCATGTTCCTGGAAAACCTGACCTTCACCTGGTGGACAGGCTTTGCTGCTGGATATTCTGGACTATGGCCATTTCTTCACTAGAGTGCTATAGCGCTATTATTCCACTTTCAACATCCTACGGAATCCTAGAGTTTGCAGTTTAGCGAGGGGCCTCAAATGCCCCTCCGTAAACTGCAAACCCCAGGATTCCATAGGATGTGGAAAGTGGAATAATAGCACTATAACAATCCAGTGCAGAAATGGCCCATCACTTAGACTGTATTACTCAGATTGCAGAAACAACAAACTGTAACTGTTGGATGAACTATAGGGAATTTTGCCTGTCGTTGCTGCCGCAGACTTTCGTGGGAGAGCTGTGAATCTTGTCTGACTGCTGGAATGTGACATCCAAATTTTGACACATATCTCAATTTTTGCAAGAGCTTGAAATCCAGGTCAGATGATGGTCCAAACATGTGTCAGGTGGCATGCCTAGAATGTGGGCAAAAGCTGGTCAAACCAGGGGTGTGACCACCCGACCTGAAACATTGCACCATGTCCTAGTCTCTGGAGCAAGCTTGTTTTCTGCTGCTCCAGAGACTAGGACACAGAGCAATGGATTCAAACTAGAGGAAAAGAGATTTAACCTGAACATTAGGAAGAACTTCCTGACGGTACAAGCAGTTTGATGGTGGAATACTCTGTCTGGGTATGTGGGATGAGGCAAACAAGCTTCAAATATTTAAACAGGGCTATCATGTTTAAAGAAGTCTCCTGCACCTCCTGGTCTAACTGGTAGCCACTGATAGTCCCGTTTTTCCACCATGGATTTATCTTACATCCTTCTAAAGTCTTCCAAGTTGGCTGTTATCACAGTTCTTGTTGCAACCTATGGAAGTGAATTCTGCAGTAAGCAATTATCTGAAGGACTTCCTTTTGGTCACCTTGAATTTCCCGCCATTCAGAACTTCCTGATGGTCAGAGCTGTCCGGCAGTGGAAGATGCTGCTGCCTCCATGGAGGGTGGTGGAGTCTTCTTCTTTGGAGATTTTTAAACAGAGGCTGGATGGCCAAGTATCAAAGGGATTGCTTTGATTGTGTCTTCCTGCATGGCAGAAAGGAGTTGGACTCAATGGCCTTTGGGGTCATTTCCAATTGTATGATTTGGGGCCAAGTCTTAGGCCATTTCCACACTAGCTTGTTATAGCGCTATGATTCCACTTTCAACATCCTCTGGAATCCTGGGGTTTGCAGTTTCGGGAGGGGCCGGCCAGTCTCTCTCTGGCTCTCTCTGGACAGCCCCTCCCGAAACTGCAAACCCCAGGATTCCAGAGGAGGTTGAAAGTGGAATCATCGTGCTATAACAGTCCAGTGCGGAAATGGCCACAGAGTTCTGGGAATCTCACTCAAATCCAAGGGCCTTCTTTGTCCTTGTCTCAGTTTGGGATGATGACGACCACAAATATATACGGCAGGATTTTTGCACCCGAGACACTTCTTATTCAGGCTGGGACACCGGTGGCGAACGACTCCTGCAGAAACCGGTGCAGCTCGTTTCACCCTTGCAATTTCCAGCCTTCGAGGCAGTGACCCTGCCATCTTGGAGACGGAGGAGGCCCCTACTTGCTAAAATCTGTTTCGACTTGACTCTGACAATAAAATTTGCCATTAAAAATAAATTTGTCTTGGCTTCGTGCAGCCCTGGAAATCTACAGAGGGAGTGATTCAGTGGGGTTGTCAGCACTGCAGCGTTGAACACACTGAGCTGAACAACTGGATATTTTCCAAGTCCAGCAACTCATTTTCTGCTGCCGAAGCCAGGAATGTACAGTGGGTTGACGTTTAATTTAGCATCTAACATACCTTGACATAAACCCATAATACAATATCAGGGGAGGGGGGGGCTAATGGCAGTGGGAGGGAAAGGAGAAACCTGATTCAATTGCTGGAATGGGATTTTTTTTTTCCTAGGGGAGGGTTGAATTTTAGGGGGTCTGAGTTTTCTTCTGTTTTCGTCCTCTCCTTTTTGCTCTGTCGACAACTACCGGGTTTGACAAGATGAAAGCTGCAATAGAAGGAGGACTGAGAAGGGAAAATTGGAGGGGCGCAACCAGCAGGAAATGCTCCAGAGCTGGTCCTCACAGCGTCTCCAAACTCCACGATGTGCGCAGGGACAAATTTGTGGTTTCTAGCTACCTCTTTGCATGATGCTTCCAGTAAGATTGTGATGGGGGGTGAAAACAAATACTAAAGACTTTGCAACTGCTGCATGGGGAGTATTTTTAAACATTTGCATTTTGAATGTGGAATGCCCCTCAGCCTTTAGAAACACAAGACTTCTCACCTATCCCGTGGCACCACTTGCTTTCCATTTATCATAGCTTGGCTATTGTTAACCTTTTTTTTTGGACTACAGTCCCCATGCTCCAGAACTTCCCAGGGGCCAGGCTGAGCCGGGCAAGGCAGGGAAGGTGGTCGGGCATTTATAGTCTCAAAAGATAACTTTTCCAAGTTGTGAAAAAATATTAAGACAGGGATTCCTGGGAGCAAATTTTGTATTATCATCCATGCATGACTTTTTGGACAAATATGGACAGACTGCATCAGTTCGCCCCGGGATTCCATAGGATGTTGAAAGTGGAATAATAGCGCTATAACAGGCCAGTGCGGAAATGGCTTGCGAGAGCAGTTCAGAGATGGAACCAGTCCCTAGAGAGGGGATGAAGTCTCTTTCTTTGGATGACTGCAGAAAAGAGGGTGGAATGTTCTAGCCAGAAATCCTGCATCGAGCCCCTTCCAACTCCACGACTCTACAATTCTTCCCCCACTGAGCTTTCAAGCTGCGTCTTCAGAGAGGCAGCCAGCCGCAGCGCATGTTAGATGCTGCCTTTGTGCAAGATAAACCACACCCGGGTTCCCCAGAGGTTTTCAACAACTACCTGCTGGTTGCCAACAACGTAACGGCATACAAGGGGAAAGCTAATCCCAGCGGTAGTTGTCTAGACTTCGTGGCCCGACTAATAAACACACAGCATCGCCTGCCAGAATTCTCCCAACTGGGATCACACAGATGGCCCGTCTGTCACTTATTTCTCCTGTGCAATGTGTGTCACATCACTAGGGTCTCCAGAAGGAAGAAGAAGAAGAAAGTGAGGGACAGCTAGAGAATAAAATGAAACTTGGCAGCACGTTCTCATTACGGAAGTGATTTTTGTAGTGCTGCTGCCACTTTTGTAAGAATATCAAAGAGCATCAAATGTGCAGAATAGAAAACATTGGAGTTCTCACAACAGCTACACTACCTGTGAATGGGATCCAGGAGTCTCAACAGATCACTAGCTGAACATGATTCAACTGTGTGATGCGGCAGCTAAAAAGGCCAATGCGATTCTGGACTGTATCAATACGAGGATAGTGTCTAGGTCAAGGGAAGTCAAGGGTACCACTCTATTCTGCTTGGGAAGATCTCACCTTGTATACTGCGCCCAATTCTGGGCACCACTGTCCAGGAAGGATTTGGACAAGCTGGAAAATTTCCAGAGGAGGGTGATGAAAATGGTGAAGGGTCTAGAAGCCAAGAAGCTTTATGAGCAGCAACTTAGGGAGCTGGGGATGTTTAGTCTGCAGAAGAGAACGTTAAGGGGGGACATGATAGTCATTTTAAATATCTGAAGGGACATCATATGGAAGATGGAGCAAGGCTGTTTTCTGTTGCATCAGAGACTAGGACACGGAACAATGTGTTTGAGTGTTGGCCAACTAGAGCCCAGGAGACCAGGGTTTAATTCGCCGCTCAGCCATGAAAACCTGCTGGGTGACCTTGGGCACATCACACACTCTCAGCCCCAGAAAACTCCATGATAAGTTCGCCTTAGAGTCACCATAAATCAAAAATGACTTAAAGCATACAACAACAAATAATTTAATAAATTAAAAATTACTTTCTTAGGCTTCAGACTTCCACAGTTCACCTAGTGAAAACCTCACAACAAATGCATTTGGGTCCCTGTGGATCCCATCCATGTTAAAGTAAAAACAAGCAGGTCCTGCTGCAACAAGATGCTGCAGCGTATCCTAATGTGCATAACTTGGCTCTTTGGAGTTTATTCCAGCCAGCCACATCCCCTCTTTGGGGCACTGCATTCTATCCCCCTTCTCCATTTTCTATTTCAATCTGAAAAGAATCATAGAATCATAGAATCTTTGAGTTGGAAGAGACCCCAGGGGCCATCCAGTCCAACCCCCTGCCATGCAGGAACACCCATCAAAGCATTCCCAACAGATGGACATCCAGCCTCCGCTTGAAAACCTCCAAAGAAGGAGGAGACTCCACCACACTCCATGGAAGCAGCAGCAGATTCCACTGCCAGACAGCCCTGACTGTCAGGGATTTCTTCCTGAGGTTCAGGTGGAATCTCCTTTCCTGCAGCTTGAATCCATTGCTCCTTGTCCTGGTCTCAGGAGCAGCGGAAAACAAGCCTGCTCCCTCCTCAACTTGACATCCCTTCAAATATTTAAACAAGGCTATCCTGTCCCCTCTTAACCTTCTCTTCTGCAGACTAAACATCCCCAGCTCCCCAAGGCGTTCTTCATAGGGAACATTTTTTAAAAAAAATCTTGGAAATTCCTCCAAGTAGAAAACATCCACCATAAGGTGCCCTGTCTTCATGGGGCCATTTTGGAGTGGCTACTGTCTTCAGTTATATCCCTTCCCAAATGTCCTTTGTCCTCCCACAGACCAGGGGTACCTTCAGTTTTGGGGGGCCTGGGTTTCAGCTGCTGTCTTTGCATCACTATTGGGGGAGCAACGTCCATGATTGCAAGGAAAGTGGAGTTGGAAACGAGTGCCAAGTGCCAGGCAAGAAAGCCATGCTGCCTTTTATTTTTTCCCCTGCTACATCCCTCTTTGAGATTTTCTATGTACCCATTCCGCACTGGGTGTTATAGTGCTATTATTCCACTTGCAACCTCCTATGGAATCCTGGGGTTTGCAGTTTCGGGAGGGGCCAGTGGGTCCCTCCCGAAACTGCAAACCCCAGGATTCCATACGAGGTTGCAAGTGGAATAATAGCACTATAACAGCCCAGTGCGGAAATGGCCCTAGTTATGACTGAGTGAGTAAATGCACTCCAGAAGAGTGAAGCTTTTATGCCTATTATGGAGCCTGACTGAGAAAGCTTGGCCGAAATCCCACATTTTTCCACCGCTGAAAGGGGCTTGGCTGCGGGCGAACACTTCACCGCCTCGTTGCAGCCCCTCTTAACTCTCTGTTTGTGGTCCTGGGAGGAATAAGAGGGAAAAGTCAGTGACTTCAAGACCCTTCCTGAAACTGGGGGTTGGAAAAAGGGCATAAAAGGTCAGAGATTTATTCTGAGTGCTGGACTGGGACACGGGGAAATCAGTCGGGATAATTCGTGTCATCATATTTCTGATTTCTTCATCGGATGCCTGGCTACTATATATTTGGGTGGAATCTCTGGCTACTAGCTATTTAAAAAAAAATTTCTGTTTACTGCTGGATGTATACTGTATGAACACAATCAGATCTAATATTCTCAAAATCAACAATCCAAGAAATTGCACCTATTGCTTATGGGCCACTGTTGGAGTAACTGACATAGATTTTATATAAGCCTTTCTTACAATATATTGGATCTTCTGCAGGATTATCGGATTCCGTCACAGTTATTTACAGTATTTGTTGGCATTAAGAAACTTTGTACCATTATTTTTGCTCTGGACAGCGTTACAATAATTGTGTACTCATTGCCTTTTAACGTCTACAGTTAACTGTGTAGCATAGTTGTTAACAGCAGAGTAAATCCATTTCTATATTGCTAACTTTGGTACTCTATGTGTATTAGTACACAGGCTTGCCTTGTTTCCACGTGGGGAAACCAGTCGGGATAATTCGTGCCATCATGTTTCTGATTTCTATTATAGGTGTGGAAGGTGGACAGTGGAGAAAGCGCATGGAAGAGAACCAACGCATTTGAAATATGGTGCTGGAGGAGAGTTCTACGGACACAATAATGATTTGGAAACCAGGTATCCTAACTAGGGGATAACCGGTACTTTCCAGCCAGAAATTCAAAAGATCCATCTTTAAATTATGCCAGCTTTTGCCCCGCACAACTACAGCGCCGTCTTGACCTAATACAGTCCTCTTTCCACATCCACAAGGGTTGGGGGCACAGGACCCCCAAGAAAGTGGGAAAACCATGAACAACTCCAGGTCCTCCCAAACCGTATTTAATGCACACAAAAAAGTATGCTCACCCTATTCACCCCACCGAGGATTCCTTTGAGGTGTTACTTCAGCCCAGACCTACCCGGTGATAGCACTAGATATCTCTTTTGATATCAAATCCATTCGGCCTTCCTCTGCCACCCCGTTCCACGTGTTTGCGAGGCCTCCGGACAAGCACGTACACAGGCGCGGCCGGTAGTTGTTGGACATTCCATTCTCCACCCAGGCAGGCAGAACAGAGCCACTCCGTCGCTTCAGGGACCTCGCTGCAAGCACCCTTTTGCTTAAGCGCAACACTAACAAAGGCGCCTGGCTCTGGGCCGATACAAAGCCGGACTAAGTACTGTGCATTTGCATACTGGCTGCACTATTGTTAATTCAGCACTAAGCCAATCATGTTAAACTTGACCTTTTCCAAAGCTTTGTCCCGCTCCAAATGCGCATTGTTCTCACCGAGTAAGGCATGGCCTGCAGTCACAATTCACCCTATATAAACCCCCCCGATTCCGAGACCACCTCGGATAGCTCCAGACTTCCATCCCACCTTGCTGCCACTTTGTCTGGTGAGCTCCCCTCAGCAAACCGTGCTGAGTTTCTTCCCTACCATCTTCCAGCTTCTTCAGGACTAGGACAAAGGTGCCATATCACCCATTTCCCCTGAAAATCCTTATTTCCAATTCTTCCATTAACTGTGTAATTGTGGTGTCTTTACTGTTTGTTTGTCTTTCAATAAAACATCATTTTGCTATTTTAAAACTGTCTGACTGCTTGACTGACCTGACCCCGTAGACATTGGGTTGCAAGATCCCTGCTAAGTTACCCTGCCTCTCGCTAGCTTTAGCAAGTGCTCCAGCCAATTCTCCCCAGAACTGTGTTTGTGTTTTGGTTATTTGGGTGCCCCTCCCGGGACCCCCAGAGAACAGGGTAACAGAGGCATCGGGGTTCCTTCCCAAGGCAGAAGTGGTGGGACTGGTGGGGCTTACGGCCACCTCCACTGGTGCCCCACACTACTTTTAAGAGGGACTTACAAGTCTCCTTGGCAGTTTTTCAGCCTCCGGAGGCTTGCAGTCCCTATGAAAAATGGCCTAGGAAGGTGGCAGAGGTGGCAGCAAATAATCCGTGAATAATCAAATCCACAAAAGTGAAATGTGGAGGGCTGACTGTAATTCTGAATGGGGTGGCCCTTTGGGAAGGCTCAGGCTAATTTACTTTGTTGAACGCATTTGGATCGAGTACGGTTGATTTCGGATTGGTGTCTAGAAATGCCTTTCAGTCAGTACATCGGTTTACACAGTGTTTGGAAACGTTCCTTCTCTTGCACTGCAGTTCCCACAACCCACCATTTGTGATGCTGGGCGGGGGATTCTGGGAATTGTAGTCAGAGGATTTTGAAGCTTGGGAAATGAGGTGTGTTGCAAGGCTTGGCTCCCCCACGGCACACTTGACTAAAATCAACACACACAACAATTAATGACTAGAAAACATCCCACCGATAGGGTGGTGGGAAAGGGAGAAACTAAATCCCCAGACCCCGTAACTGTCATCACAGTCCACACACCCCCAGGCTCTATCACAGGTTTTAAAAGAACAACTCCGACGGCGCTGCCAGCGACACATTTCACGTCGTGCGTAGTTAGGCTGATATTAGAGGATGGGATAATAAAGCAAGCGCACTTAGCTTCATGCAAAGCAATTCATTTCTCGGAGAAAGCCGCAAATGAGTCCTTTTTCTCACCCAGTTTATGATTATTAACACCCTCTTGCAAACCTTCTGTAGAACGGAGGAGCCGAGCTCTCAGACTGCGTATTAAAATGACGTATGCCGAAACCCAGCCAAGAGAAATTCGGCTATAAGCATCTCTCAATGAGTTCAACTGTGGGCAGACCAGCCCTGCCCCACCATTTCTGCTTTGCAAAAACTCAGTTCTTATGTTAGCTTTTCCCACCCTTGGAAGGAAGAAGGCTCTCAGTGCAGTGTACTACAAACCCCATCACCCCCAACCAGAATAGCCAATGACAAATATTTATTCGCCATTCAAGAATATGCAACCGCATTCACAACGGGCACGCTTGCAGAAATTCACTTAATGCCACTGGATATGGACACCGCACAATGGCATACAACTATACACATAATGGATCTTGTGTGTTTATAAAACACCAGTAGGATTCTAGCCTCAATTTTCTTCCTAAGGAGGCAGAAATGAGTATCTCCCACTCCTTCCGCCAGCCCCAGTGCCATGCAGATTAAAATTCCCCCTTTGTTACCAACTTTGAACATAACCCATCATTTTCCGGAACATCCATCAAAAGAAATGAATTTTCCTAATCTCTCCATTGGCATCGGTTGTTATCTTGTGTTCTGGAAGCTCTTCCAGATAGTCCGTCCTATTTGCTTGGTCTTTCGCCTCGGCAGGCCTCCCAAATCCCAGGCTGCTATTCTGTTGTGTAAATGTTCACAAAGGATCTCAGCACCCTGGCTTCACAGACTTTTGGGTTTGTTGTTGTGTGTAAGACGCACAGAGAGAGATTAACGGAAAGCAGTAGAAGAATTTTAAAAATTATGGGGTATTGCTTCATTCCCTCCAATATTTCACAGATGAAAATGCGGCAAAGTAACGTCGGAGTGTGGTCAGGAATGCAAAAGTTATTGCTGAGGAAGAATAGCTAATTTAGGAGAGGCTGCAGCTGGTTGCTTTTGCCTGAGTCTACTGGGAAGGGCAAGATTTTGCCGCCTCCTCCTCCTCTTCTCTCTCCCCCTGCTGAATTAATGGAGTGCAAACTACTTTTGCAGGTTGAACAAACTTTGCAAAACATGAAGGAGGTTGAGCTTAGGTTGCAGCAATTGTAAGGAAGCTGAGGACAAAGGGGGGAGTGGGAGGAAGAGAGAGAAACTGGGACATTTTAAAAGCAGCTGAAAAAGTGGGGTGGCAGAGGATTTATTGGACTGCCCCTATCAAATCAGGACAGTCGGATGACTTGGAATTCTAAGGCCAGTTCTGCACTAGAGTGTTATAGTGCTATTATTTCCCTTTCAACATCCTGTGGAATCCTAGGGTTCGCAGTTTAGGGAGGGACATTGAGAATTCTCAGCCAGAGAGCTCTTGGGCTTCAGCAAACTACAAATCCCAGGATTCCACAGGATGTTGAAAGTGGAATAATAGCACTATGAAAGTGTAGGGCGGAAATGGCCTAAGTATCCCACACTAAATTGCAATTCCATAATTTCACAGAATGGAAAGTTATAAGTGGAATCACAATACTATAATGGTGTGGCACGGAAGGTCCCTACTGTTCAAGCGTGGCTCTTTATCAAAGCCTTTTGTGTTTGTAAAGGTTTCACGTCAATCTTTCAAACTTTTCCAAAATGTGTTTTCATCTTTGGTCTGTTTAAATTCTTCCTCACTGTTTTAAACATAGAGCCTTCTCATTTGCTTTAAAGTGATTTTATCTATACATTGCACTGAGACCCTGTGATCTAAGGTAGGATAGAAATATTTAAAGTTTAAAAAATACAGAAATATTCTGAGTTCTGTGAGCCTGTGCTTTTGTGGGGTGGGGGATGAGATTAGGCTTAGCTGAAGGTGCTTGTTCATACCAGAGATGCTGCAAAGAAGGTCTCCTGCCACCCCTGGCTGGAAATGTTGGAGCTCTGGCTGCCTTCTCATCATGGCTTGTTTGGGAAAGCTGGAAACTTAATAAGCGGCATTCACTGGCATTTGATTTAACTTTAGCATATTGGTAACCAGATTAATGTTGGCATTTACTTTCCCTGCAATGCGACTTCACACTTATTCAAAGTTGGGGAGAAGAAGAAAAAAATACCACCCCGCAACCCACGGCTGCTTTTTTTTTTTTTTGCGTTTTATTCTTCCAAGACAAAAGGGAATGGCATTTTATTATTATTATTAATCATTTCTATAGCCATTTTAGTATGCCAAGCACTTTAACATCCTGATGGCATTCATCTCTGCAAGAGCCCGGCGTCAGCAGCACTCTGCTTTTGGGCAAATTTGTGTGATCGTGCGCTGGATGGAAGGCACTTCAGATCTTGGCCGTACGGCACAACGGTTCTCTGACTGCTCTCCCACGTGGTCAGGGTTGCATCAGTGTCTCTCATGGGGATGGCTAATGTTTGGGTCTGAGTCCAAATTCCTAACACATTTTAAAAGAACATTTTGGAGACCCCCCCTACCCACCAACCCTGGGACTTTTCTCACCGTCTAGGAAAAAAGAAGGCTGCTTTCTTTCCTTCTAGATGTCCCAATATGGCAGGGACAGTTCCAATTATTCCTCTCCCCTCCCACTTTTTCAGCTACTTTGCAAATGTCTCACTTTCTTTCTCTGTTACTGTGGATTAGACCTGGACGTTGATAGCACTAGATATCTCTTTTGATATCAAATAATTTCACCTTTTGCTGGCACCCTGGTTCATGAGTGCAAGGGTCCCCCGACACAAGGAGCAGCTGTTAATGACAGGGATTTCCAACTTTCAAAAGCCTTGGTCGATTGCTGGGTATGTTTAGTCTACAGAAGAGAAGGTTAAGAGGGGACATGAGAGCCATGTTTAAATATCCGAAGGGATGCCACGTAGAGGAGGGAGAGGGCTTGTTTTCTGCTGCTCCACAGACCAGGACAAGGAGCAATAGATTCAAGCTGCGGGAAAGGAGATTCCACCTGAACCTCAGGAAGAACTTGTGTCTCCTCCTTCTTTGGAGGTTTTTAAGCAGAGGCTGGATGTCCATCTGTTGGGAATGCTTTGATGGGTGTTCCTGCATAGCAGGGGGTTGGACTGGATGGCCCCTGGGGTCTCTTCCAACTCTATGATTCTATGATTCTATATCTTCCACCTCCACCACCACCACTATTCCTGGTTTCAGGGAGAAGTCCATTTTCCCCAGGTTCCCCATAAGAAATGCCAAGGGGAGCAATGGCCACGGGGGGGGAGCAGGGAGGCTTAAAAGGAGAGACCCCTCTTGCTTTGCCTCTCCCGCTCCCCACCTTCCCAATCGTGAGGAAGCATCGCTCTTGGAAACATGCCATTAGCGCCACCAAACAGCCAATTCATCCACATTCACTTCATCAGCCATCGTAATAATATTAATAATGAAAGGGCAGCACTTGCAAAGATCTTAGGCCCCGGCGTAGCACGGCTGACGGGAGCGCTGCTTGCAAAGGAACTGCGTGAGACTCATTGCAAACAGAAGATGGGGAAGATGCAAAAGGGGAAAAGATCCAAACCAAACAGACACCCAGCCTTCCTTCAGTCAACAGCAAAAGAGGAGGGGGAAAACCCACCAGCTGCAAGTTGTTTTTTTATCCTTGCATCTTGATGTTTTCTTTTTAAAATAATAATAATAATAATAATAATAATAATAATAATAGTAGTAGTAGTAGTAGTAGTAGTAGTAGTAGTAGTAGTAGTAGTAGTAGTAACTGGAATCCTACAAGTTTCTCTCCTCCAAACAGAAGTATGAAGAAACAAGAAAAAATAATGGTTGCCATTTGGCTTGGGCATTACGTCTTCATGTACACAAAATTTAATTTTTTATTGTTATTATCATCATCATCTTATTTATGTAGTGCCATCAACGTACATGAGGACAGAGTATGTGTTTGTAATTGTGTTCCAATAGAAGATTTAACTCACGTAGGGCTTGTGCCCTATTTATAAATAGTGCCCTAATTATAACGATCTTATGAACAGTTATATTTTTCCTTTACTGCAATGTCTTTAGGAAAGTTCCTCTTCTGAAAAGGTCTGTTATCTGATGCTGTGAAATAGACAGCCTTTAGAACATCCACATTTTTTGTTAAGGCCTTACAATTACGCGCCATAAAGTCTAAGGAGGGGTACAGAATGTGATTCGTCTAATTATTTAATGTAAACTAATTTATTTGACTTTCCCCCCTTTACTTTTTCTATATCTGTGTATAATGGTTGGTTGCTAAAATAAAATGTACATGGAATTTGACAAGTGAAACAGCTGGAAACAGGAGGTCCTGCCAAGAGCTTTCCAGACTTTCCATGTTGGAGACACGCTTTTTTGGCACGCATCATTTCGCGACACAGTAATTCAGTTTCGCTAGCAAACCAGAGGTTAAACTAACCCCTTATAAGAGATACAGATGCATCCATAAATAGCAATAACAAAATGTGTGGCGACACAACACATCTCATGAAAACCTTTCATATATTTTTAAAAATATATGATTCATAATAACATAACATCACCAAGATTGTCGGTGACACACCTACGTGCTTCAGGCGACACACTAATGATATATGATTTATATATATGATATATGATTTATACATAATGATTTATATATAATTTAGATATAATTTATATATAATGATATATATATGATATATGATTTATATATAATGATATATGATTTATATTAAATAATAACATAACATCACCAAGATTGTCAGTGACACACCTACATGCTTCAGGCGACACACTAATGATATATGATTTATATATATGATATATGATTTATATATAATTATTTATATATAATTTATATATAATGATATATATATGATATATGATTTATATTAAATAATAACATAACATCACCAAGATTGTCGGTGACACACCTACATGCTTCAGGCGACACACTCACCTGTCACGGCACACCGTTTGGAAAGCCCTGGTGTAAAGTCTAAAATATATGTGCAAAATTACAAAATATAAAACTATACAATACAATTGTAAAATAAGTTGCTGCTGTTGTTATATGACTACAAGTTGTTTCTGACTTATGGTGACCCTAAGGCATTTTTGTCCAGTGTGCCAGGGCCACTAACTATATCTTTTTGTGCCCATTGGCTACAACGGTTGCTTTCGTGCCCTGACAACGGTCATGGGCCAACAGCCAGCTGGCCCCTCCCGAAACTGCAAACCCCAGGATTCCATAGGAGGTTGAAAGTGGAATCATCACGCTATAACAGGCTAGTGTGGAAAGGGGCAGTCTCGTGTACCGGCTCACTTCAAGTTCAGAGAACAGGCTGAGAGGGTATAAAAGCATTATTCAGAACGGCAAAGAAACAGCGGCACATTTGGGCAACTGCCAAGACTACAGAACCATTGGTTTGCAATGCTTTAAAAGCTGGAGCATTTCAAAACAGAGCATGCCAGCATCCTCTTTGACGGCTAATTTAAACAACTCTTTTCCCAGACGCTCATTCTGCTTGCCAACTGCACAACTTCGCAACTGCATCGTTCATCCTTAGCAGGGACCATTAAAATAACATTCCTCGTTCCCAGCACGCCGTTTCTCACACATTATTGCTGTGCAATGCAATAAAGCTCATTTTCAAACATCAAATAGCATTCCATAGAAAGGAAAGGAAAGCTGACCTGATATTACAGAGGCCCAATTGTTACTAAGGACACGCTGCTTGCAGAGTCTCTCGGCGGACTTTGCGTCTTTCCCCATTATTGCAGGTTGCGTTGCGAGTTGCGTGGGGATGAAAACAGTTCCAAGCAAGCCTGCATAGGAAAGAAGAAATTATGAGAGTTGAACCCTTGTTGAATGAATGGAACTTGTCTTTAATTTGGAAGTGTCAAAAGTGCAAATTGCCAGATAATAGGACATCAGAAGGTGGGGGGTTTTCGTCAAGTGCTTCAGCAATATTACACCAGTTAAGGATTAGGATGACTTTCTTTTGGTGCAAATATTCCTCTTTTCCTCACTTGGGCCATTTCCGCACGGGACTGTTATAGCGCGATGATTCCACTTTCAACCTCCTATGGAATCCCGGCTGGCCCCTCCCGAAACTGCAAACCCCAGGATTCCATAGGAGGTTGAAAGTGGAATCATAGCGCTATAACAGTCCCGTGCGGAAATGTGATCTCCATTGAGTCTGCTGTACCAAAAGGAATAGCTGTGTTTACTAGTGGCAGCCTATGTAATTCCAGAATAATACAAACAGCCAAGTAGAAGCATAGTATCAAAGAATCATAGAGCTGGAAGGGCCATCCAGTCCAACCCCATTCCACTGTGCAGGAATACACAACCAAAGCACTGTTGACAGATGGCCATCCAGCCTCTGTTTAAAAACCTCTAAAGAAGGAAGGAGACTCCACCATACTCCTAGGCAGCATATTCCATTCTTACCATCAAGAAGTTCTTTCTAATGTTGGGGCAGAATCTCTTTTCCTGAAATGAGAAGCTGTTGCTCCACATCCTAGTCTCTGGAGCAGCAGAAAACAGGCTTTCTCCATCTTCCGTATGATGTCCTTTAAAATACTTAAACATGGCTGTTCTCTCATAAAGCTTCTCTTCTCCAGGCTAAATATCCCCAGCATCCTCAGTCCCTCCTCGGAGGGCTTCATGGTTTCCAGGCCTTTTCCCACTTTGGTCTCCCTCCTTTGGACACATCCTGGCTTTGAAAGCAGGCAAACGTGGTATCAAAGTGCTATAACTGTGTAATGTGGAGAGAACTGCCAAATGGCTCCCTTGGTTCTTCTAGGACTAGAATTGCCAGCAGAGTTCTGGTGCTAAGGAGGAGATTTCAGCAGGTGTGGCTCCTTAGGCAACCAGGTAATGAGCCACACCTGTTGAATTCCTCCCCCTACTCCTGAGGCAGCCTTTAAAATGACAGGTGCCCTAGCCAGTTTTCAATCTCAACGCCATGGCCAAAGCAAAGAGGAACTTTTGGTTTTTGGCTGCAAACTCCAGGATTTCATAGGATGTCAAAAGTGGAATAATAGCACTATAACAGTCCAGTGTGGAAATGGCCCAAGTGAGACCCAGAAGGCAAATGGAAACAGGGTTCTCAGTATTGTGCCTCCCTCTAGAATAGCAGCAGTACAGGAGGGTTTTTTTGGGGGGACTTAGCTCACCCGCCCCCCCAGCTGTTTGCACTGAACATTCAGCCTGCCTAGATAAAGCAGCAGGCCAAGCCAATGCTTGTCAGTTGCTGGAAGCAACATTGATCACCTGCTCAGGGGGAGAAACTCCCAAGAGAGCTTGGAAACTTTGCTATGTTTCCTGAACATGTGGAAACAGACCCTGATTGCTCTTCTGAGCCTGCAGTGTGATGCAGCAGCTAAAAAAGCCAATGCAATTCTAGGCTGCATCGACAGCAGTATAGTCCCCACGTCCAGGGAAGTAATAATACCATTCTATTCTGCTTTGGTCAGACCTTGCCTAGAACACTGTGTCCAGTTCTGATCAAACGGAAGGACATCCTTGCTCCTCCACAGTTTATCAGGAAGTCTTTACGTATTACCATTTCATGATAGCTATGTTTAAATAATGATAGCTATATTTAAATAATATTTGAAGGGATGTCATATGAAGGATGGAGCAAGCTTATTTTTTGCTGCTTCAGAGACTAGGACACAGAGCGATGGCTTCAAACTGAAGGAAAAGAGGTTCCACCTAAACATTAAGAAGAACTTCCTGACAATTAGAGCAATTTGACAGTGGGATACTGTCTGCCTAAATGGAGTGTGGTGGAGTCTCTTTCTTTGGAGCTTTTTAAATAGAGGCTGGATGGCTGTTTTTCTGGAGTGCTTTGATGGTGTCTTCTTGCATGGCAGAATGGGGTTGGACTGGATGACCTTTGGGTGTCTCTTCCAACTCTAGGCTTCTGTGATTCTACATCTGCATTTTCTGCCAGCCCAACCAACAGCCACCCTCACTCATTATTATTACTTCCTGAACTGAGAAGGAATTCTCTGACGGTATGCACACTTTTCTGGATTGTTTGATGCAGTTACAGAAGTAATTCACCAACAATCCATTACTGCAAAGGAAATTGTTTGCAAAAATAGTGTATACATTAGACATAATTGTATCCCAGACATTCGTGTTGGGAGGAGAAATGCTTCTGAAAAAAGGAGTATGCATGTGAAACTTTTTTAAAAATTCAAGCTGATGCAAAACAGGAAGAGGTGGATTAAAGATGGGGAGGGGATGAGGAGAGCCCGAAGTCCTCTTCACACAATGCAATTGTAGCTCTGCGATTCTGCTTTAACCGTCATGGCTGTGTCCTGTGTTATCCTGGGATTTGCAGTTTACAGAATCATAGAAATGTAGAGTTGGAAGAGACCCCAGGGGCCATCCAGTCCAACCCCCTGCCATGCAGGAACACCCTCAAAGCAATCCCGACAGATGGCCATCCAGCCTCTGCTTAAAAACCTCCAAGGAAGGAGACTCCACCACACTCCGAGGCAGCAGATTCCACTGCCGGACAGCCCTGACCACCAGGAAGTTCTTCCTGAGGTTCAGGTGGAATCTCCTTTCCTGCAGCTTGAATCCATTGCTCCTTGTCCTGGTCTCTGGAGCAGCAGAAAACAAGCCCTCTCCTTCCTCTACGTGGCATCCCTTCAAATATTTAAACATGGCTGTCATGTCCCCTCTTAGCCTTCTCTTCTGCAGACTAAACATACCCAGCTCTCTATCCTCATAGGGCGTCATGGCTTCCAGGCCTCTCCCCATTTTGGTCGCCCTCCTCTGGACTTGCTCCAGCTTGACCATGTCCTTCTTGAATTGGGGTGCCCAGAACTGGGCACAGTATTCAAGATGGGGTCTAACCAAAGCAGAGTGGAGTGGTACCAGTACCTCCCTTGATCTAGACACCAGACTCCTATTGATGCAGCCGAGAATTGCATTGGCTTTCTTGGCTGCCGCATCACACTGCTGGCTCATGTTCAGCTTGTGGTCTAGGAAGACTCCTAGATCCCTTTCACATGTACTGTTTGATGAGGTCCTAGAGGAGATCTAAATGCCCCTTCCTAAAGGCAAAAAATCCTAGGATTTCATAGCCAGCGTGGCAGTTGGAGTGAAATAATTGTGGAATCATAGTGCTTAAATAACAAAATATGAAATGTCCCTAATTGAAAGGGGACAATTTGTCTGGCTCATAAATATGTGATTGGCAACTGAAAAGAAGAACGAAAACACAAACACACACACAGGACTAGATCCAGAGGGACTTTTCTGTTATCCATTCTTAACTCGGACTAAGGATGAGAAAAATCTGCCAGTTTTGTTTCATCCTGCATTTAAATTTCTTAACTTCAGACCCATTCGATCCCAAATATGATGATGACATGGGTTCATTTTGGCAAATCCTTGCCAAGAAAAAAAAAAATTAAAAAATTTCCTCATTTTGGAAAGTTCTTCCAAAATGAATTCTACGGGTGGAGTAATTCCCATTATCGAGAAGGTGTACAAGACAAAACGAGGTAGCAACCCAAATTTGGCATTAATACAGCTAAACGTTGCAGGGGTGCAAACAAAGACTTCTAAGGCCATTTCCGCACTACACTCTTATAGCGCGATGATTCCACTTGCAACATCCTCTGGAATCCTGAGGTTTCGGCTGGCCCCTCCCGAAACTGCAAACCCCAGGATTCCAGAGGACGTTGCAAGTGGAATCATAGCGCTATAAGAACGTAGTGCGGAAGTGGGCAAGGAGAAGAAGAGAATCTACTCCCATTGAATCTGCATGGAAGGGAGGACCAGACGAGGGTCAGCTGAGGAAAGGAATAGTCCTACTCTAAGCTTGGGTCAGACCTCACCTGGAACCCTGTGTCCAGTTTTGGGTACCCCAGTTCAAGAAGGATATGGACAAGCTGGAATGTGTCCAGACGAGGGTGACCAAAATGCTTAAAAGACCTGGAAACTACGAAACCCCATAGGAGTGGATATGTTTAGCCTGGAAAAGAGAAAGTTAAGAAGTGACATGAGAGCTCGAAGGGATGTAATATGGGGGATGGAGCAAGCCTGTTTTCTGCTGCTCCAGAGACTCGAACAAGGAGCAATGGATTCACACACTACAGGAAAAGAGATTCCACTTAAACATTAGGAAAAACTTCCTGATGGGTAAGAGCAGTTCGACAAGGGAATATGCTGGCTGGGAATGTGGTGGAATCTCCTTCTTTGGAGGTTTTTAAAAAGAAGTTGGATGACCATCTGGAATGCTTTGATGGTATCTTCTCGCATGGCACAATGGGGTTGGACTAGATGGCCCTTTGGGTCTCTTCCAGTTTTATAAACCTATGATAGACAATGTGGTTGTGCGCCGGCTGACTCTTGCTAACATTCTCTTTGGTGTTAACAATTCTCCTGTTGAATTCCAATTATTCTGGCTTCCTGGGTGTAGACATTTGGGACCTCCGAGGGAGCCACCGCCACTCACTTATCTGCTTGGAAGCAGAGGTAGGGGAAAACCCAACGCTATAAAAAGAGAGAATAAAGCAAACCCATCTTTTAAACAACCAGCAACTCTTTTTTCCTGCCTCTCCACCCCTCGCTTTCTTCCCTCCAAGCCTCCAGCCCTCCCCTTCCTGGTCTCCCTCATTCCTCTCCCTTTCGTTTTGCCACAGAAGAATATTGATTGAAATATCTCTTAATCCATTGTTTCTGTGAAAATTTGGCTTTGAACCGTCTCAGGTGGGGGCCGGTACAATCTGCATGAATTTTCCCTCCTTGCCCAGGCAAAGGAAAAAGGAGGAGGTTGCAGTGGAAGAATTAAAGGAGGAGGAGGAGAGGCAGTGCTTGGGTGGGTTGTTGCTGAAATATCCTTGCAAAAAACAACAAAAACCCCTGTGTCTTGTTTGTTAAGCGAGGGCTGGCATTTTGTTTTTGATCCTTGTGACGCTGTGCATTTCTCTTGCATCTTTATTTTCCCAGAATGGTTGCAATTTTCCGCTCCTTCTCCATACGGTGGGAAATTGTTGAGAATGCACACACACTTTTGGGGTTTGGGGTGAACGCTCGTCCCATTTCCCTGCATGATGAAAAATTATGATTCTTTTATCTGAACAGTAAGGAATCTAACAATATAACAAGCGGTGGCTATGGTTATTAGTAATCCCAGTAAGCTGAATTTAGGCCATTTCCGCACTGGAGTGTTATAGCGCTATTATTCCACTTTCAACATCCTATGGAATCCTGGGGTTTGCAATTTCGGGAGGGGCTGAAACTGCAAACCCCAGGATTCCATAGGATGTTGCAAGAGGAATAATAGTGCTATAACAGTCTAGTGCGGAAATGATCTCAGTTTGCAGCACCAGAAGTAAGCTGAGGAGAAAGGGGGGAAGTGGGAAGAGGAGGATAGAGAAATTGGGACATTTTAAAAGCAGTAGAAAAAGTGGGACAGCAAAGAATTGATCAGGACTATCTCTGCTAATGCAGAACAGTTGGAAGGTGTGTGTCTGTATGTTGTAGAGCAGAGGTTTTTAACCTTTTATTTAGTGGAGACCCCCGGTAAATATAATTTGTAGCATAAACAGTGCCTAGGGCAAGCATGGAAGTTGCACCCCTACCTTCTTCCCCCTACTGCCCACCCCCCCATCCCTACATGCATGGCTTTTTTGTGCCGCCCTCACATTTGCACCCAGGGCATATGCCTTACTTGCCTACCCTAAATAATGCCTCTGCAGGGACCTCCAAGACTTAACTCAAGATTTAAATATTCAAATCTTTACCTAAATATTCAAATAGTGGCTGGACAACAGTACGTGTGAAAGGGATCTCGGAGTCTTGGTGGACCACAAGCTGAACATGAGCCAGGAGTGTGATGCGGCAGCCAAGAAAGCCAACGCAATTCTTGTTGCATCAATAGGAGTATGGTGTTTAGATCAAGGGAGGTAATGGCACCATTCTATTCTGCTTTGGTTAGAGCTCATCTGGAATAATCCTGTATCCAATTCAAGAAGGATATCGACAAGCTGGAGTATGTCCAAAGGAGGGCGACCAAAATGGTGAAAGGTCTGGAAACCATGAAACCCTCTGAGGAGCAGCTGAGGGAGCTGGGGATGTTTAGTTTGCAGAAGAGAAGGTTAAGAGGGGACATGATAGTCATGTTTAAATATTTGAAGGGATGCCATGTAGAGGAGGGAGTGGGCTTGTTTTCTGCTGCTCCAGAGACCAGGACAAGGAGCAATGGATTCAAGCTGCAGGAAAGGAGATTCGACTTCAACCTCAGGAAGAACTTCCTGATGGTCAGAGCTGTCCAGCAGTGGAATCTGCTCCCTCGGAGTGTAGTGGAGTCTCCTCCTTCTATGGAGGTTTGTAAGCAGAGGCTGGATGGCCATCTGTTGGGAATGCTTTGATGGGTCTTCCTGCATGGCAGGGGGCTGGACTGGATGGCCTCTGGGGTCTCTTCCAACTCTAGGATTCTATGATTCTAAGGCTTCTGGAAACCAGGATTCCAATCCTCACTCAGACACTGGCCGACCTTGGGCAAGTCATATTCTCTCAGCTTCAGAAGAACGGAAAGGCAAACCCCCTCTGAACAAGCCGTGCTAAAAAAGCCCCGTGGTAGGTTGCTTAGGTTTGCCATATCTCAGAAGTGGCTTGAAGGCAAACAAGGGGCCAGTTTCAGCTCCCACACACACGCAACCCTCTGCCACATCCCAGTTGCTGCTGCTGCTGCTATTTTGAGTCCAGCAGGAGGAATCTGTGGACCCCAGTTCAAGCACTACTGTTGCAAAGGATTTCTTGCCTAGCAAGGAGACGCTACCTATTTCTATCCGCTTGCTCCAACACTCTCAATGAATGGGACCCCACAAACGCGACCTGGAAAAAGCATGACAGATGCATAAACGTGCACGCAACAGCAACAACTGTTAAGCAAAGGTAGTAGTTACAAGTGGCTGCCACCCCCACTCTGCTCCGGCTCCTTCTTTAACCGAGGGATGCTGTTTGTGGCTGAACCGGCTGCGAGCGTGGAAGCCCGTTTAGGAAAGCAAACATGATGGATGAAGTTTATTGGGAGCCAGGCTTTCTACCCCGGATTTATTTATTTCTTTTTCTTCTTTGCCTGCCTGTTCTGCTCTTGCACTTTCAATTAAACTGCCGAATTAATCTTTTACAACAGACTCGGTTGTCGTTGTTGTTCCTTCTTCTAAAAAAAAAAAATCTAATTTGCATAAGGACGCCTAATTACTTTAAATGCTGCCTCTAACAACCACAACTGAGAAAGCTCTTATCAAGAGTGGGAAAGAAATCTGGAGTCTCCTCCTGTTGG
Organism: Ctenosaura bakeri; assembly: GCA_948474755.1. Classification (NCBI taxonomy): domain Eukaryota; kingdom Metazoa; phylum Chordata; class Lepidosauria; order Squamata; family Iguanidae; genus Ctenosaura; species Ctenosaura bakeri. The sequence goes on from CAOLHI010001134.1 coordinate 131,853, forward strand.
GTTTATAAAAAGTGATGGTGGTGGTGACCTGTGTAGCTTCTTTTATACTGAACCACTGGGGATGCTGCCGTCTATGCGTTCCGCCTCCCCCCCCCATTCGTGGAATTGTACAGTCAGAAGAGGCCATTTCCACACTAGACTGTTATAGTGTTATTATCCCACTTTCAACATCCTATGGAATCCCGGGGTTTGCAGTTTAGGGAGGGGCCTGGCCAGGCCATAGGATGTTGAAAGTGAAAAGTGGAGCATCACTTTTGGTTGCCAATTTGGCAATCACATTGGTGCAGAGTCTCCCAAATTCCAGAATATGCATCCATTTCTTTGCTTTTCTTGAATCCACTGAGCATTCTAGGGCTCATCTTTCTCCAAACTGCTTCTCACTGTTGCTGTTGTGTGCCTTCATGTTGTTTCAGACCTATGGCGATCCCATCATGGGGTTTTCTGGGGCTGAGAGTATGTGACACACCCAAGGTCACCCAGTGGCTGAACAGGAAATCAGACCCTGGTCTCTGGGGTTGTAGACCAATGATCTAACCACTACACCATGCTGCTTCTCACGGTGCACCAAAAAACAGCATGGGATTTTTTGTTGGGTTTTTGTCCTGCCAAGTCTGGCAAAAAAGCAATAGATTTCTTGGGATAGTTTTTGGCCCAGCTATTTTTTGTCTGTGTTTTTTTAAGAAACCCTGCTTGTGACCTCTCTGAGCACAAAATGCAACCACTGATGCAACCCCATTAGGGTTCCAACCAAAGTCAGCATCTCTTTGGGTGATGGTGTCACTGGGGCTCTTCACACTATAAATTATAGTGCTATGATTCTGCTTTAATTGCCATGGCAGCGTCCTATGGCATCTTGGAATTTGGAGTCAGGGGAAGGGTATTTAGAAATCTTTAGTGGCTCCCCAGCCTCAAACACCAGGATTTCATAGGGTGATTAAAGTGGGATCATAGTGGTATGGCCACGAAGTGTGCAAAGACTGCTGGCACGCAGGCCTTCTTCTGCACATGTCTTCCACTTCTGCAACACAACAGGTCCGCTGGGCAGAAAATTGTCCCATTCTGGCGCAAGAGGGTTAAATCTCTGTGCGTTCTGTACCCATGACCAGAAGAAGTCCTTTCTCTCCAATACAAGAGACAAAATGATTCCTCGGTTCGGTTGAAATGAATAACAACCTTAAAGGGGTCTGCCTTGGTCGTGTATACCATAGATCATATAAATCAATGCCGGGCCTTCAGACCTTATAATGGGAACACTGTCCACTCATCACTGTAGCTCACCCCATTATTCTTCTGAGCTGTCAGCCTGACGTCCTTTCTCCCAAAAGGTGTGAGACTCCCTCTCCTTGGGTCTGGTCAAGACCATAAGTCAACAACTCTTCAGCAGCCTGGAAATGTTATTCTGGTTTCTTTACCTTCTTTATTTTTTTAAATCATCCAACCTTTAAACAGATTTTTCAGCAGTTGGATAGCCTCTACTGTTTCCCTGGAGATGTGCGGCCATGCAGGGTCAGAGGCCAGTTCCACACAAGACTGTTACAGCGCAATGATTCCACTTTCAACGTCCTATGGAATCCTGGGGTTTGCAGTTTCGGGAGGGGCCAGGTGGCCCCTCCCAAAACTGCAAACCCCAGGATTCCATAGGACATTGAAAGTGGAATAATAGCGCTGTAACAGTCTTGTACGGAAATGGCCAGAGTGTGGTCGAGATAGTAAAAGATATTAACAACAAGCTAGGAGAGGTTGCAAAAGTTTTGCCTGAGAGCTTTACCACACCGGGGTGTTACACCATCAGAGCGATACATTAGTCCTGCTTTTGCCTCAACATCAGCACACAATCTTGTTGCTCTCCAGGCACTATTGCAATGCAAGGTCATTAAAAATGTCTTTATTTTGCACAGTGGAAATAATCCGTTAATGACCCCATTTCCCGCAAAAACTCAGCGACCAGTTCCAGTGCCGTAGTGCTTTCCTTCACCCATGACCTATAAGTGGATGTGGTGTGGCCAGGTTGTCCCTCTCTCAAGCATCATAAGCCATTTCCACACTAGCCTGTTATAGCACAAGGATTCCACTTTCAACATCCTATGGAATCTGCAAACCCCAGGATTCCATAGGAGGTTGCAAACCCCAGGATTCCATAGGAGGTTGAAAGTGGAATCATCCCGCTATAAGAGTGTCGTGCGGAAATGGCCCTCGTCTCCAGAGCAGCAGAAAACAGTCTTGCTCCATCCTCCCTATGACATCCCTTCAGACATTTAAACATGGTTATCATGTCTCTTCCTAAGTTTCTCTTCTCCAGGCTAAACATCGCCATCTCCCTCAGCCACTTCTCCGGGGCTTCACGGTTTCCAAGCTTTGACCATTTGGGTCCCCCTCCTCTGGACATGTTCCAGCTTGTCCATATCCTTCCTGAACTGTGGTGCCCAGAACTGGACACAGGATTCCTTCGCACGGGGTCTGACCGATGCAGAATAGAGTGCGGCTATCAATGGAGTACAAACTACTTTTGCACTTTGAACTCAGTTTGCAGCAGTTGAAGTAAACTGAGGACAAAGGGAGGAAGTGGGAGCAGCAGAGAGAAACCAGGACATTTTAAAAGCATCTGAAAAAGTGGGATGAAAGAGGATCAATTGGGACTGTTCCTGCTGAATCAGGACAGTTGGATGGTTTGGATTTGCCTTGTGGATTTTAAAGCACAAGTGAACCCAGCTATAAAATGCTGCAGCAAATCCAAATCTCTAGCACGAGTGCTTCTGCCAGGTAGCCATCCTTCCCTCTTGGGGATTTAAATATTTCTCCTGGTTCATCCTCATTAAATCAGGAAAGTTGGGTGAGGGGAATCATCTACTTTACTGCAAGATGGTGGGGGTTTGGGTCAATTTTTGACAGAGTTTGTGGAGTTGGGAAAGCACTTTTCTGCACATTTTTGTAAAAAATGCAAAACTTAAAACTATGGCAACTGCTGCTGTGTTGCACAGAATATTAAAAAGCAAGCACATCGGGTGGATTATCTGTTTCTTTCTGAGTAATCAGTCTCTCTTCTTTGCTTGCTGGGTGAGTTTAGCTCCTCAAAAAGAAAAGGCACTGGCGATGGTTTTGCACAGAATATGGCCATTTCTGCACTAACCTGTTATAGCGCAATGATTCCACTTTCAACATCCTCTGGAATCCTGGGATTTGCAGTTTCAGGAGGGGCTGGGCCAGTGGAATAATAGCACTATAACTGCCCAGTACATTTCTGGACTGGCTTGCAGAATCCCTCAGCCAGACTGACCAGTGGCCTTCCTAGCTGGAAAGTTCGTGGAGCTATAGTTTAAAAAAATCCAATTTCTCTCAATTTTCATGGATTCTTATGGACAGTGGGCATGCTTATTTCTCTCTGGAAAGTTCTGAGGGTTTTCTGGCCTGATTTTGTTTTTTAAAGTATGCTTTTGTAGGCCTTGGTTTTCCAAGCACAGAATCCCCTTCTGCTAGACAGAAGATATCATCAAAACACCCCTAGCAACTGCCCATCCAGCCTCTGTTTAAAAACCTCCAAAGAAGGAAGAGACTCCACCACACTCCCAGGTAGCTACTTATTCCAACTGCTCTTACCACCAGGAAGTTCCTCCCAAAGTTTAAATGGAACCTTTTCCTGCACTTTGAATCTATTGCTCCATGTCCTCATCTCTGGAGCAGCAGAAAACAGGCTTTCTCCATCTTTCATATGACATCCCTTCAAATATTTAAACATGGCTATTGTGTCACTTCTTCACCTTCTCCTGTTCAGGCTAAACATCCCCAACTCCTTAAGCGGCTCCTCAGAGGGCATCATGGTTTCCAGACCGTCTACCATTTTGGTTGCCCCCCTCTGGACACCTTCCAGCTTGTCAACATCCTTCTCGAGTTGCGGTGTCCAGAACCAGACGCAGCACTCCAGGTGGGATCTGACCAAAGCAGAACCAAGTACTGCTATTATTTCTCTCTGTCTAGACACTGTACTCCTATTGATGCAGCCGAGAGTCGCATTGCCCTCTTTCAGCTGCCGCAATTTGTGCAATTGATGCAATTTACACAACACAACAACATCATTCTTGCTAATGCAAGTTTTCCTTTTACCTAACTGCAAGCATCCAGAATAATTACTCCTTTTTCTTCCTACTGCAAGCTCATGTTGTTCTTTAGCCCATTCCTCTGCTAGCATAAATTCCAAATATTCTACGTATACCCATTACATCTCAAGATAGAGGCTGAGTCTGTCTCCTGCCCCACTTCCCCCTCCCTGTTCCTGATTTTGCAACATCTTGCCTCGGCACGTAAAGATTATTGCTTGTCTCGTTCTTGCGTGTGAGCACAAAAACGCTCCACAATTTTTCTCCTCTCTAGCAAGAAGGCAACAGTATTCCACACATTTTTCAAGAGAGTCTTTGCATCTGTGAAACTGTTGTTTTACACAAATTGCACAAACAACATATATGCAAACTAGGGCTGGAATCCTGTTGACTAATTATAGTAGACACATTGAATTAGTTGTTGAATACCAGGTCAACACATCAAAAAAATCTAATTTTTTTCAGTGGGTCAGATCTAGGTGGCCTTGTTGCTGGCTGGACTTTTTTTTCCCAATTTTTTTTTTTTTTTTTGCATATGCTACTTTTATAATTTATAAATCTAAATATACATATAATTTGAAATATAAGAGGCTGGACTTTTAAAAGCCAAAGCACCAGCAGGGCTGTTGCATCTTACCAATCAATCAGCCAGTAATTCAAAGCTGGTGTGTTTGTTGTCTCACAAAAGGAAAAGAGAACAGTTTTGTGCAATAGTTGAGTGTCTATGTGCCATTAAATTGCCCGTTGACCTGTGGTGATCCCATGAATGTCACAGAGTTCTCTCAGGAAAGGATTACTCAAAGAAGTTTTGCTGCTCTTTCCTTTGAATTAGAGCCTACAGCACCTGGTATTCCTTGGCAGTCTCCCATCCAAGGACTAGCCAAGGCTGACCCTGCTTAGCTTCCACAATAAGACAGGATCTGGTGCCTTTAGGACATATAGGTCATGTGGATGTGTGTGTGTGTGCAACTTGGGTGTTCCTCTTCATTAATACCAACTGCCCATTTGATCACATTCTGAAGCTTGCTGGCCACGTGCGTCCTGGTTTTTCATCGATCATCAGCTACCTGCCAGCAGAGTTGCCAGATCTCAGAGCTTGGGCCTGATTCTCCAGTTCTCAGGGGTTGGAGAAAGAATTTCAGGGCATGAGCACTGCTTCCAAAAGTGTGTGCATATATATTTTCCACATCTGTTAGCCTCAGTATTGTTTTTTTATTTGCACGGCCTATTCCATGCAGCCATAGTTGGTGCTCAATGACATCACCCTTGTAATTTCATTAGGACTCACCTCCTGTGCCATCCCAAGGCGTCAACCTTAAATCGCAGGCTTTGGCCCTGAAACAGAATCACAGCATCGTATAATTGGAAGAGGCCACAAAAGTCATCCAGTCCAACCCTGTTCTGCCATGCAGGAAGACACAACCAAAGTACTCTCCTCCTTTGCAGAAGGAGACTCCACCACGCTCCTTTGAGGCAGGAGCATATTCCACTGTTGAACTGCTCTTACTCTCAGGAAGTTATTCCTAAAGTTTCGGTAGAATCTCTTTTCTATTAAAGCCATTGCTCCATGTCCTTGTCTCTGGAGCAGCAGAAAACAAGACTGCTCCATCCTCCATATGACATCCCTCCAACTAATTTCCACATGGCTGTCAAGTCAGCTCCTAACCTTTTCTTCTCCGGGCTAAACACGGCCAGCTCCCTAAGCTGCTCCTCAAAGGGCTTCATGGTTTCCAGGCCCTGACTTGGCATCCGAAAGGCTGAGATTCTGCCAGCTACTACCCTGCAAAACCCTCTGGGGCTGAACTGCAGGATGAAGTCACCGGGAAAGAAGCAGGCAGGGGGCTCTGGTGAGGCCAGACTTTGCAGAACGCCCCGTTGCAAGGGGAGGGGAGGCAGAAGGACTCCCTAAAGGATGAAGTTGTAGGGCTGGAAGGAGGGGAAATGAGGGGAAAATAAGCACAGGAAGTGTTCACTTGCTGGGGGTGTTGGGGGGGAAATGCCTTGACAGCTAAATCTATTAGTTGGCACGGCAGCCTCCCTTGGGAAGCCAAGAAAAAAAGTGCTGCTATCGGAGACACTCAAAACATGACTTTAGAGCAAGAGAAGCAACTGGCAGCATTCTGGCAAATTGAGGAAGAGGGGCGCCTGGTTTAGGAATGTAATTCTTCACTACGTTTCTTCTCAAAAGGAAGCAATTTAGCCCTTTTCTTCCCACAGCAAGAAAGTCTTGCACAAAATCATGGCACTTTTCTGAACAAGAAAGAGTTATTTCTGTGAAGGAGACAGTGCCTCTGTGTAGAAATGTCATCTTCTTCCCAGGAAACAGGTTTTTTTCCCCTCTGTAGAAAATGCTGCTTCCAACACAAAACAACTCTGTGCAAGTTTTTTGCAAAATGAGTTTTGAACTGCAAAGTTTCTTGTCAGTCTGAGTTTCCCCTTGTCAGGGCTTCTCAGCGCTTGGAAACCATCTTTTTCAACCACTTTCCAAGAATTTTCTAATATTCTTTCCATCCCTAGTCTATCATGAGGCAAGATTTGCCAATAAATCTTGGCAAGATTTATTCAGAGGAGGTTTTACATTGATTTCCTCTGAGGCCGAGAGAGTGAGACTCATGCAAGGTCACCCAATGGGTTTCCATGGCAGAGGTGGAATCTGAACTCTAGTCTCCAAAGTCATAAACGTCTCATACCACTAAACCACAGTGGGTGTTATTTCTGAGTTATATTTCCGTGATATAAAGCAGGCATTTCACGACAAATGTTGCTGTTACTTGCCTTCCAGCAGACTTGAACCTATGGCCAACCGCTCCTGGTGTTTTCCTCGCCCGATTTGTTCAGGGGGGTTTATGTTGGGAAAATTCCAGCATTCTCTCCCTCCCCCATTTTGTTCTTAGAGCAGGTGGGCATAGCTAGCATAGGGCTACCTTCCTCTTTTGCATGCCAAAGCTCCACCATTTGCCTTTCTGTCATTTAATTGCATGATCATAAATACCTTTGGTGTCCAGGTGATCAGATCGTGTGACCCAGGACAGTTGCTTGGGTCATCAGTCTTACAAAAGAAAGAGACCCCTTTCAGCTCTTCCTCTTCTCCTCCATTTTTGCTTCCTCTTCCTCCTCTCCGACCATGCTTCGCATCTCCATCAGAAGATGGTGAGTTAAGACCGAAGCTACTACTATTCATTAGCTAGCTAGGTTGTAGGTTCTCCAATACATAGGTAAATGTAGAAGCCATTAGTAAACTTTTCTAAATTTGTAATCTGAAGCTGCCTGCATTTGTTTTATTTCTTCGGTCAGTCTGAGATCAGAAAAGCCATACACAAATTTAGACATGCTTCTTCTGCTAAAGGAGGCTGAATCCTGACAGTTTTAGCTTCCATAGAATTTCCCAATAGGGCTGACACCCTGGGAAACTTTTATTTCCAACATTTTATTATTGCCTTCTGCTGAGGCTGAGAGAGCGGGACCTGCTCAAAGTTACCCAGTGGTTTTCTACAGCCTTATCTCCCAGAGTTGTGGTTCAACACTCAAACCACTTCACCGCCCTGGCTTTAAACCCACTGCCAGTCCACAAAGCAACAGCACTCCGGACAGACTAGCAGAAGGATGCCAGGCAGACTACCGAAGTTTTTGCTTCTAAGCCAGCCTGTGGTGTGCTCTCCATGGTCCTGAAGTCTTCTGCTGAGGTCTTAGCACAGCTCCAATAAAATCTGTGCCTTGCTAACTGGGATTTTGCTCTGTCCAAGCTTCTCAACAGACCAACAGAAAGCCTCTTCTGATTATTTTGATTCTCTACTACATCTGCAGTCAAACTTGAGAAGTTTGTTTAAATATTTGAAGGGATGCCACATAGAGGAAGGAGAGGGCTTGTTTTCTGCTGCTCCAGAGACCAGGACAAGGAGCAATGGATTCAAGCTGCAGGAAACGAGATTCCACCTGAACCTCAGGAGGAACTTCCTGATGGTCAGGGCTGTCCGGCAGTGGAATCTGCTGCTGCCTCCATGGAGTGTGGTGGAGTCTCCTCCTTCTTTGGAGGTTTTCAGGTAGAGGCTTGACAGCCATCTGTCGGGATTGCTTTGAGGGTGTTCCTGCTTGGCAGAAGGGGGTTGGACTGGATGGCCCCTGGGGTCTCTTCCAACTCTAGATTTCTATGATTCTATGGTTCTAAGTTCCAAAATTAGTTACGGTATCAATGCCAGAAGAGTAATCGCTTACCATTATCCATAGGAGCACGGTGCCTAGATCCAGGGAGGTAATGGTACCACTTTATTCTGCTTTAGTTAGATATCATTTGGAATCCTGTGTCCAGTTCTGGGCACCTCAATTCAAGAAGGATATTGACAAGCTGGAGCATGTCCAGAGGAGGGCGACCAAAATGGTGAGAGGCCTGGAAGCCATGAAGCCCTATGAGGAGCAGTTTAGGAAGCTGGTGATGTTTAGTCTGCAGAAGAGAAGGTTAAGATGATGGAGGGTCTGGAAGACATAAAGCCCTATGGGGAGCAGCTTAGGGAGCTGGGGATGTTTAGTCTGCAGAAGAGAAGGTGAAGAGGAGACACGATGGCCATGTTTAAATATCTGAAGGAATGTCATGTGAAGGAAGGAGTGGGCTTGTTTTCTGCTGCTCCAGAGACCAGGACACGGAGCAATGGATTCAAGCTGCAGGAAAGGAGATTCCACCTGAACCTCAGGAAGAACTTCCTGATGGTCAGAGCTGTCTGTGGCAGTGGAATCTGCTGCTGCCTCCATGGAGTGTGGTGGAGTCTCCTCCTTCTCTGGAGGTTTTTAAACAGAGGCTGGATGGCCATCTGTCAGGAGTGCTTTGAGGGTGTTCCTGCATGGCAGGGGGTTGGACTGGATGGCCCCTGGGGTCTCTTCCAACTCTATGATTCTATGATTCTGTGACTATAATTAGATTTTAATACATAATTCTTTACTCTCCCATTTCTCAAAAGCAACTGAAATATTCAACTTATACAGTCAGTCCACATTTGCAGGTTTGACTTCCATGGGTTTGATTATTTGTGAATTTCCTCCACCCATGCCCCCCCCAGCGTGAGTCACTCATTTTCCAGGGGAATCTTCCCTCTCGATGGCTTCGACCAGGCCATACAGCCCTTCAAAAACCCACCTCTGGTCTTCCTCCTCCTCCACCAGCTGCTACTTGGCCACCTAAGGACAGATCACAGCCTGATTTCTCAGCACCCCAAACAGAGGGCTCCACATACCCTCAAGGAAGGAGATGGGCAAGAGAGAGGGAGCATAGAGCTACCATGCCAACCCACCCTCTCTCCTTATCCTTTTCCTGCCCTAGTTTGGAACCTGGGTGCCCCTTCTCCCCATCATGCCTCAGCTCCCTTCCCATAGACACACACACACACACAATTTCATCTTTGCTATTTTTCCACTTTTGCAGAGGTCCTGAGCCTCTAACCCCAATGAATGTGGAGGGCTGACTGTACTTACTCTAAACACCACCTAAATGCTCCATGCCACTAGCCCAGGACACAAAAGACACACTCGTGTTGGACCCTCATCTGGACACACAATAGAGTACAAGGTAGCAGGGCACAACATAGCAAAAACCGGCACTGGGACCCTGTGATATTCCTCCTCCACCATCTACCAAAGCCACCACATCACAACTATAAAAGTGACTGCAACAAGTCATTGTTGCACTGAAAAAGGAGTGCGCTTATGCCCTAAAACAGAATCAAAATGGAGTTATAGAAGTAACTAGCTATTTATGGGTTACTTCCACATTCTGGTCATATCAAAGAGAAGAGACCTGAGTCCTAGTTTGGGCAGGAGAAGAGAGAAGCCTGGATTGCCAGCATCGGGGACCCGTTCCCTCCCCTGTACACACTCAGTAACAATAATATTTGGCATTTACAACATAATGACTCTTCACAGGCATCACACTTCACAGCATCAGAAGCACTTTGCATATATTACACTTCAGAGGAGTAATATTATCACCAATTACGGCTGCTAGGAATGCTCCCTGTGAATGCTCACATTTGCATATTTGAGTTTTGCAAACCCACCTCACACCATCCAACGGCCTTTCAGCCCAGGTCAAGGATCCCAAGTGAAGGGGACAAAACCCTCAGAAAGGTGTCCTCGTGTGGTCCCAAGCAGATTTTTGTTGTTAAGTGCCACCAGGTCAAGTTGCTCCCAGGATGAAAAATATGTAAATAATCGTATGTTTGGGAAATGGCCACAAATGTTGGGGTGACCTGACCTGCGAGGGGGTGGCCAATCTTTGATGTGCACCCTAACTTTCAAATGCTAAGCTTGTGCTCGGTTGTAATGCTCCAGTCTCATCGACGTTTTGGTAATCTTTGCTTTTCTGAAATAAATGCCTCTGCTTTAAACTCTGAGCAAACTTGCTCAAAGCAGGTTAGCCAGCAACATGGCAATTACCAATTCAGAAATTCAGAGGACAAAGGCATTATGCACATATTCTCTTCCCCTGATTATATCTGGAGCTCCTCCCACAAAAAATTGTCAGACATCCACCATGCCTTGGTCCAGCAGCCCGTGAGAGAGCTTCCCTCCATTCCAGCCATTTCTGCACTAGCCTGTTATAGTGCTGTTATTCCACTTTCAACCTCCTGTGGGATCCTTTGAGGCCCCTCCCTAAGCTGCAAACCCCAGGATCTCATAGAAGGTTGAAAGTGGAATAATAGCACTATAACAGGCTCGTGTGGAAATGGCCTCCAACTACCATTGCCCTGAGCTCTGATGGGGAGAAGAGAAGCCAGACACAGCTGCGTCCTTCCTTGGCGCCGTGGCCAGCAAGAGGGTCTCTCCCCCATGCTCCAAGTGCCATTGCTCTGGCCTCGGAGGGCGAGAAGAGCAGCCAGATGCGGCCTCATCATGCCTTGGTCCCAGCAACTGTTGAGAAGGCACTCCTCTGTTCCAAGTGCCATTGCTCCAGCCTCTGAGGGAGAGAAGAGCAGCCAGACATGGATCCACCATGCCTCAACCCAGCAGCTATTGAGAGGCCTTCCCTTTATTGCAACTGCTATTGTTCTGGCCTCTGGAGGAGAAAAGAGCAGCCAGACATAGCTCAGCCCAGCAGCTGGTCAGAGGCCCTTTCCTCCATTTTCCATCTCCCATTGCGCTGATCTCCGAGGGAGAGAAGAGCAGCCAAGCACAGCTCCATTATGCCTGGGCCCAGTATTCCAAATCTTCTCCTCCGGTGCCATTCCCTTTTCCTTACATGCCATGCCTGGATTAAAGGACCGTGGAGTCAGAAGAGACCACAAGGGCGGTCCAGTCCATCCAGTCCAACCCCTTCTGCCATGTAGGAAGACACACTCAAAGCACCCCCAGCAAATAGCCATCCAGCCTCTGTTTAAAAACCTCCAAAGAAGGAGACTCCACCACACTCCAGGGCAGCATATTCCACTGTCAAATGGCTCTTACTGTCGGAAAGTTCTTCCTAATGTTTAGGTGGAATTGCTTTTCCTGTAGTTTGAATCCATTGCTCCATGTCCTAGTCTCCAGAGCAGCAAAAAACAAGCTTGCTCCTCCTCCTCCTCCTCCTCCTCCTCCTCCTCCTCCTCCTCTCTTCTTCTCTTCTTCTTCTTCTTCTTCTTCTTCTTCTTCTTCTTTTGAAGTCAGCAGCAATTGTTTTTAATGGAGTTGGATTGTACCCATGTCATTGCAAGTCAGGTATATATAAGATATTGTATATTTTGAAGATGTACATTTTAAATTGTGGTGTCTTCCAGTATCTTCCAGGTTTTCCCAACTCCAGATCTGGATATTGAAGGTATATCATGTGCTCTTTGGGTCATTGAGGGTACTCTCCAAAAACACCTTTACCTATGATCTCAAACAGGAGAGGGAGTTATCAGCTCCACGCTAGAGGTCTGTCCTAAAGGCCTTTGGATTGAAAGGATTTAAATCCGGATTTAAACACACCCAGCTCCAAAAGCCGCTCCTCATAGGGCTTCATGGTTTTCCAGACCCTTCACCATTTTGGTCGCCCTCCACAGGACACGGTCCAGCTTATCAATACCCTTCTTGAATTACAGTGCCCAGGGAACTGCAAAATTCCTGATTTGTGAGCTGAAGGGTGGGTTACTCTAAGATATTTTGCAGAGCTCCTATGCCAGGCCTTTGTGGTCCAAGGCCAGCAACCTGCCGCAAAACCTTTATTTGCTCTTAGCCAGATGCTAGCAGAGGTTTGCCCCATTTCACGGCCACGCGTGGCTTAAAGAGGCCTCTGTGACCAGGGCGAAATCACCCTGACTGCCGGAGCATCAGTCCGCGATGTGAGCAGCCGTCGCTCTCTACCAGTAATAGATTGCAAAGCCTTTTGGAGGAAGGTGGATTAACAATGCTCGGGGAGGGCTGCATTTCTCCTCCCAGATATATATATATGTATATTTAAATGTCCTTGAAAAGGTAAAATTGCTGAAGGATCAAGAGTGACATCTCAGTCCAGGCTGAATGTTTGTACAGCGCTCTGGAAAAGCAAACCCGGTTGCATGGGATGAATATTACCGTCATGATTGCAAACTTGGCATGCCGCTTTGTCGCTGTTGCATCTTATTTTTGTTATGATCTCAAAATTGTTTCCTTTTGAAGATGGGAAGGACAAAAAATTTAAAAAAAAACAAAACCCTGATTTTGTTGGTGAATCGATCAATAATTGAAATATTTCTTTTTTCTCTCCCTTTTTCTTTGATATCTGCCAGCTTGAAAAGAAGCATCCACAGATCGATGGGCGCTCCATTTTCTTCAATGCTGGTGGGTATGAAAAAAGTTTTTTTTCCCCAGAAACAAGCCACAAAAAAACTCCAATCACTTTGATGGTTAAAAATATCATGAACATACCTACCTACCCCTTTGCTATATTTGCAAATGGACAGCTTTTGTCTGCAAGCCAGATACCACCAGGAGAGAAAAACATAACATTTGTTGTGCAACTTCTATCAAATATATCATAAAACCTCCAAAATGAAGCTACAAATGGACAGAAGGGTAGAATGCCTTCTGGGTTTTGCTATATATATGGATGATTCTGTTTTTGTTTTACTGTTAGTACACTGGAAAAAAAAAACTACAGACATCATTAAAGCAACATTTTGCCTACTGGATGGCACGAGTAGAATTGTTCCTTTAAAGTGGGCACTGGAACCATCCAGTTATAGAATCTTATTAAATTATTACATTATTATTAAATCTTTGGGGTGAATGAGACCCCAAAGGGCCATCTAGTCCAACCCCCTTCTGCCATGCAAGAATACACAACTCGAGCACACCCGAAATATGTCCCTCCAACCTCTTTTTAAAGACCTCCTCCCAGAGAAAAGTCCTGGCAGTTTACTACAATGTTATACAGTCCTTACTAATGTAAAGGTGGAATATCTATTCTTGCAATTTTAATCCACTAATTCATATTTGGGCCATTTCCGCACGAGCCTGTTATAGTGCGATGATTCCACTTTCAACCTCCTCTGGAATCCTGGGGTTTGCAGTTTCGGGAGGGGCCAGCCGGCTGCAAACCCCAGGATTCCAGAGGAGGTTGAAAGTGGAATCATCGCGCTATAACAGGCTTGTGCGGAAATGGCCTTGGTCTCCGGATTAAATGACAGAATCTTAGCATTAGAAGCAAATGCAAGGGCCATCTAGGCCAATCCGTTGCCTGGAGTCTCTTCTAACTCTTATGACTTTATGGATCCAAGAGGCAGAATTCCAACCAGAATTTCGAGGATAACTTTGCATCACATTGCAGTTTTAATTTTATGGACTGGTAGGGAAAGACCTGGGGAAGTTCTTTTAGATTACAACGCCAAAAGGGAATTTTTTTCTAGCTTTGGATATGCATGAACTCCCTCTTTTATTTTATTTATATGCCAGCTTTTACCCAGTACAGGACCCATGGCAGCTCACAACACAAGGGAAAACCAAATACTGTTAAAGCAATGAATAATACAACATTAAAAGGCAATTCAAGTAGGCAACTATATGAAAACATTAAGTTAAATCACAGTTTAAAAGGCAGTTAAAACATAATTACAATGATGATACAGCACGTTCCAATTAAAAGTACCCACCCAACGTTCATTGGGCATAAACAGCTGTCACATTTTGGAATTAACAAATTTGTAGTAACGTTTATAAAATGATGGGCTGCAATGTAGGCTGTGTTGCATAGCTGCCATGGAACCCTCCAAGTGAACTGCATACCAAGTGAATACTCGCACTAATCTGCTTTGTTTAGACCTCACGTAGAATCCTGTGTCCAATTCTGGGCACCACAATTCAAGAAGGATATTGACAAGCTGGAGAGTGTCCAAAGGAGGGCAACCAAAATGGTGAAGGGTTTGGAAACCATGAAGCCCTCTGAGGAGCGACTTAGGTTGCTGGGTAGGTTTAGCCTGGAGAAGAGGAGGTCAAGAGGTGACATGATAGCCAGGTTTAAATATTTGGAGGGATGTCATGTTGAAGATGGAGCAAGCTGTTTTCCGCTGCTCCAGAGACTAGGACACGGAGAAATGGATTCAAACTCTAGGAAAAGAGATTTCACCTAAAGATCAGGATAAACTTCCTGACAGTAAGAGGTGTCCAGCAGTGGAACGTGCTGCCTCGGTGGAGTGTGGCGAAGTCTCCTTCTTTGGAGGTTTTTACAGAGAGGCTGGATAGCCATTTGCTGGGAGTGCTTTGAGCGCTCCCTCATGGCAGAAAAGGGTTGGACTCAATGGCTGCTCTGATTCTCTATGATTCTATGAATCTCAATGCACATCACACTCTACCGAAGCCGATGTCCAGGTGGGCATCACGAGTGTCCAATGCGGATCAGCGCCCACTGCCCATTATGGACATTGCAAAACTGCTCAGTCCTGTTTCCTGCAGACAAAAGTCCACTTCCATAAATGCAAGTCCCACAGTGAATTCCAGGCGCTGCTCTTACTCCTCGGCATCCTTCAAAGGGGTATTTAAAACCAGGCGCCTTATTAATGCAACAAGAGTGAGCATTTCTATACCCCTCCCGTCCTTCCCAAGCGTGTTCAAAGTCCTCAGCAAACATGACTGAACCAAAACTAACAGCAACTCTGTGATGCTGTTATTAGTCTATTATAATAATAATTCTGAAGGAAGGTGTGATGAAATCCAGGGAAGCTGAAGCAGACCTAATTCGGCTAAAGAAGGCTCTTTTATCTGTTCCCCCTCTCCCCCTGCTTTGGCAATGTCAGTGCATCTCACAGATTTTCATTATGATTTTAATTCAGGATTCATACAGGAGCTTTTAATGTGCAAAGTGTTTTGTGTGCCTTGTCTTGCTTGTCTTTTGCAACCGGCCCCGTGTGAAGTGCGTCCAAGACTTGTCTCCGTGCCCCTCTTTTCTTCCAAGCAAGAGAACCTTCCCTTTGGGTGAATGTGATCCTGGAGAGCTTCCGTTCAGAAATTAGAGCCACAAGGATGACAGGGGGGGGACCCACCTTTTCCAGATATTTTGCATGTAACACCTACATCTCTGAGTTGTTTTGAGGGTTTTTTTCTCCTTTGACATCCAAATCTGAATTTGGATTCTGAATACAAAATGGTTACCTAGGACATTCGGCTGTCGTAGACTTTGCAGCATCTCTTGATTGGCTTCAATTTGACAGGCATGGAAAATGAAATCTCATAAGCTTAGAACTGTCAGGTATCAAATAATGTTGCATGTTCTCTATCTGGTGCTGAATTTAATTTTTTTTAAAAAAAAATAGCAGAAGGAGCAGTCGGTTACATGAATGAAAAACAAAAATCAGGTTTGGGGAATATTTTTCTTTTTCTTTTACAAGCATCAAAATTGCCATGGAACTGTGCAAGCTTTCGGGTTCATCAGAACTCTGCATCAGGCTAACTTGTGAATGGCAAAAGCATGGTTCTTGGATCACGCAGATATGCCCCAAACTCCCTTTTTGAGGCCTCCAAGCCTCCGTATTCTCGCCTCCAAGAAAATCAGATTTAAAAAACACAGCTGGAATATCCCTGACAAAATTTCAGACTTAGAGAATGTTTGAGGAACCTAGAAGACACAACCAAGTGTGACCTGAGTCCTCTTCTGGCGCTCTTGGGTCCCATTCATGGCCAAGATGTTGGATACAAACATGTGGATTAAGTGGCTGGTTGAATTCTGGCCACAATTTCAGGTTGATTTATAGAGAATAGGAGGAGTGAGAATTGCCCGCTGACTCAATCCGGGTTACCCATCCCGGCAATAACAAGCACAACCATAACAGAAGAGGAAGCAATGCACAGGGGCTCCCGTCTTGGTTGCCAGAAATCCCAGAGTCCTGCCGGATGGCCGTCTGTCCTTGTGCCTCTTTATTGGGGTGACGGCAAAGGGATATAATTTCCATCTTCTGAACCTCCAAAGGATCTATAGCTTTTTGGCCACTGAGACTGCCCACGTGCTTGTCCAGGTCTTGGTTATGGATTATTGAAACAGCCCACTGGCAGCTTTGCCTCCCTGCTTTCTTCTTCCTCTGGTTTTAATCCAGAACAGTGCCGTCCAGGTCATTTTGCATCTCCCTGAATATTCACATGTCTCTTCTCCCTCTAGATGCCTTCATTGGCTATAAGTCTGGGCCACGGTCCGTTTCAAACTTTTGGTTCTGGTATTTATGGCTTTGCATTCTAATCTTGGGTAGCACGGTCTGTACCTTCTAGGAATCCAACATCTGTTGGCAAAGGATTATTGTCAATTCCACCAACGTGCACAGCCCTGTCCAGGGCCATTTCCACACTAGCCTGTTATAGCGCAATGATTCCACTTTCAACCTCCTCTGGAATCCTGGGATTTGCAGTTTTGGCCGGCCCCTCCCGGAACTGCAAACCCCAGGATTCCAGAGGAGGTTGAAAGTGGAATCATCGCGCTATAACAGGCTAGTGCGGAAATGGCCCAAGTTGCAAACCTCTCAAGTTCTGGTTCCACATTTGTGGAGCCATCTTTGGTCCTCCATCTGGAGGAGGATCTCCATCATTTTCCTAAGAGATTGGAGACCTTCCTTTTTGCTTTGCCAGTGATTGGAGGCCTTTGCCGCCGAAGTGGGCAGCGATTGCTGAGGTGTTGGGGATTCCATGTTACGTATATTGGTGGTTTTAGTCTCCTTGTCTCAGACCGTACACATTGACGTTCCACCCTTTGGGGCACGAGGCATTATAAATAAACATTGTCATTGCCGTTGTTATTTGTGCGTTTTGTGTTTCCTGCCTAAATGCCTCCCCTACTCCTGTCAAAATCCATTTTGTTTTGGCTACACGGCCATCATAACTCAGCGGCCAAATTTGTTATACGCACAATGAAGGATGGAGAAATTACACTTTTTAAAAGGTTGGAATTCCTGTCGAAATCCATTTTGTTTTGGCTACACAGCCGTCATAACTCAGTGGCTGAATTTATTATATGTACAATGAAGGACTGAGGAATTATGCTTCTTAAAAGGTATTTTTGAGAGGCCTACCTGCGTGAAGGGGAAAGATGGGGGGGAAGTGGAGAAGGAGGTTCCTCCCACCCACTCCCAATATTCTTCTCCGATCCCAGTCCAGCCCACACGTCTCCTCCTCGCGTGCCGCTTCCGTGGCGGTGGCAGAGAGAGCCGACCCAGCTCCCTTTTGTGACGGGGAGGCGGGGGGATTTTATGTGGGGGAAGAAAGAGAAAACTGTCTCTGAGCTGTCAGGCTGGGTTATCGCCTTGATGCTTTAATCGAAGAATCAGGCTTTCGCATGGAGGATTTGATTCTAAAAAGGAGGCTGCACTTTGACTTTCAATGCTTGCACTAAGTGGAGAGAAAGCCAGGTGTGCATTCACTCCTCCTTGCAACTCATCTGCAGTTGGCCCTCCACATTTGCTAGGGCGCAGGACGTTTGCAAAAGTGGGAAAACGGCAAATGTCAAAAGGTGTGTGGGAAGGGGGCTGAGGCACGGTGGGGAGAACGGGCACCCACGGTCCAAACCAAAGGGAAAGGAGAGGGGAAAGGGTTGGCACGGTGGCCCTACACTTCCTCTCTCTTGTCCATCTCCCTCCTTGGGTGTGGAGGAGCATCGGGAGAGGGCTTGTGGTGCTGAGGAATCAGGTTGTAATCCATCCTTAGGTGACCAGGTAGTGGAGGAGGACCAGAGCTGGGTTTTAAAGGGCTGTGTGGCTTGATTGGATCCACTGGCCATCTCCGCACGAGACTGTTATAGCGCTTTGATTCCACTTGCAACCTCCTATGGAATCCTGGGCCGGCTGGCTCCTCCCGAAACTGCAAACTCCAGGATTCCATAGGAGGTTGAAAGTGGAATCAAAGCGCTATAACAGTCCCGTGTGGAAATGGCCACTGAGAGGGAAGGTTCTCCCAGAAAAGAAGAGCCTGAGTTCAAAGAGGAGCAGGGATTGAAGAAGCTTGCAAATAATCAAATCCGTGAAAGTCAAACTCACTAATGTGGAAGGCCAATTACACACCCAAAATTGCTCTCCCCAGCCGTTCCCCTTCAAACTGCTCCAAGATTCTTTCTTCTACCTGCCCCAGACATGTCTTTTGTAGGTGCCTCCAAGTAGTCCCTTGGCTTATGGTGGCTGCATGAACTTCACAGGATTCTCTTAGGCAAGGAATACTCACAGGCGGTTTTGCCAGTTCTTCCCTCTGAAACATTGAAATATTGCTTACTGCACCTGATATTCCTTGGCCGTCTCCCATCCAAGTACTAACCAGGGTTGATCCTACTTAGCTCCCAAGATTAGATAGAATCTGGTACCTTTAGGCTCAATGCTATATCAAGTGTGCATGTGCCTTCAAGTTGCCCATCGACTTATGGAGGACCCATGAATTTCATAGGGTTCTCTTAGGCAAGGAATATTCACAGGTGGTTTTGCTAGCTCCTTCCTCTGGAATATAGCCTACAGCACCTGGTATTTGTTGTTGGCCTTCCATCCATGTACTAACCAGGGCTGACCCTGCTTAGCTTCCAGGATCAGATGAGATCTGGTGCATTTAGGCCCTATGCTACATTTTGTGTGTATGTGCCTTTCAGTTGCCTGTTGTCTTGAGCTGACCCCATGAATTTCATAGCATTTTCTTAGGTGGTTTTGCCAGTTCCTTCCTCTGAAATACAGCTTACAGTACCTGGGATTCCCTGGTAGTCTCCCATCCAAGTACTAACCAGGGCTGACCCTGCTTAGCTTCTAAGATCAGATGGCAGCTGGTGGTCTTTAGCGTATTTAATCCTCCCTCCTTGTCCCTATGCAGGCAATATTTATTTATCTGTAAAGGGAGATCCTTTTGCCTAAGTGCTGCTAAATGGGGGTACCTCCAGCTGTCTCTGCCCCGGCTACACCATATGTGGGTCGGCTTGCCAGTGCAGGATACGGTCAGCCCCTGAGGTTACCAGACCAAAGCCTGAGAGCTGGGGTGGCACCTAGTGATGCCCTTAAGCATTTTGCACTAACTGCCTGCTGCTCACAGCTTGCCCCTTACACACACACACAGACAGAAAACATATTTTCTTGTTTGGAAATTAAGGGAGAACTCTTATCCCAAGAGGCTGTTCCCACATTCCACATTCACCCCTTCTGTATGGAGACCCATGGTTCCAACATGAGAGTCTTCCTCTATAATCCCACCACCCTGGAATTATGGCTGCCCCCCCCCGGCCACGCTGAACTCAACCACTCCAAGAGCACAACGGCCGCGTTCACCAAAGGCCCGTGGGTACAATACGAGAATAATTTATTAGGCAGAAGTTGGCCATGCAGGTAAAGATGGCTTATAAAGTTCAGGGGGGTTAATAATGTCTGCCTGGGATGGGGACGAGGAGTGAGGAGGGACCCTGCCTTGCCCCCCATTATTCACATCCGATAAATCAGATGCCGGAGGGAAGCGGTGCTTCGCAGAGGTCAAGAGATCCTTACGGAACACTCCTCAATGGCCGCTGCTGGGCCAGAGGTGATGGCGGTATCCCAGCTGAGGAAAACACGGCCCTCCATCAGAGAGGAAAATGCAAAAGACCCTCTTCGGGAACACAAGCCTTGTTTCCAGGCCCCATGCAACACTCTAGAGGGATGTGGTGACGTCTCTTAGGCCATTTTCGCACTACGCTCTAATAGCACGATTATTCCACTTTCAACATCCTCTGGAATCCTGGGGTTTGCAGTTTTGGGAGGGGCTGGCTGGCGCTATAGCAGTTTAGTGCGGAAATGGCCTTGGACTAATGTGGAGATAGGAACTCAGTAATTCTGCAGCTGAAGCTATTCTCTTGTTTAAGAAAATGCACACAAAATGCACGTATTTGAGATAAGTGCTTATTTCAGGGGAACACTGATGCAAAAGGGTGCATATTAAGGAAAACACGCACAAAGCAATGATAAACTCTCAGGGAACGCAGGCGTCCTCCCACCTTGAAAAACCACTGCTATGTTTCATTCTGGGATTATTCCCCCTTTCTTGCACACAGACGTGCACACTTTGCAGCTGTGCATATGAAGAGGATCTAGAAACTCCAAAACATTCAGCCTTGACCTGAAGACCACACCAGTGGTGGAAATGGCACCAGAATTTCGTTTGGGTGGTTGCTGCACTTTCCGCACCTTGGCCTGAACTTTCCAGATGTGTTCCCCTTTGGAGGAATGGAGGTAAATCAGACCCCTTGCTTCCATGCCTTCTTCTTTTCCACCCAAGCTCCTCTCCATCTCCTTCCGTCTCTCCTCTCCGCTGCCCCCAGCTCTTCCAACTGCTGACAACAGCAAAATCTCTGCGGTAATTAGATCAGGGTCACCTGCTTTGCACCAGAATATTAAGTCAGGTCCATTGCTTCGGCCTGGAGCAACATGGCAATTTTGCAATATAAAACTCCAGCAGGTATCAGGTGATCACCGAGGTGTTGTTATCCACACACATGCACCCATTTTATTAAGTGTAAGGGGGAAAGATAAGCTCCATAGTAGGGTTCCAAGCTTTAATTGATAGAACTGGTATCATAGAATCATAGAATCATAGAATCATAGAATCACAGAGTTGGAAGAGACCCCAGGGGCCATCCAGTCCAACCCCCTTCTGCCATGCAGGAAGACACACTCAAAGCTCTCCCTTGGACAGATGGCCATCCAGCCTCTGCTTAAAAACCTCCAAAGAAGGAGGAGACTCCACCACACTCCATGGAGGCAGCATATGGCCAACCATCCACAGAATTCAAGGGATTCCTCTCCTGGGGGACCAAGCAGGAAATGCAAAGTTCTCCAGATGTTTGTAATTAGTAAGGTGGCTGGAGTCCGGAGAAAAGGAGAAAGATATAAATGATAAAAATCAGCCTGTGTTTCATAGATTAGAGCAAAACTTTTGATTGTGCAGATCACAAGAATTATGGGTTGCTCTTAAGGAAATGGGTGTGCCCCAACTTTTGATTGTCCTGATGAGGAACCTGTATGCAGGACAGGAGGACAGATCATGGAGAAATGGAACGGCAAGGGGGTCAGGCAAGGCTGCATTTTATCACCCCATCTTGTATGCTAAACATATAATATGTAAAGTAGGATAAGACTCGGAGCAAGGAGCCATAAAAATTGGAGGAAGGAACATCAGCAGTTTAAGATAGATGGTGACACCATACCACTAACAGAACACAGCCAAGATTTGGAACAACTGCTTGACAAAGTCAAGAAAGAAGGTGCACGTACAAGTTTACAATTGAATGGTAAGGAAACAAAAATAACAGCCACATATTATTTGGATAGTCTTAAAGCAGATGATGAAGACGTAGAAACAGTTCAAGATTCTGGACACAAGAATTCAAGAAGGATATTGATAAATTAGAACATGTCCAGAGGAGAGCAAACAAAATGGTAAAAGGCCTGGAAAACATGATGCCCTGTGAGGAGAGGCTTAGGGAGCTGGGTATGAGAGAAGAGAAAATTAAGAGGTGACACGACAACCATGTTTCAATATTTGAAGGGATGTCATACGGAGGATGGAGCAAGCCTGTTTTCTGCTGCTCCAGAAACTAGGACACGGAGCAATGGCCTAGGAGTGTGGTGGGTTTCCAGGGCTGAGCAGGGATTTGAACCCAAGCCTCCCAGTGTCCTAGTTCAACAATCAAACCACTATATCATGTAGGCTCTTTATACACTACAAACAACAAGGCCTCAAATAAAAAGTCAAGCCTCACATTACAAACTACTAGCCCTCAAATTACAAACCTAGTCTCAAACTCCAAACTATCCATACCATGGGAACAAAGGCTCCAAAGTAGGGCTCCCACTAAAAACGTTGTTGTTGTGTATCTTCAAGTTGACTCTAACTTTTGATGACTCTCTCCTAAGGTTTTCATGGAAAGATATGTTCAGATATGCCATGGCCTTCCTCTGAGGTTGAGAGAGTGTGACTTACGCAATTCTTCCTAGTGGATTTCTATAACCGAGAAGAGATTTGAACCCAGAGCCTTCATCCTACACTCAAACTGCTATACGCTCTTGTTTTCTCGAGAAGATTTGTTCAGAACGGGGTTGCTATTGCCTTCCTCTAAGGCTGAGAGAGAGTGACTTGCCCAGGGTCACCCGGTGGGTTTCCAGGGCTGAGTGAGGATTCGAACCCAGGTCTCCCAGAGTTCTAGTTCAGCAGTCAGCCGACTAGCTCTGATACTGGCAGTGCCAAAGAAGGAGGCCATTTCCGCACTAGCCTGTTATAGCGCGATGATTCCACTTTCAACATCCGCTGGAATCCTGGGGTTTGCAGTTTCGAGAGGGGCTGGCCAGCCCCTCCCGAAACTGCAAACCCCAGGATTCCATAGGAGGTTGAAAGTGGAATCATCGCGCTATTAACAGTCTAGTGCAGAAATGGCTGAAGAGAGATCCTGGGAATTGCAGCCAAGGTGGCCACCCAGCTATACAGCAGCTGTGAAAAGTCAAAGTTTGTGTTAGGGATCATTAGGAAGAAAAGGTACTGAGAATAAAGCTGTCAGTATCGTAACGGCCTCGTATAAATCTCTGGCGTAGCTTTGCAGGGAACACTGTGCACCGTTCTGGCCGCTGCCAGTCCAGGAAGATATTGTGTCATTTAGAACGTGCAACCCACATTATCAAAGGACGGGAGCAATTCTCCAGTGGAAAAGAAGGCTGCAATGTTTGGGGCTTTTTTAATTGTGCAAAAAGGGATTCTGGACAGACCCGCGAGAGGTTTATACACATGTTGCTGGGAAAGTGCATAGAGAGACATCTCCCTCTCTTTCGTGAAACTGGAACTTGACATTATTTGGTGAAGCTGAATGGTGAGACATCAAGGTAATTAAAAGGAAATCCATCAGACAATTCATTATTTCAGCTGCAGAATTCAGTTCCACAAGGTGCAGCAGTAACTGTGATAGCAATCATCTTGGAGGACTTTAGAAAGGACTTTGATACATTCATGGTGGAAAATGGAGTTATCAGTGGCTACCAGTTAGACCATGGAGTGCAAGAGACCTCTTTAAACATGATAGCCATGTTTAGATATTTGAAGAGATGTCACATGGAAGATGGGGCAAACTTGCTCCCAATAAGAGTATTCCACCATCAAACTGCTCTTACCATCAGAAAGTTCTTCCTGATATTTAGATGGAATCTCTTTTCCTGAAGTTGGAAGCCATTGCTCCATGTCCTAGTCTCCGGAGCAGCAGAAAACAGGCTTGCTCCATCCCCCATATGACACCCTTTCAAATATTTAAATATAGCCATCATGTTTCCTCTTCATCTTTTCTTCTCCAGCCTAAACCTACCCAGCTCCCTAAGCTGTTCCTCAAAGGGCTTCATGGTTTCCAGACCCTTTAGCATGTTGGTCACGCTCCTCTGGACAAGTTCCAGCTTGTCCATGTCCTTCTTGAACTGTGGTTCCCAGAACTTGATTATTCCAGGTGGGGTCTGACCAAGGTAGAATAGAGTGGTACTACTACTTTCCTTGACCTAGAAACTGTGTTCCTATTGATGCAGCCTAGAATCACATCGGCTTTTTTAGCTGCCGCATCACACTTTTGGCTCAATTCAGCTTGTGGTCTACTGAAACTCCTAGATCTCTTTCACACGTACAGTGGCCAAGTCAGGTGTCACCCACCTTGTATCTATACATTTCATTTTTTCTGCAAAAAGGTAGTACCTTACATTTCTCCCTGTTGAAATTCATTTTGTTATTTATTTTGAAATTCGTTCCTCCCCTCTGTGGCAGAACCATACATGATTGTGGTGTTGTGCAAGTTGTGGCACCCTATTAGTAGATTGGATGGGTGCTCACAGATTTCTTTGCCTCCCAGTTGTTAGCTGGACAGGAGAGGGGGGTGCCGTTGGACGGGGAAGATCTACGCAACTGGGGCATCCAACCAAGGTTCATGTACATGCCAACATCTTTTGAGAGCGCACCAGAAGAAATGCATAAGTGGGGAGAGAGAGAGAGGGTAACGGAGAAGGGGTGATCTTGATTATTGCTTGAACCGAGCTGCCAATCCAACAGGTACAAGTGGGATTACTTAATGCAGAAGGGCAGAGGGTAATTGAGCAGAGACAGGAGAGATAATTTAACTAATGACTTGTAATGACTTGTAATGGGAGCCTCTCACCTCTAGTTTATTGGTTTGACTCTTTCTCAGAACGATGAAAACCATCTGTTACCGTCAAGGGCTACTCAATGGCGGCGGCATTAAGGCCATTTCCGCACGAGGCTGTTATAGTGCGATGATTCCACTTGCAACATCCTATGGAATCCTGGGGTTTGCAGTTTCGGGAGGGGTCGGCCCCTATAGAGTTGGAAGAGACCTCAAAGGACATCCGGCTGGCCCCTCCCGAAACTGCAAACCCCAGGATTCCATAGGAGGTTGCAAGTGGAATCATAACGCTATAACAGCCTCGTGCGGAAATGGCCTAAGAGGCAGCCTGGAGCTTATCAGAAAGGACTCCACCACAAAATACTGGTACATTTGGGGTAGCCGTTGAGGACAGCAATGTGGCCAGTGGGCAGATGACAGCTCCAATGTCACGCCCTCCAACATTTTACAGACAAAAGCTGGACACATGTGGCCAAATAACATTGGAGCATGGGTAAGAATGGAAAGGTTATGATTGAGGAAAAACACAGAAGCTAAAAGAGGTTGCAGAAGTTTGCTTTTGCCTGAGCCAACTGGGAAGAGCAAGACATTGTCTTCTCCTCTCTCATCGCTGAGTTAATTAAATACAAATTACTTTTGCACTTTGAATTCAGTTTGGAACAACTGAAGTGTGCCAAGGATGAAGGGGGAAAGTGGAAGGAGGAGAAAGAAAATGGATTGTTTTTTTAAAAAATTGCTGAAAAATTAGGACAAGAGAGTATTAAGTGGAATTGTCTCTGCCTAGCTGGGAAAGTTGGAAGGTAGGATTTCCAGCAGACCAGGTGCTCTAGTTTGGCTACAGTAGTCCACAAACAGCATTGTGTCCACAATCCTGATGTATCTTAATTAATTAATTGCCCATCTTTCTACTGAAAAAGGGTGCTTGAGGCAGCTCATAATCAAATACAGGCTTGCAATCTTCACCGAAGCGTCGCACAAAGCAAATCTATTACAGACAGAACGGTAAAAGCCACTTCCAGCATCAAAAACAATTAGACTTTCCTCCATTTCGGGAGAGAAAGGCCTCTTGTGTGATTGCAGGGCTCCTACCAGCTTTCAAACTTTGCAGAGACCCCCCCCCAAACCATGAAAATCCGTGATGACGAGAATCTTGCTGTTCAGTACCTCTTGGTCTTGAGCACCTCTTGGTTTACCTGGATCACCTGGAGCACTATGAATTCCTCCTGTCTCCCTCCACCGTTCCTCTAGCGGTGTTTAATTACTGCATCAGTGGGGTGATGAAGGTATGAGGAAGCCACAAATCCGCTTTAGCCCATTTCTGCCCCAAGATCCCCCCACCCCAGATCAGAGGAGATTGGGATGAGTCTTGTCAGCAGTGGAGGTGGCCTCGGGTTACCCACCCAAGCCCCTTAAGGGGAATTATGAAGGGACCCCAGCTGGACAAGAGGAGGATTGGAGTGAAGGCAGGAGGGCCTGGCTTTTGGGTGAGGGCAGCGTTAGGCACCCTTCCTGGGGAAGGCAGAGACTGACAAAGCCAGCTGGCTCCTGTCTTGGAAAGGGCTTTCCTGAGATAAGAATCTGCATCTTGAGAGTGACTCCTTGCAGTAGAGTTGGGGGTGGCACAGACTTTCTGCCTGCATCTGAACCCTCTATTAAGTTGATTCAAATGAGAAGAGAAGAGAAGAGAAGAGAAGAGAAGAGAAGAGAAGAGAAGAGAAGAGAAGAGAAGAGAAGAGAAGGGATTTCCCCAAAATGTTAGGAAGAAATTCCAGACTGTAAGACCTGTTTGATAGTGGAACGGGCCACCTCGGGGAGGTGGATTTTCCTCCTCTGGAGATTTTTAACTAGAAGTTGGATGGCCACATCTCAGGACTGCTTTAGAGGGTCTTTGTGGCCCTTCCAACTCTAAGACTCCATGACTCTGGGATTCTATTACCAGCCCCTCCAGCCCCTCACTGGAGCAGACTCGGTTCAGGAGCAGACAGTTCTGACCGTCAGGAAGTTCCTCCCGAGGTTCAAGTGGAATCTCCTTTCCTGCAGCTTGAATCCATTGCTTCTTGTCCTGGTCTCTGCAGCAGCAGAAAACAAGCTTGTTCCATCTTCAACATGACTTCCCTTCAAATATTTAAATATGGCTACCATGTCACCTCTTAAGCTTTTCTTCTGCAGACTAAACATACGCAGCTCCTTACGCCACTCCTCAGAGGGTTTCATGGCTTCCAGACCAGTTCTATGATTCTATCTTTCCTTGTATGTAAGAAACAGGTTTTATAGGGACTACTCATCTATTTAGAAAGGAGCAGTGCTGTCTGCCAACCAACAGTTAAGCGTATACAAGCCCGCTCAAAAATGGTGCCTCTGATTGACGGGGCTTTCCCAGAAGAGAAGACGGAGAGGTGACATGACAGCCGTATATCTGAAGGGATGTCACACAGAAGATGGAACCAGCTTGTTTTCTGCTGCTCTAGGGATTAGAATACAAGGCAATTGATTCAAATTGTAAGAAAAGAGATTCCACCTAAACATTAGAAAGAACATGTCGACTAGAAAAGATGGGGTTTTCTTAGTTATACATGTGTTTTGTCTATGCATAATATTTTCCTTTTTTCCTGCTGTTGTGAATTACTTTGTATTCAAATAAATAGGGTGGTTTTTTTTAACAATATTGACTTGATGGCAATTAGAATCAGCAAGAAGTACAATGTAACTCCTGTTTTCCCTTTTGGGGGAATTTCTTTTTTTGTGAGTTGTTATTTTACAGATTTGGGGACACTTATGTCAGTGCCAGCTGGCTCTAACTTTAGGCAGACTGACGGAGAGGCTTCCCGTGGTGATTCCAGGGCATGGTAGCAAACTAAAGACCTTTCCGCACTTCACAGCTATTGCAGTATGATTCCACTTTAACTACCATGGCTGCCTCCTATGGAATCCTAGGCCATTTCTAGACTGGACTGTTATAGCGCTTTGATTCCAAATTCAACATCCTATGGAACCTGGGGTTTGCAGTTCCGGGAGGGGCCGAAACTGCAAACCCCAGGCTTCCATAGGATGTTAAAAGTGGGATAACAGTACTATAACACTCGAGTGTGGAAATGGCTTAAGATTCAACTACCACGCTTGTTGCCATCTGTATGCAAAATGGGAGAGGGGCACACTTTGCCTTGTACCTCGGGCAGCAAAATAAGATGGGCTGCCTCAACATACCTGTATTAGAGGGTCTTCCTATTCTCAAGCCCTAGCTTCCAAGATCTCTAGAAGCTTTCTCCCCAAGAGAGCACGTCAATCTTGGCCCTTGTGTGCATAAGCTGCGCACGCTGAGACAAAATGCTAGCAGAGTTTTTTTCTCCTTCTGTCACTCTTCACAATATCCAGACAAATAGGTCCGCTGTGTCAAAAAGGGATATTGCAAAGATAAAAAGGAATGAGGGGGGAACCATCAGGCAGAGAAGAAACTGACAGCAAGATGAAATCAGAAATATTGCAGAGTAGAATGGCTGCTTCTCTTAGGGTGAGAAGAATGGGCCTCCTTTTTGTCTGTATACAATCTGTGTGCCTTCTGATTTTGCAATTTTCTCTAGCCTATGCATTTTCTACACTGTTTTCCCTAACATATGTACTTGTGTTTGTAAACTGCTTCCCCTCTAGCAGGATTGTGCTGAGTTTTGTAGCCAAGAACGGTGCCACAAAATTAAAACAAGTGCCTAGTCTGAAAGAGAGCTGAAGAATGCAGAGTGGATGAAATTTGTTCTCATCCCTGGCACCTGTTCAGGGAGCCTCCCCGACGGCCATGCCTTCCTCCAGAATACTCCATGCCATTCAGCACTCTCTCCCTTTCCCTTCCAGCGTTGTCACTCCTGATTATTCTTAAGTCCACTTGTCACCTGCTTATGGATGAAACCTAACCAAAATTTGGAAAAACGCAACCTATCCCGGGGCATGCTGGCTGTGTGGATTTTGGAAGTGGGAGCCAGAAAAGAAGCTTATTCAAATGTCCAGCTTGTCATAAGCTGCTCTTTGTAACAGCTCTCAGATTTTCAAAAGATAAACTACCTCATTCTTTGCAGGCAAGATATCTTCTCTCTGCCCCTGAGCTCTGCCCCATCTTCAAATCTGAAGGTTGGCAGAAGCTGGATGGAAGAGCATTGGCCTTATAACCTCCCTTCCTTCCTTCTGTCTTATTTGGCACCTTTCTCCCAGAGGGGGACCCAACACAGCTTCCCAAAAAGGTTGCACCATAGAATGATGGAATCCTAGGTCATTTCCGCATGAGACTGTTATAGCGCTATGATTGCACTTTCAACATCCTATGGAATCCTGGGGTTTGCAGTTTTGGGAGGGTCCTGAGGTTTGCAGTTTTGGGAAGGGCCGGGTGGCCTCTCCTGAAACTGCAAACCCCAGGATTTCATAGGATGTTCAAAGTGGAATCATAGCGCTAGAACAGCCTCGTGTGGAAATGGCTCTAGAGTTGGAAGAGACCCCAAAGGCCATCTAGTCCAACCTCATTCTGCCATGCGTGAGAAGACAATCAAAGCACTCCCAACAGATGGCCATCCAACCTCTCCAAAGAATAAGTTCAGCACACAGCACACAGTCCTTGTCAGAACGGAAGGTGAACAGACAGTTTCATATTTTAGGACACCCCTCACCCCTTCCAGCTCGTTCCCACAGACATATTATTCTCATACTAGTCTCTTGAAGACCCTAGGTTCCCATCCTTTGGGCAATTCTCCCTTCCCATCACCCAAAAATGGCTACGATTGAGCTAAGCTGGGCATGCTAGAGAGGCAGGTGCTTTTTGATAGCTGTCGGTTCTATCTTATCAAATAAACAGGGACGCCTATCTTGGATGTTTCATATCAAATAAAACTATTTTCTTAAAAAATAGGGGAACGTGTTTCCTCCAAGGAAGGAGGAGTGTCTGTTGGGAGATGCCCCTAGGATCAGGGCCTCAGACTCCTTACCTCTGACTTGGGGCCTTTCCGCACTACACTGTTATAGTGCTATTATTCCACTTTCAACCTCGTATGGAATCCTGGGGTTTTGCAGTTTAGGGGGACATTTAATATCCTCAGCCAGAGAGCTCTTTGGCCTCAGGAAACTACAAACCCCAGAATCCCACAGGAGGCTGAAAGTGGAATGATAGCAGTATAACAATCTAGTGCGGAAACGCCCTTAGCGTCTGCTGCCCTGCTGTGCCAGAACAGCTCTCCTATCTTCCCACTAGAAAGACAAGGAGAGAAAAAGCAAGAAACAGCTCCTGCCGTTCCAAACCCTTCCTTTGTTTATTTCTTTTTCAGACTTTCCCTTCAGCTAAAACTCTTCTCTCACTTTATTTCTTTAAAAGCCACTTTAAACCCTGATCGAACGTGTTGTCCCTTTAAGAGCTGGGAAGATGGCCCAGCCGAGCAGAAAATGGCAAGCGGAGTGTAAATAACGCCTTGAGATTCTCCCGTCTTCATATGGGTTTATTTTGTAAACCTGAACTTTACAAATGTCAAGGAATAAGCAAATGGGAGGCCCGGGAATAACTAAATCTCTATTAGGACTCCTGGTGATAACGTCCTTTTGCTGCCTCTCCCGGTATTAGTGGGCTGCGGATAATCCCCGCTTAGGCAGAGAAGATCTTGGGCAAAACTGAACAAGAGGGAGAGGGATTTAATTAGAGTGCTGTCAGAAATAAACGTTGGGGACCAAGTGTGGGGCAGTGGTTTGAGCGCGGGACTGTGACTCTGAAGCGCTTTCCGCACTCGACTGTTGCAGAGCTTTTATTCCACTTGCAACATCCTATGGAATCCTGGGGTTTGCAGTTTCGGGAGGGGCTGGCTGGCTCCTCCCGAAACTGCAAACCCCAGGATTCCATAGGATGTTGAAAGTGGAATAATAGCACTATAACCATCTAGTGCAGAAATGGCTTGAGTTATTGCTGTGTGCTTTCCAGCCATTTCCAACTTATGGCCACCCTAAGGCAACCTATCATGGGTTTTTCTGGGGCTGAGAGTGTGTGACATGCCCAGGGTCACCCAGTGGGTTTCCATGGCCAAGTGGGGACTCAAACCCTATATCACAGAATCATAGAATCATAGAAATGTAGAGTTGGAAGAGACCCCAGGGGCCATCCCGTCCAACCTCCTGCCATGCAGGAACACCCTCAAAGCACTCCCGACAGATGGCCATCCAGCCTCTGCTTAAAAACCTCCAAGGAAGGAGACTCCACCACACTCTGAGGCAGCAGATTCCACTGCCGGACGGCCCTGACTGTCAGGAAGTTCTTCCTGAGGGTCAGGTGGAATCTCCTTTCCTGCAGCTTGAATCCATTGCTCCTTGTCCTGGTCCCTGGAGCAACAGAAAACAAGCCCTCTCCTTCCTCTACGTGGCATCCCTTCAAATATTTAAACATGGCTATCCTGTCCCCTCTTAACCTTCTCTTCTGCAGACTAATATCTCCAAGGTCATCATCCAATGCTCAAACCGCTATAACATGCCAACAGGTTTCAAATCCCTGCTCTGCCATGAAAACCCCTGGGTGACCTTGGGCATGTTATTCTCTCTCAGCCTCAGAGGAAGGCAAAGGTAAGCTCCCTCTGAACAAATCTTGCCAAGACAAGTTGGATATTGACAAGTTGGAATGTATCCAGAGGAGGGCAGCCAGAATGGGAAAAGGTCTAGAAACCATAAAGCCCTATAAGGAGCGGCTTAGGGAGCTGGGAACGCTTAGCTTGGAGAAGGTTGGCACAATAGCTATATTTGAAGGGATGTCATATGGGGGATGGAGCAAGCCTGTTTTCTGCTGCTCCAGAGACTAGGACATGGAGCAATGGATTCGAACTACAGGAAAAGAAATTCCCACAAACATTAGAAAGAACTTCCCCAAAATCAGAGCAGTTCAACAGTGGAATATGCTGCTGCTTCAATGGAATATTATGGTGGAGTCTCCTTCTTTGGATGCTTTTAAACAGAGGCTGGATGGCCATCTGTCAAAGCAAGTGCTTTGATTGTGTCTTCCTGCATGGCAGAAGGGGGTTGGACTGGATGGCCCTTGGGGGTCTCTTCCAAAGTTAGGATTGTATGATTCAAACTTCAGGAAAAGAGATTCCACCTCAACGTTAGGAAGAACTTCCTGATGGTAAGAGCAGTATTCACCTTGGAGTTTGGTGGTGTCTCTTTCTTTGGAGGTTTTCAAACAGAGGCTGGATGGCCATCTGTCCAAGGGGATGCTTTGATGATGTCTTGCTCCGTGGCAGAACGAGGTTGGACCGGATGGCCCTTGGGGGTCCCTTCCAACTCTAGGATTCTAAGCATGACTTGGGCCATTTCTGCACTAGATTGGTATAGTGCTATGATTCCACTTGCAACATCCTATGGAATCCTGGGGTTTGCAGTTTTGGGAGGGGCCATCTGGCCCCTCCCAAAACTGCAAACCCCAGGATTCCATAGGATGTTGCAAGTGGAATCATGGCGCTATAACAGTCTAGTGCAGAAATGGCCAATTTGCAGCTGCAACATAGGATGTTGCAAGTGGAATCCTAGCGCTATAACAGTCTAGTGCGGAAATGGCTTTGGTTGTGGTGAATGCTTTGCTGAGGATCATCTTCTCTCTCTGCTCCTTCCCTCTGCTTCTCTCTCTTTTCTCTGAGCCCTACGAGATGCTCAAGCAAGAGCAGGAGGGAAGAGGGGCAGAGACAAGGGAAAAACCACTCCAGCCTGGGCTTCAAAGCTCTGAGCCATGTGAAGCCCTGCCTGGGCTTTGTTTCAGACAATAGCCTTGGGCTGCAGTCACCCCCCTGAGGTTCTCGTGGCTTTGAACAAACAGAGGCCTCTCTCGCTCTCGGCGGCAGAGCTGGAATAATTTGTGGTTTCTTCAGACACTTGGCAGTCTCCTCAGTTTTGGGGTCAGAGCTGCTTTGAAAAGTAAACAAGGCAGTACAAGAGGCGCCCAAATGCGAGGCTGGCTTTGAAAGAGATTTGTCTGAGTTTTGAACCCGAGAGCAGATAATGTGTTGAAACAATGAATAAAAACATTTTTTTTAAAAAAAAGACCAGCTACTAAGAAAGATGCTGCTCGAAGATGCCAAATGAGAAAGCTGCAAGAAACAGAGCTTGGAAGTGGCTAAGCAAAGAATGAGTTCTTTGTAATTAATTCCTTTTTTCTTTTTTTCTTTTTTTTTGCAATAACTAAGGTATTGAGACTACTCTCACTTACAATAGGAATGAGAAATAATGTTACACCTTTTGCGGCAAGATTTTAGCTGCTTTCATAGTTGCACGGGTGTTTCGTCTCGCCATGTTTGTTATTTTCAATGCCGAACCATTTAGACATTTGCAAAAATTGCACGGTTTTAGTGAGCACAGCAGAGCTCTTTGCCATGGAAAGTTCCGCCATATTCCCACAGTGCAATTTTTAAGGCTGCAAGAGTGGACCAAGTTGTGCCGCTTTGCTGTGCCGAGAACATTACAGAAAGTTCCTGGAAGCTGTGGGAACTTTCCAAGCATTGTTTCTCTTCCTGTTTCCCGAGTGGTTGGGAACACCGAATTTTAATCACGTTTGGGAAATTGTCAGATACCCATCCCATCTCTGATTTGTGTTCACAACGAGGGTGCCGCAATCACAAATGTAAACACAAAACAGTTATGAAGTTGGAAGTCTAGTTGATGACATTGTAACCACCTAATAGATGCCAGTCTCCATTTTCTTCCAAATTTCAGATTATTTTTAATAAAAAAAAGTCTATCCATCTTGGTTTTGAAAAAAGGAGCAACTTTGGATGAGTTTTCAGGAGTAAGTGGAGTGGATATGCCACCCACTAGTGCCATGTGCTCCTTTGCTCCTCCTTGTTCTTTGTAATTTTGGAAAAAGACCCCCCAAAAATACAGGATGCGCAAAAGAGACCCTTAGACACTGTGCTTGTGAGCAGCATCAGGAATCTCCGATCCGATTCCAGGCTTGGCAGCTGCCCCTTCTACCTTAAATGTGATTCAGCCTCGGAAGCCTTGGCCACCGGCTTGATCTGACATTTTTGGTACCATCTTCTCCAACTTCTCCAGCTCGGGTCTTTCTCTCTCTCATTCAGTTGCCCTCAGCTGCAAAATGGAGTTGCCAGAGAGGAAAGCCAAGAAAAATATCCTCAGCAAATGTGCTATGATTCAGACTATTTGTGGGCGAGGAAAAAGGGCTGGAAGAAGAGCATGCATGCGGATTTTTACAGAAGGAAATCCTTTTGGTCTTTCAGGGCAGGAGCAGGAAACTTCAGGTCCCAAACTCCATGTTCTCTAGATGGTCCCCATTTCCCACAATGTCATCACTGGTTGGTTTCCCACCTTTCATGATGTCTCTTTGTTTTTCTCCCATTCTAAAAGATTAGATTCATTCTCTTAAGGCTTAGACCATTTCCGCACTAGACTGTTATAGTGCTATTATTCCGCTTTCAACATCCTCTGGAATCCTGGGGTTCCTCAAAGGCCCCTCCCTAAACTGCAAACCCCAGGATTCCATAGGATGTTGAAAGTGGAATAATAGCGCTATAACAGTCTAGTGCGGAAATGGGCTTAGTTTGTTGTTGTTATGCAGTTTCAAGTCATTTCCAAATTATGGCAACCCAAATTAGGAGGGGGAGCTAATACTCCAGAGCACAGGATCAGAATTCAAGATGACCATAACAGATTAGATTGCTGGACCAAAATTTACAAAATGAACTTCAACAGGGAGAAATGTACGGTACTACACTTGAGTAGGAAAAAAATGGAATTCATAGACCCCCTTCCCAGTTCATAAAATCTTAGAGCTGGACAGGGTCACAAGAGCCATCTAGTTCAACCTGTGCAGGAAAACACAGCTAAAGCAATCCTGGAACATCATCTAACCTGGCACAGGTCATCCACAAAGGGGCCAAAGCTGTCTCTGTCCTACAGCCCAGGCTTAGAGCCAGATTGAGATGGTCTAGGGGGGAACACCTGTGTCCATCCAGGTGCTGTTGAACTCCAATTCCCATCAATCCTAGCTAGCTGGACCAAGGGAGAGGCTTAGGGGGAGCTGCAGTTCACCAACCCTTGAAGAGCCAAAGGTGCCACTGTCCTGCATGTGAATAGAAACCCCAACACATCTTATCATCGCTGACACCCTTTTTGGTGTAGAGTTTAGACTGCGTGTTCAAAAGGTTACTTAAAACAGTCGGGCTCAGTGAAGAAAATCAAAGAATTTCAAGATGTAGTCCAAGAACCAGGTGTGTCCTGGTTTGAGGTGGGCCAGGTCCAGGTCCACAGTCATGCCATCCCAAAACAGGTAGGGGTTACCCAAAGCTGGCATCCAAGGAACAGAACCAGGATCAAACCTATCCAAAATATACTGAAGAATCGGGTAAGGGCATCTCCAAAGAAGAAAAAGACTCGGAAAATGCCGGGTTTTATTCCTTACAAACTGATTTTGGGGGTGAACGGGGATCCACAGGATGTTTTCCTCATTCCAAAGTATCCCTGGGAGCTTCTGGCATTACCAAAGACTTTTTAAATCCCCACTCCCCAGGTTGGTTTAAATGAACCCAGTATTTTCCAAAACAAAATGTTGCTGTACTGGGCTATGTGTATTATTCCCTAAGATGGCAGCCACCAAGTAAACACAGCTATTGTTTCCATTTCCAAGAATCAGATTCAACAGAGATCAAGAGAGAGGAATGTTGGCACTAATACAGAAGACCCTAATGCTTAATTAACATATTATTGCTGAAGCACAGGGGTCCAAAGGCACAGCTGGCAATACAGTATTCCCATGATCAGGGGTCTCCAATTCTTCTTTGCTGGGAAAGTCTCCAAGTGAGGGTGCAACAAGGTCTTGGAAATAACATTTTATTTGCAAAATACATGATTTAGACGGGTGATGAACATTAAATACCAGTGGAACTTCCACACTAGCCTGTTATAGCGCGATGATTCCACTTGCAACATCCTCTGGAATCCTGGGGTTTGCAACCCCCGGATTCCAGAGGATGTTGCAAGTGGAATCATCGCGCTATAACAGATTCGTGCGGAAAAGGTCTTAGACTCTCCATCAGCCTGATGTGGACATGGCACATGGCCTGGGCTTGGAAAAGTTATTTTTGGGGACTACACCTCCTAGAATCTACCAACCAACGTGGCCACTGTCCACGGTCTTTGAGGTTATATAGTCCCAAAAAAAGTAACTTTCCACAGCACTGCATATGACTTCTCTGCACGGGCAAAGTTTGAATGGTACACCCAAAGACCACAGTCCTTTCGAGTCACCTTTGTATCCATTTCTGCTATTTTTACCCAGGTCTGAGATGTTAACCTGCCCCAAGCGCTCCGGACAATGACAAGCTAAAAAAAAATCAGAATGAGGTATTGAATGTCAAATTAATTGAATTTTTGTTAAATCAGATCAGTTTCCCCGCTGCATGCTGCAGGATTAATTAGGCAAATGAAGGCAGATAAGTAAGTTTAATTTGGCTACCCGACAAGACAATCGAAGAATCAAATACCAAACGCGGAACTAATAGGACGACAAGATTGTGAATTAATCAGCCTCAGAACTTGACATTATTAAAAAGGGATCATTGAAGAGGATTCTGCTGTTAGGCTGGCATGGGGGATAGAATGGGATCTGGCTTCTCTATGGCGTATTGCTCCCACAGAATCCTAGAGCTGGAAAGGGTTCCAGAGGACATCAAGTCTAACCCCAAGCTCAATGGAGGACCTCTAGCTAGAGCACATAGATCACAGAATCATAGAGTTGGGAGGGACCCCAGGGGCCATCCAGTCCAACCCCCTTCTGCCATGCAAGAAGGCACCATCCAAGCACTCCAGACAGATGGGACATCCACCCTCCATTTTAGAAACCTCCAAAGAAGGACAAGACTCCATCACACTACACTGAGGCAGCAGGGGATTCCACTGTCAAATTGCTCTTACCCTCAAGACATTCTTCCTAGTGTTTAGGTGGAACCTCTTTGCTTGTCATTTGATGACAACCTTCAAAGAAGAAGACTTCACCACACTCCCAGGCAGCGTATTCCGCTGTCAAACAGCTCTTATTATCAGGAAGTTCTTCCTAATGTTTAGGTGGAATCGCTCTTCTTGTAATTTGAAGCTATTGCTCTGTGTCCTTGCTCCATCTTCAACATCACATCAATATTTGGAGGGATGGCCTATGGAGATTGGAGCAAGCCTGTTTTCTGCTGCTCCAGAGACGAGGACGTGGAGCAATGGCTCCAAACTTCAGGAAAAGAGATTCCACCTAAACATTAGGAAGAACTTCCTGATCATAAGAACCATTCAACAGTGTAATATGTTGCCTGGGAGTGTGACAGAGTCTCCTCTTTCTTTGGAGGTTTTTAAACAGAGGCTAGATGGCCATCCATTGGGAGTGCTTTGATTCTGCCTTCCTGAGGTTGCACTGGATGGCCCTCTGTGTCTCCTCCAACTCTAGAATAATGTAAGCAGCCAAGATAAGGAAGGAACAGACCTTGGAGTAATCACTTCAGGATGGTCACACTCCTTTCTGGAAGCTAGGTCAAAGAAATTGGAGACTTGATCGATATGGCACATTCTAATATTTATGTCCTATATGCAAAGTTGGATGGAGATACCATAATTGAAAGAGGAATACAACAATTACAGTAACAGTTGAGGGATTCACATACCTAGTCATGAGTGATGGGAACAGTACCCCAACAACATCTGGACAGTCACAGATCCCACAGAGATTCTGAAATGGGCCATCCTGGTTTAGCAGTCAGGATCAAGTTTATATAGCCCTGCAAAATAAAATGAGATCCTTGCAAGATTGCTTCTTCAAAAGAGCTGGGAGATCTAGTTCACCCCTTGGCACCCAGCAAACCTCCACTGCAATGTTCTTGGTTTCTTTCAGATGGCTGCACCACTGCAAAGAATGTTCCCACTTTTTCTCATTTTTGGTCATTTCCGCACTAGACTCTTATAGCGCGATGATTCCACTTTCAACCTCCTATGGAATCCTGGGGTTTGCAGTTCCGGGAGGGGCCGGCCACCCCTCCCGAAACTGCAAACCCCAGGATTCCATAGGATGTTGCAAGTGGAATGATCACGCTATGACAGTCTAGTGTGGAAATGGCCTAAGTCCGTTGTTTTTAGTATGCAATACGTATTGCAAATATTCTTTTAGATGTTCTGTTTTATTGTAAGCTGCTTGGAGTGCCGTTTGGAAGAAAAGCAGGATATAAATCAAATATGATAAATAATAAGAACCTGCCAAAAACACTAACTGAGAGATTTCTATCTTTCCAAACCAGTAAGAAGATCAGCATATTTTTCCCTCCAGGTAGCAGCAGCAATAGCAGAAACATCTTATTGAGTGCAAGCAGTCTGTTTTCCACAGAAAAAAAGGTTCATGAAATTTTCCAAAACGTGAAAAACAACTTTTATTTTTTATTCATATTTTTAATAAGATTTACATCCATTAAAATTGCAATGTCTTCCATTTTTTATGTACATATTCCATTCTTCCTTTGTTCTCCCCCCAACATTCCATTTTAAATGCACTTCCCCAAAGTTACACCTTAATCTCAATATTTTCCTTATCCATTCCCAGAAATATTCTTGTCTTTTGTCTATACTTATTAGTAATCATTACTGAAAATAGTTTTGCTTTTCTATATACCATTGTTTTGCTTTCTTGCGTTGTCTTTGATCTGTATCATTTTCTTTTATCGCTTTATCTATTTTATCCCTTTTTCTGTCTTTTCTTTATCCAACCT
This sequence comes from Ctenosaura bakeri, assembly GCA_948474755.1. Lineage (NCBI taxonomy): Eukaryota > Metazoa > Chordata > Lepidosauria > Squamata > Iguanidae > Ctenosaura > Ctenosaura bakeri. The sequence continues at coordinate 170,231 of CAOLHI010001134.1, forward strand.
ATTATCGGTTTCCATTCTCTTTCAGTTTGCTGAATCATCTTATCCTAATTTATCTGTTTCCATAACAGATAACTGTTAAAAAATGTGGGAAAACCCTTTCCTAATCTTACAGGGCAAAAAAGTTGTATTTTTTTTCCCCTTTTCACAAGTGAAATAAGCTAATATTTAATATCTCTGTGCCGGTGCCAACCTAACTGCCTTTGTTGGATTGGACCCGTGAGGTTCAATTCTGCACCCATTTAATTCAAGGGCAAAACTCATAAGAAACTGAATGGAGCCATGATGCCAAACTGCGGAGAATAAATGAGAATTTAGATTACACACGGCCTGGCTAAGCAATGCTTTGCAGTCATTTAATCTCCCCTGGAAATTATCTATGCATTCAAGTCTCTTTAAATGTAAATCAGGTGTGTTAATGGCAACAAATTCCCAAGTTTAATTTACCAATTCAGTTCCGCGCTCAACCCAAGCTGTCGGATGGGCCTCCTCTTGGAGTGGATGTAAATGGAATCAGAAGTGTGTAGTCTCTCCAAACGCCTGCTTAAGCATCTTTGCAGCCTAATACGGCAAATATAATCTTCACGGCCTAACGGGAGCAGAAAAGTACAGCAGGGGTCCCCTGCAGTGCCCGGAATAAAGTGGGGAGGGGGCGTTTCTGGTTTCGCATTTTCCCTGTGAAATCACCGATTTCGCGTATCCTGAGAGTGGAACAAAGTGCCTTTGGCCTTGGAAAAACTGAGCACTTCTCAGGCTTGCCATGAATGTCAGCAAGGGGAACAGAGCCACATCGGAAGACTTGCAAACTTTTTAAAAAAATGTGCATTTTTTCATTAAGAAAAATTAGAAGAAACCTTATTCTCTACATCAGTGGTTCTCAACCTCCCTAATGCCGTGACCCTTTAATACAGCTCCTCATGTTGTGGTGACCCCCAACCATAAAATTATTTATTTATTATCTATAATGCCTCCCCCCCCCGGCAAAGGCCGCCTTGCCAGCCAGGAACAGGGGGGTCAGGCGGGCAGGGAGGGAAAGAGGAGCCACGCGTCTCCCCCGGGAAAAAACTCCGAGAAACCCCACCACAGGCTCTGCTTCTGTTTCGCTCTCGTTTCCGCTGGGGGGGCAGTGTGGGAAAAGTTTCCAGAGTGTCGACCCTGACCGGGGGGGGAGGAATCCCAGCGCCTTTGTCTTTTGCACCGGGCGCAGCTCGCCCACCCGGAAAAGCGCAGCCTTGCAGCCCCCCAGCCCTTCCGCAGCGCTCCCCTCCATGGCTAGTGGGGCAGGGGCCGTGGTGAGGAGGGGGCCTGCCCTCCATGATGCTGCTGCCCCCCAAGGTGGCCCGTCAGACGGGAGGTTCTCCCGGTAGCGGAGAAGGGGAGCAATTTCAGTCCCTTCTGAACGGGGCAGGAGGACGCGAGCGCGTGGCTTGCGCTTGCGCACCACCACCGAGGAGGGAATGGAGCCTAAGACCATCGGAAATACATATTTTCCTATGGTCTTAGGCGACCCCGTGAAAGGGTCATTCGACCCCCAAAGCGGTCGCGACCCACAGGTTGAGAACCACTGCTCTACATTGTCTTAGTACCATGTGAAAAAAAAGACTATTGGTATTTTCGCCAACAAAGTGCGTAAATGCCATATGACTGTAGTTTACCCAATAATTAATGATGATTAACCGTTAAATATACATTCGAATAAACAGAATAATCACAGCTTAAGTTGGATTACCAAAATTTAAACGTCTTTCTTCCCCTGCTGAATAATTAGATATTGAATACGTATGAATATATTTCTTACCTAAGTCCTTCAATACTGTAAGGTGTCTAATTAGGACTATTCATGACCTTTAACAAAACATCTTAAATTTGCCTTATTATTATTAATTAAAATGCCAGATTTTAAACATTTACATCCTAAACTACCTCAGAAAATACATGTTAAAAAATGGGCAGACAGGGGGAAGATGTGCAAGTAAATGTTTCTTTTTGGGGAAACTGTGCCAAAATTCTTATACTGGAAGAGAGAAGATTCTCGGTCCAATGAGGACTTCAGTCATTTCTGCACTAGAGTGTTATAGCGCGATTATTCCACTTTCAACATCCTATGGAATCCTGGGGTTTGCAGTTTCGGGAGGGGCCTTGAAAGTTTCCAAACCTCAAGGGCCCCTCCCTAAACTGCAAACCCCAGGATTCCATAGGATGTTGAAAGTGGAATCATAGCGCTATAAAAGTCTAGTGCGGAAATGGCCTAAGTCAAGGGGAGCGATAGTACCACTCTGGTCAGACCCCACCTGGGATACTGTGTCCAGTTTGGGCACCTCAGTTCAGGAAGGATGGACAGGCTGGAAAGGGCGGCCAAAACGGTCAAAGACCTGGAAACCATGAAGCCCTCGGAGGAGCAGCTTAGGGAGACGGGTATGTTTAGCTCGGGAAAGAGAAGGTTAAGAGGGGACAGGACAGCCATATTTAAACATTTGAAAGGATGTCTTATGGAAGATGGAGAAAGCCTGTTTTCTGCTGCTCCAGAGACGAGGACCTGGAACATTGGCTTCCAACTACAGGAAAAAAGATTCCATATAAACACAAGGAAGAACCTGATGGTATTTTGGCTGAGCCCACTGGTAAGGGCAGGATACTGCTTCCTTCTCGCCAATCCCTCCTGTTTAGTGCAAACTACTTTTCTGTTTTGAAAACATTTTGAAGCAACTGAAGACAAAGGGGAGGAAGGGACAGAAACCGGGGCATTTTAAAAACAGCTGAAAAATGGGATTGGTGGAAAATTAATCAGGACTGTCCTTGCCAAATCAGAGCAGGTGGATGATACGGAAAAATGTCACTAACTCTGTTTCTGAAACTGAAAGCAGGTAATAATGTGGTCTAAGTTCACGCGTGGCCCTTGAGGGCATCTGTGTGGCCCTCCATCCATTCCCAGAACCCTCAAAAACATTTACAAATTGAGAATTGTACTCCGCACACCAGGGAGTGTGACTCTGGCCAAAAAGAAAGATTTCTCCAGGAACAACCTACAACTGTGAGCAACAATCTCTGTTACTATGCAAAAGATTTTGTGTTGGCTTGATTTTGAATGGGCAATTAAGACTCATTAATTTTACATAGCACCTGCTTCCAGGAAAGGCAAAATCCGCTAGAAGTGCTTTGTCGATATGGAGTTTCTGTCTGCTGTAATGAGAATTGCAGCTGAGCTCAGAGCGAAGAGAGAAAGGTTGCAGATTTGTTGGCCTTGGCCTCTCGGTGGCCCCTTCAAACTGCAGGTTGATAGCACTGTTACTCCACTTTGATGGCCATGGCTCTGTCCTATGGACTCCTGGGATTTGCAGTTTAGCAAGCAACACTTAGAATCTGCAGCTAGGGAGCTCTAGTGCTCCCAGCAAGCTGCAGGATTCCATAGGAGGCAGCCGTGGCAGATAATGTGGAACCACAGGGTTATAACTATGGAATGTCAAAAGGTCCCCATTGGGTTGCATCAGCAAAAATAAATGTTTAGATGTTATGTAAGGAGGTATCCAGTAGCTCCTTTTACAATGTTTTTCCCTGGCTGCACTGTTACCCTGACTTCTGGGGGTCCCGTGGGGGACACCTTGATTCGCTCCAAGTTATAAAGGTTGGGGAAATTCAGGAGCACCAGCATTAGGAAAACGAGGGGCAGGGTAACCCAGCAGGATCTTTTACCCAACCTTACGGGGTCAGACCGAGCAAGAAGCCAGACAAATGGACCAAATGGATGTATTTTATTGAATGGATATAGTATCACGCACAAACGCAGCCACTCACTCACGCACACAAGGCCTATTGAGAAGGAAAAGAGGTGAAAAATGGATAGGGGATATGGCAAAAGGGAATGTAGAGGCGGTGATACTGCACCTATCCTGAAGTCTTCAGTCCAGGAAGCAGCGAGAAGAACGGAGCTCAGCGAAGGGATGGTTGAGAGGATCTCTCAACTAACAGAGTGCCGGTCTGCGAGTGTGGTGGGGGGTTCTCCAAAGAGACCCTCAAAAACTAGGACTACTTATAGGGCAGAACGTACCTCGAGGGCAGGCCCTCTCCTGGGAAGAACAATGGCCAAAACAAAGCAAGGAATGCCATGCAATGGCAAGTGGGTTGCAGTATTGTTTCAAGCAGGGTTGCAGTCAAGTAGGGTTGCAGTATTGGTTTAGAATTTTTCCAGAGTCAAAGTTGCTCAGCCTGGAGAAAACACACAAAGCCCCTCAAGTTGGCTATTCTTGGCCGAGGACCCTTTGTTTATGGGGATGTGTATAGTCTGAGGTCTCCCTGGGCTACAGGACTGGGGATTTTTCTGGTCGTGGCCTATTTTTGGTTGTTCGACCTCTTTGCCTATGTGCCCACCTGGGCAACCTCTCTGGCATGGTGGGCATATTTGATATCAAATTTATACCTCAGAGGCCCTATCCAAGGGGTTGCTGAACAGCACTGCTGTTGGAACAGAAATGAGTGAAAGAAGAAAAAAAAAATTATTCCCTGTGTAGACAAATCTATTTCCTGCACAGAAAATACTACGAGAGGTGTAAAAATTGTAAAAAATTGTAAAGTCGAAGGCTTTCACGGCCAGAATCCATAGGTTGTTGTGGGTCTTCTGGGCGTTGAGGCCGTGTCCTATTAGTATTTGCTCCTGGTGTTTTACCTGCATCTGTGACTGGCATCTTCAGAGGCAAAATTTGTAAAAATTGTTTCCCAAAAAACCTGAATTATGAATAGCCTTTGAAAACAGCAGTGTTTTTAGCAATACCATGTATATTTCTATACCGCTTATCAGCTAAGTGTTCTCTAAGCAGTTTACAATGTGTTTTCTCCCAGTGGGGAGAAAATTGCTAAAATTATTCATTCCAGGATGAACTTAATGAAGAATTTCTGGATACTGCACATAGCTCAGCTTGCAAAAAAAAAAAAAAGTGTTGCTTTCCTTAGAAAAGGTGCTGAACTGGATTCTCTGCTCCCCATCTCCCCATAGTTTGCACATTGGTTCAGCATCTGGATTCGCTTCTTCAAAGTCTGGAGCAGAACCCAGGGCAAGTTCACCAACGTGTCTGACACTGGAGCCCCCGTTGTCACCAGTATCTCGGGCTGCTTATTGAAATGCATGCAACTGTGCCTTGCTGCCTGTTTCCATCCCTAATCCCAGCTCAGATGCCACCAGCAGGATGCTGAAGGGATGCGCTTGGAATGGCAAAGGATGCGCTGGGGTGCAGAGAATGAAAACGAGGGAGAAACTGAACCATCTCCGGAGAGGTCTGTGTCTCTCTCTGTGCGTGTTTTAATTTACCCTTAGTTGCATTAGTATATTGAGGCGGGTCGGTGGGAGAAGAAACAGGGCTCCTCCTTCCTGGGATGCTGTTGATTAAGGAGATACCCCTGCGGCTGTGCTTTTAAAATTAAATTACAGAATGAAAGCAAAAGTTATTTCCAGCAGATGAATACCTGGTGAAGAGGCGGGAGGCAGAAGTCTAGACTGCAATCCGGTTGGTGACTGTTAGGCTCTCTAGATCTTAAAAAGAAGGCCATTTCTGCACTAGCCTGTTATAATGCTATCATTCCACCTCCAACATCCTATGGAATCCTGGGCTTTGCAGTAAACTGCAAGCCCCAGGATTCCATAGCATGGTGAAAGTAGACTAATAGCACTATAACAGTCTAGTGCGGAAATGGCCCAAGTTTTGTGCAGAAGAAGACAGTCCATGAACACAGAGAACAAAACAGGGTAAAATATCCCATAGAAAGCAGGGAAAACAGGCAGGGGGCAAGAGAGCCGCATTGCACAGTGTCCCCTTTGCCATTGCCACCCAGGGCAGGTAGTTCGTACTGAGCAACTTGGAAGGAGTTCCAAAGTGACATACACACTAAAAAGTTATTATCAATTTGTGTGTGTGTGTGTGTGTGTGTGTGTGTGATGTGATGAAATTTTTGCAGACTTAAAAGGAGTGGAACAAAGTTACTTCATTGGTGTACTGGGTAACTTCTGAAGATTTCAGAAGAATGTAAAAAAAAAATCTTTGGGAGAGGTTCAAAGGCACCCCCACTCCTCAAAGGCCAGTGAGGACTGAATGATGCTGATCGATGACCGACAGGGGTAGAAATCAGCTAGAATGCAGACCGGGAGCATCCTATACTGCAATACTTTGTTACAGTCTGTTGTTACTATTAATATACTTAAAGACAGAAGAGTGTAGATAAGTCCTTTCATGGAACCATGGAATCTTAGAGACGGAAAGGGACACAAAGGGTATCTGATCCATCTCCCTGCCATGCAGGAATGTGCAAGTAAAGCATTCCCGAGAGATGCCCTCTGGATGGGCAAAAATTGTGCATTGGGTTCTGGAAGGCTACAGGCACAAGAACAGACCTGTCCATGGATGTGGATAAAGGATCCATCAGAGGATAGTTTGTGGTTATCGTTCAGCACCCTGGAGAGCGGCTTTAAAGCTCACGTTAAAACCTCGACTCATTAGAAAAGACCATGATTTTTGTCAAGAAGAAAGAAAGGAGGAAAAGAGAGAGAATGCTAAAGTCAAAAATGTCCACGCCATGGCATTTCCAATTTCCATGTATGGTTGAGAATGCTGGGCAATGAAGGAAGCTGACAGCAAGAAAAACAACTCATGAGAAATGTGTAGAACTTTTCTCCAGCACCACATTTCTCATGAGTTGTTTTTATTCCTATCAGCTTTCTGGACTGGTAAAAACCTGGGCTGCCAAGATGGCTAAACTGAGGTTATGGTGCTTTGGAGATGTCAAATGAAGACAAATGAATGGGTCCCGGAGCACATCAAGCCCAAACTCTCCCTGGAAGCAAAGATAACTAAACTCAGGCTGTTGTACTTTGGCCATATCCTGAGAAGACATGAGTCACTAGAAAGGAAAATAATGCTTGGGAAGGTGGAAGGCACTAGGAAAAGAGGAAGACAGCATTAGAGATGGATAGATTCAATCTAGGAAGCCATATCCCTGAATCTTCAAGACCGGAGCAGGGCTTTTGAGGAGAGGGTGGCTTAGAGGTCTCTCCTCCAAAGGGTCACCATAAGTCGAAGTCGATTTGACAGCAATTAACAACAAAACTGGAGGAGAGTTCTTTGGACACCATGCACTGTTTAAAAGACCCCAAAAAATGGCTTTTAGAACAAGCCAAGCCTGAACATAATTTACGTAACTTACATGCAATCATATTTCCAATTTCCATGTATGGTTGCACAAGATGGAGAGTGAGGAAAGATGATGGGAAGAAAATCAGCTCTGAAATGTGGTGCTGGAGGAGAGTTCTGAGGACACCCTAGACCACTAAAAAGAGAAATGAATGGGTCCTGGAGGAAACCAAGCCTGAACCCTCCCTAGAAGCCAAGTTGACTGAACTGAGGTTATGGTGCTTTGGAGAAGTCATGAGAAGACCTGACTCCCTAGAAAAGACAATGATGCTTGGTGGAAGGCAGAAGGAAAAGAGGAAGAGTCCATTGCAGATGGACAGACTCAGATCAAGGAAGACACATCCTTGAACACGCAAGACCTGAGCAGGTTGGTTGAAGGACAAGATGAGTTGGAGGCCTCCATAGGGTCACTGTAAGTTGAAGTGGACTTGACAGCAGTTAATAACAAAGCAGAAAAGAGGAAGACCCCATTACAGATGGATAGATTCAATCAAGGAAGACCCATTCCGGAATCTGCAAGACCTGAGCAGGGTGGCTGAGGATGGAGGTCTCTCATCCATAGACTTGCTGTAAGATGAAGTCAACTTGACAGTTACTAACAACAAAGCTGGAGGAGTTCTTTGGATACTGTGGACTGGCAAAAAGACAAAGAATAGCTTTTAGAACAAACCAAGCCTCAACATAATTTATATAATTTAATAAAGTAAGGATTGCACATACAATCATATTTCCAGCTTCTGCGTATGAGTGCAAAAGCTGGACAGTGACGAAAACTGATAGGAACAGAATCAACTCCTTTGAAATTTGGTGCTGGAGGAGAGTTCTGTGGATAGCCTGGACTGCTAAAAAGACAAAGGAGTGGGTCGTGGAGCAAACCAAGCCTGAACTCTCCCTAGAAGCCAAAACGACTGAACTGAGCTTATTGTACTTTGGACACGTCATGAGAAGACCTCGCTCTCTAGAAAAGACAACGATGCTTGGTGGAAGGCAGAAGGAAAAGAGGAAGACCCCATTACAGATGGACAGACTCAGATTAAGGAAGACACGTCCCTGAATCTGCAAGACCTGAGCAGCACAGCTGAGGACGGGGTGATCTGGACGTCTCTCATAAGTCGGAACCAACTTCAGGGCATTTAACAGCAACCGACTCACCAACCCACTAACAAGGAAACTATCAGCTGCTGCAGAAACTGAGAACTCCAAGAGGAGCGGTTTGATAGCTGTGGGGATAGTTCTGCTGCCTTTCCCCATGCAACACAGCTCAGGAAAGTTACTTTTTCATTATTTTTTAGACTCTCACTCTTTCCTTGGGAACCGTCATCCCCAGAAACAACCTTTCACGAACCATCACCCCCTCTCCAAATTGGCTCCACCAAATCCAGCCTAAACTCTCCAAGAGTGGCTGAGTTTCTCACTTTGAACTGGGGGTGGTGGTGGGCGAGGGGGGAGACGGGGAGAAATGGGGATTTTCTGCTCCCTTGAACACCTCGCCTCTTGCCGTTTTTTGCTCCCACTGTCAGATTTGATCACAGGGAGCTTCACTCCTTCCCAGCTCCCCCTCTCTCCAGATTTAATTAACGGGCCTTTCATCTCTCCCCTGAAGGAATCTGCTATCTTCTGTCTTCTTAATTAACGTTCATTAAGCAAATCAGGAGAACGTTTTCTTCTCGCTGCCTAGAAGGTTCTTAACCCTTCCTGGATGCTCTCTGCTCAGGATCCCTGATAAACTGAGAGCCAGGGTGTGCAAAAAGGCAAGGAGCAAGAGGGGGACCCGGACCCCCTGGGTAGGGGGAGATTTTGGAGCCTGGGAGCCAAATTGCAACCAAGGGCTCTGGGGATTGGTGGGGGGGGCTGGATTCCAAAGGTGGGTGGAGCTCTGGGCAGGGGGTGTGGCCAAACTGAGAAAGGCGGGATCATATCTTAGCGCTATTTCAGAATTATCCAGTGGCAGAGCTTGGAATGTGTAGAAGGGGGGCAGGAAGGGTGTGGCTACAGTGTGGGGGTGCGGCCACTGTGCATGGGGGCATGGCCACTGTGCATGGGGGGCGTGGCTACTGTGCATGGGGGCATGGCCACTGTACATGGGCGTGGCCACTGTGCATGGGGGCGTGGCCACTGTGCATGGGGGCGTGGCCAGGGCATGCAGGGCAAGGCTGTGGGCCGGGACACCCCCAAAACATTGCCGCCTGGGGCAAACCACCTGCATCAGCCCCACCATCCCCACACGACTGGAATTATCTATAGTCAGCCCTCCATATTTGCAAGTTTTGATTTTCATGGATTTGGTTATTTGCAAGCTTCTCCAACCTTTGCTCCCCATTAAACATTTTACTATTTAATATTTAGTATTTAGCTTTTTAAATACTTTGTATCTAAGAAATATTTTCAAGCCACAGTTGGTTGAATCTGTGGATACAGAATCCACAGGTATGAAGAGCTAACTGGAGATGTAATCAAAATATACAAGATAATAAAGCAATAGGGAACTAAAATTCCAAAAGCGTTGGAAAACAGAAAAGTTCAGGGAGACAATTCCAAAAGTACGGAGTAGCGAGTGAAAAAGGATAGAGCTGAGCCAATGTGTACTTCTTTCTTCTAAAGAATTGCTTTGGAGTGATTATTCTGGGAGATTGGGGACATTTTTTATTTTTAAAGGTGCTTTTAAAAAGTATGTTAAAGGTAACACTTTAACAATTAACATTTTACTCTTTAAATAAGAAGCAGGGAATGCCCAATATGACAACACAGCATTCCAAGGGCTTTAAAAAAAAAGCTCCTTGCAAAATAACAACAAAACTGTTGTGGGTTGGATAACTTTCCTGTCTCCCAGCCAATGTTGCTCCTCAGTTGTTCCTTCTCATTAAAATGTGGAGAACAATTCTACGTTTCTTCACGCACTCCTGCCCAGCTGGTGCTGCAAAGACCGCTGGAAATATTGAGTATCTCTTGTTTACACAACTGAACTCCAACAAGACGCTGAGCCAGCCAAATCTCTTTGACGGGAGTGCAATTCATTTCAATGGCAGAAATAAGGATGGGCGTAAAGAAAGATGCGGATTGTTGTTCTTGCGTACTTCAAGTCATTCCTGACTTAGGGTGACCTTAAGGCAAACTTATCACGGGGTTTTCTCAGGAACATTTGTTCAGAGGGGGGTTTGCCTTTGCCTTCCCTCTGAGGCTGAGAGAGTGTGACTTTCCCAAGGTCGGTGGGTTTCCATGGCCAAGTGGGGATTCGAGGCCTGGTCTCCAGATTGTCCAACACTCAAAGAATAAGACCACAAGGGCTCTCAACTTTGGCCATTTCCGCACTAGACTGTTATAGTGCTATCATTCCACTTTCAACATCCTCTAAGGCCCCTCCCTAAACTGCAAACCCCAGGATTCCATAGGATGTTGCAAGTGGAATAATAAAGGCTCCTCCCTAAACTGCAAACCCCAGGATTCCATAGGATCTTGCAAGTGGAATAATAGCGCTATAACAGTCTAGTGCGGAAACAGCCCAAGCTCCGCCACTGCCAGCACCCTTTGGATCAGGGTTTCAAAACACACATGCCTATGAAAAAGGCACGTGGAAGAAATGAATTCTTACGAAAGGCATGCAAAAGCACACTTCAACCGACAAAAACATACATACAAAAACGGACACGTTTGCAAAAGGAAAAGTTTTGATAAATGTGGACAGAAAGAAATGCAGGGAAAGCTCATGTTTGTTGTGGGGCAAGGATGGCATGTGAATAGAGGCAACATCAGAACATGAACAAAATTGAACTTGACAGGTTTGCCCATCTCGAGCTGTGATGCGTCACCATGTCTAATTAGTGTGCACCACGGTTACTCCATCAGACCGTATGCGGTCGAGCTATTGTGTACCCATTGATTCTAATTAAGGTTCAGTATCATTTCCAGTTAAAAGACTGAATGGCTGTTGTTTTTGGTACTGTGCTATCGTTCATCATCAAGCTGGCTTGTTGTTGTGCGATGTTATTGCTTGACAGATCACTCTTTTGTGCAGCCACCCCACTCTGTGGCTCTGGATGATTGTGCAATATGCTGTGTGAACAAGCAGCTTTTCTCCTTTTACACATCTGTGTTAACTGCATAGCAAGAACAGGGTGACATCTGGCCCCTGAGTATGCAATGCCGATCCCCAGAAGAATCATAGAATCCTGGAGCTGGAAGAGACTCAAAGGTCCATCCAGTCCAACCCCCTTCTGCCATGCAGGAAGACTCCATCCAAGCACCTCCCTTTGACAGGTGGCCATCCAGCCTCTGCTTAAAAACCTCCAAAGAAGGACGAGACTCCATCACACTCCACTGAGGCAGCAGCAGATTCCACTGTCAAACTGCTCTGAGCTTCAGAATATTCTTCCTAGGGTTTAGGTGGAATCTCTTTTCCTGAAGTTGGAAGCTATTGCTCCATGTCCTAGTCTCTGGAGCAGCAGAAAACACGCTTGCTCCATCTTCCATATGACATCCCTTCAAATATTTAAACATGGCTATGATATCACCTCTTCACCTTCTCTTCTTCAGGCTAAACATCCCCAGTTCCCTAAATCATTCCTCATAGGACTTCATAGTTTCCAGGCCTTCTATCATTTTGGTTGCCCTCCTCTGGACATGTTCTAGCTTGTCCATATCCTTCCTGAACTGTATTGCCCAGAACCGAACACAGGCCATTTCCACACTAGCCTGTTATAGCACTATGATTCTACTTGCAACATCCTATGGAATCCTGGGGTTTGCAGTTTTGGGAGGGGCTGGACGAAACCCCAGGATTCCATAGGATGTTGAAAGCGGAATCATAGCGCTATAACAGGCTAGTGCGGAAATGTCCTTAGTTGTGCATTCCTGCATGGCGGATGTCCTTTGTGAGTCCTTCCAATGCAAAGATCCTACAATTCTACAAATTATATTTTGAATGCTACAATGGGTAATAGGAACAAACTACCGTTAAATAAAGTAACTTCTCGAGTAGTGCTTCTCCCTCATACTGCCCCCAGTGGTGATAATCAAGGTTCCTTGAGTTTAGGTTCAAAGCTCCTGACATGGGGAGAGCGACACATGCCAATAGCCGTTAGCATCGCAGTTTTCCATGGAACTTAAATACCATCCTGCATATAGCTGATCAATGCTCACTGCATAAATTATGCAAATCCAAGCCCTGTTGCATAATTTCCCGTGGCTTTGTATCATCCAAGTGTTTCTGTTTTGCATGATTTATTCTGCTCTGCTCATCATAAGGAAGGGTAAAAGGTGATTACTCAGAAATTGTGTTCAGAAACCCCTCTTGCTTTTGAGATTCGCGGAGGCACCAAGCACATAATAGCATGCGCAACACGCATAAAGGCTAGCAACTTGTGTGCACGTTTTTTTTCCTCTTAAAAAACACCAAAGATTTTCAGAAAGATGGATTCTGTAACCAGGATCACATCCTCTCTCTTTTTGGCGTCGGAGCAAAGTCAGTGTTGGATGCCTGCTGTTGCTGCTGAAGGTGGCAAAGGGGAATGCTTTGCATGTAATATATCTTGATTTCAGCAAGGCTTTTGGAAAGGCCCCCCCCCAACAATATTGTTTCCAGCAAGCCAGTGAATTAAGGGCTGGACAGTGGTCATTTCCGCACTACACTATTGTAGCGCTATGATTCCATTTGCAACATCCTCTGGAATCCTGGGGTTTGCAGTTTCGGGAGGGGCCGGATGGCCCCTCCCGAAACTGCAAACCCCAGGATTCCATAGGATGTTGCAAGTGGAACCATAGCGCTATAACAGGCTAGTGCAGAAAAAGTCAGTGTTACAGTTTGTGGATCTGTAACTGGTTGACAGACTGAACCCAGTGAGTGCTCACCAATGGTTGCTCTTCATCCCGGTAAGACGGAGCCACTTGGGTGCTTCTGGTGTTGCATAACATCCTTACAAATGAATTAGACGATGGACTATATGGTAGGCTTATCACAGAATCATCTATTTGGGAGAGACCCCAAGGGCCATCCAGTCCAACCCCATTCTGCCATGCAGGAAGACACCGACAAAGCAGTCCTGATGGACGGCCATCCAGCCTCCCTGAAAAACCTCCAAAGAAAGAGGAGACTCTACCGCTCTTCCAGACAGCAGCATATTCCACTGTTGAAATGCTCTTACCATGGGAAGTTCCTCCTTGTTTTTAGGCGGACTGTCTTTTCCTTAGCATGAATCCATTGCTCCATGTCCTAGTCTCTGGAGCAGCAGAAAACAAGCTTCCCCCATCTTCCTTATGTTGTGGTTGTTGTGCGCCTTCAAGTCTTTTTTGACTTATGGAGATACTATTATGAGGTTTTCTGGAGCTGAGAGTATTTGACGCACCCAAGGTCGCCCAGTGGGTTTCCATAGCCAAGTGGGGAATTGAACTCTGGTCTCCAAGATCATAGTCCAATGCTCAGACCACTGAACTATGCTGGCCCCTTTTTCCATATGACATCCCTTCAGATATTTAAATACAGCTATCATGCCCCTTCTTAGCCTTCTCTTCTTCAGGTTAAGCATCTCCAGCTTCTCTTACCATCAGGAAGTTCTTCCTGAGGTTCAGAGGAATCTCTTTTCCTGTAGTTTGAAGGCATTGCTCCTTGTCCTAGTCTCTGGAGCAGCAGAAAACAGGCTTGCTCCATCCTCCTCCAGATGACATCCCTTCAAATATTTAAACATAGCTACCATGTCCCCTCTTAACCTTCTCTTCTCCAGGCTAAACAGACCCAGCTCCTCTCCCTATCAGGAAGTTCTTCCTAACATTTAGGTGACATCTCTTTTCCTGTAGGTTGAATCCATTGCTCCGTGTCCTAGTTTCTGGAGCAGCAGAAAACAACTTTGCATGTGACATCAAAATGACCTTGACAGATTGGGGAGGTGGGCCAAAATTTAGAAAACGAATTTCTAAATGCAAGGGGTTAAAACTAGATATCCCTTCAGGTACCTTCCCAGTCCAAGGTTCCATGATTTAACGAGGGGCGACTGGTAAATTATCCATGCAGTGGGTTTTGGCCCCCTTCTTCTTGCACAGCTGCTGGGATAGATCTGCATAGGTTATGTGGCCTGAGTCCATGCTTCACGGTCTGATATGCCACCCATCGCTGGCAGGTTGGCAGCAGGCCCTGCAATTGTCTCGAATGACACATGACGGTTCTGTCAGGCCTACCGGAGTCGGCATCTTGGCCGAAATTCTTTCCCATGTTCCACAAATGAGCTTTGTCAGGCCTTTGTTGGTTGAGCGACAGTTTGGCTGAGAGGCTGAATCTCCTCCGCAGCCCTGTTGTTTTTGCCCCATCTCCGACACGCACGTGGAAGAAGGGAGGCATCCAGAGATGCCGCATAATGGAAGCCAGCTATGGTCACACGAAGAACGACGGAGGTGTGGAAGCTGCAGGAAAAGCAGCATAGCAATTCTATTCCCCTTCTGAGCAGCAGTTCCTATGACCATTTCCGCACTAGGCTGTTATAGCGCGATGATTGCACTTGCAACATCCTATGGAATCCTGGGGTTTGCAGTTTCGGGAGGGGGCGGCCAGCCCCAGGATTCCATAGGATGTTGCAAGTGGAATGATCGCGCTATAACAGCCTAGTGCAGAAATGGCCTACGAGGGGAATCTCCATCTCGTCAAAAACATAGGAAATTTTTGCTCACTTTCCAGGAGCATGAGGATTTTCACGGGAAGTGTCCAACCAAGTGATCACAACTCTTGGTTGCTTTTGCCTGAGCCTGCTGGGAAGGGCAAGATTCTCTTCTCCCCCTGCTGAGTCAACTGCATGCAAACAACTTTTGCATTTAGAACTCAGGGCCTTTCCGCACTATACTGTTTTGGTGCTATTATTCCACTTTCAACCTCCTGTGGAATTCTGGGGTTTGCAGTTTACTGAGGCGAAAGAGCTCCCTGGCTGAGAACTCTAAATGCCCCCCAACTGCAAATCCCAGGATTCCTTAGGAGGTTGAAAGCGGAATAATAGTGCTATAACAGTGTAGTGTAGAAAGGCCCTCAGTTTGCAGCAACTGGAGTAAGATGAGGACAAAGGGAGAGAAGGAGAGAGAAACTGGGATTTTTTAAAAGCTGCTGGAAAAGTGGAAGGACAGAGAGTTAATTGGGATTGCCCCTGTCAAGATGGGATGGTTGGAGGGAATGCATCAGGCAAAAAAAAAAAGACAGAGATGGCCTAGACAGCAAAGGAAGTTAATGGGGGGAAAATATATATATATTGTTTGGCTTTGACTGCCCTTTGTCCTCAGTCTCCTCATGTCCTCTGCCTGCATCGGCTCTCCCTGGAGACCACCTTTGGACCAACTGAAGCAAAATTTCAAACAGGATGCTGACCTGTGACTCTGGCCTTGTCACTTTGCTTCTCTTCCACGATTCTTAAAATCCTTCCCTGAGCTTCAAAAGCAAGTAATGTATTTTGCGCCTTTTGGTTGGCCTCCCAAAGATATCACCGTGCTGCGTATTGGAGATGCACAAATGCCTCTTTCTCTTCTCTCCCGTTCTTTTCTCCCCTCTCTTGTCTTCACTCAAAACAGCCGCAGAAGGTGGGCACTTTTGTCCAGGGTGGGGTTTAATCTTCCCCTCGGTACAGCAGCCTCATCCAAACGGCCCCCTCCCCAAGCCGTAGCAGATAAGGATGGGGGAAGAGATGGCTTCCACTTTCTCCTGCATCCCTCCTTTTTTAAAACTGCAGAAATTTTCCCATCCCTAGCGTAAAAAGATTTGCAAATTGTGGCAAAGAGAAAACTTACAATTCTCTCCCAGCTACACTGGCTGGATTCAACATAAATGGCAATTCCCAGCCTCCATGGAGGCAGCAGCATATTCCACTGTCAAGCTGCTCTTGCCATCATGTTCTTCCTAATGTTTAGGTGGAATTTCTTTTCTCGTAGTTTGAAGCCATTGCTCTGCATCCTAATCTCTAGGGCAGCAGGAAACAGGCCTGCCCCGTCTTCAATATGTTGTTGTTGTTCTTATGGTGACCCTACCATGGCATTTTCTGGGGGCTGAGAGTGAGTGACATGCCCAAGGTCACCCAATGGGTTTCCATGGCTGAGCGGGGAATCAAACCCTGGTCTCCAGGTTTGTAGTCCAGTGTTCAAACCCCTACACCACACTACACTCTTATAGCACAATGATTCCACTTTCAACATCCTCTGGAATCCTGGGGTTTGCAGTTTCGGGAGGGGCTGGCCGGCCGCAGGATTCCAGAGGATGTTGAAAGTGGAATCATCATGCTATAAGAGTGCAGTGCGGAAGTGGTCCATGCTGGCTCTACTTTACATCAGTGTAAACCCACAGCAGGCTTCTATTTCCACTGTACTCGCACTATGTGATTTTTACAGCTAGCCACCTTCAGCAAAGCAACAGACCAAGCAAGCAAATAAATATTAGTTATGTTTTGTTTTTTCAAAATATCCGTGTGGCCTGGAACGGTGAGAGATGAAAGGCGCACCCCAGCAAGGAACTCCCTCCTGTTGCTGTTGACCACAGATCGACGAGGCTGCAGAAGTTGCTATGCAGCCTGGACCTCCGGCCAACTCTTTTGCGGTGAAATTGGAACGGCGGCACGCTTGGGGTGCTGGATGAGCGGCTTATTCAGCCATGCTAAAGGAGCGGAGCATGACTGGGAAGCCAAAGAGCCCCGGTGTGGGTCGGAGCGAATTCATCTGACACTTTTCGCCCACCCACCTGTGCCTTATCAGCTCCTTACCGGCCAGGGCGAAATTGGCATTCGATACAGGAACTGGGGGCGCTCTTGAGAAAGAAGAAGCTGCCAGACGGAGAGGCGGTGCATCAGCCCAGAAGCTATGGATGGATTGCTTCGCATTCAAGGGTAAGAAGAAAACAACAGGTGTGGTTGCCAGAGTAAGAAGTGGCAAGGGCTCCTGTGCCTTTCGTGGCTGTGTCAAGAGGGAATATCTGCATGCGGCCAGGGAAGAAGCCAGACCTGCAGGCATTCCCTTGTCTACACCATTATTAAAGGTAAAACGGCCCTCGCCAGTTTTCACTCTGGCAACCCCAACCTTGAGCCGTGAGATTCACCGGGTGACCCTGAAGCAGAATTGCCATATTGAAAAGTGGACAGGGCTCCTGTACCATTAATTGTATAGAGGATGGGATTTCAGCAGATGTGGCTTCTCTTGCAACCAGAGAGCAAGCAAGACCTGCTGAAATTCCCTCTTTCTGGTACAGGAGCCCTCTCCAGGTTTCACCTTGGCAACCTAGTCTTGTGTGCTGTTAAAACACTTCCAGCAGGTAATAGTTTTCCCTCTTATGGAGTTTCCATGCAAGGGGAAGCCGTAACTACTGAACTCCTGGCTGTCAAGCAGATTTCAAAGATTGCCAACTCCATGACTGCCAACTTCAAATTAGGGTTGCCAGATTTAAAATTGGCAAGGGCTCCTATATGTGTTGCCAAAGTGAAAACTGCAGGTGGCTCCTATGCTCATTAATATTTTTCTAGGAAAGGGAATTTCAGCAGGAGCTGCTTGTCACAAAACCAGGTAAGAAGCAACTCCTGCTGAAATTCCTGCTTCTATATAATTGTTAAAAGTACAGGAGCCTGTACAGAAAAATAGGCGTGCTCCATCTTCCATATGACATCCTTTCAAGTATTTAAGCATGGCTACCATGTCTCCTCTTAACCTTCCCATTAACATATCCATCTTCCTAAACTGCTCCTAGTAGAGCATGGTTCCAGACCTTTTTCCATTTTGGTTACCCTCCTATGAATGTGTGTTGCAGGTTGCCACCCAATATTCTTGAATTGTGGTGCCCAGAACTGGACACAGTATTATTCCAGGTGGGGTCTGACCAAAGCGGAACAGAGTGGGACTATCATTTCCCTGGACCTAGACACTGTACTGCTGTTGATGCAGCCCAGAATCACATTGGCTTTTTTAGCTGCTGCGTCACAAGAAGGGTAACATATTTTCCTGTCTGAAAATTAAGACACAAATCTTAGCTAAAGAAGCTGTTCCCATATCATGGTGTGGGGAAAGGGGGGGATTATTTCTTCTCATCTATTTAGGGAAATGGATTAGAAACCTTTAATCTAGCTTATTTGCTTTTAGCTAGAAGGTGAATGCAGAGCAGAGAGTGAGCAACAACTGGGCAGGAAGGGGGAAGCTAAATAAATACAAAGCCCTCCCCTAGATAATCTTTACAACTTACAGCAACAAATGAATGAAGCCTTATAATTGTAGCAAGCTGGTTCTTTTTGAGATCTGCAAACAACTCTTTCCTCTTTCCCTGTGGACACCTGACCGGAGAATTTGCACCTCTGCCTCCCTCTTGGAGATGAACCATGGAAACTGGAGACTCAGGGACTGCCTCTCCCATCAGCCCCAGCTAGCACAGCTACTTTTGATGGAAGATGGAAGTTGTAGTCCAGCAACATTTATCACAGACATTTGTGTTCTTTTTAAAGAAGGTGGGCAATCAACACCATCCAAAAGTGAGCACTGGTGGGTGATACTGTGGGACTCAGAGGCATCATCCTACCCCTTGCTTAGTTGTGAATAGTCATTAGTCTTTAACTTTCTATCCTAACTTTCTAGCCACAGCTCCATTCAGTTTCCAAAGGCAATTCAAAAGTAGTAAGAATTAGCATATCCCCCAACATTTCTTCTTCTAGTCTCTGGAAGAAAAAGTCATTTCTTCTTCCAGAGTCATTTCTCTAGTCTCTGGAGCAGTAGAGAACAAGCCTGCTCCCTCCTCAACATGACATCCCTTTTAAGTATTTGAAGGGATGTCATGTTGAGGAGGGAGCAGGCTTGTTCACCACCACTCCAGAGACCAGGACGAGGAGCAATAGATTCAAGGTGCAGGAAAAGAGATTCCACCTGAACCTCAGGAAGAAGTTCCTGATGGTCAGGGCTGCCCAGCAGTGGAAGATGCTGCCTCAAAGTGTGGTGGAGTCTCCTTCTTTGGAGGTTTTTAAGCAGAGGCTGGATGGCCATCTGCTGGGAATGCTTTGATGGGTGTTCCTGCATAGCAAGGGGTTGGACTGGATGGCCCCCTGGGGTATCTTCCAACTCTATGATTCTATGATTTCAGAAATAAAAAACAAAACATATGTGGCCAAGTGTTTTGAGCATGGTCAAGATGGGAAAAGTTAGGAATGGTGAAGAACACACAAGCTAGGAGAAAGGGCAGCAGTTTGCTTTCGCCTGACCCTGCTGGGAAGGGCAAGAGTCACTAGAAAAGACAATAATGCCTGGTACGGTAGGAGGCAGTAGGAAATGGCAGGTGGATAGATTCAGTCCATGAGGGTATGTCCCTGAATCTGAAAGACCTGAGCAGGGCCGGTGATGACATGGTGACTTAGAGGTTTCCATTCATACGGTCACCATAGGTCAAAGTCAACTTGATGGCAGCTAACAAGCACAATAAAGTGAGGGGGCACATTTCTGCCTCTTCTGGTCCTGTACTCCCATTGAATTAATGGAGTGCAACCTGCCTTTGTACTTTGAACTCAGTTTGCAGAAACAGTAGGAAGCTGAGACCAAGGCCATTTCCACACTAGCCTGTTATAGCGCTATGATTCCACTTTCAACATCCTATGGAATCCTGGGGTTTGCAGTCCCCTCCCGAAACTGCAAACCCCAGGATTCCATAGGATGTTGAAAGTGGAATCATAGCGCTATAACAGGCTAGTGCAGAAATGGCCCTAGTTGGAAAGCAAAAAAAGAAAGAAACTAGGACATTTTAGATGCAACTGAAAAAGTAAGATGACATAACACTAACTGGGACCGTTGCTCCAAATTGACTCAGTTGGAGTATGCATTGGGTTCAGACATAACCTGGGAGAAGAACTTTTGTGTAGTTACTATTATGACTGCAGGTCCCAGAATCCTCTAGCCAGCATGGGCACAATCTTAATGGCAGCCATTGGATCTCAGACAGACAACCTGCCTTGGGTGCATCTTTACAAGTGATGGAAGAATGGGGTACCTGTTTGCAAGCTGGTATCCCTCTTAAGTGGAGGATTTGGGGTCAGCAATAACGCAGTACATTGTTTTGCCTGTCTAAGGGAAAACACACATACAAATAAATGCATGAACACACACTCACACACACACACTTTTCTGTTTAAGTAAGAAAGCAAGGGAGGCAAAAGGGAAAGCCAACCTGTTTGGCTGCGGGCCATTTCACTAGGAGCAGCCAATACAAAACTCCTCCGTCCCCAGGAATCCCTCCCTACCTTGCAGATTTGGTTCCAGCTGTCAAAACTCGGGTCAATATATGTTAATGAGGCTTTGAAACTACCCAGCAGTGGGAGTCACTTTTTAGACTTCCTAAGACCTTCATAATTCACGGTTATTCTCCAGTGCTTTCCCCCTGGTGTTTTTAAGAGGAGAAAGAGAGAGAGAGAAATATATATAACGAGGGAAGGAGTGAAAAAAGAAGCTTAAATTATAAATGAGGGCTAAGTTTCGAGAACCTTTTGCAGAATGTTTGTTCAGGCAAATTAGCCAAAGCAAGGAAGACCGCTGGAAGGGACAGCAGGCACAGACCCAGCGGTGGGGGCCAATTTATATCCATCCATTGACGTATTTCTGGCATCCTGGGGTGGAAAGAACAATAAGAGTGGGCCGTGCTGAACATGATCTTGTTGCCCGCGCTGCAGAATCGCTGGGTGATCTTTAGAAAGTCATTATTTCACCTCCTCCCATTGATGGGACATGGAGATAACAATAGAACTTTGCATTGTATTGTAGCAGCAATGGTGTGGTGGAGTCTCCTCCTTCTTGGGAGGTTTTTAAGGAGAGGCTGGATGGCCATCTGTTGGGAATGCTTTGATGGGTGTTCCTGCATAGCAGGGGGTTGGACTCAATGGCCCCAGGGGTTTCTTCCAACTCTAGGATTCTATGATTTTGTGGTGCAGATGATGATCATTGAGGCTGATGGGGCCTCCTATTTTACATTTCTTGACTTCTTGCTTCATTGTTTTTGTTCCAGGATGCTGAGAAGACCCTTCCCAACGGCCAAACCCCAGAGACATGAGAGGGACAGGACTTACGGCAGCCAATGCAGGTGGAAAATGGAGAGCTCAAGACTCTGGCAGCATTTATATAAGAAGGACTTGTAAATTAGGCCCACAGTCGGGCAAAACTCTGAACCTAAATAACCAGAGGCCAGAATGGAAGGAAGCAGTTGTAGCCAACTGATTCCATCCGTGGATGCAGCCCAGCTAACTCCTGAATCCCTTTGTTCTTCGAACTCTTGACCCTCGCCCAGACTACTGACTTTGCCTACACATCCTGACAAAGCCAATGCAATTCTGAGTGGCATCAATAGGAGTACAGTGTCTGGATTGAGGAAAGTAGGGCTGTTTCCATACTGGACTGTTGTAGTGCTATAATTCCACTTTCAACATCCTATGGAATCCTGGGGTTTGCAGTTTAGGGAGGGGCCTTAAAAGTTTCCAAACCTCAAGGACCCCTCCCTAAACTGCAAACCCCAGGATTCCATAGGATGTTGAAAGTGGAATAATAGCGCTATAACAGTCCAGTGCAGAAATGGCCTAATAGTCTCACTCGATCTTGCTTTGGTCAGACCTCATCTGGAATAGCATGTCCAGTTCTGGGCACCACAGTTCAAGAAGGATAATTGGCAAGCTGGAATGTGTCCAGAGGAGGGCAACTAATTAGAAGGGGCCCCATAGACCATCAAGTCCAACCCCCCAGCCCCCGCTCAAGATGGTCAAAGATCTGGAAACTTCCAAACCCTGTGAGATATGGATTAGGGAGGTGGGTACGTTTAGCTTGGCAAAGAGAAGACCGAGAGGAGACATGACAGCCACCTTTAAAAACCTGAAGGAATATGCTATAGAAGGCGGATACAGCTAGTTTTCTGCTGCTGTAGAGAGCAAAAGACAAACTAATGGATTCAAATTACCAGGAAAGAGCTTCCATCTAAGCATTAGAAAAAACTTCTGGATTGTAAGTGCAGCTTGACAGTGGAATAGCTTGTCTCCAAGGGTGGGGACTCTCCTTCTTTGGAGAAGCAGAGATAGATGTGCACCTTTCAGGGATACTTTAGTTGTGCGTTCCGTGCATGGTAGGGAACTGGAACAGATGGCCATTTTCATCTTTTCCAGCCCCATAACTGTGCAATCTCCCTGCAACTGGGAATGGAGGCTGCCCAGGAATATCACATTTCCCTCAACCGGTAAATAGCTATGATTGCCTTCTCCATAAATACTTCTTCCTGAAACTCCAGGAGAGAACACACACATTCTTAACTGTCACGAACATGACCCCAGCTTACATCTTTGTCTGGCCATTTAAAACTGAGTCTGCCAAAGAAACCATTGAATTGGCAATATTTGTTTTATGTGCTATTTACACTGTTTTATTTGCGGCTTACTTGCACTCTCAAACTTCACTGAGAGTCAGAATATGAGCGTTTATTTGGAGCAAAGCAAGCAACACAACAACCTTCCTGAGAAGCTGCTGAGACTATTGCATATTGGGTGGCTACATATTTCACACTTTGTCATACAAATTTAGGCACACCTAGCAGCGATTGATGAAAGTAATGAATATCACATCGCACAAACAGTAGAGGCCGTTCCCAGCCCTTTTGTTATTTACGTATCTTTCATCCTTGAAGCAAAAACTAAGGTCCTATTCCTTATCTTGAATATTGCTTTTTCCCATTACACCTTCCTGATACTTTCATATTCTCCCTTTCAGTCTTCTCCCCACAGCCCAGACATATTGTACCAATGAACAATAAAGCGCTTAACCATTTAGTGCCCTGAATACCTTAGGAATTCCAACCTGATGCACCATTGCAATTAGCAATTGCCAATTGATACTTGGTAGTGCTGAGCAAACTGTAGCCATATCGAAGCTAGCAAAGCTATTCTACTGCATGCACTAATACACATCCAGCACACTTATGAGAGGAGCCACACACCCTGACAATTTGCTGCATATAGCCTTTTATTCCAATGAGCTCAGGACGGCACATTTCACACTCCACCGCAATTGCACAGGTAGAGGATATGGGAGAATATGAAAGTATTGGGAAGGTGTTATGGGAACTGGCAATCCTTAAGATAATGATTCAGGATGTTGGCCTCACTTCAAGGATAAAAAATATGTAAATACAGAGAGCTCTGTAAGGTAGATCAGACTGAGAATATGACTGGTCCAAAGTCATTCGGTGAGTTCTGCGGATCACTGAGAAATTGAACTACGCTTTCACAACATCCCAGCTCAACTCTATATCTCAGCACCACACTTGTTCTCACAACCAGCATCATTCAGCCAAAAACATAGGTCTAAACTTGTAGACTTGAACCAAACCAGATCACCATATATCGCTTAGACCACTGAGTGGGTGCCCAAATCTCTCTGTCCCCCGACTTGCAATCTTATAATCCCATAAGTAATCCAAAATGGTTCATGAGAACCAAGGCCATTTCTGCACGAGACTGTTATAGCGCGATGATTCCACTTTCAACATCCTATGGAACCCTGGGGTTTGCCGGCCGGTCCCTCCCGAAACTGCAAACCCCAGGATTCCAGAGGATGTTGAAAGTGGAATCATAGTGCTATAACAGTCTCGTGCGGAAATGGCCTAAGTGATGCCTGCCAACCAGGCTTCTGTTTCCGAGCTGACATCTTCTATGTCTTATTTAAACACAAGCTGACATTTTCCCATAAGCACTATTATTTTTCCCTTAATCAAATAAAGCACACATGAATGTTTACGCCGTTCTGCAGGCATGAAATACACATTTGTCTCCAGCAACAGGTAGGTTTTTTGCTTTGATGAGGCCATTGGAACAAAAAGGAATTAAGGTGAGATATATCTATATATGAGCAACAACATTTTTCTTCTACTAGAAAGTAGTATAAGAATAACGCAGGTGCAAAGTATATATTAGAATTTGGGCTATGCTGCAGACATTTCATTTGTGGTCAGAATTTATTTCACAATTGGCTCTCCACATTTGTGGATTTGACTTTCACTGATCTGATTATTTGTGAGTTCCTTCACTCCTGCCCTCCCCCACCTAAAGCACCTTTTCCAGGGGAATTTTCCCTCTTGGCAGCTCTGATCAGACCAGGCAACCCTTTTAAACCCCCTGTCCAATTTCTCCTCCATCAGCCTTGCCAGCCTAGGATGGATTGCAGCCCAATTTCTCTGCACCACAGACCCTCTCCCGATGCCCCCCACACACACACCCAAGGAAAGAGATGGGTGAGAGAGAGAGGAAATATAAGGATCCCATGCCAACCCACCTCCTTTCCCTCTCCTTTCCTTTCCTTCCTCTCTTAATTCTCCTCTCCTTCCTCCTGGTTTGGATACTGGGTGCCCACTCTCCTCTCCATGCCCCGGTCCCCTTCCCACACACACACACACACACACACACTTTTTAATATTTGCAATTTTTCCACTTTTGCAAGTGTCCTGCACCCCAATCCTAGAGAATGGTGAAGGCTGACTGTAGTTACTTATTTTTAGCTTTTTAAAAACAAAGTCCACCTTTCCTTCCATGAACTCAAAACAGTATACATGGCTTTCCTTCTCCCCTCTTTATCCTCATAAGATTCCTGCAAGGGGGTCAGACTGAAAGAGAATCATTGGCCCAAAATTCCCCAATGAAGGGTCTTTATCAACCTAAAAACAGCCTCCAAATCTTAAACTTTTCACCTACAACAGAACGCACAACATGGATGGTAATGCAGAGAGAAGACCCTACCACAAAACCAAGGCCATTTCCACACTACACTGTTATAGTGCTATTGTTCCACTTTGGACATCCTGTGGAATCCTGGGATTTGCAGTTTGGGGAGGGGCCTTTAGATTCTCAGCCAGAGAGCTCTTTGGTCTCATGAAGCTACAAATCCCAGAATTCCACAGAAGGTTGCAAATGGAATAATACCACTATAACGGTGTAGTGCGGAAATGGCCCAAATGCCAACTCTGTCCACACATCTTTTCTTGGAGCAACATTATAGGGGCCAATAAAATCACCCACAACGTCAGAAGTACATTTACTTGCTCTTCCTCCAATGTGATATATGTCAGTCCATGCCAGTATTGCCCCTTTACAGTTTGCATTGGACAGTCTCCATGCAAGATGGACAAAAATCTGACCTTAGAAATGACCATATCCCAAAACCAATTGCAGACCATTTTAACTTTACTGGACAAGCATACAGTAAGCGATGTGCAGGCTGCAGTCTTTGAACACAAACCACTCTACCATGCTGGCTGGCTATTTTTAGCAGTGCATGGTTCCCCCAGAACTCTCCTCCATTTCAAATAAGTGGAGCTGTTTTATTCTGATAAAACAGTGGTTCCTCAGACAGGATCTGGGAATGTTGGCCTGCGGGTCAAGCATCCAAACCATCAGCCTGTTGGCAAGTCCTCTTGGGCTTGAGATGTCATTTCCTCCCCAAGGAATCAGAGTGAACTAGAAAGGGGCCAGATTTGGCCCCAAGGCTTTGTCTTGCTGATCTCTACAGGGTGGGAACTGGGGATCTAATGAGATTCAACCTCCACTTGTTATGTTGGCACTGGACTATAACTCCGAAGACCAGGGCTCGATTCCCCACTCAGCCATGGAAACCCACTGGGCATGTATGTCACACACTCTCAGCCCTCAGAAAACTCTGGGGTAGCTTCACCTTAGGGTCACCTTACGGCTTGAAGGCACACCACCCCAAGAAGAAATTTCTTCCAGACTCTGTCAGTGGGCACCTGCCCCTCCGAAGTGACCAGTACACACCTGCCAGAAGGCACTGTTGTTGTTGTTTTGCACCCAAGTGCCAAGAAACACACTGGAAGAAAGAGCCTGTCCTTTGTGCCGCTACCTGGCTTTGCTGTCGGTTTCTATTTTACCGCTGGATGCACAAACTGGTGCTTCTTCCACCTGGCTGCCTCAGGTGAGCACGGCAACAAGGCTGAAAGATGGAGATACAACCGGACGGTTCCCGCTCTCCTTGGGGAAGCGGAGACAGAGCCATCGGCCATCGCGCCTAACTTGCTCCATCCAAGCATTCCCCCGGGAAAATCCCGGGAGACAGAGCCGGCAGGCAGGCGGGAAGGAAGGACAAGAGCGGGGGGGGGGGAATCACCATAAAAATTTACACATTTATGGCTGGCCTTTCCTTACTGGCCTTGCTAAAGTTCTCCTCATATGGAAAGGAATGGATTATTTTTCTGGAAGGCAGGATTGCCTGTTTTAGGGCTACCTCCTCTCTTTAATGTGAGGCAAGAAGCTCCCTTTCTTTAGCAAGGCGCTAGTCCTCAATAATTTCATCAGAAAAAAGCAGTTGTGAGGAAGGGGTTGAGAAAGGGGTGTCAGAGATGGAGCCTGCCCAAGAGGCAGACCTAAAAAATGCAAAACAAAAAAATGCAAAACAAAAAAAAGCTAAAAAAAATTGCTAGGGAGCACAGAACCCATGAAATTCTGGGCTGCATCAATAGGAGTACATTGTCGAGGTCAAGGGCTGTGATAATACTACTTTATTCTGCTTTGGTCAGACCTCACATGGACTCCTGTGTCCAGTTCTGGGCACCACAATTCGAGAAGTTGAAACATGTCCAGAGGAGGGTGACCAAAATGGTCAAAGGCCTGGGAACCACGAAGGAGCACCTTAGGAAGTTGGGGGTGTTTATCCTGGAGAAGTTGACATGATAGCCATGTTTAAACATTTAAAAGAATTCCATCTGGAAGGTGGGGCAAGCTTGTTTTCTGCTGCTCCAGAGACTAGGACACGGAGCAACGGCTTCAAGCTACAGGAAAAGAGAATTCCACTAAACATTAGGAAGAATTTCCTGATGGGAAGAGCAGTTTAACAGTGGAATCTGTTGCTGCCTTAGTGGAATGTGGTGGAGTTTCTCTCTTTGGAGGTTTTTAAACAGAGGTTGGATGGCCGTCTGTCAAAGGGAGGGCTTGGATGGTGTCTTCCTGCATGGCAGAAAGGGGATGGACTGGAAGGTCCTTGGGGTCTCTTCCAAATTTAGGATTCTATGATCCTACGAAATTGATTTTCCAAACCTTACACACCCAGCTCTGCACAGCAGCCTACCTTTTTGGCCTCTCTATGGAGCGGTGCTTTCGCAAACCAAATGAGTGCCCATATTTCCAAATGGATGCCCTGGGGCCATTGCGTAGTGCTTGGCTATGCAGCATCAAAAGGAACAAATGGGCCCTCCTGCTGTCTCAAGACATCCCATTTTGTCAAAAGTGAGCAATTTAGTGAAATACCTTCGCACAGCCCTTCTGTTTTTGCAGGTTGTTGTTGAATTGCTGCTGAACGATGTCCATCTTTTCAATTCAACATATGACCTTTCAGAAAGAATATTGGATGCTGTCTTATACAAAGCTGGTTTGACCAGACAATGAAGGCTGTTGGTTTAAATGTGGTGGGCCTAGGAGTGAATCTCCTCAGGGTTTTAATCCAGTTCTAGGAGTCTCCATAGACCACAAGCTGAACATGAGTCAGCAGTGTGATGCAGCAGCCAAGAAAGCCAATGCAATTCTCAGCTGCATCAATAGGAGTATGGTGTCTAGATCGAGGGAGGTACTGGTACCACTCTACTCTGCTCTGGTTAGACCCCATCTTGAATACTGTGTCCAGTTCTGGGCACCCCAATTCAAGAAGGACATGGTCAAGCTGGAGCAAGTCCAGAGGAGGGCGACCAAAATGGTGAGGGGCTTGGAAGCCATGAAGCCCTATGAGGATAGACTTAGAGAGCTGGGGATGTTTAGTCTGCAGAAGAAAAGGTTGAGAGGGGACATGACAGCCATGTTTAAATATTTGAAGGGATGTTGTGTTGAGGAGGGAGCTGGCTTGTTTTCTGCTGCTCCAGAGACCAGGACAAGGAGCAATGGATTCAAGCTGCAGGAAAGGAGATTCCACCTGAACCTCAGGAAGAACTTCCTGACAGTCAGGGCTATCCGGCAGTGGAATCTGTTGCCTCGGAGTGTAGTGGAGTCTCCTTCCTTGGAGGTTTTTAAGCAGCGGCAGGAGGGCCATCTGTCCAAGGGAGTGCTTTGAGGGTGTTCCTGCATGGCAGAAGGGGGTTGGACTGGATGGCCCCTGGGGTCTCTTCCAACTCTACATTTCTATCATCCTATGATTCTATAATTTTTAAAAGAGTTAGCCCTAAAACTGTTTCAGCACCATGGACAGCAGCCTTGGACCAAAATCTGAGGCGGCTTCTTTGCGCCCCGACTCAGATGCCACTCCACGCTTTCTGTGCCAACCAGCAGCAGATCTCTTGGACTTCAGGCAACCAGAAGCTAGAGGTTCAAGCCAGGACTATTTGCCTACAAAACAAGGAAACTTCTGCTGTATCAGCAGCCAGCAGGCTGTAAGGATCCAAGCGCTGCTTTTGTTCCTTCCCTTGCCCCAGAACCTGATATTAAACCACCAAACCACTCTCAAAAGATGAAACCAGAAGTGTTCAGAGGTCCATTTCTGGCTTTCTGAAAAAGTCGGCACCATTTTTCTTTCTTTTGAAGGGGGGTGGTTGGGATTTAATGTCCTTTATGGTCTTTCCCAGCTCTATGATTCTATGAAATCCAGGTTGAGGAGTATTGTTGTTGTTATTAATTTTTATTTTTTATTATTATTATTAATCTTTATTATTATTAATCTTCCAGCAGGCCTACCTAGTCTATCTTTATTTGTACTTTTAATTGTACTTTTAATTATGATATATTTTAAATGGTTTTGTATTTTAATGTATTTTAACCACAATCTGCTTTTAATTGTATCTACGTTGTACCTTGCACCTTAGGGAGAGGTGGATAACAAATGAAAACATGATGATGATGATGGTGATGATGATGATGATGATGATGATTTAACACACACACACTTTTTCCCCAGGTTGGCACTCAAAGTGGCTTCCAATTGAAAGACATAGTTAAAGTCCATAAATACAGAAGTTAAATCATGGTTAAACAAACAGAAAAGAATTAAAGCAATGTTTGAAAACATAAGTATTCCTTATCTGGAAATCCAAAGTCCAAAAACATGCAAATACTGCAACTTTTTTGCTGCCAGCAGCTGCTTCCAGCTTTGGGGAGGTGAGTCCTGAATCCTCATCTCTCAGATCCTCAGTCCTCTTGGCCTCATGTCTCCTGCACTACACAAGCTGACAACATACAAGACACGAAGCCAGAGAGAGATCGGAGGATGTGTGGAATGGCCGTAATCCAAGCATCGGTTCGGCATGAGTATTCCAAAATCCAAAAAAATCCAAAACACCTCCCAAGCATTTTGGATAAGGGGTGCTCAGCCAGTAGAAGCCAGGCAGGTGGGAAGTAATGAGCAGATTCGGGGGGCCATATGCATGGGTGAGGGACCCCATGCAACCAATACACATCCACCAAAAGTTGGGGAAGTCTAAGATGCTGGCATTGCAAAGCAAAGTGGCTGGGGAAGCGGTGAGCATAGGTCAGTATTCTTTCTCCTTCCAGATGTGTTGGACTACAAGCCCTATCATCCCCAGTCCCTATGTCCAGAAGCCTGTGCACCATTTGGGGGCAACCCAGTTGAGGAAGGCTAACCACCCGCTTCAAATCCTCTATACAATTTCTCTTCTCCCTCTGTCAAACATTTCTAGCTCTACTGGTATTTGAAAGTGATGCATCTTATGGCTCACACTTATCACATCCAATTATCATGCTGGCTTATCATGCTTTTATCATGTGTAGTTTGTCTCTGATCCTGCCCAGCTCCAATAAAACAAGACCCCGCATGACTTCCTATGAGCCTCTCCTGGGACTGATCTCATTCACCCCATGTCACAAAACCCCTTGTGGTACTATGGGAGGTTAGACTCCACCATTTCCCTGGGGTTGGCCTCCTGCCCCATGCAAACTCTCCTGGGATCCTAATTAGGAATTCCAGCAACCTCCGGTTTCTGCTTTGCAAACAAATGTCCCATCTAGACACAACCTGCTTTATCTCTGGCTAACCAACTCTGCCATTTGCACTCCGCTTTTGCCATCTACTGGAGGAATTGGACATTGCAATACAATTTGTGCAGAAGGCTGTCCCATAAAAATGGTGGGGGGATGGAGATGTTTGGGGATGACTCCCCAAGGCACCTTTGGGAACAATTTCCCCTTGGCAGAATGCACCCCTTTGGACTGAATCTGGTGCTGAATCCAAACAAGGGCAAATGTTTGTTCCCAAATTTTTGGGGGGATGTGGGACAGCAGCAAAAAAAAAGCAGGGGGAGAACCAACTTTTCATTGCATTTATTTAAATACTTGCCTCTAATCTTACATAACAAGGATGAAAAAAAAAGCAAATTAGACCAGTTTTAAAACGAGTTATACTGGTACAAATTAATCTGACCCAGCTAAAAAGCACATTGAACCATTTAGCACAAATTAAAATGGTTCCAAAATTGTGCATAAGAACAAATCTAGGCAATATCATTAGACTACAAAGGCACTGGGACATGCAACATCAGAGTATCATCAAAATGGCAAAAATTATGAATGAGGAAAAACGTACAAGCTGGGGGGGGTCTGGCGCAGTTTGCTTTTGCCTGAGTCTTCTGGGAAGGCTGAGTTAACTGTGTGCAAATACTTTTTGTACTTCCAATTCATTTGGCAGCAATTGGAATAAATTGTGGAATAGGGTTGGGCTGGATGGTCCTTGGGGTCTCTTCCAATTCTATGATTACATTTATAGCCCACTTTTTTGCAAAACTGAGAACTAAGCCCATTTCCACACGACATCGCCGCACCATTTCTGCAATGGGATGGCAGCGGTTGGCAGGTTCCGCTTCTGCACAACATTGTCGCTGTCCTGTCACCATCTTGTCATGAAGCGTCGTGCTCACATAGTATTTGAAAAATGGGGGGAAATCCATTATACCCTTCCCATCATGTGGTGCTCCCGTACTTACCTTTGTGTGGAAGCCACGGCTGCGTGATTGCAATGCTTTCTTCCCCAGAGCAGCAATGGCGAATGCCCTTGGGCCCCAATTCCGGGAGAAAGACGGCCTACAAATACAATTAATTAATTAATTAATTAAGTGCCCAGGTGAACTGCAGAAGGAAGGGGCAGGACTATCCCGCCCCCTTCTTCAGGAAGCGAGCAGGTGTGGAGGGGAGCATTGCTGATGCACTGGACTCAGATTTGCAACGCAATGACGCGGAAGAGCGCCGTCATGCAAAAAGGGCTTTTAAAAAACACATGCCAAAAGTGACTATTAATAACATTAAACTATTTAAAGTACTAAAACAATTACACCTCAGTAAAAGAACAAAATACAGTTTAAAAGATTTAAAACTCTTTTAAAAAACAATTAAACCAATCACCCCCAGCCCATTTTTTTCAAAAAAATGTTCTTTTAAAAGCCTGCCCGAATAAAAAGGTTTCAGCCACACACACAAAAGAAACCCAGAGGCAGATTTCTATCTGGTTTTTTTTTAAAGAAACTTTTTTTTCTTTTTTTTAGAGAAACAGATTAAATATTTAAAAAATAGACTGGAAACAAAAGCCAAAAATTCATAGAGCCCCAAACAACCAGCTTCAAATGTGTAATTTGAAGAGCTATAAAAGAGCGGCCATTTGATCAGTGAAAGTGAAATATTTATCCGTAAGACCTTCCACAAATTAAGATGAGAGCTCGGAGAGCTATAAAGTTGACTTTTCCCATCGGAGCACAAAATGAATGGACGCTACACAGAAGGATAGCTTGTCTCCCTTTGATTGTTCCTCCTGCCTTAAACTTGCAACCCGTAAGTCTTCCTGACAATGCAAACTCTTGACTGCCCCAAAGGCGGTCAGAAAGTCTCATCAGGTTCCCAATGAAAAATGACTCCTGGATGCACCACGAGGCAAAGAAAAACCATTAAAGGGTTGCAGAGGACCTGTGTGGACACCCATGCAAACCCACTTCCGATGGTTTCTTAATTGTTTGCCCCATTATTCTGTTAATTTTGTTAAGCACTTCCACCCCAATCCCATTCACTTTAGGACAATGCCACCAGAGATGGCAATAGGTTTTGCAAACAGTCTTCAGGGCTATTTGGAGTTAACGTAGTTAAGTCCTGCAAAAATTTCCCAAGGTGTAAATTAGAGCAATGCATACTTCCAATGTACACCTGCAAGGGGAAGCACCCAGCTGAACATTTAAGACATCAAAAATAACGGGCATTTCCGCACGAGACTGTTATAGCGCTTTGATTCCACTTTCAACCTCCTCTGGAATCCTGGGGTTTGCAGTTTCGGGAGGGGCCGACCGGCAGGGATTCCAGAGAAGGCTGAAAGTGGAATCATCGCTCTATAACAAGCTAGTGTGGAAATGGCTAGAGAGCAAGGAGGAATAAAAACTGGACACAGCAGATTATTTTAGCTACCATTGTTTTCATCATATTACATTACAGTTTAGGGAAAACAGCTATTAAGTATTATTAAGTAATTTAAACAATATTACTACCTACCTAATTTGCAGTTGCAGAGTTATCTCTTGTCTTTTCTCTCCCCTCCTGAGCCTATAACGATACATTTGTTTATATAACGATTGATCAGCGAGTATTCAATGTTAAAAGTCATTGCATATATATAATACTACCGTTAAAACTATAGTATTTTAAGTATACTATAGTTAAAAGTCATTGCGTATGTATAATACTACAGTTAAAACAATGGTATTTTAAGTATACTATAGTTAAAAGTCATTGCGTATGCATAATACTGTCGTTAAAACAATGGTATTTTAAGTATACAATAGTTAAAAGTCATTGCGTATGTATAATACTAAATTTAAACAAAACAAAAAAAAACGGACCCAGATGAAAAGTCCAGTGTTTTTTTTGCAAAATTCCCTTCTGAGGGAGTTCTGGGGTCCGGTGTCCGGAGTCTTGCTCCTCTCAGAGGCTTCGAGGAATGGAAATGGTGGGTGGGTGGCCTATTGCTGTTTTAATTTTTTAATTTTTTATGATAATATAGCAAGAAGAGGCGTAGGGGCCATAAAAGGTAGCACATAGGTAGCGTCTTGGGGATCCTGACCTGAGGGAAAAGGCCGACGGTTCCCTTTGGCTTGGGCCGTGGGGCTGAGGCGGCCGGGAGAGAACTGACCGGACTCCTGTCCTCTTCAGGGTGGGAATTTCCGCAGGTGTTGCTCCTTACCTGGGAGAAACCACAGCTGCTGCCATTCTCCTCCTCCGCTGGCAGCTCTGGGCCTTGAGAGGATGCGAGGGAGCCATTTTGAGAGGCCCCTCCGCATGAGCCCCGTTGTAGCCCCTCCATACCATGGTTGCCCACTTTCAAAGCTGGACCGTGTCCACGAGAGAAGGACCGAAAGGGCCGGAAACCATGAAGCCCTCTGAGAGAACTGGGTGCCTTTCGCCTGGAGAAGAGAAGCTCTATGAGGGAACATGGCAGCTATGTTTAAATATTTGAAGGGGTGTCATCTAGAACAGTGGTTCTCAACCTGGGGGTCGGGACCCCTTTGGGGGTCGCATGACCCTTTCAAAGGGGTCGCCTAAGACCTCGCTTCAAACCCTTCTCAGGTTGAGCTTCTGACACTATGATAATGGTTGGAGGTCACCACAACATGAGAAACTGTATTAAAGGGTCACGGCGTTAGGAAGGTTGAGAACCACTGATCTAGAAGATGGCACAAGCCTGTTTTCTGATGCTCCGGAGATGAGGACGTGGAGCAGTGGCTTCCGACTTTGGGAAAACAGAGTCCCTCTAAGCATTAAGAGCACTTCTGCTGCCTGGGACCGTTGTGGAGTCTCCTTCTCTGGGTGTTTTTCCAACAGAGGCTGGGTGGCCGTCTGTCAAAGGGAGGACTTTGATTGTATATTCCTTCATAGCAGAAGGAGGTTGGACTGGATGGCCCTTGGAGGTCTCTTCCAACTCTACGATTCTCTTGTTCTTAAACAGAGGAGCCCTGGAATTTATGTACTCAGGTGAGGAAAAGCTGAAAAGAGTAGGAAAAAAGAAAGAAACCAAATGAGCCAATTTGGAAAGGCAAGGTTCTGCCCCGTTCTCTTCTTTCCCTTAACTGAGCTGAACAAGTTTTGGAGTCAGGTGTGTGGAGTCCCCGTGCCTTCTTTTAATACAGAATCACTCCTCTCAGAGGCTTCCAGAAATGGAAATGGCGTGTCGGCAGTGTGTTGTTGTTGTTTCCCATTTGTTGGTTTGTTTTACTATCATGTAGGCACAGAACTGACCGGACTCCTGTCCTTTTCAGGGCGGGAATTTCTGTAGGTGTTGCTCGTTGTAGCCCCTCTGACCCCTCCCAAAACTGCAAACCCCAGGATTCCAGAGGAGGTTGAAAGTGGAATCATGGCGCTATAACAGGCTACTGAGGAAATGGCCACGTTCGGGGAATATTTTGGCTTTGCTGATGGAAAAAGGAGTCAGTCTAAAAACAGCTTAACTGAGCAAATCCAGCCAAGTTCCCAGCCTGGGGCTCACCAAAATTCACACTGCCACCCATCTCTTCCAAAAGTGGCTGGCCACGCAATTCTTCCCCAAAACAAGAACTGTTTTCATCCGTTCAGGGAACTGGCCCTCTTAGCTTGGAGCAACGTGAAGGAGACCCCATCCAATCTCCCTTCACCCTGATGGAGGTTGCATTTCACATCATCCTTTTTTTTCTCAGCCACAAACAACGTAGGTCTTCTGAAGTGGGTGGGAAATAGGATGGAGGATCTTTTGGCTTCGTCTTCTCACCAACAAACGTGCAGAGATAAGTGAGAAACAGATGAATAGATAGAATCACAGAGTTGGAAGGGGCTACAAGGGCCATCTAATCCAATCCCCTGCCATGCAGGAACATACAGCTAAAGCGCTCCTGAAAGATGCTCATCCAACATCTGTTGGATCACCAAAGAAGGAGAAACTGCTCCACTCCACTACCAACCTGGTAATCTATCCCACTGTCAAAAAATCATAGAAATCATAGAAATGTAGAGTTGGAAGAGACCACATGGGACCATCCAGTCCAACCCCCTGCCATGCAGGAACACCCTCAAAGCATTCCCAACAGATGGCCATCCAGCCTCTGCTTAAAAACCTCCAAAGTAGGAGGAGACTCCACCATTAAGGCAGCAATATCTTCCACTGCCAGACAGCTCTGGCTGTCAGGAAGTTCTTCCTGAGGTTCAGGTGGAATCTCCTTTCCTGCAGCTTGAATCCATTGCTCTGTATCCTAGTCTCTGGAGCAGCGGAGAACAAGCCCTCTCCATCCTCTCCATGGCAAAGAGCCTTTACAGTAAAGAATTTCTTCCTAATGTTTAGGTGGAGTCTCTTTTCTTGTAATTTGAATCTATTGGTTTGTGTTCCAGTCTCTGGAGCAGCAGAAAACAAGCTTCCTCCATCTTCTACACGATGCTTCTTCAGGTATGTCAATATGGCTCACATACCACTTTTCAGTCTTCTCCAGACTAAACCTATGCAAGTCTGCAAGCTGTTCCTCATAAGGCTTCATCTCCTGACCTCTGACTATCTTTGCTGCCCTCTGGACACATTTCAACTTGCCAATATCCAGCTGTGATGCCCAGAACTGGACACAGGGATTCCAGGTGAGGCCTGACCAAAGCAGAATAGGGGGCACTACTATTTCCCTCCATTTGGGCACTATACCTTTCTTGATGTGACCAAGAATTGGAGGTATGCCACCTTCGTCTAGTGTGTTTGTGTACATTCTAGAAACATATAAAATGGGTTCTGTGCATTTTTCAAGTGAATATTATGGAGCACATGTGTTTTTTCTTTTCATCTAAAATATTGTAAGCCTAGAAACTGACAGATTGATGCCCATGCATTGCATCCATTCCTGTTTTCAGTCCAAGGGCATTCCTTCCAACTGTCCCAGTTTAGCAAAGACAATCCCAATGAATCCTCTGCCATGCCACTTTTTCAGCTGCTTTTAAAAGGTTTCTTTCTCCTCCACTGCTAATAAACTGTCTGGGTTTCTCCCTTCTCCTCCAACTTTCACCCTGGCTTACTTTGATTGCCGCAAACTTAGGTCAAAGTGCAAAAGCAGTTTGTGTGCAGTTAACTTGGTAGGAAGAGAGGCCTTTCCCAGAAAATGTAGGCAAAAGCAAACTACTGCAGCCTCTCCCAGTGTGTGTGTGCTTCTGCATTAATAACTTTTTACTATCTTGACTACACATTCGCATTGCTTTGCCACACATTACTTCGTTTGCATCTGTGAAATGTTGGATGGTCTGCCAGAAATACAGGCTAGATAAATCAGTATATTAATAAAAAGTATTAAAAGGACCATCCCTTACATCCCTAGTTTGCTTCTGGTTAGAAGCAAAATATCTGTCACAAGGAATGAAACCCATAGGTCAGGGTTTGTTGTATACTTCATATTCCTTGGTCCTAATTTGCTACCTTCATTCTAGAAACTTTTCCATCTCTGTCCACAAGATGGAACCAAGGGGAAAGAAGAATGGTTGATGTGAGAGTCCATCAGAAAAGGGGGAGAGAAATTTGAGTCTCTGGAGACTGCGGCTGAAGAAAAATCATTCCAGCTGCTCCTCTGAGACTGAGCATGGCGGCTCTTCTCTGGTCCCTCTCTTTGGTCTCCCTGGCCCTGCGCCTCGCTCGAGGGGGCATGGATACCTGCTACGATGCGCAAGGGAAGGCACAGCGTTGCATGCCTGTCTTTGAGAATGCCGCCTTCGGGAGGCAGGTGGAGGTGTCGAACACGTGTGGCTCCCCGCCGGAGGATTACTGCTTCCAGATGGGCACCAGGGACTCCAGCACGCTGTGCCACCGCTGCGACGCCAGCGACAGTTTGCTCCACCACAATGCCACCTACCTGACAGACTTCCACAGCCAGGAGGAGCCAACCTGGTGGCAAAGCCAGTCCATGGCCTTTGGGGTTCAGTACCC
Source organism: Ctenosaura bakeri (assembly GCA_948474755.1). Lineage (NCBI taxonomy): Eukaryota > Metazoa > Chordata > Lepidosauria > Squamata > Iguanidae > Ctenosaura > Ctenosaura bakeri. The sequence goes on from CAOLHI010001134.1 coordinate 207,271, forward strand.
CAGTTCTGTCAACATCACCCTCCACCTGGGTAAGTGGGACAGATTGGATTTGGATGGCGTCGCACCACTGCCAACTGGCGTTAAAGAAATTGTATCTCAAAATGCTTTCTTTGGGTTTCTGGTGGTTTGACAGGGAATCCCAGGGACAGGGTCAGATTTCTCCTGGGAAGAGAGTATTAGATGCATATGGTGCCTTTTGTAATAATATATATGTAAAGCATATAGGGTGAGAAGATGGAAAGTAAGCAGATGGGTTTTATCTGGATGGGGGAGGCTTACATTCAATTGCCAATGCTCTTGTAACTGCCCATTTGGACTAGAGCAATTCGTGCCAGCATGGTTTGGTGATCTGAGTGTTGGACCACAACTGAGACCAGGGCTCAGTTTCCCAGTCAGCCACGAAAACCCACCGGTTGGCCTTGGGTGTATCACACACGCTCAGCCCCTGGAAAACACTGTGACAGGGTCACCATAAGTTGGAAAGAACTCGAAGGCACACAATAACAAATAGTCATGGCACTTTTGAGAAAAGTTCAGGAACTAAAGTTTGATTCACATTATAGATTCCAAAATCTTAGCTGGTTAGCTGGAACCAGGAGGTTTCTCAGTTACAACGCTTCTGAGTACATGCCCCTCCAGCTCTCCAAATTTGTCAAAGGCAGTCCTGATTAATCTTCTCTTGTCCCACTTTTTCCAACGTTTCCAATGTTTTCTTTCCTTCCCTCACTCTTCCCTTTTGTCCTCAGCTAACTTCAGGTGCTGCAAACTAAGTCCAAAGTGCCAAAGTAGATTCTGCACCATCGACTCAGAGGAGAGGGCAGAATCTTGCCTTTCCAGTAGGTTTGGGCAAAAGCAATCTCCCACTTGTGCGTTCTTCCTCATCCATAACTCTTCCTCATCCATAACTCTTACCAGCTTTGCTCCACTCTTTCCATCTTTGCTCCACTCTGATGTTGCTTTGCCCCATGTATCCCAGTTTTCATCTGTGAAATGTTGCCTCTTAACCTTAAGAGACAACATAATAGTCATGTTTAAATATTTGAAGATGTGTCATATGGAGGACGGAGCCGGTCCTGGTCCAGAAACCAGGATGTGGAGCCATGGCTTCAAACTCCAGGAAAAGAGGTTCCACCTAAACACGAGGAAGAACTTCCTGATGGTGAAAACAGTTCAATATGCTGCCTCGGAGTCGGGTGACTGTTTTGGTGACTCTGATAATTACAGGGAGGTATGTTTTGTGCCACGGGCTAGCAGCTTGTAGCATTCAGATTTTTTAAAAGATTTAATATTTATTAATTTTAGTACAGAGATACAAATAGACTCATTCACAACTACAGAGGAAAAAAAGAAAAGGGAATATATATAAGCAATATATATGCATAACTGAAACTAAATTGAACTAAACTAAAAATATTTCCGCATGACACTCTTATAGCGCGATGATTCCACTTTCAACCTCATATGGAATCCTGGGGTTTGCAGTTCCGGGAGGGGCCGGCCGGCCCAGGATTCCATAGGAGGTTGAAAGTGGAATCATCATGCTATAAGAGTGTCGTGTGGAAAAGCTGTAAGACTTAACAGCTGTAAGACTGTTACACCAAGCTTAACCTAACTACACTAACTAAATCAACAGAGAGCTCTGGTTTTTAAAGTGACTAAAATGAGCCAAATACTTTTGAATGAGCCAAATACTTTTGAATAAGACTTCATTTTTTTAAAAAAAGGAATTGCAACGGCAGCTAGCTACTTGTGAGTGGTGTGCTGGAAGTGAAAGTTTAAAAAGTCTCATTCCTCGCTCTGGCCAGTAGCCTCCTCTCCATTTCCAAGGAAGGCATCATCCGAACGTCTCCGCTGTTGCTTGTGGGCGACATTTCCGGAGCCGTTGGTGTTTCCAGTGGAACTCGACCAGCAAAATTGGGAGGAAGAAGGGCAGGAGGTTCCGGCGGCAGCCACCACGTCCCAGGGGAAGTTTGGGGAGGCGATGGAGACTCTCCAGGCCAAGAGAGCTTGGAAGGACCCGTCTCTGAGCGAAGGTCGTTTCTTTCCCAGCTCCCTGTGACTCCACAGACATCTGTTCCAAATTGACAGGAAGCTCGGAGGGGGCTTCCTGTTTGGGATGCAAGAACGAGAGCTGGAGTCTGTCTAGTCCCAGACTCAAAAAACCCAGAATTCCTTCCCCCGACAGATATACCACCATGGCCCCGTCTCTCTCCTTTGGCATCGGCCCCTGCCTGAGTGGAAGCCCAGAACGCAGGCGCTCCGGAAACCTCCAGCCGTGACTTTAGGGGGAGATGTAGCATTTCTTACGTACCTGCTGAGAACCATCCCCTATTGTTGTAATGATGCCTTCATTAGGCCAGCCCCAAAAAAAAGGCCATCAAAAAGCATGCAAGCAAGAGATTTCCCACAGCTCTCTTCAACAGGGAAGATGTTAGAAAATGACAGGTCAGGATGGTGGAAGTGGGAGAACTTGAAGTCACTGAGGCCATTTCTGCACTAGACTGTTATAGTGCTATTATTCTACTTTCACTGGGGCCCAGGATTCCATAGGGTGTTGAAAGTGTAATAATAGCACTATAACAGTCTAGTGCAGAAAGGTCCCTACAAGACACGGGCCATTTCCGCACTTCACTCTTACAGCACGATGATTCCACTTTCAACATCCTCTGGAATCCTGGGGTTTGCAGTTCCAGCCGGCCCCTCCCAAAACTGCAAACCCCAGGATTCCAGAGGATGTTGAAAGTGGAATCATCGCACTGTAACAGGCTCGTGTGGAAATGCCCCTGGACATAATGAAGAAGCTTTTGTAGACTTCCAAATGCGGCTTATTGGGAAATGGGATCGGGTTTCACTCCAAGCAGCCCCTGGCTTGCTGCTGCAGACAGGAGTGGCTATAACGTTTGATTCCCCATTTGGAAAAAGCAAAACTCCCAAGTGTGCTAGACACAGTGGTCCAAATAAGGTCCAACCAAAGCAGAACAGAGTAGTATTGTTACTGCCCTTGATCTAAACCAGGTGGAAGCTCTTCCTAGCATTTAGGTGGACTCTCTTTTCCTGAAGCCATTGCTCCACGTCCCAGTCTGTGGAATAGCAGAAAACAAGCTTGCCCCATCTTCCGTGGGACATCTCTTCAACTATTTAAACATGGCTTTGATATCACCTCTTAACCTTCTCTTCTCCAGGTGAAACACACCCAGCTCCCTAAGCTGTTCCTCAGAGGGCTTCATGGTTTCCAGGCCTTCTACCATTTCCTTCTCCTCTGGACATGTTCCAGCTTGCCAATATCCCTCTTAAACTATGGTGTCCAGAACTGAACACAAGATTGCTCCAGATGGGGTTTGACCAAAGCAGAATGGGGGGTGGTACTATTACTTCCCTGGACCCCAGAATCATATTGGGTTTTTGAGCTGCTGCATCACACTGCTGGCTCATGTTCAGCTTGTGGTCTCCTGAGTCTCCTAGGTTCCTTTCACATGTGCTATGGTCAGGCCAGGTGTCCCCATCTTATGTCTGTGTATCTATGTAGAATGATGGAACAATTCTCACCCAACTGACAACTATCACGCACACCTCCTCAGAGCTGTCCAGAAGGTGGCTTCTTCTTGCTTTTTGAATGGAAAGCCTTAGCAAATATTAGCAAACTTTCTTGTGGTAGCTCTTGGGTAGCTCAACATGTGTCTCAATTCACACCCACCCCGACTGTGTTCTTTGCCATACCATCCAGCACCTTCGCAGATGCTGCTCATATGGGTGCAATTAAATCTTTGGAGCATCTCTTTTTTCAGCCCAGAAAAGTCACTGTTTTCCAACATTCTGGATTCATTACTGTGTCTATCCTCTAAAACGAAGTGAGCTAATTGCATTACATTTTTCGTTGTAAATAATTTTGTGACGCAAGAGCGAGCTTTTCCTATTGGATTCCTTCCCTTGATTCTGACAAATAACTATTTTGAGGTCGGTGACTTTAAAAACAAGCTGCTAATGCTGGATTGGTCAAACCTCTCCCACTCCTCCTAAGACCTAAAGAATCTCTCTCTTCTCATTATCAAAATGGGAGCTTGAGAACATACATTTTCCTGAAACACCCAGAAGATCCCAACCAACATGGCTGGGAGTTATAGACTAAAAAGTAACTTTTCTCAGCTCTGGTTGAAGCAAGCATGGTGTCTCCTTTATTTTTCCAACCCAAAATAGTTTGCAGGGCATATGGTGACCCAATTTTGAGGAATGTGTCTAGCAGGCACCGTGGCGTCAGGCAGAACCCCCAGGCGACTGCTGGTACTCCAGTAGGGTTGCCAAGTATCAAGGCCTGACCCTGAGTCTCTGGTTGTTCTGGGTCTCCTCCAGGTGTGAGAAAAGGGTGCAAATTCTCCAGCTTTTGGGGTTGGCCAAAAGGAATGGGCTGGGTGCAAATCTCCAGTTAATATTTCCAGCTTGCTACAGTTTACAAAGTTCTTTTATTTGTTGCACCATACAAAGACTCTCCAGGAGACTTGTGTACAAGAATAGAATCATAGAATCAGAAGAGACCCCAGGGGCCATCCAGTCAAACCCCCTTCTGCCATGCAGGAACCCATATCAAAGCATTCCCAACAGATGGCCACCCAGCCTCTGCTTAAAAGCCTCCAAAGAAGGAGGAGACTCCACCACCCTCCATGGAGGCATCAGCATCTTCCACTGCCGGACAGCTCTAACCATCAGGAAGTTCTTTCGGAGGTTCAAGTGGAATCTCCTTTCCTGCAGCTTGAATCCATTGCTCCTTGTCCTGGTCTCTGGAACAGGAGTTCCCTATTATCCATGGTTTTGCTTACTGTCATTTCAGTTACCTGTGGTCAGCCTCTTCCTTCACCTTTCTCTCTCCCACCTTTTGCCCCAATGCTTCCCCAGCGTCTGGGCTATGGCACCACACAGCCTGCTCCAGGTCCTGCCACCCACACCTGGCCTGCCCACCGGTCCCCCACGTTACCCATCCCTCCACCATCACCACCTGTCAGGATGCTTTGATCCTGCTATGCTTTGCTTTAATTCTTTCATGCCTTGAACCTGTCTTTAGTGTCTGCAATCTATGGCCATTTCCGCACTAGGCTGTTATAGCGCGATGATTCCACTTTCAACACCCTCTGGAATCCCGGGGTTTGCAGTTTTGGGAGGGGCCGGCCAGCCCCAAGATTCCAGAGGATGTTGAAAGTGGAATCATCACGCTGTAACAGCCTAGTGCGGAAATGGCCTATATCAGGGCTTTCCAAATGGTGTGCTGTGACACATTAGTGTGTTGCCTGAAGTGTAGGTGTGTCACCTACAATCTTGGAAATGTATGTTATTATTTATAAATCATGTATTTTAAAAAATATATGAAAAGTTTCCATGAGATGTGTTGTGTCCCCATACATTTTGTTTCTACAATTTATTGTATGTGTCTGCATCTCTTGTAAGGGATTAGTTTAACCTCCGGTTTGCTAGTAAAACTGGATTATTGCATCACAAAATGATGCATGTCTAAAAAAGTGTGTCACCAACGTGAAAAGTTTGGAAAGCTCTGATCTATTTTGCAATAGATTCCTAGGGCAAAGCTTGCTAGGGCTAAAATATATCTGCTTCCAATTGACAATGGTAACAATATATATGCCTTTAAAATTTGTAATATCAATTAGGCTCTGAATGGGCAATTTGCTTAATTGTTCAGCCATTTTAAAGCATTTTTACTAATGCCTATGCTTATGTATGCATTTTATATGGTGTATTTGTTTTCCCCCATCAAAGAAAGCTTATTTGTACATCTTTTTTAATGCATGTGTTTTTTCTTTTTTGGAGACTTTTTTAGCCACTCACAATTTGAAATATGCACATTTTATTTCTGCAAAAATATCCCAAATGGTCAAATTCTTGAAGCTAGGTACCATCCCTGGGAATCTCAGAAGGTGGTGGAAGACAGCTTTTGTCAAGAGTGTAGAATTCAGTAAAGTTCTTTCCCATCCTTTGCCTTGCTAAGTTAGCTCCAAACATTGGCTTAGCCCAGCATTCTCGTTCCAACGGCACAGCAGCGTTGGATAGTGGTTTGAGCATTGGACTAGGACCTTGGAGACCAAGCTTCAATTCTCTGACCAGGCATGGAAACCTGTTGGGTGACCCTGGACGTGTCACACACTCTCAGCCCCCCGAAGAGCCCCCAATAGGTTCACCTGACGGTCGCCATAAATCGGAAACGACATACAACAAAAACAACGCAACAGCAAATCCCTGAAGGACCAGCAATTGCCTCCCTTGACCTGCCCAGTCTGATCCTTTAAAAATTACAGAAAAACCACTGTTTCAAAGCATAATGATATTATGATAGATTAATCCGTTTTGGCTGCCTTTTAGATGTCTCTTTGGCACAGACCGGGCCCAGTGCAGCCGTGGAGGCGTAATGCTTTCCTTGGATCAGTGGAATTTGTTTGTTGATCTAGGGAGGAAAACTGAGTAGAGGAAATAAACAGTCTAATTTAGACTGAAAAAGACAGAGGGGAAAGGAAAACGGTCTGGTTTTTATTTCAAGAACAGTAGATGAGCTCCCAGCAGAGATGCTCACAAAAGAATCAGAGCAACGCTCACCTAAAAAGGAGACATTTTTGGAAAAATCCAAGTGGGACCTGCAACAAAACGTTGCAGCATGAACTGCTTCCTGTTCTATTCCCCCACTGTTTTGCTGTCCCCACCCAGCATGTTGTGCCTGTTACGTCCTTAACTGAGGGCTTCTCAGACAAGGAAAAGCAAAAGGAGAGCCCAGAAAACAGGCTTCTGCTGCACCTAAAGGCAGTCCTTTCATGGCACTGGCAAAAGCAGAGCCCAAACCATCCCAGGCAGCTCCTGCAGAGGATAGAATCCGGGGCCATTTCCACACTAGATTGTTATAGTGCTATGATTCCACTTTCAACATCCCATGGAATTCTGGGGTTTGCAGTTTCTGGCCCCTCCCGAAACTGCAAACCCCAGGATTCCATAGGATGCTGAAAGTGGAATCATAGCGCTATAACAGTCTAGTGCGGAAATGGCTCTAGAGTTGGAAGAGACCCCAAGGTCCATCCAGTCCAACCCCCTTCTGCCATACAGGAAGACAACACCCTTTGACAGATGGCCATCCAGCCTTGCTTAAAAACCTCCAAAGAAAGAGACTCCACCATGCTCCACTGAGGCATCAACAGATTCCACTGTCAAACATTTCTTTCCATCTGGAAATTCTTCCTACTGTTCAGATGGAATCTCTTTTCATGCAGTTTGAAGCCATTGCTCAACATCCTAGTCTCTGGAGCAGCAGAAGACAAGCTTGCTCCATCTACCCAACGACATCCTTTCAAATATTTAAACATAGGTTTTGTATTACCTATTAACCGTCCCTTGTCCATCCTAATCATACCTGGCTCTCCAAGCTGCAACTTCTGGGGCTTCATGGCTTTCAGAGCATGAGCAAGACTAAGCCTTCTCTTTCCCTTTTTTCAGGAAAGTCCTACGAAATCACCTACGTGAGGTTAAAATTCCACACCAGCCGCCCAGAAAGCTTTGCCATATATAAGCGGAGCCGTGCCAATGGCCCCTGGATCCCCTATCAGTACTACAGTGCCTCCTGCCGGAAGACTTATGGCAAGCCGGAACAGCAATACCTGCGGCCGGGTGAAAACGAGCGGGTGGCCTTCTGCACGGCAGAATTCAGCGACATCTCCCCACTGAATGGGGGCAACGTGGCTTTCTCCACCCTAGAAGGCCGGCCCAGTGCATACAGTTTTGACCAGAGTCCTGTTCTCCAGGTACCTATGTCAAGATGACTTGGGCCATTTCCGCCCTCCCGGAACTGCAAACCCCAGGATTCCAGAGGAGGTTGAAAGTGGAATCATTGCGCTATAATAGGCTAGTGCAGAAATGGCCTTGGTCTCTTAATATGCATGGTTATGTACATTCCAGCTATCCCAATTTGGCAGGGGCAGTCCTGATTAACCCTCTGCTGTCCCACTTTTTCATCTATTCTTAAAATGTCCCAGTTTTTCATAGAATCATAGACTCATAGATTTGGCAGAGACTCCAGGGGCCATCCAGTCCAACCCTCTTCTGCCATGCAGGAAGAAATAATCAAAGCCCTCCCTTGGACAGATGGCCATCCAGCCTCTGCTTAAAAACCTCCAGAGAAGGAGGAGACTCCACCACACTCCATGGAGGCAGCAGCATCTTTCACTGCCGGACAGCCCTGACCGCCAGGAAGTGGAACTTGCACTGATCCACTTCCTGAGGTTCAGGTGGAATCTCCTTTCCTGCAGCTTGAATCCATTGCTCCTTGTCCTGGTCTTTGGAGCAGCAGAAAACAAGTCCCCTCCTTCCTCAACATGACATCCCTTCAAATATTTAAACATGGCTGTCATGTCCCCTCTTAACCTTCTCTTCTGCAGACTAAACAGACCCAGCTCTCTAAGCCTCTCCTCATAGGGTTTCATGGCTTCCAGGCCTCTCACCATTTTGGTCGCCCTCCTCTGGACTTGCTCCAGCTTGACCATGTCCTTCTTGAATTGGGGTGCCCAGAACTGGACACAGTATTCAAGATGGGGTCTAACCAAAGCAGAGTAGAGTGGTACCAGTACCTCCCTCGATCTAGACACCAGACTCCTATTGATGCAGCCGAGAATTGCATTGGCTTTCTTGGCTGCCGCATCACACTGCTGACTCATGTTCAGCTTGTGGTCTATGAAGACTCCTAGATCCCTTTCACACGTACTGCTATCCAACCACGTGTCCCCCATCCTATATTTCTGTATTCCATTTTTTCTACCTAAGTGTAGGACCTTACATTTCTCTCTGTTGAATTTCATTTTGTTCGCCCTGGCCCAGCTCTCCAATCTATCCAGGTCATTTTGAATTTTGATCCTGTCCTCTGGCGTATTAGCAACCCCTCCCAATTTGGTATCATCTGCAAATTTGATGAGCATGCCCTCTATTCCTTCATCCAAGTTGTTGATAAAAATGTTGAACAGCCCTGGGCCCAGGACAGAACCCTGTGGCCCCCCACTAGTCACTTCTCTCCAGGATGAAAAGCAGCCATTCGTGATCACCCTTTGGGTTCGGTCGGTCAACCAATTACAAATCCAACTAACAGTAGCCCTGTCCAGCCCCCATTTTACCAGCTTCTTTGCAAGAATGTCGTGGGGAACTTTGTCGAAGGCCTTACTGAAATCGAGATATGCTAACCATGGCTGCCCGCCCCCAGCTTCCAAAATGAGATGGGATGGGGTGCTCTCAGTGTGCGTATGCTTTCAAATCACCTGTCAACTTATGGTGACCCCAAGAATTCCACAAAGCAGGAGAGCAGCTGGCTGAATTGTGTGAGCCAGCTGCTGCGATACTCCTCAGATCCGAGAGATGAATGATGAGGAACACTGCAACCTCCACCTCAAGGTTGGAAGCAAGTGGTTGGTGGCAAAAAGAGAGAAAGTAAGGGTTTCTGAAATGGCAGGAGGCATAGATTGACACTGAGCACTATACTTGGATTCCTGCCATTTCACAGATCCTCAGTCTCTTTCCAACCTCACGTCTCCTGCACGACACAAGCAGCAAACAAATGAGATGTGAGGCTGTTCCAAAAAGTTACAGACTACTTATCTGACAGGTTAGGGACTGGAGCACTGTAAGAAAACAGGTTGAAAAGCAGAAGCCACGAATGGTACTGTAGGGAGCATGAAGGGCTTACAGAGGCTTGCTTGGAACCAGCCAGACATGCATGCTGCTTGCAAAGTCTCTCAGCCGGCTTAGCAATTTTTCCCATTCTTGCAATCTTTGCAAGGAGCACATGCTTGCAAAAAGTTCCAAGTGAGCCTCTGTAGACAGGAAGAATTGATGAAAGAGCAGAAGCCCTGTTGAATTAATGGAAATTGTCCTCAATTTGGAAGCATCAAAGGAGCAAGTCATCAGATAACGGGGTGTCAAAAGGTATTCTGTGCTATATTCCAAAATTTTAAAAAGAATCCCAGACACAGAACACTTCTGGTGCCAAGCATTTCAGGTAAGGGAGGTCCAACCTGTATCTTCTAACAGATTTACCCAACAATGATCTTGTTCCTCCGCAGGAGTGGGTCACGGGCACCGATTTGCTAATCTCCTTGGACCGGCTCAATACCTTTGGGGATGACATCTTCAAGGATCCCAAAGTGCTGCAGTCGTACTACTATGCCATCTCAGACTTCTCTGTTGGAGGCCGGTAAGACAGGGAGGGGGAATGATAAGGATCCAAAGACAGGCACTAAGGATTTATGCCTTTGGGGGAAGACTGCCATAACTGCAAGTGCAAAGACTGCAACCTGAAAATCCTTTACTGAATGTCCAGTAAGATCAAAAGGTTCTACAACCGGTCTTTGGGCATTGCCATTTTTAATGTCCGATCTGTGTCCATTTATCCTCTTGTGCAGAGACCATCCTGTTTGTCCAATGTAGAGCACAGAGGGGCATTGGAAGGGGAAATCACCAAGAAAAGATATACATGAGCAGTCAGTATTTGCAGATTAATTGTAAAACCTCACTGATTTTCAGTGGGCATACTTTATGTGTGTCTAATGTAAGGTATTTTTTCTTTACATTCTTCTATTATAGCACTTTGATACCTCCCTCAACCACCATGACTGCATCCTAGAGAATTCTGAAGCTCTCTGGGCAGAAAATTCCAAATATTGCACAAAATTGTTTCTGTGCCTGTGCATGTGCCATCAAGTTGGCTTGTGACGACCGCATGAATTTTATAGGGTATTCTTAGACAAGGAATATCAGACACGGTTTTGCAAGTTCCTTTCTTGAAATACAGCCTCCAGCACCTGGTATTCCTTGGTGTTCCCCCACCCAAGCATGAACTAGAACTAATCCTGCTTAATTTCCAAGATCAGATAGGATCTGGTCCCTTCAGGGCATTTAGGCTGGTGTACAAACGACAAATTCCAGGATTCCATAGAACGGAGTCACATCATGATTCAAATGAGATCAGACTGGAATAACTGTATCGTGTGAAAGCGACCCTAAGCCTGGATCTGAACTTTCCTCTTCCGCTCATACCATTTCTAAATGGCAACTAGTTAATTTTCTTTTTTCTGCATGCTCAGCCATATGCACTCAGTCATTTTTTTCCCATCCAGCAAAAAAAAAAGAGAGAGAGAAAATATATTTTAAAGACCTTTTCTGGTAAAGAGGCACCCTGGAATGTTTTCATAGCGTGTTAAGACCTACAGATTAAATACACAAACAAGCTCTCTCTTCTTGGGGGAGAGATGAGGGAATGAGGAAGCATTTCCTGCTTTTATCATCCTAAATGCTCCGCTTTGCTGATTTTTGACAGAGCTTGGAGAAGTTACTGTTTTGGACTCCAGTGCCCATGCTGGCAGGAGGATTTTGGACACTGGAGTCCCAAACAGTGATTTTTCAAAGCTCCGGATTTTGAGTCTCTGCTGTGAATACAGTAAGGACAAAGAGTGTTCTCATAAAAATATAGCCCCCCCCCAATTATCTTTCTCTCTTCTCCCAGACATCTGGAATACATTATCCTCGGAACAGACCACCCTCAAAGGCAGCAGCCTCTGCAGCTGCCGAGGACAAGGACTACTAGGAATTGTGGTCAAGGGGAAGACCCAGAGACAGAGACAGAGGAAAGTGCCCCATAGCTTGATTTGTGCTGCAGGACACAACATTTATTCCCTGGAGGGGAGAGATCTATTTTGTTGCTGAATATTAAGTGAGGAGATAACATAAGGTTGCAAAATATGATGTACAGACAACTGTCCACCCACGCATTGAAAGAACACGTGACGTGGAGCTTGCATGAGATGACTAAATGGAAGGTTTGGATAATGTTGACTGTTTATAGACCGGGGCAAGTAAATTCCAGGCATCTGTATTTTGGAAGTATGGTTCCTACAATCCTTTACGTTTTCGCTACTGGCTGGGGCTGATGGGAGCTGCTGTAAGCATGCACATTTAGAGAGACAGTTGTTGCAGACAGCTTCATTGTTTGTAAATCAGTTTTAAAAGCTCAGCAATGCACACAGTAAGGTATGTTTGGATAATCTAGCTCAGGGTTTGGCAACTTCGGAAGATCTTTAAAGGCTAGTTTTCTGTGGGGTCACACCAGCCCCAAGTATGTGCAATAATAATAATAATAATAATAATAATAATAATAATAATAATAATAATAATAATAATTATTATTATTATTATTATTATTATTATTATTATTGTTATTATTATTATTATTTGTATCCTGCCTCTCCCCATGGATCGAGGCGACGAACAGCATGAAATACATTATACATTAAAAAACATTAAAAACATACCCAAGGGACAGTATCTAGATTTGAGGGATCTGACCAAATCTGTTAATCTAATCTGTTAAGATCATTTTGAATTCTGATCCTGTCCTCTAACACCCCAGAGGACAGGATCAGAATCCAAAAGGACCTTAACAGACTAGAGAGCTGGGCCAAAACTAACAAAATGGATTTCAACAGGGAAAAGTGTAAGGTGCTACACCTGAGCAGAAAAAATGAAATGCACAGATGTAAGATGGGTTACACTTGGTTAACCACAGTACGTGTGAAAAAGATTTAGGATTCTTAGTAGACTACAAGCTGAACATGAGTCAGCAGTGTGATGCAGCAGCTAAAAAAGCCAATGCAATTCTGGGCTGCATCAATAGGAGTATGGTGTCTAGGTGTAGTACCACTCTATTCTGCCTTGGTCGACCACACCGGGAATAATCCTCTGTCCAGTTCTGGGCACCTCAATTCAAGAAGGATATCAACAAGCTGGAGCATGTCCAAAGGAGGGCAACCAAAATGATGGAGAGTCTGGAATCCATGAAGCCCTATGAGGAGCGGCTTAGGGAGCTGGGGATGTTTAGCCCAGAGAAGAGAAGGTGAAGAGGTGATACGATTGTCATGTTCGCATGTTCGAATTCTCTCCCAGGTGTAAGTGCAATGGCCATGCAAGCGAATGCATCCCAAACGAAGAGGACCGGCTGGTTTGCCTTTGCCAGCACAACACCACCGGGGTGGACTGCCAGGCATGCCGGCCGTTTTACCAGGACCGCCCGTGGGCACGAGCAACCACTGAGTCAGCCAACGAGTGTCTCCGTAAGTTACGCATTACCCCAGGGAGCAGTCCTGGTTGGTGCCGGCTAGCCCTGTGACCACTTTTGGCTAGTGAGTGTATCTGTATGAAGGCTGGGAGGGAGGAGGATTGTCCCGAATTCTGGGGCCTGGTGGTGGCTTGCTTGAGTAATGTCAGTGGACCAAATTTTTTCTTGCTTATAGCCATAGGCCACTGCAAATGTGCAAGGTAAAATACAGGATAGTACATTTGATGTGGGCAAACGTATACCCTATTATGTTACGTGCTATAGGCCATTTCTGCACTGGACTGTTATAGTGCTATTATTCCACTTGCAACATCCTATGGAATCCTGGGGTTTGCAGTTTTGGGAGGGGCCAGCCGGTTGCTTTAATCTGCCAGGAGAATGCCAGAGCATAAATCCACATATATTATGGATATCCTGGGGCCAGCCGGCCCCTCCCGAAACTGCAAACCCCAGGATTCCATAGGATGTTGCAAGTGGAATCATTGTGCTATAACAGTCCAGTGTGGAATGGGTCATAGTATAAATACTGGTATGTACTGTGTACAAAGTTTAAGAACAAACAAAATCATAGAAACATAGAGCTGGAAGAGACTCCAGGGGCCCTCCATTCCAGCCCCATTTGTGCTATGCAGGAATATACAGTCAAAGCTCTCTCAACAGATAGCTATCCAACCTCTTTTTTAAAAATTCCCGAAAAGGAGACTCCTCCATATTCCTCTTCACCTGTCAAATTGCTCTAGCCGTCCTAATGTTTATGTGAAATCTGTTTTTCTCTGCTTTATTTGTGTTTTCCTACATGGCAGGGGGTTGGATAAGATGACCCTTGTGGTTTCCTCCAGCCCTATGGTCCTATAAAGCTAAAATATAATCAAAACCATAAATGATAAGAAACCACAAATAAACCATTAATAATAAGAACACTTCTCCAGTTAAGTGTATTAGTCCCTCGTGGAATATGCTGAATTCTAAAGCCTCCGTTGCTTTCTACTGTACTGCTGTCTTCAGATCTTGAAACCATAATGAACTCTGCTGTAGTCCTACTGAAGCTCATCTTATGAATTGTTGCCATATCTGTTTATTGTACATGCTTTTAAACAAACAAGGAGGGATTGACTCACCTTGTCCTTGGTCTTAATGCTTTTTACCCAAGCGTGCAACTGCAGTGGCAGGTCAGAGGAGTGCTTTTACGACCGGGAGCTGTACCGTCGCACGGGGCACGGAGGCCACTGCCAGAACTGCAGGGACAACACGGACGGACCGCACTGTGAGCGCTGCCGACAAAACTTCTACCGCTGGGATGCCCAGGTGGCATGCCAGCCCTGCAACTGTCACCAAGCAGGTAGGCGGATGCTGGAATGTCACGATATGTAAAGAGTTAATCTGACTTGATGCTGCGCTGCTTTTTGTGACCTTGCCCTTTAAGCACAAGGTGTGGACTGAGATAAGGCTACGCAGCTTTATGTCAGATGTTTAATGTGTGATCTATGTGTTTGACTAAGGCACGTGCAAAGCACCTAATCATAGAATCATAGAATCATAGAAATGTAGAGTTGGAAGAGACCACACAGGCCATCCAATCCAACCCCCTGCCAGGCAGGAACACCCTCAAATCAATCCCGACAGATGGCCATCAAGCCTCTGCTTAAAAACCTCCAAGGAAGGAGACTCCACTACACTCCGAGGCAGCACATTCCACTGCCGGACAGCCCTGACTGTCAGGAAGTTCTTCCTGAGGTTCAGGTGGAATCTCCTTTCCTGCAGCTTGAATCCATTGCTCCTTGTCCTGGTCTCTGGAGCAGCAGAAAACAAGCCCCCTCCTTCCTCTATGTGGCATCCCTTCAAATATTTAAACATGGCTATCATGTCCCCTCTTAACCGTCTCTTCTGCAGACTAAACATACCCAGCTCTCTAAGTCTATCCTCATAGGGCATGTCTTCCAGGCCTCTCACCATTTTGGTCGCCCTCCTAATGTACAGCTGTATGAAGTGTATATAAGCTGTCTGTATAGCACTCCCCCCCTCTCTCTCTCTTGCCTTCTCACCTTGCGGTTGGTATGTTACTCTGCTGTTTTTATTGTTAAACTTTACGATGGGCTTTTGCTAAATGCCTTAATTGTTACCCGCAATAAACTCATTTGTCTTTTTCCTTATTGTGGTGTGAAGTGGCTGTTTTTCCCTAGGCTGTATTTTATGCCAAGAGGGACTTTGGAGGTTCTTGCTTGTTTAAGCAAGTACCCCAGTTTTCAGGCTCGTTAGGCAGACAGCCGACATGGAAGCTGTGGCCATTTCCACACTAGACTGTTATAGCACTATTATTCCACTTGCAACATCCTATGGAATCCTGGGGCCGGCCCCTCCCTAAACTGCAAACCCCAGGATTCCATAGGATGTTGCAAGTGGAATAATAGTGCTATAACAGTCTAGTGCGGAAATCAGGAAGGGCAAAGGGCCAGCCAATGGGGAGTTTCCACAGCTAGCTTCATGTGGAATTATGAAGGGGGAAAATATATATTCCCTTAAATATACAATAATATATGTGGATTTATGCTCTGGCATTCTCCTGGCAGATTAAAGCAACTGCTCAAATGGCCCCGGCTGGAATGCGTCCTTCCATCTTACCAATATCCTCCTTCAACTGCATCCAAAAACTGGAAACCGTTCTTGGAGAGATTGGACCAAAGCGGAACACATTCCCATTCTTTTGGCTATCTTTTTGCTACTGTTGATCTAGAATGGCTTTGCAGCAGATCTTGGGCCAGTTCATGAAGGAATGAGTTCTACAGATCTCAATCAATAGTCCTCAAAAGAAATCTCTTCCTTCACGAATATAAAAATGGAGTAGAACTTTTCACATCTGGATAGTGTTTGAAAACGATGTCCCTGAGAAAGGAGATCCTCCCACTCCAGGGACCCTTTCAGCCTATACAGTTTGTACATTTGCTCTTTAACTGCCATGGGTGTGCCCTCTGGAATCCTGAGGTTCATAGTTTTGTGAAGTTCTGAAGCTCTCCAACAAAGAATACTAAATATCTCTCCTTTATGTGCAAATCCCAGCATCCCATAGGATGTCGCCATGGCCATCAAAGTGGAATCATAGTTGTATAATTGTGCAGAATGAAAGGAACCCCCCCCCAAAAAAAGCATCACTGTAATGTACAAATTCTTTGTTTGGTGGCAGTGCACATTGACTAAGCCAGTCTTCCCCAACTGGGCAACCCATCTGTGTTGGACTATACCTCCCGTAATCCACCAGGTAGCATCGATCCTGGCTAGCAAAACACAGAGCACAGAAGATTGGGAGATGCTCCTCCAAATGTTTGGTCACCACACTTCTTCTTAATGCTTTCTCTTCTTTTTTCAACCAGGTTCCTTGAATCCCCAGTGTGACAATTCCGGGGCTTGCGAGTGCAAAGCCACAGTGACAGGGTGGAAGTGTGAACGTTGCCGAGATGGATTCCACTCCCTGAGTGAAGGTGGATGCAGGTAAGAAAGAGAGAGGAAAAATCATGTCTGGACCATAGCCTATGTTTTCTAGTGTTTAAAGAGTATTGAACCGGGACATGAGAAGATCCACACTGAAGACCCCACTCAACTCAACCATGTGCAGAAAATGCTGTTTCTTGTGCTAAATAAGTAAATAAATTACTGCTTCCTGTGCAAAACAGCCATGTGTGAATTTTGTGCAGAAAAAATCTTGCATTGTGGATAGACTTTGAGAACTGTACAGTTTTTGAAGACTTTCTTGCAACAGGAAGAGAACCACTTGTCTTACTTCTTGCTTCCTTTGAGAAGAAATCTTGTGAATAATGACATCCCGACAAAAGCGGTTTCCCTTGTGCTGGTTTTGCTGGCTGGCTGGTCTAATCTTGGCTTCTTCCAACACCTCACAGACAGCTTGTTTGCTTTGGCTCCTCTTTCGCAGACCCTGCGCTTGCGATCCAGCCGGCACCGTGGGAACGTGTGACCCCAATACAGGTCGCTGCCCTTGCAAGGAGAAGGTGGAGGGTTACCTGTGCAACAGGTGAGCGAAATGTCTGCTAAGCTCATATCTGTGCCTTCTTCCCTCTGGTGGAGCCTTATCACACCACAATGTTACAGCACTATTATTCCACTTTAATTGCAACATCCTATGGAATTCCGGGATTTGCAGTTTAGGGAGGGGCATGCAGAATTCTCAGCCAGAGAGGGCCTTGCTAAACTACAAATCCCAGAATTCCACAGGATCTTGTCATGTCATATGGCACTCTAAAAGTGTAGTGTAATAAGGCTATTGTTCCCTCCCCGGTTCAGATGTACTCTGCAAGCTCCTTGGGGCAGATATCTTTCTTTCTTCTCTGCACTGTTATATTGCTGGTGTTTACCATAAGGACATTAAAATGCCTTAGTACTACCTAAATCTTTTTTAAAATCATGACAAAACCAAGAACTTATATTAAGGCGCTGATCTTGAACAGAAGCCAGAACTTTTCACGTAGCTAGCTGAGACATAGAACAATTTTTGGGAAGAGAGGGAGATGGAAAAAGAAGGGAGACTCATTAAAATGAAGGCTTCAGCTGACCTATTGGGTTATCAGAATCAGGAGTAGCATCATTCCAGAGTCAGGAATATCCTCCTTACTTAGGAGTTTTTAAAATGGGATGGGGGAAGAAGTTGGCTTTCTCCGTTTTGGACTACAGATCCCATCAGCACTGGCCAGCATAGCCATACATGTAGGATGATAGGTGTTTCCATCCAAAAAAACATCTAAAAGGCCATAAATTGCCCTCTCCTGTTTTGAAAAGAGATTGGATTAATGCTGTAGCAGTTCCTTCAAATTCAATTTTCTAATTCATGGAGACTGAAAAGTTGAGACCATTTTGGCTATAAAAGAAATGGCCCAACCTGGCCTTCAGCTGAGCTTCTCTCTAACACCACTGTACAATTTCCAGAACCTACTGTGGACATTTTCTGACAGCTGCTGTCTCTGTTTGCACAATACTTGTGTCAAGGGTGAACTTTTTGGTGGAACTATTTCTGGCCCTTTATTTGCAAGCTTCTAAGGAACTCCTTCACTAAAGATCCCAGTCTGAGCCCCATTTGAAAGCTTTTTAAAATCTGAAAAGAATTAGGAACGTTATACCATATTTGGTGGGAGTGTAGACGGGCAAGGGAATATTGGAATCAAATTCATCATGTGATTATAAGCTTATTCCAGGTAGATTTTAAGCTTAATCCAGAATTATATTTTTTGAATATGTTTGTGGTTGGTGAGTTAAATAACCATAAACAACACAATAGAATCTTGTTATATATATATGGTGACGACTGCAAGATTGGTTTATGCTCAATATTGGAAGAGGGAAGAGATACCATCTCTAGATCAATGGGTATTGAAATTATACGAGATGTATCAAATGGATATGTTGACTGCATTAATAGATGTAAAGACTGATAAGGGTAAGGTAGAAAATGAATGGTCCATAGTGACCCAAATGTGGTTTAGGGAATGGAAAAGGGTTTATATTGCTTGAGATAAGTTATACTATTTATACTGAGACATATATTGAGAGGTATATATATATATATATATATATAGGTATTATATTATATAGGATATATATATATATATATAAGATTGAGATAAATTATAAATTATAAGTTACATATCTTGTGACAGTGGTTGGTTTAGTTGGGGTATTAGTTAGTTTAATGGTTTTTTTATTTTTTTCCTCTTCTTCTTCTTTTTTCCTTTGCTATGTTGATTCTCTCTCTTTTGTGATATTGTAATAACACTGTAATAATATTTGATTAATAAAGTATTAGTTTGAAAGGAAAAAAGAAAGAAAGCTTTTTAAAATTTATTTGCTGTACAGGCTGAAGGTTAAAGCCAACAAGAATGACCCTAGCATTGTTGATACCCTTTTTAGTGTCTGACAAAGGCAATTCAATGCAAAGAAGTCCTGCCGTGAGAGGTTCGTAGAACCATAGAGCTGGGAGAGACCACAACGGACACTGAGGCCATTTCCGCACGAGCCTGTTATAGCGCGATGATTCCACTTTCCACCTCCTATGGAATCCTGGGGTTTGCAGTTTCCTCCCGAAACTGCAAACCCCAGGATTCCATAGGAGGTGGAAAGTGGAATCATCGCGCTATAACAGGCAAGTGTGGAAATGCCGGAGTCCAACCCCATTCTGCCGTGTAGGAACACACACTCAAAGCACCCCCAACAAATCAAATGGCCATCCAGCCTCTGTTTAAAAGCCCACAAAGAAGGAGACTCCGCCACACTCCCAGACAGCATCATATTCCACTGTCAAACTGCTATTACCTTCACAATATTCTTCCTGATGTTTAGGTGGAATCTCTTTTCCTGTACAGTCAAAGGCTTTCACGGCCAGAATCCATAGGTTGTTGTGGGTTTTCCAGGCTCTGAGGCCGTGTTCTATTAGTATTTTCTCTTGATGTTTCACCTGCATCTGTGGCTGGCATCTTCAGAGATTCTGAAGAGGATCTTTTCCTGTAGTTTGAAGCCATTGCTCCGTGTCCTAGTCTCTGGAGCAGCGGAAAACAAGCTTGCTCCATCCTCAACATGACATCCCTTCAGATATTTAGATATGGCTATCATATTACTCCGTAACCTTCTTTTCATCAGGTTAAACATACCTAACTCCATCCCTTTATAATCACTCTAATTTGGAAATGCGCTGAAGGCACACAACAACAATGGGGTTTCCTGATCCATTCTTTGTCATCCAGGTGCCAACCAGGGAGCTTCAACCTACAACTCCACAACCCAGCTGGTTGCACCAGCTGCTTCTGCTACGGCCATTCAACGGCATGCACGGCGGCCCCAGGATATGAAGTCCACGATATCATCTCCCATTTTGATAAAGGTAGCTGGCAAAGGTTTCCACTTTTACGTTTATAATACCATTTTTATACCACTTTAAGAGTTACAGCTCTCTGCTAATTCAATGCCGAAGCCACTCCACGCACCACTGCTTTTAAAATGTCCCACTGACTGTGTCCCATTGACTACGCTGATATTCTCATTCAACCATGGCTTTGTAATATGCATGTGGTTTTTTGGGTGCAGGGTTTGAAAAAAAAGAAATACATAGAGATGGGACTAAACAGTCTGCACTGATTAAAATCTACACTGACTCTGTTTGGAATGTGAATGTGAATTGCCACATTAATTTTAATGGCTTCCCTGGGTTTGTACTGGAGCTGGCCTTTACACTGTGAAATTGCTTAGTGTATGGAATCCAGATGGTTCCTGCTTGGCCACCGAAGGGCAAAGTTTTGGAGCGCTTGGATGATGATATTTTAGGGGGGAAAGAGAGAGAAAGCTCCTGTTCCACTTATGACATGCGATTAAATGTTCTGTTTTATCAACTTCTCATGATGTAAGAGGATTTGGGAGCTGGCTTGTATTGAGTTGGAGGATTTCTGGGTAGGACCAAGGGGTAGTATAGAGAGAAGATGGGCCACCCTAGGACATTTATAATTTTCCAACTATGGCGAGCCAATGGAGAGGGACCACGGCTTTCAAATCCTACCCTCCACTGTCTCAATGTGGCAGGGACAATCCTGATTACTCCTCTGCCATTCCATCTTTTTGGCTGCTTTTGGAATGCCCCCCTTTGTCTCCATTTGAATCAGGCAAGCTTCCTTTGGGTCTTTTTTTAAAATTCTCTCTTTGTGTCTTTTTGGCCGGAGCAGGACCTGATGGTTGGAGAGCCGAAACACCAGATGGAAAGGAGGTTCTCCTGCACTGGACCAGAGGGGAGGTCTCCCTGGAGCAAGCTGAACAAGGGTTCCCTGCTTTTTCGGCTCCAGGTATGGTGGAGAGACTCCATCAAGAGTTTGCATGGGCCCAAATCATCAGTTTGCACGGGCCCTTTCCACACGAGGCTGGTGAATCCATTCGTGGCATTTCTTACCGGATTTCCTGGGCTCAAAACATGGCAGACTTTCCCTCATTTCCTTCCACACATCTACTGCGTGTGTTCCATTCCGATCCGGAGGAGTGCGAGTTCATGGAACCACACGGCCTCCGCCGTGGCCACTTTCGCTACTCCCCTCACCCCATCCCGTCGGCTGTGATTGGACCTTTTTTTTTTTTTTTGCATGGTTTAGTACGTCATTGTGTACGTGCGTAAGTCCGTACTACCCCCGGCCCCTCCCATGAGCCCCCCCGACCACCAATTCCCATTGACGCAAATGTACGTGTCTGCACCACTGTGAAAGAACGAATCGGATCGATCTGGAAAACCGATTTCTTCTGGTTTTCAAATAGCGTGCTTTACCACCACATGGGAGCACATTTAGTTGGAATTATGTGCGGAACGAAGGTAAATAAACCGAATCTTGTCTGCTCCAACGTGCAGATGACCTCCGTGGCCAGACGCATTGGCCGGCTTTAATAACCGCGTGCAGAAAGGGCCATGGTCTGAGCAGACCAGCTGATGGTCTTGGAAGTCCCTAATTCAGAGAACTGTCATTAGATTGAAGCAGACATGAGATTTAGAGCAATTGTTGGGTAGAGAGGGACGTGGGGAAGGAAAGAATTGAACATGGGAGGAAGAAAAACTGCCAGGCTCATCCGTCTGTATCCAGGAGGGATGCTTTATAAGTAGAGTGGAAATTGGAATCCACTTCTCTGCAGTCCAAACCACTAACCACTACTCCCCACTGCCTCACCCATTATTTCCTCATGTAATGTGTGAAGCGGCTTTACGGTCTAAATCCAATTTCCTCTCGACCACAGAAAGGCACAATGAATTAGTGGGATCTGTGTAACTGTTGACTTAAATATTAACCAATTCATTTAATACGGGGGTGGGGAAAATACAGCTCTGTGGTGTGACTTGGGGACTTTTTTTTTTTTTTTTGCTTGAAAAAGCACACGGAAGGCCGCTGAACATATGAAAACATGCAAAAAATATTCCCACTTCATCCCCACAAGAAACGTGGAGCCCTGTGCTACTTCCAAATGCTTCTGTTTTCCTCTGCAATCCATCTCAAAATGATGCAATGCTTCCTCTTGCCCATTTTGAGATGGACTGCAGAGGAAACAGAGGCATTTAGCCTTGCTGTAGGGATGGCCCATAGGAGGGTCTGGCTGGGCAAATAGGCCCCTTTTCTCCGCACAGTTGCCCACCCTTGATTTAATACAGGGTGGGGGAAATACAGCTCTGTAGTGTGACTTGGGGACATTTTTTTGCTTGAAAAAGCACACAGAAGGCCCCTGAACATATGAAAACGTGGAAAATACTCCCAACCTCATCCCACAAGAAACCTGATATAATAGGTCTGTTTCAGTTGAGGACAGAAGAATAGGGCCGAAGTCGGAGTGAATTTCTACTGCGCATAGGAATTGTCCTGCCAAACCCCTCAGCCTCACGTTGGCATTGTCTTTTCATTTTCCCCCCACCTCTTAGAAAAATTCCTTGGTGACCAGCGGCTCAGCTACGGCCAGCTGCTGTCTCTGTCCTTCTGCCTTGAGGACGGCATGATGGAGGCCCCTCCGTTCTCCCTCCGGCTGATTTTGGAAGGGGGTGGCGTCTCAGTGTCTGCAAGTCGCACGATGGCAGAAGGCAGACGGAATGGCACACGTTGCGAAGAGCACACCCTGGCATTCAGGTGATTGGCCTTCCTTTCTGCTCAGTCTTGTCTTGGGATGAGAAAATGCCAACGCAGTTCTAGGCTGCGTCAATAGGAGTATAGTGTCTAGGTCAAAGGAGGTAATAGGACCACTCTGTTCTGCCCTGGTTGGACCTCATCTGGAACACTGCGGCCCATTCTGGGCACCACAATTCAAGGAGGATATGGACAAGCTGGAAGGTGTCCAGATGGGGCTGACCAAAATGGTAGAAGTCTTGGAGACCATGAAGCCCTCTGCAGAGTGGCTTAAGGAGCTCCAGGTTTAGCCTGGAGAAGAGAAGCTTAAGAGGGGACATGAGAGCCATGTTCAAATATTTGAAGGGATGTCATATAGAGGAGGATGGGGCAAGCCTATTTTCTACTGCTCCAGAGACTAGGACATGGAGCAATGGCTTCAAACATCAGGAAAAGAGATTCCACCTAAACATTAAGAAGAACATCCTGAAGCTAAGAGTGGTTCGACAATAGGATACACTGCTACCTGGGCGTGTGGTGGCTTCTCCTTCTTTGGAGGTTTTTAAGGAGAGGCTGGGTGGCCATCTGTTGGGAGTGCTTTGATTGTGTGTTCCTTCCTGGCAAGAGATTGGACTTGGTGGCCCTTTTGGTCTCTTCCAGTTCTGTGATTCTATGACCAGGAGTGGGGCTGGAACATGAGGAGAGCCCCTAAGGGGGCTATGGCCAAAAACAGTTGAGAATGTTTGCCCTAAAGGCACAAAATCCTGTCTGATCCTGGAAGCTAAGGACAATCAGGCCTGGTTAGGACTTGGATAGGAGACCACCAATAATAGCAGGTGCTGCAGGCTATGTTTCAGAAGAAGGAACTGGCAAAACCACCTCCGAGGATTCCTTGCCTGAGAAATCCTACAAAACGCATGGGGTTGCCATAAGTCAACAGGAGGCTCAAAAGCACACACATATAGATAAGCCTCTCTTAATTAGGTGTAATTGGTCCCAGTTCTGGATTGCTTTCTCCCAGGCTTCAGGAGGCAGAGGAAGAAATGCAGCCTGCCCTCTCCACTTTCCAATTCCAGCGCCTGATCTCCAATCTGACGGCACTTCGGATCCAGACTGAAGGCAGCCATGGGCCATGTAAGTCATCAGAGGAGCTGGAGAGGACATTTGGTTCCTGCTGTCCTTGCCTGTTGGGCAGAAGAACTTGTTCTCAGTTGCTCCCGAGGATGGGACTAGAGCCAAGGGGTGGGAGATTGAGGAGAGGAGGCTGGGGCTTACAAATAAGGAGAAAATTCCTCACTTTCCATGGCGTTGGTGCAAACCAGAGGAACACTTTATCTTGGGAGGTCATGAGTGCTCCTTCCTGGGGGGGATTTAGGCCATTTCTGCACTAGCCTGTTTTATAGCATGATGATTCCACTTTCAACCTCCTCTGGAATCCTGGTGTTTGCAGTTTCGGGAGGGGCCGGCCGGCACCTCCCGAAACTGCAAACCCCAGGATTCCAGAGGAGGTTGAAAGTGGAATCATCGCGCTATAACAGACTAGCGCAGAAATGGCCATTGGCTGAGTTTAGATTGTTATCCGTCAGCCATGCTGTTTTTGCAAAGCAAAGCAAGTAATTACAACGGAAGAATTCTTGCAAAAAAAAAAGGTTTTTTTGCATTTTTAAAAAGTTTATTAAGTAAAAAAAACCCAACATAATCCAAACATACAAAACAAAAACAAAAATACATCCATACAAACATTAGCAGACATCATAATCGACACATATCTAAAACAATACTGACAAAACATAACCAAATGTATCTAAAACAGTTAACAAAACGTAACTAAAATTGGTTCCTGCCCTTGTTCCAAACAGTTCATGTTACTTAAACATTTCAAAATTTCTCATTCTTCACAGCAGAGTATGTATTGCACAACGAGACATGCCACTGAATAAAGGTTCAACTGATGTCTGATTCTCCCATTTTTCTTTGCAAAAAAAATTTTTTGGCATAAAAAGGAGGTTGCACAAAAATCTCCTCCCACCCCAAATTTTGTACCAAAAATGCTGAGATTCTGCATTGCACAAATACCCCACTGCCGCTGTCTGTAGCCAGATAGGCAGGACAGAGAGAATTCACTGTACACCTTTTCTTTTTTTTTCTTTTTCTTCTTTTTATTTTAAACATAAACACAAAAATACCAACACCAACCAAAACAATATGTCCAAAAAGAAAGAAAAAACGTTACCATACTAAAGTCATTTCCGCACTAGACGGTTATAGCGCTATGATTCCACTTTGAACATCCTATGGAATCCTGGGGTTTGCAGTTTCGGGAGGGGCCGGCCATAGGATGTTGAAAGTGGAATCATAGCGCTATAACCGTCTAGTGCGGAAATGACCTAAGAGTTATGCATAGTATTAATCACAATTATATACATACACAATGCAATGCAATACAATACAAATAAATCACAAATAAACACAAATCAAAACCTATTTAAACTAAACTAACAAAACTTAACAAAAGGAAAAAAACTACAACTAATTAAAAATGATTCCTGCCCTGGTTGCAAACAGCTCCCACTATATTTGGAGTCACTACTTGCTATTACTATTAAATGTGTTGCTCGTGGTAGTTCTACTCATTATATTTCAAAACTTTTATCCAATATCTAAAATTAAAATATTTTAAATTCTAA
This sequence comes from Ctenosaura bakeri, assembly GCA_948474755.1. NCBI lineage: Eukaryota > Metazoa > Chordata > Lepidosauria > Squamata > Iguanidae > Ctenosaura > Ctenosaura bakeri. Next base: position 232,692 of record CAOLHI010001134.1, read on the forward strand.
ATTTCTTAAATTTCTATTTCACACTATACATCGACATTGTTAAACAATACGAATTAGTTGATTCTATAGGGCGTTCATTAATTCTCAAGAAATCTATAAAATCTATTAAACAAGTCAGACCTATATTAAAATAGCAACAACCGATAGTTGTATTCCACTGCATCAGTTTTTCTTAAGCATCCCTGGTTTGAACGAATTGCAAATTCTCTTCCTCTCATTTCCCCTCCTTTCTTCCAGGCCAGATTTCCCTGACAGAGGTCCGACTTACTTCGGCTCGTCCAGGCCTCTCCCAGCCGGCCTCCTGGGTGGAAGAATGCATATGCCCCCAAGGCTATATGGGTCAATTCTGCGAGTCTTGTGCTCCGGGCTTCAGGCAGGAAATACCCTTTGGCGGCCCCGTCACCAGCTGCGTCCCCTGTTCCTGCAATCAACACGGCACCTGTGACCCCAACTCAGGTGAGTGTGCTCTCTCTCTTTCTCTCACCATATCCGCACTGCATTGTTATAGTGCTATTATTCATAGAATCATAGAACTGTAAGAGACCCCAGGGGCCATCCAGTCCAACCCCCTTCAACCATGCATCAGAGCACCCCCTTTGACAGATGCCCATCTAGCCTCTGCTTAAAAACCTCCAAAGAAGGAGGAGACTCCACCACACTCCACGGAGGCAGCAGAAGATTCCACTGCTAAACAGCTCTGGCTGTCAGGAAGTTCCTCCTGAGGTTCAATTTGCAATTTGAATCCATTGCTCCTTGTCCTGGTCTCTGGAGCAGCAGAAAACAAGCTTGCTCCATCTTCAACATGATATCCCTTCAAATATTTAAATATGGCTATCATGTCCCCTCTCCACCTTCTCTTCTGCAGACTATCCTATGGAATGCTGGACTTTGCAGTTTAGGGAAGAGCATTTAGAAATCTTAGTCAGGGACCTCTTTGGCTTCGGGAAACTACAAACCCCAGAATTCCACAGGAAGTTGAAAATGGAATAATGGCACTATAACAGCGTGTGCCATTTCTGCACTAGACTGTTATAGCACTATGATTCGACTTGCAACATCCTCTGACATCCTGGGGTTTGCAGTTTCAGGAGGGGCCGACTGGCCCCTCCCGAAACTACAAACCCCAGGATTCCAGAGGGTGTTGCAAGTGGAATCATAGCGCTATAACAGTCTAGTGAGGAAATGCACACAGTGTGGAAAGGCCCTCCGTCTCTTTCTCACACGCTCACTCTGTTGTCTGAGTCAAAACTACATGTCATGTCTTCCAACTATGCCAATTCAGCCTTAATTAATCTTATACCATCTCACTTTTCCTGCAGCTTTTAAAGTGTCCCAATTTCTCTCTCCTCCTCCCTCTTTCCTCTTCCCACCTTAGCTTTCTTCAATTGCATCAAACTAGAGTTCAAAGTGCATTTTATTTTTGATATTTTATTTATTTTATCTGTAACATATAACTCTCAGAAACTCATATTCCATGGGCTTTACCTTGTGGGGGAAACATCCCTGCCCAAGGACTCCCCATATATCCAGCAATGGGAAAATTGGTTACCAACCAGGGATAGTCTGGGCAGAATTCATGGATGAGGGAGCCTGATTTTGGTGTGAGAGGATGCTGGACTCCATCAGTGGAAGGGACGAGATGCTCTTCTCTCTTGGGTACCGTCCGATGCATCAATTTACCACCAATAAAGTTCTGCTACAGCAAGTCTTGGCCAGCGAGAGAACTCTTGGGGAGGCCTGGAAATACCCCCAGTTCCAGCTTGAGGGGAGTGAAATTTCATTTTGGTGCCTCCCTGAAAATGCAGAGGATCCCATTCTGACTCACTCCCCTGCTAGAACATCTGGGTTGTTTGCTGTGGAACAGCGGAGAGGGTGAGAGAACATTTTCTTTCTTTTCTAAGAAACCTTTTAAAGCTTTCTTTTCCTTTGCCAAATGAAAATGGCACAATGTTGCATTACCCTCCTCTCCTCCACCCCAGAACTTTATTGTTGTTTATGGAATCGCACTCTGTCTGCTCTCCTTTTCTGGTTTCACATCAGCCCAAAACATCTTTCCAGGGCTTTGATCTTCCTGCTCTAATTTCTTCCACGGAGTGCCAGGCCCCACCAGAGGCTTCCTTGCCCTTTGTTATTCCCTCTTTTCTCCCCCTCCCCATTCCCACTTACACCCCAACCTTTCTGGTCCTTCCCGTTGAACCTTTGGCCATTTCCGCACTAGACTGTTATAGTGGTATGATTCCACTTTCAACATCCTATGGAATCCTGGGGTTTGCAGTTTAGGGAGGGGCCTTTGAGGATGGTCTTCAAGGCCCCTCCCTAAGCTGCAAACCTCAGGATTCCACAGGAGGTTGAAAGTGGAATCATAGCACTATAACAGTATAGTGCGGAAATGGCCTTCCTTTCCCCATCTTCTCCCACTCATGGGGCAACCTGGCCTCCCTACAACACAACCCCTGTTCCAGTCTGGAGCGTAGCTACAGGAGGCCAAAATGAGAATTCTGCCACTACCACCCAAAAACTTCTTCTTTCAGTTTCCAAAATTTCTGCCATGGCACAGAAAGAGACATTGAAAATTATTCATACTTGGAACTCCATCTATTTGCCTTGTTCACATTCTCTGGATTGCTTTGCCTGCCCCTTTTCTTTGGGTGCCTAAACTGTATTTTTAAATGCTCAACAGAAGTTTCAAACTTCTGCCATGCTAGAAATCTGGGGGTGCAAGGAAAATTTCATAGGGGAGCAAAGTCTTATTTTAGGAGAGGGCAGTGCCCCAGTCTTCCCCTTCCCCACTGCCACACCCCTGCTTCCAGAGTTTATTAAAATTCCTTTAGGAACTACAACTCACAGGGTTGCAGTTAATAGGCCTGTCGTTCTGAAAACAGAATCATAGAATCCTAGAGTTGGAAGAGACCCCAGGGGCCATCCAGTCCAACCCTCTTCTGCCATGCAGGAAGACACAGTCCAAGCATTCCTAACAGATGGCCATCCAGCCTCTGTTTAAAAACCTCCAAAGGAGGAGGAGACCCCACCACACTCCCAGGCAGAAAGTGCAAAGGCAGGGTTACAGATGAACGTTAAGAAAACAAAAATAACGACCACAGATGATTTGCATAAATCTAAAGCAGACAACAAAGACCTTGAAATAGTTCAAGATTTTCCACAGTTTGGCTCAGTCATTAACCAGAACGGAAATGGCAGGGAAGAAATCCGAAGAAGGCTGGGAATGGGAAGGGCAGCTGTGAAGGAACGAGACCAGATGCTCCTCAAGCGTAGAGAGACATCACTGAATAACACAGTCGGGATTGTCCATGCCATATTTCCAATTTCTGTGTGTGGTTGTGAAAGCTGGACAGTGAAGAAAGCTGGATTAAATTTCCTCTAGTGCTGGAGGAGAGTTCTGTGGATACCAGGATCTGCTAAGAAAGACGAATGAGTTTAGAGCAAATCAAGCCTCATTTCTCTATAGAAGCCAAGACGACTAAACTGAGGCTGTTATACTTTGGCCATATCATGAGAAGACCTGACCCTCTAGAAAAGACAAGGACCCTTTCCGCATGTTACCTGCTCGCTGAGGTGGGGGGTGCTGTTCGCGCAAGCAGCCTCTTGCGCGAGGCACTCGCATCGCTCCTCCGTTCTCCCACAGCTGCCTTCCTGGTCGCACAAGCGCCCCACTCCTTCCTTCCGCAGTGCAGCCTGGGAGCTGTAGGCTGTGCTGGAGGAGGAAGCGCGACCAGACCGCTCGTCCGACGCACCGCAGGGCAGGTAAGTGTGCGAGGGCCCCGGGAGCCTTGCGCGACCACGCAGCATTTTTGGCTTGAAGCCGAAAAGGAAAAGGTGCGTGCGCGGTCCACTTTAGGCTCTTGGGAGTGCGCTGTATGGACCACTCCTCCCATTTAGAAACTGCGTGCGAAAAGGGCCAATAATGCTTGGGAAGGTGGAAGGCGGCAAGAAAAGAGGAAGACGGCATTGCAGATGGATAGACTTGTTCAATTAAGCCGTGGTTGCCCTGAATCTACAAAACCTGAGCAGGACTGTCAATGATAACGTGACCTGCAGATCTCTCAACTGTAGGGTCACGATAAGAAGTCAATTTGATGGTACTTAACAAGAGCAAAGGCAGACCTATTGTAGGGTTTTCTTGGCAAGAATTATTGCCTTCCTCTGAGACCTCTGAAAAAGTGTGCCTTGCCCATGGTCTCCGGGTGGGTTTCCATAGCTAGATGAAGATTTAGACCCTGGTCCAGCACTTGAAACTGTCTGTATACAGACCTCTGGAGACAATTGATTCCACATGGACCTCTCCCCTCCAGTTTTGATTCTTCCAAAGCAGTCTGGATGGTTGTCGAGAGCTTCTGGGATTCCAAGAGCCAACTCTGCTGTTTGGCTGGGGGAGACGAGGTGCCAGGGTGCCCGTTTGGGCTGGCCCAGTCCTGATGCCCTCAGAAGGTCTTGGCATGGCTTGACTTGAAATGCGAGACTTCTGTAGATTGCATGCATCCGTCCTGAAGGCTGGGTTCCCTCCCCACCCCTTTTCACTATAATAATTTGTACAGTGTGACTCCGTTGATGCTTAACGAGAAACAGAGCAGCAGGGAAATGTTGAACTGATGTGGTTTGGGGTGGGTGAAACTGTTCAAGCTGCCTTCCTAGTCTAGCAACAGACTTCAAATGCTCCCATGCCTGATCACTGCAAGGGGCTTTTGTGTGAGAGAGCCCTTTAATAGACTTTAGCCATTTCCGCACTAGACTGTTATAACGCTATGATTCCACTTGCAACATCCTATGGAATCCTGGGGTTTGCAGTTTTGGGAGGGGCCGGCCAGCCCCTCCCAAAACTGCAAACCCCAGGATTCCATAGGATGTTGAAAGTGGAATCATAGCGCTATCACAGTCTAGTGCGGAAATGGCCTTTGTTCCCATGAGCAAGGACCTGCGAAATTACTCTTAAAAAAATCCCAGGATTCAATTTTGTGTCCCAGAATTTTCCATCCTGTGTGGTCACTGGCCTTGCTGAATGGGGGGTTCTGCAAGTTTCAGTCCACAAGAAGTAACTTTTCCCAGTTCTGCCCTTTAGCTGGATCTCCAGTTTACTAACCATCTGCACTGCACAGTTAAAGCAGTTTGATACCATTTTAACTACCGTGGCTATATCCTATGGGATTATGGGATTTGTAGGGAAGTTGGGATCATTTCCTGGCTTCCTGTTATTTGGCTGGCAAGCAAAAAATATTCTAAAACGTTTTAGGAATTGCCTGCGGTGGGTTTTTTAATGCTGCTTTGTCTTATTGACTTGAACCTTCTTTTCTAAATAGATATTTCATATAATCCTAGAATCCTTGAACTGGAAGAGACCTCAAGGGCCATCCAGTCCAACCCCCTGCTATGCAGGAACACCCATCAAAGCATTCCCAACAGATGGACATCCAGCCTCTGCTTAAAAACCTCCAAAGAAGGAGGAGACTCCACCACACTCCATGGAGGTAGCAGCAGATTCCACTGCCAGACAGCTCTGACCGTCAGGAAGTTCCTTTTTAAAAACAATCTCCAAAGAAGGAGGAGACTCCACCACGCTCCATTGGGGCAGCAGCATATTCCATTATTGAACTGCTCTTACTGTCAGGATGTTCCTACTAATGTGTAGACAGAATCTATTTCCTGAAGTTTGAAGCCATTGCTCCATGTCCTAGTCTTTGGAGGAGCAGAAGACAAGCTTGCTCCATACGACATCCCTACAAACAGATAAACATGGCTATCATGCCACCCCTTAACTTTTTCTTCTCCAAGCTAAACAGCCCCAGCTCCCTAATCTGCTCCTCCGACAGTTTCATGGTTTCCAGGTTTTCTACCATTTTGGTTCCCCTCCTCTGGTCACAGCTTGCCAATATTCACCTTCTCAATATATCCATTTTAATTGCACCTGCAAACCTGTAACTCCTTTGATGGCCCCTGACTTGCCTTCTTCCTTCCTCCCCTCCCGCAGGTCTCTGCCAGTGCCAGCACCACACCGAGGGCCCTTCCTGTGAGCGCTGTGCTGCAGGTTTCTTTGGGAACCCCTTCACTGGCCGCTTTGATGACTGCAAGCCTTGCCCCTGTCCCGGCCAGACCCCTTGCACAACCATCCCAGCGAGCGGGGAGGTGGTCTGCACCCACTGCCCGCCAGGACAGAGAGGTAAGTCAAATATCCACCCTTGCGGTGTTTCAGCTGGAGATCCAGCAAAACTCACTCCCTTCTTGATTCTTCCGGTCTGCTCCAGGGAGACTCTGTGAACTGTGTGATGATGGCTTTTTTGGGGACCCCCTGGGAAGGAACGGACTGGTCCGCCCCTGCCAGCCCTGCGAATGCAATGGCAACGTGGACCCCAATGCTGTGGGCAACTGTGATGCCATCTCTGGCCAGTGCCTGCGATGCTTGTACAACACAACGGGGGAGCACTGTGAGAGATGCCAAGAGGGCTTCTATGGAAATCCGTTAGCTGCCGACCCCACGGCAAAGTGTGCGCGTGAGTATGGATCTCCAGTTCCTCCCAGGAGTGGCTCCGTGTCATACCTTCCGGCCCAATTAACTGGAGAGTCCCAATTAATCCCCTGTCATACCATTTTTGCAACTGGTTTTAAAATGTCCCACTTTCTTTCTTTCCCCCTTTGTCCTCAGCTTACTTCAGTTGCTGCAAACTGAGCTCAAAGTATAAAAGTAACTGAGATTTGATTATGTAAAGAAGATTATTTAACTCTCGGTTTAAATTAAAATTAATCAACTTTCAATTATTTAACTCTCAATAGGCTTAAACAGACATGAAAATTTTGTAACAAAAGCAAATTTTAAAAGCTGCTCATGCAGTGATTGCTCTTGTATGGAAAAGGAAATAAAACTGGAATGAGTTTTATCTGTTAAAATATATAAAAGAAGCTATATTATTTGATTTCCTTGAAAGAAGGTTAAAGTATAGTGCACAATTAAGGCATTTCCACACTAGCCTGTTATAGCGCTATGATTCCACTTTCAACATCCTATGGAATCTGGCCGGTCGGCCCCTCCCGAAACTGAAAACCCCAGGATTCCATAGGATGTTGAAAGTGGAATCATCGCGCTATAACAGGCTAGTGCAGAAATGGTCATCGTCAAGAATCATGGAGTGATAACTGGAAAATGGTGATTGAGAAAGAAAAAGAAAAATCAGGGTATGAAGATGTGATAAATTTGATTAAGGTTATATCCCTTGTCTCTGAAAATGCTTTTTGATATAAATGGGGTCCCTGGAAGATAGATTTTCAAGGGTTATTTAGTCCAGAGGTAAACAAGTCTCCCAGTTTTTCTCTCGCCTGCATTCAGATTGCTTTAAATCTGTTCTTTCCGTTTGGAATGTAATGATAACTTGCAAACGGTAGCAAGAGGAAAGAGAAACATCTGCACAAAGCAAATGTGAGAGGGGCAACAATGGAGAGGAGCGTGTTGGGCTGCCAACCATCTAGTGATTAAAGAAAGGGAGCTTTCCGGATGAAAAGAAAGGCGGCAGGGCCAGTTCAGTGTGCACATGGCTGCATGGAGTGCAACTTAGATTTTTGAAGAGTCAAGCATTCAAAGCCCTCAGGATCTAGCTGGCTGAATCCGTCCATTTTGGTTTCTCCTACCTTTGAAGTCTTCTAGCCTCGGGCTTTGTTTCCATTCACATCTTTATCAGAATTTACCATCACCTGCAAACTTCTTCATTCTATGGATGGAAAGAAGTTGGAGACTTATAGTAAAGTCTGATTTTATAAAATGAATGGAAATGAACTTCCACCCATGTTTATCTCTAGCAAGAACAGAGCCGCTTACTCCGTCTCCACACTTCTGCAGTCAAACAATAAAAGTTATTTGGCAACATCTAGAAGAATCTGAAATCTAAGTGTAAAACCGGGCATCTCAATGCAAAATAATCTGATTTTTTTTCTTTCTTTCCTTCCTAGCCTGTAAGTGCAACCCCAGCGGTTCTGCCCATGGACCAGAATTTTGTGACCACGTTACTGGTCAATGCTCATGTCTCCCACATGTGACCAGAAGGGATTGCACTCAGTGCCAAGAGGGCTATTTTGATTTGCAACCGGGAAGAGGATGCAAAAGGTAATACATGTGTGAAGGCAAGAGAAAATTTTGGTGAGGAATGTAGAGTTGATGGTACAATTCTTAGTGTTCTGGATAGAGATCAACAGAGCTTTAGGACATTATTTTGGACCAAAACACCCAAAATCTTCCAGCCAGCAAGGTCAATGCGTGAGGCAGCTAATTACAATAAGTTGTTATTTGTAATTAATTCTTTCCCCAGTATCTAAGGGGTCAAAAATAGACTGTAGGTTGAGCATGTTTTAGAAAACATGGTCCATGAATGGTGAAAGATGTCTGTTTGTCATAGCATTAGATTTTCCCCACCTCCATATCTTGCATTTAATGTACAGCTGGCCCTCCACACTCATAAGGGTTAGGGGCCCTTGCAAAAATGGAAAAGCTCTCTTGCTCTTGCTCTCTTTTCTTCCCTCAAGTTGCCTGTGCCACCCACTGGGAGCCCAACACAACCGCTGTGACCCTCTCACAGGGCAGTGTGCCTGCCAGCCTGGTGTGGAAGGGGTCTTGTGTGACCGATGCCAGGCTGGTTTCTACAGTTTCTCCTCCCAAGGTTGCCAAGGTAAGGTACTCCGATATCTTCTTAAGTTCTCATCTTGAGGCTGAGGAATGAGAATGGACTTTTCCCCAGGGGAGAAAGGGAGTCACTGCAACACTGCTGAATCAGACGACTTGTCCCAGGGAATGCAGAGCAGAGAGGAAGGTTTTCTCTATCTCATAATGGGCTGTGGACTTGGGACAAACCAAAGGTGCATACTTACCTTATAGGATAGCCACCAGTTTATATATCTTTAAAATGCGGACAAGCACAGCTTGGAAAAGTTCTTTGTTTCAACTACAGCTCCTAGAATCTCCAACTCTTCTGACTTGGCAAAGCTAGTTCCAATTAAACATCTGCCTTCCCACTCTTTCAGATGCTTTTAAAATGTCCCAGTTTCTCTCCTCCTACTTTCCCCCGTTGTCCTCAGCTTACTTCAATGGCTGCAAACTGAGTTCAAAGTGAGGAAAAGTAGCTTGCACTCTCTTAACTCAGCAGGACAAGAGGAGAGGATCTTGGCCTTCCCAGTAGACTCAGGGGTAGCTTCCTAGTTTGTGCATCCTTCTTCAGTCATAACTTTTGTAGCCTTGAGCACCCTCTGATGTTGCTTGGCCACACATGTCACTCTTTTTATCTGTGAAATGTTGGAGGGTATGCAGTCTCCCAGCTGAATTCTGGAAGCTGTAAGTCAGAAGAAAAGCATTTCTCCAGACTTTGAGAACCAGACTATTGTGCCTTTGAACTCCCTCCAAAGAGGATTGACTTCCCATTGTATGGAAATAGATGCTCTGTTACCCTGATTTCTGGGGTCCCTTGGGGGATGCCTTAATGTGTTCCATGTGGTAGGGAATGGGAACTCAACAGAGCACAAGCAATAGCAATGCGAGAGGCAGGGTAACCTAGTGGGGTCTTTTTACCCAGTTTTTACGGGGTCAGGCCAAGCCAAAAACCAAACGAAGATGTCTAATAAATGATTTTACCGAATGAAAGTTTCACGCACCAACACAATCACTCACACACTCACTCAAGACCTATTAAGAAGCAAAAGAGAGGAAACTGGATAGGGGAATATTGAAGGGGGGTAGCTGGGGTAATACTGCACCTTTTCCTGAAGTCCTGAGTCCAGGAAAAACAGCGGAGAAGTGGAGCTCAGCACGGAGAGGGCTGAGAGGATTACTCGACAGACGGAGAAACGGTCTGCTGGTATGACCGAAAGTGATCCAAAGAAACTCTCAAAAACTAGGACTATTTGTAGAGGAAAACGTACCTTGAGGGCAAGTCCTCTCCCGAGGAGAACAAAGGGTGTTGCAACGGAAAAGAAGCTCCACAATGGCAACTCCGTTTGCATGATGAGATTACGAGGTGTTGCCAAAGTTTCAGGATCTTCAGTTGCATTGGGCTGTGGTGTGAATTCATGTAGATGGTCCTTGCCTGATAGAATTTTATTGCTATCGGCGCTCAACTTGGGGAAAAGATGCTAATCCCCTCAAGTTGGCTCCTCAGTGGCGGAGGACCCTTAGTTTACTGTGGGTTTGCACAGCTTGAGGTCTCCTGGGGCTACGTGATGGGGGATCTTACTGGCCTGGCCTGGTTTTTGATCGATCGACCATGGCTACCTACGTGCCCATCCGGGTCACCTCTCAGACACATTGAATCATATTTAATATCAAAAATTGTAGACCCCAGGACAGGGTTTACCAGTGAGCTAACAGCTCCACTTCACTAATGGCCCTGGGTCTCAACCAGCAGAATGTTCTTATCTCTTAGAAAAGAGATTCTTGGTAGTGGACTCTGCTGCTGCCTCCATGGAGTGTGGTGGAGCCTCCTCCTTCTTTGGAGGTTTTTAGGGAGAGGTTGGCTGGCCATCTGTCCAAGGGAGGGCTTTGATGGTGCATTCCTGCAAGGCAGAAGGGGGTTGGGTTGGGTTGGATAGCTCTTGGGGTCTCTTCCAACTCTAGGATTCTATCATTCTACGATCCAAAAGCCCAGGGCAGATTCACCAACCCACTATGTCACCTACCAGCCATATACACCAAAGAGTATCGTCTCCACTTACATACATTTTGCAGGAACTGGAGATCAGTTAGAGTCACTCTGACTCCATCTGGGTAGAGGTGGGCTTTGTCTGGAATCATCACAGAAGTGCCTAAGTGGCGTTCTTTGTCTTCCAGCCTGCAACTGCTCCCGGCTGGGCTCGGTCTCCCTCCAGTGCCACGAGGACGGCACTTGTGTGTGCAAGGCAGGCTTTGTGGGCCACAAGTGTGACCGGTGTGACGCAAACTTCTTCTTTGACCCTGAGAGCAGCCAGTGTGAGAAATGCCCACTCTGCTACAGTCTCGTAAAGGAAGAGGTGGGACCTCAACAGAAATGTTATGCCATGTTTAAGAGACAGACCAATTGAAAATATTTTGAAGGACTGGAAACCTTTTACGGATTTTTTGAGCAAGACAAAATCAAATGAGGCATTAATGTGTGGTTATGATCGTTAGTAATTCTAGTAAGTTGAATGTAGATCTGTAACGATAGAATAACACATGAGATATTAGTTTTCCTTTTCATTACAGTTGGTATGGAGAGGTCAGAGTTCTTTTGCATTTTAGTTAGTGCGGTAAGGGTGTGTTTAGGGGAATAGATTAGTCTTTTAGTAATGGGTTCTGCTTTTATGTCTTGTTGTTATATGCCTTCAAATCATTTCTGACTTCAGGCAACCCTAACACGAACCTATCATGGGGTTTTCTGGAGGCTGAGAGTGTGTGACACACCCAAGGTCACCCAGTAGGTTTCCTTGGCTGAGCGAGGAATCAAACCCTGGTCTCCAAATAAAATACTATTCATGCACTTCTGTAACTTAACCAAACATGTTAATTATCAAAGCCTACTGTTGATGTCTTATTCTCATTTTTCTGCCAAAAGGCAATCTAAGGTTCCCAATATTTCAAAACTGATGCCAATGATTTTGCTTTTCAATTTTGATAATTTGTCCGTTTCAGCCAGGTCAGTCAATTTCAGCAGCCAGGGCTCATTCGTTCGAATTTCATTTCTGCTACATGAGTTGAATTGTTCTCCCAGGGGAAGCTCATCTCAGTTTCTTTCCCTTCAGGCAGACAAGCTGGAAGTCACGTTGGCACAGATGGAATCCCGGCTGGAGAAACCCAACTGTGGGAGAGAAAACTATGAAGTGCTTGGAGAGGCACCGCGAGGAGACAGCCTCCACAGCCAGTATCTCCAGAAAGGTAAAGATGAAGGAATAACAGGCTTTTCCTACACACACCCCCACCCAGTTTGGCCAATTTGGGAAAGGGGAGCCTGGAGAAGAAGTCAGACCTGACGAGAATGTCCTCCCAGTTTCCATCATGGAGTTGGAAGTGGTCCCAAGGGCCATCTGGTCCAACACCTGCGATGCAGAAATATACAACTAAAGCATTCCAGAGAAATGCCCATCCAACCTCTGTTTAAAAACCTCCATTCCACTGTCAAACAGCTCTTACAGCAAAGACCTTATTCCTTATCTTTAGGTGGAATCTCTTTTCTTGAAATGGAACATGGGAGCATCCCTGGATTTGGCCTCAAGGAGGCCAGAGTTCTACAAATGTTCCAAGTAAATGCATCACGGTGTTGAAGAGCCCACTTTGGTTTGTCCAAAGGCAAAAAGAGATAAAGGGAGTGGAAATAGAATAAATGGAAGCAGGTATACTGATCTTGCAGGTCCTGGGAGAAGGGTCCTTTCCTAGCAAGAACTGGGATGAAAAGAACTGGGGTATGGACAAGCTAGAACATGTCCAGAAGAGGGCAACCAAAATTATGAAAGGCCAGGAAACCATGAAGCCCTGGGAGGACCAGTTTAGGGAGCTAAGTAAGTTCAGCCTGGAGAGAAAGGGTTAAGAGGGGACACGATAGCTTTGTTGAAATATTTGAAAGGATGGAGCAAGCCTAGTCTGCTGTTCTGGAGACTAGGACATGAAGCAATAGCTTCAAACTTCAGGAAAAGAGATTCCATCTAAACATTAGGAAGAACTTCCTGACGGTCAGAGATGTCTGGCAGTGGAATCTGCTGCTGCCTCCATGGAGTGTGGTGGAGTCGCCTTCTTTGGAGGTTTTTAAGCAGAGGTTGGATGGGTATCTGTCAACGGGCGTGCTATGATTGTGTCTTCCTGTGTGGCAGAAGGGGGTTGGACTGGGTGGCCCTTGGAGTCTCTTCCAACTCTAGGATTCTGTAAATCCCACAATCCCCAACAATGATTAGATTCACCACCACCACCTCTAGGAACTTGGAGAAGAGGGCTTTCAGCTTCCCTTCTCTTTCCTGTGGGATTCATTTTAAAAGTAACCTTCCAGACTCTGGGGAAGGGCTTCCAAGCCCTATTCCTCCACTCCACCCCGTGATCAGCTTGAGACCGGCCCAGTCCCAGATGTGTGGTAGAAGCTGTTCAAAGGGAGTGACTTTGTTTCTTGCAGGAGCCAAAATGGTTTTCCTAGAAGAGACCGGTGAACTGGGCGGCCTGGTTCAAGATGCACAGATCCGGTTGAGAAACACCAGTGAGATCCTCAGCTGTAGCAACCACAGCAGCACCAAAGCCTGTGTCCTCCTCTTGGACATCCAAGCAACTCTGAAGTCGGCACATCAAGAGATCCAGCTGGCTACCGAAACCCTGTCCACCATGGTACCCACCACCACTTTCTCTTTCTCTGTCTCTTTAATTCAGTTGCTCTTATTTGTTTGGGCAGACTTTTTAGCTGTTCAGAGCCATAGTCCCACAGATGTAACATCTCCAGGGTGAGATCCCAGTGTACGTCTTTCTGGGTTCTGTGGGGCCGGCTATAATTGAATGTTGGATTCGAAAGATTTGAGATTCATGAGATTCGTGGATTCACAGAACCTTCCAGGGATTCGGATTCGGAAAATTTTGGATTCGTTCCCATCTCTAAATAAATTGATCTATCTTTGTGTCTTCTCATCTAGGACTTTCCTCCAGAGGTTTCCCACCAGCCAAAAAACTGGACCCACCAAGCCCTGGAGTCCCGGAGCCTCGCTCGGAGGTATGTTTTCATTTATGCCCAATGGGAACTGCACATTCTTGTTTGGAATGCGAGTTTTAATCCATAGGTTAATCAGTGATTGCTGTGGCTGATTGAATGGGCATGGAAAGGACAGGTACCCTCACCTTTTGGATGTGATTTAGGTTATTGGACGAACAGGAGTAAAAAGCCGAAAGCAATTTTAAAAATGTCAGCAACAACACATTGGTTTATTAAATTGTCATACTTTGTTCAATATTGTCATGTTCTGGCTAGCTTCAAGTTCAGAGAACAGGTTTAGAGGGTACAAAAGCTTTACTCGGAACAGCAAAGAAACGGCATATTTTGGCAACTGCCAAGACTAGAAAATGACTTTATCAGCTGCAACATTTCAAAGGCCATTTCCACACTAACCCGTTATAGCACGATGATTTCACTTGCAACATCCTATGGAATCCTGGGGTTTGCAGTTTCGGGAGGGGCCGGCCGGCTCCAGGATTCCAGAGGATGTTAAAAGTGGAATCATCGCGCTATAACACTCTAGTGCGGAAATGGCCAAATAAGTGCATGCTAGCATCCTATTGGACAGCTAATTAAAACAACGCTTTTGGACAGCTAATTAAAACAACGCTTTTCCCAGACTCTCATTCTCAGCTGGGTCTGTTCGTCATTATCATAGATCATTACAACATTCCCTGGCTCCCTGTTTCTCACTCAATCCCATCATCCCCTCACCGCTCAGTAAAGTCCATGTATTAAACATCAGCACAAAGTGACTCCCTTAAGCATGGCAGGGAGAGCAAAGCCTATCTGACACATATTTTGCTTAAACAGATTTGAAAATTTGGCATTGGCTTTTAAAATACGTTTGAATGCAATTGTTGTAAAATGTACCAAGTGTCAACAGCTAGATATAAAATACTGTCAAATGTGTGTTCTAAGTAAATGAGAAGCTTGGAAATGAAGGGAGACATTTCTCCGTAGCCACGTGGAAGCTGCTGCCTTGGTAGAAGACACTGCAAGAAGGGCGTTGTTTGTGTCCAGAGCAAGCTACCTTCTTCTGCTGAGCATCATAGAGGACAATGCCACGGTGGAGTTCAGGAAGCAGATGGAAGAGAGGTGAGTTTGGTGGCGGGGGCGGCATTCCAATCATTAGCAGAGCTATGAACAAAGATAATATATTTTTGGAACACTACGTGTATATAGGTAGTGGGTTTTTACACACAACATACAATGGGCTCCTCCAGACAAGAGAAAAGACTCTGGAAGTCCTAGCTTTGATTTCTGTACAAACCAATTTTGTTTGGAGATCTTACAACATTGATCACACCTACATGTGAAAGAGATCTGGGAGTGTTAGTAGACCACAAGCTGAACATGAGTCAACAGTGTGATGCTGCGGGTGAAAAGGCCAATGTGATTCTCAGCTGCATCAATAGCAGTCTAGGTCGAGGAAAGCGATGGTACCCCTCTATTCTGCCTTGGTCAGGTCCCACCTGGAATCTTGTGTCCATTTCTGGGCATCTCTGTTTGGGAAGGATATGGACAAGCTGGAAGACGTCTAAAGGAGGATGACCAAAATGATAGAAGGCCTGGAAACCAAGAAGTCCTATGAGGAGAGGCTGAGGGAGCTGGGGAAGCTTAGCCTGGAGAAGAGAATGCTAAGAGGGGACATGCCAGCCATGTTTAAATATTTGAAAGGATGCCATTGGGTAGATGGAGCAAGCTTGTTTTCTTCTGCTCCAGAGGCTAGGATGTGGAGCAATGGCTTCAGACTTGAGGAAAAGAGATTCCACCTAAACATTAGGAAGAACTTCCTGATGCTATGAGCAGTTTGACAGTGGAATAGGCTGCTGCCTCCATGGAGTGTGGTGTAGTCTCCTTCTTTGGAGGTTTTAAACAGAGGCTGGATGGCCATCTGTCAGGAACGTTTTGAGGGTATCTTCCTGCATGGCAGAAAGGGGTTGGACTAGATGGCCCTTGGGGTCTCTTCTAGCTTTATGATTCTATGATTGCCCCTAGGGAAAGAAAGGAGATAGAGGACTGTAGGATCATATGGTTGAAACAAAGCAGGGAAACACAAACTGCATAGTCGAGGAAAATAACGTGATGTTACAATCAGATGTCTTGAACGATCATTCATTCTAAGTACAGGCTCAACATCTCTTCTGTTTTCGCCCTGACTCTCCATTTCTTTTCTTTGTAGGTACCAGCTAATCCAAAAGGCACAGGAGGAGTTGGGCCCCAACATGGAAGAGACCACAGCCAAAGCTAAGAAAAGCTTGGCTTCAGCCCACCGGACCAACACAGAGATGGCAAAGGACCTCTCATGGATCTCCACTGTGGATCCGGTGAGCAGGAAACTGATCCATTGACAGTATCACAAGAAACAAAATTAATAATTGTTCATTTATTTCTTTTAGAATTATGGTAAGAAAGGCCATTTCCACACGAGACTGTTATAGCGCTATGATTCCAGTTTCAACATCCTATGGAATCCCGGGGTTTGCAGTTTCGGGAAGGGCCATCTGGCCCTTCCCGAAACTGCAAACCCCAGGATTCCATAGGATGTTGAAACTGGAATCATAGCACTATAAGAGTATAGCGCAGAAATGCCAAAGTCTTTCCATTTCACTTCCCACCACATTTAATCTTTTTAAAACTCCAGTATGAAGAAATTTGCAAATACGGATAAATGCACATGGTTCAGCTCTTCCCAAAATAGAGAGAATCATATCATCCCTCGCAGAGGAGCTAGAGATTGCCTCTGATTTAAAAAGAGGTAGTGGCCCCGGTTTGGTACACAAAACATGAATTACAAAACATATATCAGATCATGTTTGTGCAAAAATATGATTGAATACACAGGAATTCAAACCCTGATTTGCAAAAGCGAAATGCTCAAAAGTCCAGAGCCAAGATGGACAGAAAGACATTTCTGTCCATCTTGGCTCTGGACTTTTGAGCATTTCGCTTTTGCAAATCAGGGTTTGAATTTCTCCTAAATTTGAGCATTTAGCTTTTGCAAATCAGGGTTTCTATTTCTCCTGAATTTTAAAAATCTCAAGTCCTTTGCACCCTGAATATGAAGAAATGCATGGCTCTCAGTACATTTCTTATTTAGGAAAAAGGAACAGAAATTCCCAGCTGTGCTTATTAGTAAACCTGCTCTGATGGTTGATCCTACAGCGACCCCTGCTGCAGCGGGCTGAAAATCTTAATCAGGAGGCCAATGAATTGGAGCAGCTGGCAAGGCTGAAGGGAGAACAGGTAGCCAACCAATCCCTTGCCATCCAAGCTGGGCTACAGAAGGACCTTCAGAGGATCCAGCAGCTGGAACAGGTGAATTCTTGGCAGGGGAACAACTAGTGGTTTCTCCTTTTGCATTGAGAGAATTTGCATTGCTTAGAATAGAGCATTTCAAGGCTGCACCCATTTCTTGGGACAACCGACTTGGCCTCAGTGAGACACACCTTCCTTACATCCGTATGAGATTGCTGCAATGCGCTCTGTGTGGGGCTGCCTTTGAAGAGTGTTCGGAAACTTCAACAAGTCCAAAGAATTGCAGACACATTTTTGGGGGGAAGTTTTCAAACTTTATTTCAATGATAATAACAACCAAAAAATGTAATATTTGCACAATGCTTTCCAAGCATATAAACTTTTTCACTTTAAATAAATGTAGTCATAATCTTTACAAGAAGCATGGAAAAGTATGTGAGCATTATTATTCCTCCATAATTCAGATGAAGAAGTGAAGGTTGAAAGAGAGTAGCTTGCCTAAGCTTACCTGGTGAGCTATTGTCTCAATAACGCTAAACCATTTCCACACTAGACTGTTATAGTGCTATTATTCCACGTTCAGCATCCTATGGAATCCTGGGGTTTGCAGTTTCAGGAGGGGCCTCAAAGGCCGTCCTCAAAGGCCCCTCCCGAAACTACAAACCCCAGGATTCCATAGGATGTTGAACGTGGAATTATCGCGCTATAACAGGCTCGTGCGGAAATGGCCGAAGTCCTCCAGCACTAATTATCCCCGATGATCATTGTTTCTGGCTGCACTTCTACCTTTGTGGGGGTCAAAACCTCCCCTTTTTGTGTTTCCACAGCTACGGCAAAGGACAAATGATGCTCATCTGCTGGCAACCTCGTCCGTCTCAAATGGAGAAGCTGTGGTTTCCAAAGCGAAGGTTTTGCTCAGCAATCTAGATGGTAATGACAGATTGTCTATGCCAACTGGCTCAAGATGGGGGGGCTCCAAGAGTATTGGACTATAACTCCCATCATTCCCAGTCATATAGAATGACAAAACCATAGACTCTTAGAGTTGAAAGATACCTCAAGGGCCATCTAATCCAATCCTCTGCCATGCAGGAATGCACACCTAAAGCATTCCAAAACTTGCCCACCCAGTCTAGAGAAAACCTAAAGAAAAAGGTTTGGGATATGAAATACAAGGAGGTGCGCATGACAAGGGAAAGGGAGCTTGTCTCATGAAAGAGATGGTAGTTGTGCTGGGCGAAGTTGTGATTACCCCGCTCAAAAAGCGCATCTAAGCTCTCTTTGTTTCTAGAAACTGCTAAATCCTAGAGTTGGAAGAGACCCCAAGGGCCATCTGGTCTGACCCCATCCTGCTATGCAGGAAGACACCATCAAAACTCTCCCTTTGACAGATGGCCAGTCAGCCTATGCTTAAAAATCTCCAAAGGAGGCTCCGCCACACTCCCAGCAGCACCGTATCCATTGTCTCTTCCATAGTGTCCTGGGCCATTTCTGCACGAGGCTATTATAGCGCTATGATTCCACTTTCAACATCCTATGGAATCCTGGAGTTTGCAGTTTCAGGAGAGGCCAACCGGCCGGCCCCTCCTGAAACTGCAAACCCCAGGATTCCATAGGATGTTGAAAGTGGAATCATAACGCTATAACAGGCTAGTGCGGAAATGGCCCTGGTCTCCAGAGCAGCAGAAAACAAGCTTGCTTCATCCTCCATAAGGCATCCCTTTCAAATATTTAAACATGGCTATCCTGTCCCCTCTTAAGACCTTCTCTTCTCCAGGTTAAACATCCCCAGCTTCCTCAGCTGCTCCTCATAGGGCTTCATGATTCTGGGCCTTTGACCATTTTGGCCACCCTTCTCTGGACACATTCCTTCCTGAATGTGGTGCCTGGAACTGGACAGTGTTCCAAGTGAGGACTGACCAAAGCAGTCTGACAGAAGCAGGATGGAGTAGCAGTATTACTTCCCTTGACCTAGACAGCAGTTGCAACACCTTTCTTCACGTCAGTGAAGAATACAACCTTACCTTAGTTTACTCCAGGGGTGTTGTGGTTATTTCTATAAAGACATTGCATCCCCCAGTAAGAATTCTTCCTCCAGTTCCTGCAGGTGAGCATTTAGAAATGCAGTTTGAGCATCCAAAGAAAAGAATGTGGTTGAATTCTGCAAAATCCCAACAGTCGCATACCTGCTAAATCCATGTGCTGATACAAGGAAGCTGTTTCACGCACATACGCCTCATCTTTTGTGGCATCTACAATTGTCTGTGAAAATTCACTTGCATCTTTGACACACAGGCTGACACCAGACATGCATTCAGTGCTTTTTCAGAGAAAAGCAAATTTATTAACCATTGCTTTTGAAAGTAACACATTTGAAGTCATTTCAACTGGGCAGTTTCTCTGCAAGTCTGCTTTCTGGATCTCTTGGACCAACTGGCATGAGTCAGAACCCCATGGCTTAAATTAGGATAGCAAATTTCATTTATCCTCTTTCTGTTCCATTAACAGGGATGAAGAAGCTCACCGCACATCACCACAAGGGCCAGAACCCCACAAGCAGGAGAATTATGGTTGTGAGGGACAGGACAATAGCCGAGGCCAAGAAGAAAGTCAGACAAGCACAAAGGGTTTTGGGAGATTCTGTCTCGGTCTCCGCAAAGGCCTTGAGAACTGCCAGTGATGCTGAGGTCATCACCAAAGAAAGCACCAAGGTAGGACATTATTCTGCTTGCCCATGTCTGTGCGGACATGCCAAGGCACAGGGGTTTGGTTGGATTTCACATATTCTCCAAGACTCCACTGATAGAAATGAGGACATGTGTGCCCAAGCAGAGTGGCCAAGATGGCAAAAGTTATTAATAAAGAACTGATGGAGCAATGGATTCAAGCTGCAGGAAAGGAGATTCCACCTGAACCTCAGGAAGAACTTCCTGACAGTCAGGGCTGTCCAGCAGTGGAATCTGCTGCCTCGGAGTGTGGTGGAGTCTCCTCCTTCCTTGGAAGTTTTTAAGCAGAGGCTTGATGGCCATCTGTTGGGAGTGCTTTGAGGGTGTTCCTGCATGGCAGGGGGTTGGACTGGATGGCCCCTTGGGGTCTCTTCCAACTCTACATTTCTATGATTCTAAGAAGAATGCACAAGCTGGGACTGGCTGCAGCAGTTTGCTTTTGCCTGAGCCAGCTGAGAAGATTCCACCTCCTCCTCTCCTCTTCCCACTGCGGAATTAATTAATTGAGTGCAAACTACTTTTTCTCTTTGAATCCAGTTTCCAGCAATTTAAGTGAGCTTCAATACAAAGAGGAAAAGGGGGACGTTTTGAAAGCAGCTGAAAAGTCGATGGGAGTCAAGGGTTCATTTCAAGACGGGCAAGGGATCTTCAGACCCTGGGGCCATGTCAGGCCGTCACGTGTTTCCACTCGTCCCTCTGATGTTCCAGCCACAGCCACACCCCTTTGGCATGTTTTCCCCCCGATTCTGAAAGGTCACGTGCACCTTCTAAGGCTTAATTGCTGGCAGTAAGACGAGGCTGAAGATCACATATGTTGGTGCCTCCTTAAAACAACTCTGGCCGTTTCTGCACTACACAGCGACAATGCTATGATTCCGCTTTCAACCTCCTATGGAATCCTGGGGTTTGCAGTTCTGGGAGGGGCATTTAGACTTCTCCGCCAGAGAGCCCTTTGGCCTCCTCCGGAAACTACAACCCCCAGAATTCCACAGGAGGTTGAAAGTGGAATAATAGCACTAGAACAGTGTAGGGCAGAAATGGTGCCTGAAACAGGTTTCTGAATGGTTATGGGTGTGTGGTAATATTTGAAGTGAGCTACAAACATTGTTGTTGTGTGCCTTCATTGTATTGCTATTGTTTGCTGGCTACTGCCTGGCCGTGGGCTCTGCCTGATCACACGGTCTGACTAACGAGAGGGAGGAGGCAGCTAGCGGGGAGGAGCTTTATTAGGAGCTACCAACGGGCCTCTAGCTCATTTCCCAGAGGAAAGAGCAGAGGAGAGCTGGGCCTGTGAAGACGTCCTAGACCAGGTGTGTTTCACAGGCTTGTTTTTTTGCTGAGCTTGTTTTTGCTGTGCTTGGGGGCCTTGCTTGTTTTTGCTGTTAATTGCTTGCTATTGTTTGCTGGCTACTGCCTGGCCGTGGGCTCTGCCTGATCACACGGTCTGACTAACGAGAGGGAGGAGGCAGCTAGCGGGGAGGAGCTTTATTAGGAGCTACCAACGGCAAGCACCTTCGGCGCGCGCACTTGCACTCCTTTACTTTCTCGAGCTTCTCCTGTACTACTCTCTGTTGTTTCAAGGATGGAAGGTGAGGGAGCTGCTGCAGTCACCTGTAACGCTTGTGGCATGTTCCTTTTCTTGCCACAAGAGGTTCTCGGGTACACCTGCACTAAGTGCAAGCTGGTCACCTTCTTGGAGGAGAAGGTTCGCCAGCTGGAGGCACGAATTTCTGATCTCCATCTTATTAGGGAAGGGGAGGAGTTTTTGGATAGGGCAGAGAAGACCTACCAGAAGACCGAATGCACGGAGGAGCTGCCAGATCAGGAAGTCACCACACTTTGCCGGGAAACGGAGGTTTGGGCGAATGTCACACGGAGGAGTAAAAGGACCAGGAAGGTAACACAGACTCTTAGCATACACAATCGCTTCGAACTACTTGGCCTTATGAACAATGAGGAGCACCACGCGGAGGGAACAGAATGTCAACAAGAAGGAATCAAACTTCACCAACAGGGACTAGATCAACACTCCCAGCCTAAACAGAATGCCCAGGCAGTCCGAGTAGAACAGGTTCGCCGAGGAGCCCAGGACAAGTCTCAGAGGAGGCGAGTTCTGGTTGTTGGGGACTCTTTGCTAAGAGGAACTGAAACAGCAATCTGCAAAACGGACAAGCTCAATCGAGAAGTCTGTTGTCTTCCTGGGGCCAGGATCAACCACATAACGGAGAGGCTAACCAGGCTAGTCAAACCCACTGACTATAAGCCCCTCATTTTGGTTCATGTGGGAACCAATGACACTGCGAGGAGCAGCTTAAACCACATTGCAAAGGACTACGAGCGTATGGGGACCAAGCTTAAGGACCTTGGTGTGCAGGTGGTCATTTCGTCTCTCCTCCCTGTTCAAGGATACGGCGCATGTAGGGAAAGGGCAATAGTAGAGGTCAACAACTGGCTCCGCACATGGTGCCGCCAACAACGGTTTGGGTTTTTGGAACATGGCCTGAATTTCCATGAACATGGGCTTCTGGCAAGGGATGGGCTGCACCTCACAAAACTGGGCAGGAATGTTTTTGCAAACAGTCTTGCAAGGAAGATTAAGAGGTCTTTAAACTAAGATCCACTGGGGAGGGAGACAATATTATTCAGGGCAAGGACTCAGAGAACACAGGGGGAAAAGGCCCAAATGATACTGGACAAGTAGTACAAGCGGCCAATGGCGGGAGGAGTAGAAACAATAGTACAGGACTTGCAGGAAGGGCCTGGGGACTTAAGTGTCTCTACACTAATGCAAGGAGTATGGGAAACAAGCAGGATGAGCTTGTACTCCTAGTACAAGAAAATAAATACGATTTGATAGGCATCACTGAGACCTGGTGGGATGAGTCTCATGATTGGAATATAGGAATAGAGGGGTATAGCCTATTTTGTAAAAATAGACCAAACAAGAAAGGAGGAGGAGTAGCCTTGTATGTCAAGGATGTTTTCACCTGTGAAGAGATCCTGGGCTTAAACCCAGAAAGCCAGGTAGAGAGCATTTGGGTAAGAATTAAGGCAGCGAGAAACAACAGGGATATTCTGGTGGGGGTTTACTACAGACCTCCAACCCAGGCTGAGGACTTGGATGACGCCTTCCTCAACCAAATGACTGAACATTCAAAGAGGAGAGATACAGTAATAATAGGAGATTTCAATTACCCAGATATATGCTGGCAGTCAAACTCTGCCAAGTCAGCAAGGTCCAGCAATTTTCTTGCTTGTCTTGCAGACAACTTCATGGTCCAGAAGGTGGAAGAGGCCACAAGGGGATCAAATATTCTAGATCTGGTCTTGACCAACAGGGATGACCTTGTGAATGAGGTAGAAGTGGTTGGATCTTTAGGGGGGAGTGACCATGCCCTGTTGGAATTTAGCATTCAGTGGGAAGGAGAAGATAAGGGTAGCCAGACACTCGTCTTAGATTTTAAAAAAGCGGACTTCTGTAAACTTAGGGAGCTGCTGGCTGGAATTCCGTGGTCAGGAATAGTGAAAGGGAAAGGAGTTCAGGAGGCATGGGAGTTCCTTAAAAAGGAGATACTGACGGCACAGTCTAAAACTGTGCCAATAAGGAGGAAAAATGGAAGGCATCTGAAGAAACCAGAATGGTTGACTAAAGAACTCTCAGCTGAGCTAAGAGTTAAGAGAAACACGTATAGGAAATGGAAGAAGGGGGAAACCACCAAAGAAGAATTTAAGCAAGTAGCCAGGAGATGTAGGGAGGAGGTCAGAAAGGCTAAAGCACAGAACGAACTTAGGCTGGCCAGAGACATTAAAAACAATAAAAAGGGTTTTTTTAAATATGTCCGCAGCAAAAGGAAAAAGAAGGAGACAGTAGGGTCGCTACGCAGAGAAGATGGCGAATTACTCACAGGGGGGAGAGAAAAGGCAGAGCTACTTAACACCTTCTTTGCCTCCGTATTTTCCCAGAAGGATACAAGCACTCAACCTGGCGGTAGGGGAGCAGGGGAGGAAGCAGAGGAAATGAGGCACTTAATAAGTAGAGAGGTGGTACAGGAATACCTGGCCGCATTGGATGAATTCAAGTCTCCAGGGCCAGATGAATTGCATCCTAGGATATTAAAAGAGCTGGCAGAGGTCATTTCGGAACCGCTTGCTATAATTTTTGAGAAATCTTGGAGGACAGGAGAAGTTCCAGCAGATTGGAAGAGAGCAAATGTTATCCCCATCTTCAAGAAGGGAAAGAAAGAGGACCCAAATAATTATCGCCCAGTCAGCCTGACATCGGTACCCGGAAAGATCCTGGAGCAGATCATTAAGCGTTCAGTTTCTAATCATTTAGAAAACAACGCAATAATCACGAGAAGTCAACATGGATTTCTCAAAAATAAGTCATGCCAGACTAATCTGATCTCTTTTTATGATAGAGTTACTAGCTTGATAGATGAAGGGAATGCTGTGGATGTAGCATATCTCGATTTCAGTAAGGCCTTTGACAAAGTTCCCCATGACATTCTTGCATCGAAGCTAGTAAAATGTGGGCTAGACAGGGCTACTGTTAATTGGATATGTAATTGGTTGACCGACCGAACCCAACGGGTGATCACGAATGGCTGCTTTTCATCCTGGAGAGAAGTGACTAGCGGGGTGCCACAAGGTTCTGTCCTGGGCCCAGTGCTGTTCAATATTTTTATCAATGACTTAGATGAAGGAATAGAGGGCATGCTCATCAAATTTGCAGATGACACCAAATTGGGAGGGGTTGCTAATATGCCAGAGGACAGGATCAAAATTCAAAATGACCTGGATAGATTGGAGAGCTGGGCCAGGGCGAACAAAATGAAATTCAACAGAGAGAAATGTAAGGTCCTACACTTAGGCAGAAATAATGGAATACAGAAATATAGGATGGGGGACACGTGGCTGGATAGCAGTACGTGTGAAAGGGATCTAGGAGTCTTCATAGACCACAAGCTGAACATGAGTCAGCAGTGTGATGCGGCAGCCAAGAAAGCCAATGCAATTCTCGGCTGCATCAACAGGAGTATGGTGTCTAGATCGAGGGAGGTACTGGTACCACTCTACTCTGCTTTGGTTAGACCCCATCTTGAATACTGTGTCCAGTTCTGGGCACCCCAATTCAAGAAGGATATTGACAAGCTGGAGCAAGTCCAGAGGAGGGTGACCAAAATGGTGAGAGGCCTGGAAAACATGCCCTATGAGGATAGACTGAGAGAGCTGGGTATGTTTAGTCTGCAGAAAAGGAGGTTAAGAGGGGACATGATAGCCATGTTTAAATATTTGAAGGGATGCCACGTAGAGGAAGGAGGGGGCTTGTTTTCTGCTGCTCCAGAAACCAGGACAAGGAGCAATGGATTCAAGCTGCAGGAAAGGAGATTCCACCTGAACCTCAGGAAGAACTTCCTGACAGTCAGGGCTGTCCGGCAGTGGAATCTGCTGCCTCGGAGAGTAGTGGAGTCTCCTACCTTGGAGGTTTTTAAGCAGAGGCTTGATGGCCATCTGTCGGGAGTGCTTTGAGGGTGTTCCTGCATGACAGGGAGTTGGACTGGATGGCCCGTGTGGTCTCTTCCAACTCTACATTTCTATGATTCTATGATTCTATGATTCAAGTCATTTCCAACTTATGGCAAGGCAAACCTATTATGGGGTTTTCTGGAGCTGAGAGTGTGTGACACACCCAAGGTCACCCAGTGTGTTTCCATGGCCAAGCAAGGAATCAAACCCTGGTCTCCACTGCAACCACTACAACACTCAACCCCAGCTTCAGCTACTCTTAATAAATAAATTATCCTGCTGTTTCTTTGGGATGTGTTGATTGCAGGAGCCAGCGTGGTGCAGCATTGGACTACGACCCCAAAGGCCAGGGTTGGATCCCACACTCAGCCGTGGAAACCCACTGGGTGGCCTTGGGCATGTCACACACTCTCAGCCCCTAGAAAAGCTCATGATCCGTTTGCCTTGAGACTGCCATACATCGGAAACAGCTTGAAGACACGCAACAACAATGCATGAGCACAGCTACGTGCGTTTTCCACTGTGCTTTCTCATTTTCTTTTGCAGATTGCCCAAGAGACACTGAGGGAAGCCAAGCACGAGAGGAAACAGGCTGCTCGGCTTAAGAGTCGTGTTGCTTCGACCATGGAGGAAGTCTCCAGGCAGGAGCAAGAGGCCAAAGAACTTGGCCGCCGGCTGGAGAGACCTGACCAGGTTCGTGATGTTTGGGGTCCCTCAGCCAGGCCCCTTTTTGGATATTTCCACCTGAAGATTTGGGCTCCTCCTCCTCCTCCTCCTCCTCCTCCTAACTTTAGATTACTTTGCTCTCAATGCAGTGATCCCCTAGGAACAGGGCAAAAAAGCTCAAATGTTCTCCTGCATGAATTTTGGATTGGGATATTATGGATGACATCTGTGGTTCCATGTCGGTGGGTCATTAAATCTGCCACAGGTTTTAGTCCAAACGTGAAAGTCTTCCAGCTAGGCTCAGCATCAGGATAACTTATTTAAAATTTGGACTGCACCCTGGAGCAGATTCACCACCCCATTGACAGGGGAGCCATAACCTGTCCCTGGATGGCATGGAATCCTCTTCCGGCAGGTACCATTTGGGCCAGGGTCCCCCAGAAGTCCTTGAACTCCAGTTCCCATCAGCTCTAGCCCACTTGGCTAATGGTGCAGGATGATGGGAACTTCATTTCTTTTTTAAAAAATAACTTTTATTATGAAGAATTTTTTTTTTAGAATACATTAAAAGTTGGAATGAGTTGCAGAATTACAAAGAAATTTGCAGTCCTGATCAGAACTGAATCCCTTCCCATCCAGCGTATTGCAGTAGAAAACAGGGACACATGTGGCCAAGCAACACTGGAGTGTGGTCAAGATGGCAAAAGTTATTAATGAGGAAAAACATGCAAGCGAGGAGAGGCTGCAGAAGTTTACTTTCGCCTGAGCCTACTGGGAAGGGCAAGACTCTCTCCTCTCCTCTTCCCACGTTGAGTCAATTGAGCACAAACTAGTTTTGCAAAACTATTTTTGCACAAACTGGTTTTGCAGGTTCAGCACTCACAGATTTGATTATTTGCAGGTTCTTCAATCTATTTTATTTATTTATTTAAAAAATAAAGGTTGCAGGGGAAATGAACGGCCTCACCCAGAGCCTCCGAGAGGCCCGGGGCTCCTTGGAGAAGGACATTGCAACCCTCAACGACCTGCTCACCAGCCTAGGTGAGTAATATCATATTGGCCTTTTTTAGCCCTGTTTCCATTGGCTGGGTGGGAAGGGAGGAGTGGGCAAGTCGGGCCAAAGACAGCCAATCACAGCTCAGAAAAGGCTGGGAAGGCGGGACCTGAGGGGAGGAAATGTTACAAAACCTGAGGCTTGTCTCTGTCCAAGGCCAGATGGGGAAAAGCTGGCATGGAGACAAGGAGGAGATTTCGGAGAGAGAGGAACAGATGGAATAGAGAGAGGAGGCTAACTACAGCAATTTATTTCTGTAGTTGAAATATATATATATATTAATAGTAATAGACCGGCCCCTCCCGGAATTGCAAACCCCAGGATTCCAGAGGAGGTTGAAAGTGGAATCATCGCGCTATAAGAGCGTTGTGTGGAAATCTTCATAGTCTCTTCTTCACCTTCTCTTCTCCAGGCTAAACCTACCCAGCTCCCTAAGCCTCTCCTTATAGGGCTTCATGGTTTCCAGGCCTTCCACCATTTTGGTCATCCTCCTCTGGACACCTTCCAGCTTGTCCATATCCTTCTTGAACTGTGGTGCCCAGAACTGGACACAGGATTCCTCCAAGTGGGGTCTGACCAAAGCAGAATAGAGTGGGACCCTTACTTCCCTTGACCTAGATGCTTATACTCCCATATGCATTATACATAGACCCCAAACCACTACAATATCCTCAGTCTCCCAACCTAGTATAGCCACTGGCTGAGAGACCCTGCAAGTTGTTGTCTAAAGAAGTAACTTTTCCAAGTTCTGGAGTATGAGATAGGCAATCACATTTGGGGGAGGGAGGTTGAGCGGGGGAAATATCATTTTATGGGCAGGCCTGTGTCAAGTGCCTCCTTTCCTTTGCCCAGGCAACCTGGATCATACCAGTCTATCGGAAGCTGCGCTGAACGCAAGCCGGATCCAGCTAGAGGCCTTGCGGTGGCACCTGGCAGCGCCTGGCACCTTGGGACAGAAGCTGGGCTCTTTGCAGCAGGAGGCCGAGCAGCAGGGGCAGCGGATCGAGGCCTTTGAGAAAGACCTAGAGGAGATCCAAAGCGACAAGCGGAACCTGGAGGCCATTCTCCGAAGTCTGCCTGCGGGCTGCTCAAGCAAGAAATGAGCCGTCCGTCCATCTCCTTCTTCGGCCACCAAACGCACGGATGGAAGATGGAGTGGTAGTCGCTCGTAGGAGATATTCCCAGGACTGGTACAGACCAAGGAAAGTTATAAAAGTTGGCAGGGCAAAATGCCACATGCACTTTTGTGTTCTGTGGATACTGGGCAATACAGTGTGTCCTCCTTACCCACAGTCTTCTGACGTGCAAATCTGAATGTCTGCAACTGCGTCACATCCTATACACAAAATGGCAGTAACCCATGTGCACACGCCACCGCCATTGAGTGTAATAGGACCTGAGCATGCTCAAATTTTGCCATTTGCAGGGGGCCCTGCAATGAAGACCCACTGTATTCACCTAGAGAACAAAAGAACCTCACAAAATTCGCCTGATGTTGTTGCTCTCTGGCATTTCTTTCCAATCGCAAAGGCTACAAACTTGTAATAAAATATTAAAGCTGCATTCTCAGGAAGCAGAATTCTTCAGGTCTTCTGCATGTCATTTTCAGATCGCGTCCCGCTCTTTAGTTACAACCGGTTTAGCAAGTATTTGCAGAATGTAAGATTTTCCTGTGGGAAAGTGAAAAACTAGCTTCCCAAGGAGTGTGCTTGGTGCTTTGTTTCTGCAACAAAAATAGGTAACATGTTGATCCAATTAATGTACACATCAAGTGAATAGTCCAAAACAGGCAACAGTCATCCTTCCATCTCTTATTCCTGAGTTTTTGGGGACTGGGTTTTTTTAATGTTTCTTAAAAGGTGCATTTTAGCCTTATTTTAAAAAGAAAGGAAAACAAAGGAATTCCTTGTTCTGCTCCAGAGACAGGACAAGGAGCAATGGATTCAAGCTGCAGGAAAGGAGATTCCACCTGAACCTCAGGAAGAACTTCCTGGCGGTCAGGGCTGTCCGGCAGTGGAATCTGCTGCCTCGGAGTGTAGTGGAGTCTCCTTCCTTGGAGGTTTTTGAGCAGAGGCTGGATGGTCATCTGTCGGGAGTGCTTTGAGGGTGTTCCTGCATGGCAGGGGGTTGGACTGGATGGCCTGTGTGGTCTCTTCCAACTCTGAATTTCTATGATTCTAGGATTCTATGAATATGGGCCTTCCCATAACTAGGAAAATGACTGGCCCAGAGCAGTGAAATTGACTGAATCAAATGCTCCTTGCAATCTAGACTAGCTCACTTTCAGTGCCAGTGGTCTACTTCAGTTCTGTGACACTCATCTTTCCCATTCTTGTCCCTTAGCAGTTTCAGGATGGGGTTTCTTGTGTTTTTTTCTTTTCCTAATGTACATGTTTGTTATTACGAACTGCCAATTTCAACTTAACCCTCTTAATGGGAGATCTCCAAGTCATTCTATCCTCTACTCAGGTCTTGCAGACTGAGGGACATGTCTTCCTTGACTGAGGCCATTTCCGCACTAGTCTGTTATAGTGCGATGATTCCACTTTCAACATCCTCTGGAATCCTGGGGTTTGCACTTTCAGGAGGGGCCAATTGGGAAGGAAGGAAGGAAGGAAGGAAGGAAGGAAGGAAGGAAGGAAGGAAGGAAGGAAGGAAGGAAGGAAGGAGGGAAGGAAGGTGGACTTTCCCATAGCCAGGAAATTAACTAATCTACAATTCTGAAACTGACTAAACTAGACACTCTTTGCAATCTGGACATCTCCATTTCTAGCTGGAGTACAGTCCTCCCTCTAAATTTGCAAGTTGGACCTTCATGAACTTGATTATTCATGAGGCATACACGTGTTCCCCACCCCGTGCCTTCCTTCTCCAAATCCAGGCAAAAGGCGAGGGAATGGCATGGCTTCACCACGTGCAGAGAAGGAAGGCACACATGTGCCTCCCCTGCAATTACCTTGGTTTTTTTTTGCTCAGGTGCTGGCCAGAGGGGCAGATGGGAGTTCCAGTCCCCATCCCTATTACACTGTTTGTCCCCAAATCTTCCTGAGCCCTCTCCAAAGTGTTGACATGAGTAAAACGCACAGGGATCTCTCTGGTCATGCCAGAGTCTTACAATCTCGCCCTCCCTCCCCACACCACTCACACACTCACATCTATTTGCCTTTTCCTGGGTAAAGTTTCCTAGGACAAAGTCTGATGTTAAACCTTGCTAACTTCCCTTTTTCCTCTGCTCCAAGGGCAGCTTTCCAAACCCAAGCTGTGTTGCAAACATTTGCACATGTGCACACGGACATTCAGCAGATTCCAGCTTGATGACAATGCCTTTGTGTTAGTTAAAGTTTTGTCCTCCCCAAGGAAATTACTAACCCTCTGGAATTCTTATATAAACTGTGTTAGATTACTCCCGGCTTACTCAGCAGGGCAAAGATATTGAGGGTTTTTTGTTTGTTTGTGTTTCTTATCGTTATTGTGTGCCTTCAAGTTCTTTCCAACTTACCGCAGCCCTAAAGCAAACCTATCACTGTGTTTTCGTGTAAGTTTTGGCCAGAGTGGATTTTCCCCTGCCTTCCTCTGAGGCTGAGAGAGTGTGATTTGCCTGGTCAATTTCCATGGCTGAGAGGTAATTCAAACCCTGGTTTCCAGAGTCACAGTCCAATGTTCAAACTACTATACCATGTTGGCTCTCCTAAATAATGGACAGATTCCTCTTAACTGAAGTAATAGCTGTATAGTTTGGTAACCTGGGCCATTTCTGCACTAGACTGTTATACCGCTATTATTCTACTTGCAACATCCTCTGGAATCCTGGGATTTGCAGTTTTGGAACAGGCTGCCTGGCCCCTCCCAAAACTGCAAACCCCAGGATTCCATAGGATGCTGCAAGTGGAATAATAGCACTATAACAGTCTAGTAAGGAAATGGCCCTGGTGTTTGCAAAATGTTTTGGATTACAGCTTCCATAAGTCCTAGCAAGCATGGCTGTGATGGATCCCCTCGCCAGGCTGGCCCCACAGTTCCAGTCCTAGGTTCTTGTCACTGGGCATTTCCGCACGACACTCTTATAGCGCGATGATTCCACTTTCAACCTCCTATGGAATCCTGGGGTTTGCAGTTCCGGGAGGGGCCGGCTGGCCCCTCCCGGAACTGCAAACCCCAGGATTCCATAGGAGGTTGAAAGTGGAATCATCGCGCTATAAGAGTGTCGTGCAGAAATGTTCACTGACTTGGCCCTTTTCCCCTCTTGATCCCTTCTCTTAGGCCAGGACTGGGCTTATCCAGGTGAACAGCAGCCTGGAAGGACGACAGGGAGAAGCAAGCGCACCAGGTGCTCAGGTTGGGATGAGAACCAGCTGGCTCCAGCTGGCTTTTCAAGGAAGGCACAGGGCAGGAGATGGATGCCAGAAACCATGTGTGTGTTTTTGGCCCTTGTCTTGCATTCTCTAGACTCCCTGCTCATTGCCTGCCTGGATTTTCTGACCCCGGACTGTCTGACTGTGTTGCCCACCCGATTCCTGGATCTTTGGATTGTTTCTGGACCATGAACAGGCAAGCTGTCCTGACTGTTAGTGTCTCTGTTTGACTGTAAGCTACCTCCTGTTGACCCTCCACTCTCTTGCCTTGCAATGGGCAGCTGGCATCTTCAATATCCCTTCCTGCTTTGGGTACCTGGGTCTCAAGGTGACCCCCTTACTGTAGACCAGTTGCTGTGTTGTTTTGTGGGCTCGTTGTGGTGAGCATGAGCTGGCTCTTTCTCAGGCTTGATGAGAAAGAGCCAGAGACAGTTTAAAACAAAGAATAACAAATGGAAGTTTATTAAGATGCAGAAAATAGCATGTTAATCCTGGAACATCTCAACCATTCTTAGCTCCGCAAAAACAGAGCCAGTTCTTCACTCTGTCTGACTCCTCCATCTCTCGTCCATGTGTTCCTTGTCTCGGTGCCAGCTTTTCCCCCTCTGACAAGCCTCAGTTTTGTGACATTTCCTCCCTGCAGCCCCTCTCGCAGCATTCTCTGAGCTGTGATGGGCTGCCAGGTTTGCCCAACTCCTCCTCCACCATGACCAATTATGGTCATGGGGATTATGGGAGCTGTAGTCCAACTCATCTGGAAGGCACCAAGTTCCATACTTCTCGGCTAGCTGGATTCTGTCTGGATTCTGCTCTAATATCTGTTTTGGTGAAGGGCAAGAAGTGTCCAGAAGTGTCCAAAACATGGCACTGTTACTTCTTGGGGTGCTACCAAAGGGAGATCAAAGAGCAAGATGTTCTGTATATGGGACAGAATTCTCAGAGTGTACGTTTGGAGTTGTGGCCCTGTTACTGTTGTGTGTCTTCAAGTTGTTTCTGACTTAGGCAATTCTATAGCAGGGTTTTCTGGAAGCAGTTTTGATTTATTTTCATTCTGTCCAGCTTCCAACACCAGTTTTGCACTGCTTTTATGTTTCTGGGTCATGCTGGTTTTTGCTGATGGGAGTCAGAGTCCAATAGCATTTAAAGGGCCATAGGGTCACAACTACTGTGGAGTACTGGCTCTTCTGTTGTCCTTTTTTACCCCTTGCCGGAGAAAGTTGCTTAGGGTGGAATTGGAGAATAGAATAGCAGAGAGAAAACATTTCGAACAGAAGCAATCTGAGGGCTCTTTTGGAAAGCATCCCAGATTGGAAGCCACCCCTTAAACCTGAACATCCCTGAAAAGAGATTGGAAAGCTGTCCTTATGAACTACAGCTCCCAGAATTCCTCAGTCCTCAGCAGCCATATTACCTGTGTAATTCTGAGCATCAACCTTCAGTATCCATTCGGATTTGGTTCCAGGACCACCTATAGATACCAAAATTTGTGGATGCTCAAGTCCCATCATGTACAATAACGCAGTAAAAATGGCATCCCTTATACGAAACAGCAAAATCAAAGTTTGCTTTGTGTAATTTATTTTTAAAAACTATTTTCATTTCTGGCTGAATTCGTGGATACAGAATCCACGGATATGGAGGGCCAACTGTAGCTCCAAAACCTCCACTTTTTTTTCTTGTTCCAGATGTTAGCAAGTCCCTACTCCCCAGGAAGACAGGGGCTAATGGAACTCAGAAGCCAAACCACATCTGGGGCTGGGGCTCCACACTTCCCAGCCAAGCTCTGAGTTAAGATCTGTCTGCCAACAGAGGTGGGATTTGAACCCAGCCCCAAAATATGATGGGGAGGAGGTTGACTCAGCCAGTCAAGAGCCAGGCTGGGCTGGGCGTCCCCGTTGTCCCTGGCTAAGACGCCGGGCCTGGAAGAGGAAGGTCATGAAATAATCGCTAGTTTGGGCCTTCCAAGCGGTGATTCACAGTCTTGGCCTGGTTGGGCCGGGTGGGGACCACTTGTGAGGATCACACCCATGCTTGGATTGTTCTTGTAACTTTTCTTTTCTTTTAAAGAAAATCTATTCCTGGCAACTTCAGAGGTGTTTTCAAAACAGGACTGAAATGGTTCTGGTTTTCTTCCTTCCTTGCATGTACAGCCAGACTTGAGCACCAGCGAATGGCCATCTCAGCCGTCTCCAAGGATCTTGCATCTCTACAGCCTCCCTCTCCCATTTAACAAAAAAACCACAAACTTCCAGCAAGTTAATTTGGCAGGCACCTTTTCTATTTTTCCATTACCACTTCTCATTGTAAAGGGAATTGCATTCTGTACATGCTCACGCCCGGTCTCTTTCTGTCTGGGTTTTAATTATGCCAGATATTTTGGGCCAAACTAGGTATTAAAACCAGGCCTGGCAGCTGCAGGTGGCACCCATATTTATCTGTTATGTGCCCACTAGGAATATCCCATGGGCTGAACTGTGTGTACAGGTCTTCAAGTCACCTGTTGACTTATGGGGGGGCATGCATTTCAGAGGGTTTTATCAGGCAGGGAATACTTGGGGAGGTTGCCAGTTCCCTACTCCAAAATGCAGCCTACAGTCCCTGGTATTCATTGGTGATCTCCCATCCAAATATTGACCAGGGCTAATGCTGCTTAGCTTCCAAGATTGGACAGGATCTGGGTATTTATGTGTCTGTGCTTTCTAGTCATCTTATGGCAACCCC
This sequence comes from Ctenosaura bakeri, assembly GCA_948474755.1. Lineage (NCBI taxonomy): Eukaryota > Metazoa > Chordata > Lepidosauria > Squamata > Iguanidae > Ctenosaura > Ctenosaura bakeri. Next base: position 266,674 of record CAOLHI010001134.1, read on the forward strand.
ATGAATTTCAGAGGGTTTTCTTAGGCAAGAATACCCATAGGGGTGTTCTTGCCAGTTCCTTCCTCTCAAATAGAGCCTACAGCACCTGGGTTGTCTTAGTGGTTTCCCATCCAAGTACCAACCAGGGCTGACCCTGCTTAGCTTCGAAGATCAGACAGGATGTGGTGCCTTAAGGGTATTTGTGTGTCTGCCCCTTCAAGACCCAATGAATTTCAGAGGGTTTTCTTTAGGCAAGGAATTCTCAGAGGTGGTTTGCCAGTTCCTTCCTCTGAAACAGGGCCTATAGCACCTGGGATATATTGATGGTCTCCCATCCGAGCACTCACCAGGGCTGAACCTGCTTAGTTTGTGAGCACCTTCCGAGTCATGCTCCTATAATCACCCAGACAGGAGTCTTTCACATTGCTAACGGGTCCTTTTAAAACTCAAGAACAAGGTAGAACAACCCAAACTGGATTCCTTGGCAGCTCGCAGAAGGGCAACCCGCCGTGTTGATGGGGGATGCTGGGAGCTGTAGTCCAAAAAGTAGCTTTTCTGAAATAACCTGAGCTGTTTGGGGTATGTCTTGTACAATTGGGATACAGTAGGGTAAATCCTTGTTTGATCTTCAGCCAAGGGAATTTTTAAAAAAAAAACAATTTGAATATTCCTAAGTGCTTTATTTAGACTTATTTTCATTTTATTCATATTTATTAATTTTAATGCAGACAAACTAATTCACAACCTGCGGGAAAAAGAGAAGAAGGAAAGAAGAGAGAAAAAGGGAAAAAATGTACGTAAGCGATGAGTAAGTTTAGCTAAAACCGAAACTACGTAATATTAAACTAAAACTGTAACTTATTACTGAAACAGTAATCCATTAACATAAACACAGCCTAAATAATCACTAACTAACCAGGACACCATAGAACGCTGGTTCCCACACACACAAACTGTAATGACAAAGAAAAACCAATTAATAATATTATTAATATTAATATTATTATGGCTCCAACTAAATTCAACTTACTAGAATAGCTGGTAACCGTAACCACAGATTATTATTGCATCCTTAGATTTCTCATTGCTCAAAAAACCCATAAACTTTCAGAAAGTCTTCAACTGGTTTATCTTTTAATGGTTTACAGTCAATGCTTTATAATCTTTTAACAGGTTTATCCTCTTTCTCTGTTAAGGACAGGTGTTTTCCTGCTATTTAAGCTAGATTTGAAGGCAGGATTGCCAAATTATCAGCTTGGCCCTGGCTGCTGTGTCCTTTTTGGCAGGAGGGAGAGCCACACAGAGCTCCGCTCGTTTCCATGCTGGGTGGTGTTTGGAGCATATCTGCTAATGCATAAACATCTAATGTTCTGTTACAGCCACATGGTATGGTGGTTTGAGCATTGGACTATAATTCTGGAGACTGGGGCCATTTCTGCACTAGGCTGTTATAGCGGGATGATTCCACTTGCAACATCCTATGGAATCCTGGGGTTTGCAGTTTCGGGAGGGGCCATCTGGCCCCTCCCGAAACTGCAAACCCCAGGATTCCATAGGATGTTGCAAGTGGAATCATCCCGCTATAACAGCCTAGTGCAGAAATGGCCTAGGATTCGAATCCCTGCTCAGTCATGAAAACCTGCTACGTGACCTTGTGAGTCCCACTTTCTCAGCCTCAGAGGAAGGCAAAGGCAAACTCTCTCTGAAGAAATCTTGCCAAGAAAGCCCCAGGATAGGTTCACCTTAGGATAACCATAAAGGAGAAATGACTTAAAGGTGCACCCTAACAATGTCCTGTTAAGCAAGGCCTAAATACCTTGAAATCCCATCTGATCTAAGCAGGGCCAGCCCTGGTTAGCACTTGGATGGGAGACCACCAACCAATACCAAGTGCTGTGGGTTCTATTTCAACCAGCAAAACCATCTCTGAGTATTCCTTGCCTGAGAAAACCCTCTGAAATTCGTGGGGGTCACCATAAGTTGTGACACATACACACAAGGCACCAGATCTCTTCTGGCCTGGGAAGCTAAGCAGGGTCAGGCCTGGCTGGTACTTGGATGGGAGGTCGCCAATGAAAGTCAGATGCCGTAAGCTATAATTCAGAGGAAGGACTGATAAACCCACCTTTGAGTGTTCCCTGCCTAAGAAAACCCTATAAAATTCATGGGGTCATCTTAAGTCAACAGGCAACTCAAAGGCACACACACACAATATATATATATAAGGGCACCAGATCCTGTCTGATCATGGAAGCTAAGCAGGGCCAGCCTTGATTGGTACTTGGATGGGAGACCACCAACAAACACCAGGTGCTGTATTACAGAGGAAGGAACTGGTCAAACCACCTCTGAGTATTCCTTGCCTAAAAAAACCCTCTGAAATTCAGGGAGTTGCCGTAAGATGACAAGCCACTTAAAGACACATACAAACACAATGTTGTGTTGCAAGCATGGCTGCATTTTTCTGTGGTCGCCTGGCCCGCCTTGTTAGCAAAAGGCAAAGGGAGCCGTGCAAGAGCAGCAGAGAACCGAGGAAGGGGTTAACTCCGCCAGCCGTGCCTTGGAACAGGTTGGGGGCCCCACTCCGGGCACTGCGTGGCTGCATTCTTCAGCTTCCTCCAGCAGAGGGATGTGCAAGGCAGCCGGGCTTCATGAATGGCTCCATTCAAAAGTGCCTGGGCTGAGCCCGCAGCCTGAACAGCACACAAGGGGTGTGTGTGCTTGTGCCTCCCCTCCCTCGCTCACTCCCTCGCGCTCAGCTCTGGGCTGGGACTCAGGAGCACCAGACAGACCCACAGACGGACAGAGGGAGCCGTTTCTGCACAACCCCTCCGCCTCCATCCCCTAGGCCTCTCTGCCAGCGTCCCCAATATGTCCGTGATGCTCAACAGTGCACATCAAGGTAGGTCCCGGCCTCAGGGAGCCAGGTGGAGTTGGTACGGCCTGGATACCATGAAGCCCCAAGGAGTTGCTTAGGGAGCTGGGGATGTTTAGCCTGGAGAAGGGAAGGTTAAGAGGGGACATGAGAGCCACGTTTAAACATTTGAAAGGAGTCAGAGGGAGGATGGAGCACGCCTGTTTTCTGCTGTTCCAGGGACTAGGACATGGAGCAGCGAATTCAAAGTAAGGAAAAAGAACTCCATCTAAACATTAGGAAGAACTTGAAGATGCTAAGAGCAGTTTGACAGTGGAATATGTTGCCTGTGAATGTGGGGGAGTCTCCTTCTTTGGAAGAGAGGCTGGATAGTCATCTGTTTTGTGTCTTCCTGCCTGGCAGAAGGGGGCTGGACTGGGTGATCCTGGGGGTCTCTCCCAACTTAGGGATTCTGTGATTCTATGAGACTGTTTAGGCTCTGAGCTGAGTAGCCTTCTAGGACAAACAGGAAGGTTTTGATAGCAAGTGTGAGTTAGGATTTGATTTCCTTCCCAAGGTGGGAAAAGAGCCCGTGGTCTGGTGGGTGGGGGGCCCTCGGCTCGCTCTTTCTTCCGAGGGGTGCCACAGGAGTCCACCCCAAAGTCCTGCCTTGTAATGACACCACCCCTTCTCCACACTGGGTGGGCACCTGTTTCCAAGGGTTCTGGAGGCTCAACGTCTGTCTTGCTTCTATTTGGCTCAGGAGGGAAAGCCTTTGGATTACTCAAAGCCAAGCAACGAGGAAGGCTGGAGGAGATCAACAAGGTACGTAAAAGGGGGCTCACTGGCTCTTTTCTTCTGGTTTCTGGGGAGGCTGACCCACTTCGTTGCTCCTGCTTTGGCTTTTGCACAGTGGGTCGAAATGCATTTGCAGCTGTCACCTTTCTTTGGACGATGCCCTCAGTTTCTGAAACTGAACAGCTCTGTCTGCCCAGACAGGGTGCCCTCTGGGTGTGAGGGTGGACTGCAGCTCCCATTATCCAAAGGAAGCATGCTGATTGGAAGTGATGGGTCATGTAACATAATCTGTATTGTATTGGGGGGGGGTGCTGCAGGGAGGAAACGTTACGAAAAAACCCAGTGGCTTGTCTCTGGCAGAAGGCAGATAGGGAAATGCTGATGCAGAGATAAGGGACAGGTTTCGGCGAGAACAGAAGGAAATAAAGGCAGGAGAGTCAGATAGAGGATAGGACTGACGATGTTTGGGGGGAGCTTTAATTGCTTTAATAATTCAAGGCATAATCTGCCTTCCACATAGGCAGGTTTAACTTTCATGGACTTGATTACTTGTGAGTTTCTCCAGCCCCTGCCCCGCCATTAAAAACCTACTTCGGCTCTTCCTCCTCCACCAGCCGCTGCCTGGCCATCTAAGGACAGATCACAGCCCAATTTTTCAGCATCACAAACCCTCTCGCGGTGCCCCCCACACCCAAGGAAAGAGATGGGCAAGAAAGAGGAGGAGGTATAGGGCAGCCATTCCAGTCCATCCCCTTTCCCTCTCCTTTCTCTGACCTGCTTTGGACTGTGGGGCCATTTCCGCAGTAGCCTGTTATAGCACGATGATTGCACTTTCAACATCCTCTGGAATCCTGGGGTTTGCAGTTTCGGGAGGGGCCGGCTGGCCCCTCCCGAAACTGCAAACCCCAGGATTCCAGAGGATGTTGAAAGTGCAATCATTGCGCTATAGCAGGCTACTGTGGAAATGGCCCGGAGTGCCGTTCTCCCCACCATGCCTTCCCTCTTTCCCACAGACATACACACATATTTTGATATTTGTGACTTTTCCACTTTTGTCAAGGATACTACACCCCTAACCTTAGCAAACATGGAAGACGGATTGTAATATTTACAGCAACTCCTGCACATGGCACTGTATGTACATGGAGATTTACTTAGACACCATACCATCCAACTTTCTCAATTTGTCAGGAGAGTCTCAATTAATCCCCTGCCATCCCACTTTTCCAGCTGATTTTGAAATATCCCAGTTTCTCTCTCCTCCTGCCAGTTTCCCCTTCCACGTCCTTCCGTTGCTGCAAACTTAAGTTCAAGGTGCAAAAGTAGTTTGCACTTGTTTAACCCAGTAGGGGAAGCGGAGAGGACAGAATCTTGCCCTTCCCGGTAGACTCAGGTAAAAGCAAATGGCTGCAGCCTCATTCGTAGCCTTTTCCATCTTAATTAACCATACTCAGATGTTGCTTAGCCCCAGGTTTCCTGGCTTTCCTCCCTGAAATGCTGGGGTGTATGATAACATTGGAGATCTAGCAAGCAGGCATTCTCTTTGTAAACCATACCTGCTGAATCTTTTCATGCCAATCTACGGTTAAAGTAGAAAAGATTTATTATTGCTTGCGACACAGGAACTGCTGACTATTTCAAAAGGCTTAGGAGCGGAGCCAAAACAACCCATGCTTGGCAGTCCTCACTAATGTGGGAGTACAAGGTCGTGGTTACGATTTTGATTTTGCATAGTAGGATGGCCCCAATTGACCCCCAAAATATTGCCACTGCTTTGCTCGGGAGTTTTAGCCTGTGCTCGGCCCAGGAGTACATCGAGAACACAAGGAGCAACTTATCTTAGAGACGAGGGTTTGGGCTTTTGGCGTGACCCTTTGCACTCTGCAGTTGCTCACAAAATCTCATGACCGTTGCTGATGCAGTAAGAGAGCTCTCAGAAACATCGTCCCGTTGGAGTCTGAAAAGTTATGTAATTGGCAGCTGTGGATGCTAGTTTCGGTCCAGAGGAGATGGAAAGACTGGCTCTGATTGTTATCTGTGTCTCATTTCACATCCATTTATTTGTTTATTTTTTGTGTGTGGTTTAATAGGTATTGATTTTAGTTCAGAGATGCAAACAAACAGGCTGTTTCACAACTACTGAGAAGGAAAAAAGGGAACAGAAGAAAAGGAAACAAGCAAACAATATACACACATAACTAAAACTAAAACTAAATTAAACTAAACTAAAACTAAGACCTAATAACAAAATCTGTTGCTAAAAGACTAATCTATTACACCAAACACATCCGATGTACAATAAAGAACTAACACACAAATGAACGCTGACCTCCCCATAGCAATTGTAATTAAAAGAGAAAAATCGATTAATATTCCATATTTTATCCTACCATTACAGAGCTATATACATTGAGCTTTCTAGAATTATGATTAATCATAACCATGGATTATTACATCATTGGATTTCTTAATGCTCAGGAAACAGTTTCCACTTTCTCCAGAATAAATCTTCAGTTGGTTTCTCCTTTAAAATCCTCCTCAATTTTGCAACTTGGGTGAGACCCACAACTTTAACAACCTGTTCTTCCATCATTGGAGCATCAGCCCGTTTCCATGTTCGGCCAAACAGCGTTCTCGCCATTTTCCCATCTATTGAGTAGAGCAGGGTGGTTAATGAATGAGATTCACTTGTAACTTGGAATCAGGACCTGGGAATTATTGTCCCCAAGATAACTTTTCCAAACTGTGATGGGAATTCGTCAGCAGGCCTCTCTTGATTTCTGGAAGCTGTTGTGTTTGTCTCTTTCAAGGTCACCAAGATAGCAGACAGGAGTTGAGCAACTGGTTTTGACTGCTGAGTTATTTAATCCATTTATTTACTGGGCAATTTATCTGGGGCTGATGACTCAACTGTCCTTTCAATGAAACAAGTTTTCTGGGGAAATTTGCTTCGTACCAAATGCGATGCAAAACCACTGTGAAAGCCGTTTAGTCCTGACCTAGCGCAGAAATGTCTGAGATTTCCATCTGTGTGTAAATTTTAAGTTTAAATCGGTCAAAATTGGTTCGTAAGTGTGTATTCTAGAGCAAAGTAAGTTGAGATCCCATATGTTTGTTTGCAAAGTGCCAAAGTAGTGGATAGATATGAGTCCAGCACTTTATTGTGGTCTACATTTCAGTCACATTAGGTAACATGTCAAGTTTAAGAGCATCCCCTCCAACTGTTCCGACATGGCAGGAAAAATCTCATTAGTCCTCTGTCAACTTGCTTTTTTAGCTGCTTTTAAGATGTCCTGGGGGGTTTTTTTCTCCTCCTCCTCCTCAGTATTTAACATTATTATGCTATCTTAGCCTGCATTAATAGAACCATAGTTTCCAAATCGAGGGAAGTAATAGCCCCACTATATTCTTCACTAGTTGGGCCTCTTCTGGAATACTATATTCAGTTCTGGTGCTTCATTTTAGGGAAAATATAGGCAAGTCGGATGTATGAGGAACGGGAGAGGGAGTTGGTCAGGTTCAGCCTCGTGAAGAGACGACTTGTGCAGGACTTAACTGTATTACTTTCTAAATACATCAAGGGCTGGCAACAGAGAAGAGGCTGCAAGTTTTTCCCCGGCTCCTCCAGAAGGCAGGACCAGGTCTAATGGTTTTAAGTTGCAAGAGGATAGATTTCAATTGAGCATAGGAAGGAACTTAGGCTAGAAGGCAGAATAAACCCACCCTCTGCTAGAATGCTGGGTGTGGGTGAGGGCTTAGCCGAAGGAGGCTACCCGCAAACGGAGACCACTGAGAATGCATTCCCAGCAAGTGGCACAGCCCAGCTGCTCTGCTTCCTTGCATTTCTTCCTGGCATTTGTTCCTGGTTCCATGGAAAACAGGCATCGGGCCACACCCCTCTCCGCCAGCTGAGCAGCGTCCCTCGGAGAGGGTCCTTGCTCTGCGCTTGAGGACAAACCCAGCACCAAATAGAGAGCAGATGTCTGTGACTGCTGCAGCGTGGAATGTGATCCCAAATGGTGGGACAGGGGAGGGGGAGACAGACCCATGAAATCCTGCCAGGCTCCTGAGAACCAGATCAGAGGGACGAAACGGAGACGGAGAGGCTCTGGTGGGCAGACGAAGATGGAGAGGGGGCATACGTGCCATGGCACTTTTGCTGCCGTCTCTGTTCACTTGTGCATGGGTAGCCCTGCTGCTTCCCCTCCCCAGTACTGTTTGTGACATTCAGCAATAATAGAATAATAGAATCCTAGAGCTAAGAGACCCCAATGGACGTTCAGTCCAACCCCATTCTGCCATGCAGGAGGACACAATTCACGAACTCCCTTTGACAGATGGCCATCCAAACTCTGCTTAGAAACCTCCAAAGGAGGAAGGAGACTCCACCACAGTCCCAGGCAGCCATGGATTCCACTATCATCAAACACAAGGAACCCATTTAGAAGATACATAATGCAGAGGTGCAGGAATGTTGGTACTGCTACAACCATTTCCTTCCTAGAAATCTTCTACTAGCATCAGCTGTATAGAATCCTACCATTCGAATGGATCTCTAGGCCACTGAGTCCAACGCTTCTGCTCCAGAGACAAGGAACCAGAGCAACGGATTCAAACTACAGGAAAAGAAATTCCGCCTAAACATTAGGAAGACTTTTCTGTGGGTAAGAGTAGTTTGACATTGGAATATGCTGCTTTCTTGAGAGTGTGATGAAGTCTCCTTCATAGAATCACAGAGCTGGAAGAAACCACACAAGTGTAGTCCAGATCAACCCCATTCTGTCACGTGGGATTATACAGTCAAAGCATTCTCGACAGAGGGTCATTCAACCTCTCCATCAGCAGACCCCCTCCCAGGGCCCCACAGACCCCTGGGGCCCCTGGATCCCAAGTTAAGAAGCACTGCTCTAGCCGATTGGTTCCATCGTCTCAGATCTGGCTTGGCCACAGGTGTCTTGGTTGTCATCTGGGAAATGTTGCATGGTATGTTCTTTGCAGGGCTGGCACGTCAAATATGCTGGAGCAATTTTGGAGGCTTTGGGGCAGGATTGAGTTCGGAGCTGCCACGCAGCTGGTGAGAGACTAGCAAGAATGCAGGGAGGGGAGAAGAGCAAATGGCTCCTACTCGTGCTCTGCTTTTCCAAGGGAGAGGGAGAGGGAGTGGCGGGGGGGGGAGACAAAGATAGTCAGAGAACTGACAGTCATTCTACACACCCACAGGGAGAGATAGAGACACCCTTGTTGTTCTTGCAACAGCTTCATTTACAGTTGTGTTAGTAGGATGCCGTCTCCCAGTTTCAAAGAAAAGAGGGTCCTTGTTTTGGGGGCCAAAGGCATGCTAGAAAAATAGAAAGCAAATTTAAAATTGACCTCATTGTTTGCAGCAAACAACACAGCTGGGTGTTTGCTGCATGCACCTGAGTGCATATGTGCGTGTGTTTTTGCACAAACATGTTCAAATCAAGATGCTCCCCCACAATGCACACATACATAAACAGTTTAAGGATGAAAAATGTTTGGGTTTGCAGAAATGTCCCTTTTGCACCTCTGAAAGCAAATTTTGACCAGGAAATCCATACCTTTCCATTGCTGTGTTGTCTTCAGTTGTTTCTGACTTATGGTAACCCTAAGGTGACACTACTGTGAGGTCTTCTTGGCAAGATTTGTCTTGGTGGAAGGGTTGCCATTGCTTTCTGTGAGGCTGAGAGAGTGTGACTTCCTCAAGGACACCTAATGGGTTTCTATGGCAGATATTTAGCCTGGAGAAGAGAAGATTAAGAGGTGAATTGAAAGCTGTGTTTAAATATTTGAATAAATTTTGGAAGGAATTAGTATTTGAAGGAATTTCAAAGATGGAATCAGAAAACAGAGGAGACCTACAATGTCACCCAGATTATTGGTAAAATTAACTGGGTGACTGTCCTATAAAAGCCTCGTCCTGAAGCCAACCATATTAATATTAAGTCATATTTAATCATCACAGTGTTTGCTCCTTCTCCAAATGTGTGTTAATGTGTTTTTATTTCTCCTTTCTTTCCTTAGGAGTTCCTCTGTGACCCAAAGTTTAGTGATGAAGAAGATTTAGAGGAAAAGCTTGCAGTTTTTAAAGGTAAAACGATGGTCCGCATTATTTAGAGTAGACAATGTGGGGAAAGCGGAGGGAATAACCTACAAAAGAAAGCAATTTTTCTCTTGGCCACATCCAGGGAAATGTTTAAAAACTTGCAAACACTCTGGAACAGCAACTGGTTGGTTTTGCTGAATAATTTTTCCTTTCAGTTTTGGGAACGGACAGCTGCAGAGTTCAACTGAGCCAAGCAAAATTCTGGGACCTAGAAGATTTGGGAAGATCCAACCAACTATACTAATATTTTCCCTACATATTGACAGATTTTAGTTCAAGCTAGGGTAGATTGTGTCTGTGTAGCTTGAAGTGGCCCTACTGATATGCCATCTATTTCTGGCGATTTGATTCTCCCAAGTGCCTTGCGTGCAGTTTCCACTATACTTTCCTAAATTGTAAGTTCCTCTTCAAATGCTTCTTCCTTGAATAAATTTGTCATCCGTTCATTTCCCTTAATATAGTTCCTCAATGTATTGTTTCCACCAGCTATTTATATGGACTTAGTCATGTAGACTGTCTTCCCTGCAGGTCATATAGCATCCCCACTCTTGCATTAAATCTCCTTTTGATTTCTCGGGTCTTGCAGAAGAAGTCTCCTATTCTTCCTTTTTTATTGCCATCTTGTGTTTCTCTGCATCGATTATTACAGTACTTCTCTTTGTCCCTGTGCACAAATTACTGAACAGTTGCATTCATATATCTGATCTATTTTATTTTTGCTTCTCATCTGTCATCCATTGACGCTTCTCTTTCTTTTTGGCTGCAGATAGTGTCTTTTTGCATTTCTTCCGGACAATGTCCCTGGATTCCGTTCAGAGTTCTTCTGGCTCCCAGTGAATTAAGCTTAATAGTGCAAATCTTTTTTTTTTTTTACATTATTCTTAAATTCTACAGGGACGCTATTAGGCCGAAAAAAGAAAGAGGAAGAAATTTCCATGCAGGTTTTCATAACATACATCAGGAAGATTGTTTTTCTTAATAAACAAACAAACAGTAAAGGTATCCAGTTTGGCTCCTATTGACTTGCTTTGCCTAATTCATCACTTAAATGTCTCTCCAGTCCTTCCTGACAAACCCACTGATTTCTTCCTGCAAAGGGCCTTGAGCTTTCCACAGAACAGGGACAGGTTGGAGTATGCACAGCCGTGGTGGGAGGGTTGTATGCTGAAACTGAGAAGCACATTTTGTTGCTTTGACTTATTGGCCTTCCTCCTGGGTCGTTGTGGAAATGGCCTCACGAGACGGATTTGCAGCCCCTCTGTCCATCCCATCGCAAGTCAATACGCAGACTGTGGGACTCTGACAACACCACCCTTTCCACGTTTTGTTTACCATCCTTACCCAATGAACAAACATATGCACTTCACAAAGTGTCATCTCTTGGATACCTTGCACTCACACTCAGATTCAGAACAGAAGTGTTTATTTTGGAGCAAAGCAAGCAACACAGCAATGTTCCTGACAAGTTTCTGAGACTACCACAGATTGGGTGGCTACAGATGTCTACCTTGTCATGCAACTTTAGGTGCACACAGAAGTTATTGGTTAAAATTATAAATATCACATCACCCCACCAATACAGGCACTTTCTGTTATTTATGTATCTTTCATCCTGGGAGCTAACCCACATTCCTGTGTCGTTATCTTTGCCATGTCTGTTCCCATAACACCTTCCCACTGCTTTCCCATTCCCCCTTTTGATGGTCTCCCCCTTTCCCAGATACATAATGGCAATGAACAATAAAGCATTTAATCATTTTGTGCCCCGGAATATCTTAGGCGTTCCAACCAGTTGCATAGTTGCAATTAGCAACTGGCAATTGAGACTTGATAGCATTTAGTAGACTGTACCCATATCTAGCAAAGCTACATGCACTAATACACATCCAGCATGTTTATGACAGGAGCCGCCCATCCTGACAAAAACTTGCATAGAGAACTTTGTGCCTTTGGAGTTGGCCTATTAAAGGTATGACCACAACGGCAGCACCTTATTTTTCGTGCATGTATTTAGTTGTTGCCGCAAGCCTTCGAGTTGTTTCCAACTTACAATGACCTCTTATGGGGTTTTCTGGGGCTGAGAGTGTGTGACATGCCCGAGGTCACCCCGTGGGTTTCTGTGGAATTCATAGAATTGTAGAGTTGGAAGAAGCCGCAAGAGCCACTCAGTCCAACCCCCTGCTACACAGGAACCCCCATCAAAGCCCTCCCGTGGACAGACGGCCACGCGGCCTCTGCTTAAAGACCTCCAAAGAAGGAGGAGACTCCACCACTCTCCACGGAGGCAGCAGCATCTTCCCCTGCCGGACAGCCCTGACCGTCAGGAAGTTCTCGAGTCAGGGTCATAGTCCAGTGCCCAATGTCGCCAGGGAGTTGTCTGTAAAATGAGAGTTCTGGAAGGAAGAAGCCTGAGGGAGGCTGTCTTGAGAGCGGAATGAATGTGACCTGTTTTGAATATAACATTAGGACATTGGAAGGAACTTCTTGACAGTAACAGCAGTTTGGCAATGGAACCAATTGCCTAGAGAGGTAGGAGGGTCTCCTTCTCTGGATATCTTTGAAAAGAGGCTAGAGAGGTACCTTCCAGGGATGCTTTAGCTGGAGATCTTGCCTTGAGCAGGGGGTTGGCCTGTGGCCGATGAGGTCCCTTCCCATTTGTGGAGACAGAGGCCATTTCTGCACTAGCCTGTTACAGCGCGATGCTTCCACTTTCAACATCCTCTGGAATCCTGGGGTTTGCAGTTTCGGGAGGGGCCGGCTGGCTGACCCCTCCCGAAACTGCAAACCCCAGGATTCCAGAGGAGGTTGAAAGTGGAATCATCGCGCTGTAACAGACTAGTGCAGAAATGGCCAGAACCTTGCCTTTCCCAGAAGGCTCAGCCAAAAGCAAACTGCGGCTGTCTCTCCCAGCTTGTGCGTTCTTCTCCATCAATAACTTTTTCCCTCTTGACCACACTCTAATGTTGCTTGGCCACGTGCGTCCCCGTTTTCATCTCTCAAATGTTGGAGAATGTAAGATTTATCTGCTCGAAGCAGCTGGCCTTGGGACGCGCTCCTTAGCTGGAAACCACAGTCATCCTCTGGCCACAGACTCAGGGTGTGTAGGTGGCAGTTTGTAAAAGTTTGGCACCGCTTCCTCCAATATCTTTTTGACACCAAAGTTACTGAGAAGCAGATGTGCAGTTTAGAAATCTGGTATTGCATTTTCTGGCATCCTCGTTTCCTTTGCTTGGGGACTTTGTATACACACTCATAAATCCGGTGCAATTTAGCTTTTAGTCTCAGGCGGAGACAATTGTTCAAACTGATCCAGGTTCCCAACCTCAACTGCTTGGTAGATTGTGCAATAATTTGGACATGAAAACAAATAGATCTCTTTTGTGCTAACCCTCACATACTGGGGACCTGATGCTCTTTTGTACACTGAATTTTTTAAAATTTGCTAGAAGGTAATTTGAATGGATGGTGACTTTTTAAAAACAGGAATGGCCTTTACTGTCTTCTTTTGGGCTCAAGCTTTGTTCTGATTCATCTGCACGCTCCCTTGGCCATTGCCTTGATCCCATTCTCATTAATAATTGTTTTGTCTCATGTGCGTTTGTGTGTGTATGTATGTGTGTGTGTGTGTGTGTGTGTATATATATATAAAAATACATACCTTTTAATTGTACATCCTTGGCAGGACCCACTGGTTGTGGTTGTTTTACTTGTAAAATACCATTGTACATCAATGGCACTGTATGAATAAATACATGATGATTGCTTGTTTAAAAAAAAAAAGGAATGGACAACTTTTAGGCCTCCGGCTGTTGTTTAACTGCAAGTCCCATCAGCCCTGGCAGCCTAGCCTAGCCAACAACAATCCCAAGGTCCTTGTCACATGGGACTTGTGGAATCCTGAAGTCTAACCTGTTTTATTCAGCTCAGTTCTAATAGCCATGGTGTTAATTGTCCTTATGTTGAGCTCAGTTTATGGCCACCCTATGCATGACAGACGTCCAAATTTCCCTGGTTATCAACAGCTTTGCTCAGGTCTGGCAGTTGGGGCTTCCTTGATTTCCCTTTTTGGTGCAATCTGAGATTCATTGCCCAGCAGAAAATCCAAATTAGCAAAGCAACATGAGCGAGGAGTCAAGGCAAGGGTTATTTCCACAGCAGAAACAGATCAACATCTTGTGAAGGTCCAACGTGAGACAAAATACAATTCCGTGCACCTACCTTGTCTGTGCTAAACAAGTAGATTTCCTCATGTAAACATTCAGGAGACCATTAACGCTTCGTTTAAAGCATATCCTCTCCGCCTGGCATCTATCAACATTTCCAAACTGTCCCAATCTGTTTATACGTCTCAGATAGCATGTGATAACTCAACTAACAGGAACTTGGGGATTTACTTACTTCAGAGAGTCTGTTAATGAGGAAGGTAAATGAGGAAGGTAATTAACCATTGCAAATCAAGAAGCTTCCTTTTCTCAAATGTTAAAATATGAGATATAGTCAACGCTTTCAATCTGTTTAGACTACGTGACCCTCTCGTTTCTAGGGAATGGATATCTCCATTGAGTTCAGATGGAAAAAGGAGAATTTCTACCTTTGAGAATGAGAATTTCCTTAATATTTTTATCACGCAGTCTTCCTCTTTTCCTGCTGCCTTCTACCTCACCAAACTAAATGTTCCTGAAAGGCCAGATTGACTCCCATCAGAAGCATGCTCTCTCCAAAAATGGTGACAGGGCAGGGGTCCCATGGCGTGGTCCCCTCAAACACGCTCCCCAATACGTACTCGGCTTTGCACTGTTGCATCTAAGGGACTGCAAGCCCTGTTGACCCAGCCAGAGTCCCCCTCACCCTCACCCCTCCAAATCCGCCTCCTTCAGGGGTTCCCAACAATGAAACCATTGTTCCGGCTTCTTTCTCTCCCAGCCCTTTCTCCTCCCCTGCAAGAGAGAGGCAGGAGAACTGGCATTTGCGTGGAAGTAATGTGTGCATGTGTGTGCATCCTAAGGCAAGAGTTTACCCCACTGAATGTGGGATGGAAGGGAGATTTGCACTCTCCAATGGTAGACCGGAGACCAGAATGCTGGGAAGCAGAGTGGCGGATCGGGCAATTTGGGGTGGGAGTGTAGAAGAATGAAAAGGCATTGCTTTTTCATTGCTGCACTTTTCAAAATGAATTCACAAGTTACACAGAAGGCATGCATCCATAGCCACAGGGACAGATAGATAAAGCACGGAACTGGACTGTGCACATCAAATGTGCACAGAAAGTTCAGCTTTGGGGTCGAGGTGGGCAGCACATCCTCATCATAGAATCACAGAATCCTAGAGTTGGAAGAGACCCCAAGGGACATCCAGTCCAGCCCCATTCTGCCATGCAGGACGACACAGTCCAAGCACTCTCTTTGACAGATGGCCATCCAGCCTCAGTTTTAAAACCTCCAAGGAAGGAGGCTCCATCACAATCCCAGACAGCAGCATATTCCACTATTGAACTGCTCTTACTGTCAGGAAGTTCTTCTAATGTTTAGGTGGAATCTCTTTTCCTGTAGTTTGAATCCATTGCTCCTTGTCCTAGTCTCTGGAGCAGCAGAAAACAGGCTTGCTCTAGCCTCTATATAACATCCTTCCAAATACTTAAATCTGGCCATCATGTCCCCTCTCAAGCTTCTCTTCTCCAGGCTAAACATCCGCAGCTCCCTAAGTCACACCTTATAAAGCTTCCCAGTTTCCAGGCCTCATGCATTTATTCTATATATTTTATATAGTCCACTGCCAACCATATCTTATCATTTCAAAGTTCTTCCTAACATGCAGGTGGAATCTCTTTTCCTGGAGGTAAAGGTCATTGCTCCATGTCCTTGTCTCTGGGGCAGTCTCTGGACCCCTAGATCCTTTCTACAGGTACTGCTTTCAAGTCATGCGTCATCCATATGGACCTGGGTTCCCCTAAAAGCAGGGTGCGCGCCTGACCGATGAACTCCAAGGCTCTTGTATGCAAAGGGGATCTTTCCAATGGATTCAGATCAGCCTTTAAAAGGGGGTTCAGGAAAAAGTTGGAGAATGAAACTAATGCCCTCCTGGCATCGCTCTGCTGGCATGGGGCCTAATTGGAGACGGCGGCAGAACTGGGTTTTTAGCCTTCAAAAGCTCTTTTTAGCAGCAAAACATGCACACTCTGCAAAAGGAGGAGAATGCCGCAGTTTCAGGTTTGTTCACAGAATTTCCCTGCAAGCCTTTGCTTTGCAACACAGCTCAGGTGCCTATTTTGAACATTGAATCTGCACGCAACAGAGAGTATGACTTGTTTTACAAGTGCAAAGAAATTGCAGGGGGAAGAAAGGATTTAAAAAAAAAAACATAAAGAAAAATTCTTTCTTTCCATAAAAAGAAAATGCTTTCTTCTCTCTTTCTCTTTTTAAATATCAAGCAGGAACAGAAAACTAGCCAAGGGCCTTTTCCAAGAGAATAGCACAAAGAAAGATGTGGATGTCGGAAGGGCACTGTAAACTCTTTGTGTAAATTACTGAACTCAACAGGACTGAATGTTGGCCGTGCTGGCTGTGGAATGCTGAGAGTTATCATCCAAAAAAAGTATTTTTTTTCCTCCCCAGCTGTGTTGAGTGGAAATGCTGACGTTGGAAACTGTGCTTTTCTTTTCCAGAGAAGTACATGGAGTTTGACTTGAACAACCAGGGCGAAATCGGTGAGTGGCTTTTTCTGAGAGGTCCACGTACCTTCCCTTGGGATGAAGTCAAGGCACGGTGCAATGCAGGGCTCAGCAGGGGAGAACCCATGTTGGCAGACTCCAACTCCCATCATCCCCAGCCAGTATGGTCAGGGATGATGTGAGTTACAGCTCAACAACATCTGGAAGGCTGCAGGTTCCCAACTGCCAGTATGATGGGACAGAACATTAAAAGGGCATGTAGTCAAGCCCAGCCAAACTCCAGACAGACTCTCATCCACACAGGGCTCTGAAAAAGTTGCTTTTTGCACTGCCATTAGGAGATTCAAGGAGTTGTAGCTCCCCAAAAGGAGCTTTTTTGAAACTGTACGCACAAACGGACATGCACAAAGAGGCAGATATTTTTCTACCCTGCAAAGCTAAATTGTATATTGACACAAAATGTGCTTACTCAGCCCCTTTATTAAAATGTTTCTCATATTCTGCATGGATGGATGGATGGACAGATAGATAGATTTCACCCTGGCTTCCAAATCATCAAGCCAAGGCAGAGCATGGAAAAAGTTGTTGTTGTTGGACTCTGCCTCCCAAAAGCCCACACTGGCCATTGAGAAATTTTTGCAACGCTTCCCAGAAATCCCTACCAGCCAGAAAGTCATTCTCACAGGGAATTCTGGGAGGTAGTGTCCAAAAATAGGAACCTGCTCTGTTCTGGCAAGTAGCACCGAAACACACAGACACTGATATGTCCCAACTGCTGTCTCCTGGTAACTCCATAGTCAACATTCCCCGCAACGGCCCCAATTTGGCAGGATCAATCCTGATTAATCCTCTGCTGTCCCACTTTTTCAGCTTCTTTTAAAATGTCCCAGTTTCTCTTTCCTCCTCCTCCTCCTTTTCCCCTTTGGCCCTATTGCTGCAAACAAACTGAGTTCAAAGTCAAAGAGGAGATTGGGGAATGGAGTCTCATCATTCTCCATAGGCTCAATTGGGCTTTTTTCTTTCTTCTTTTTTTTTTCTCCCCAAGCTCCAGAGTTTCTCTGCTTGAAATACCATCAGTCCTCCACATTTGCTAGCGTTAGGGGCGCAGGACCCCTGCAAAAGTGGAAAAACTGCAAATATCAAAACGTGCGGTTGTGTTTGTGGGAAGGGGGCCAAGGCATGGAGGGGAGAGGGGGCATCCAGGGTCCAAACCAGGTCAGGGAAAGGGGAGGGAAAGAGGGTGGGTTGGCACAGTGGCCCTAGACTTCCTCTCCCTTGCCCATCTCCTCCTTTACGGGTGTCGGAGGCGGCATCAGGAGAGGGTCTGTGGTGCTGAGAAATCAGACTGCGAATTGTCCTTAGCTGACTAGGCAGCAGCTGGTGGGTGAGAAAGAAGACAAGGGGTGCCTTTTCAAAGGGCTGCATGGCTTGATTGGAGCTGCTAAGATGGAAGATTCCCCCAGCAAAGAGGCACCTGAGATGCAGGGGAGCAAGGCTTGGAGAAAATTGCAAATAATCAAATCCATGAAAGTCAAACCTGCACATGTGGAGGGCTGGCTGCAGTCGTTTTTTTGTTCTTCCTCATTAATCACTCTTGCTCTCTTCTTGCCTGGCTGCATTCTTTTGGCTACGATTTGATGTTGCTCCACCACATGAATTCCAGTTTTCACCTCTGAAATGTCAGAGGGTGCACTGTATTAACTAATCCTTTGGCATTATTAGAATCATAGAATCCTAGAGTTGGGAGAGACCTCAGGGGCCATCCAGTCCAACCCCCTGCTATGCAGGAACAAAAGCTCCCAAAAGATGGCCACCCAGCCTCTGCTTAAAAACCTCCAAAGAAGGAGACTCTACCACCCTCCATGGAGGCGGCAGCAGATTCAACTGCTGGACAGCTCTGACCGTCAAGAAGTACTTCCTGAGGTCCAGGTGGAATCTCCTTTCCTGCAGCTTGAATCCATTGCTCCTTGTCCTGGTCTCTGGAGCGGTAGAGAACAAGCCCACTCCCTCCTCAACATGACATCCCTTCAGATATTTAAACATGGCTATCCTGTCCCCTCTTAACCTCTTCTTCTGCAGACTAAACATCCCCCAGCTCCCTCAGCCACTCCTCAGAGGGCTTCATGGCTTCCAGACCCTTCGCCATTTTGATTGCCCTCCTCTGGACACATTCCAGCTTGTTGACATCCTTCTTGAAATGAGGTACCCAGAACTGGACACAGGATTATTCCAGATGAGGTCTAACCAAAGCAGAGTAGAGTGGTATCATTACCTCCCTCGATCTAGACACCAGACTCCTATTGATGCAACCAAGAATTGCATTGGCTTTCTTGGCTGCTGCATCACACTACTGACTCATGTTCAGCTTGTGATCTACCAAGACTCCTAGATCCTTTCCACACATACTGCTATCCAGCCACACATCCCTCATCCTATACTTGTGACTTTCATTTTTTCTGCCCAAGTTCAGGACCCTACATTTCTCTCTGTCTTCATAGATCTGATGTCAGTGAAAAGGATGATGGAGAAGCTGGGAGCCCCCAAGACCCACCTGGAACTGAAGAAAATGATTTCTGAAGTCACCGGAGGGGTCAGCGACACCATTTCTTACCAAGATTTTGTCAACCTGATGCTTGGGAAACGATCTGCAGTTCTTAAGCTGTGAGTATGGAGCTTCCATGCTCAGATGCAGTTTATCCATAAATATTTGTTTCACACATTGATGAATCACCCCTCGCTCCAACAGGCACTTGAGGTGACAGGCATTTCAAACAAAACAATATTCGTTTATCTATTTATTCTATTTATATGCTGCCTTCCTTCCAGAGTGGGACCCAAGGCAGCTTCCAAAAACAGTTAAAAACATTAATAAAACATTTAAAATATAAGCCACAATTCAAAGCCCAGAGCATGGAAAAAGTGATTTCTTTTTAACTCTTGCTTCAAAATCCACCATTGTCCACGTTAGCTGGAGGAAACGTAGTCCAAAAGGAGAACTTCTCCATGCCTTGCTCAATATATCATAAAATTCCAGGAGGAAAAAAAAATACCTCCTCCAGCAGTATAAAATTAATATAAACATTAGTGAGCAAATTTAAAATTAGAGAGCAAGGTAAGTACAGTTATCTAGTAAGAGCTATTTGCAAAAAAGGTAGGAACCAATTTCTAAATTTTTTTTAGTCATAGTTCAGGTTTATATTGTTAGTTTATTTAAGTAGGATTTGTTGTTTTATGGTGGAATCAGCTGCCTCAGAGTGTAGTGGAGTCTCCTTCCTTGGAGGTTTTTAAGCGGAGTCTGGATGGCCATCTGTCCAAGGGAGTGCTTTGAGGGTGTTCCTGCATGGCAGAAGGGGGCTGGACTGGATGGCCCCTGGGGGTCTCTTCCAACTCTACGATTCTATGGTTCTATGATTCTATGATTCTATGGCTGTTGCAATGTATTGTTTGCTGGTTTGGGTTTGTGTATGGCTTTGTGTCTGATTGTCTATGGTGTTGTTTATTTGTTTGCTTGTGTTTAATGTTTTTCATGTCCAATTAAAAAAATAGAGACCCACATTTCAACACCATTAAAAACTTGGAGGGTTGCTCAACTGAAACGCAGTCGCAGTCCTTATGGGGGAGAAGCCGTCTCAGGTTCCCCACCAGGACAGATCCAGGCCTGATCCAGAGGGCTTTTAAAAACTTCTCGTATCGCCATCCTTCCAAGCTGGCTCCTCTCTCCTCCCTCCATGAAGGAAAAGGAAGCCCAGTTCCTCTCCCCGTTTCTTGCCCCTCCTGGCTCCCACCACCGTGAATAGCCTTTGCTGGGCACACAGGTCTCTTTAAGAGAAAAACACGGATGCCCAAACAAACTGCCATTGTCTTCTGCGTCCCTTCTCCCACGCCTGCGTTTCCGCTCCCCGTCGGAAAGGCCGGCTCCCGGCTGCGCACAATAGACACTGGGCTCCCAGATAGCGCCTGGAAGGCCCCACCGCTCTGTGTGCGTTTGTGTGCAAAAGAAAGCGATACGGCTCCTTGCAGTGATGTATTTAAGTCTTTAGCTCCAAGTCTCAAGTCTGGGAGCCAACTTTATACTCCAGCCTGTATTCCAGAATTTCTGGGCAGAGTTGAATAAAGTCAGTTTTAACCATTTAAGGAGAGTCGGCCCTCCACTTTTGTGATCTTGCCATCTGCGGCTTCGGAAGTGGGGAATAGGATCCTTCTTGCTTCCCTTTTGCAAAACTTGCCTTCTGCTCTTAGGAAAAGCTTTAGAAAGCTCCTCCTGTATGAAGCAGGGACAGGCTGCTAAGTGAACCTCAACCCACCTCAAGCCCCTTTGCTGTTCCCTCTGAGAAATGTCTCCACACTTTGGCCTTAAGACAGATCGTCCTGGGACCAGTAAATTGTAAGGTTTCTGGATGAATGTGTTATGTTAGTGACCCAAGGGCAGCAAGTCAGTCACTAAAAATAACCGTCTCAGGTCGAGTCAGTGTGTAATTTTTTCCAAGTCAAGTCACTGCAGTGATTTAAGTCTGACTTGAGTCCGAGTCTAGCAACTCGAATCTACATCACTGGTTCCTTGTGCCAAAGGCTCCCGGGATCTTTCTCTCCATCCACTCCATGCCCTGGGAGGAAACCATGTCCTCTGGGGAGCGGTTTAGGGAGCTGGTTTAGATATTTGAAAGGGTGCCATATAGAAGATGGCGCTCCGAAAGATGAGTTTTGTCTTTCAGGGTGTAGGCATTGCTGGACTTAAACACACACACCCTGGAGGTGTGGAGTTCTCCAAAGAGGTCAGGAGCATTGCTGATGGTTCAGAAAACCAAGGAACCCAATGTTAGCTTGTCCTGTTCCTGGGCCTTTGAGGAACCTTGGCTCAGCAGAAATGGGGAGGAAGTGGCAGAAGGTAACTGTGAGCCCTGTTGTTGTTCACTGCCTTCTGGTTGATTTTGACTTACATCGACCCCATGAATGAGAGACCTTCCAAGTCACTCCGTCATCAACAGCCCTGCTCAGGTCTTGCTTGATGGCTTGCTTGATGGAATCTATCCAGCAGCAACGTGGTCTTCCCCTTTTCCTACCACCTTCTACCTTCCCAAGCATTATTGTCTTTTCAAGGGAGTCAGGTCTTTTCATGACGTGGCCAAAGCATGACGGCTTTGAGGGATGCAGTTTGAAAGGAGATTAGAAGCAAAGTATCGTTTAGCTGTCTTTTACCTTCTGTATTAATAGTGTAAATAGGACAATATGCCAAAGTGCCACCTAAACATTTTTACTGTAGAAGACATTCAGCAATGGAAGGGACTGTGATGGGCTCTGTGGATTTTGGTTGAGAGGGGCTTTATCTCTTTGGAAGTCTCAAGCACAGAATGGATGGCCATCTTTCAGGGCTGCTTTAGTTGTGTCTCCACTTGCACGGCAGGATGGTAGATGGCCTTTGTAGCCCCTTTCAGTTCCTCAGTTCTACGAAGCTGGCCTTGAACGAAGCTGTTCAAGAATAGAATAGACTGGTGGGCTCACACTCTTTTGCTGTCATAAAAAGGACTTTCGTAAACTGTGGCATATTTCATTGATAGCAGCCTAGACCAATAGCCACAGCCATCCTCTGGCCGGAACCCTCTCCAGTGTTCGCTCTGGCAACCCTAAGGCCCACAGCTGCTGCTGAGCAAGGATGTACTTAGCAAAACTACATGGCAAACTCCCAGAATATTGTCGTCACGTGCCGTCAAATCGTTTCCGACTTACAGCAACCCGCATGCAAACCTATCACCAGGTTTTCTTGGCAAGATTCGTTCAGGGGAGGGGGTTGTGCCTTTGAGGCTGAGAGAAGGTGACTTGCCCAAGGTGGCCCAGTGGGTTTCCATGACTGAGTAGAGATCTGATCTCATAGTCCAACACTCAAACTGCCAGTTTGGCTCTCAGGGAATGTCTGCAGCAAGCTAATGAATCTTTTCTTCTCTTCTTTCTCCTTCGTTTCTTTCAGAGTCATGATGTTTGAAGGCAAAGCCAATGAGAGCACCCCAAAGCCTTCAGGACCACCCCCTGAGAGAGACATCTCCAGCCTTCCTTGAAGGAAAGGAACCCCCCAAAACCAAATTTCTTCATTTCACTGAACTCCCACACCTTGGGCCTTAACCCGTGCCTTCCTGCTATGTTGCTTTTATCCCGGACAGATTTAGAAAGCAATAAACTAACCCATCTTAGCAAAAAAGGATTGACAAGGGAAGTTCCAGGGACTTCAGCCAGAGGAGTCCCTAGGTAGCCATTTTAAATATACACAGATATATCTATATATATATGTATTTAAACTGTGTCTGTATAGCTGGCTATGTCTCTGTTTCTCATAGTACTGGAAAACGAAACTGTGAATCCAAAAGGAAAATTTCACAACGATGAAAGTACAACTGGTTTTCTGAGGCAGTCTTTCCCCTTGCTACTAAACTTGTTAACGGGTGCACCAAACCTTCAGCCAAGTGCCTTCCAAGCTGGAACAGATGTTGTCAAGATGGCCACATGGACAGGTGAGACTTTCCAGGGGCCACCATTTTGAGTGCTGATGTTGTTGCTTAACAAAGCTGGTCCTACAGGCCTGGGAAGTTAATGCACCTTCTCTTGGTTTTCACCAGCCTTCTCTCCATCTCTTCTCCCATTGCCATTATCTGCTCCTTTCCAAAACGTGGAGTTCTGCAGCCCACCCTAGATACTCTTCAACTTATCTATCAATCTTCTTGGGTAGAGTTGGTGTCTCTCTCTGAGCATTCTCCGTCGGACGGGTTAGGCACTCCGGCACTCCGCACTGGTCTCTTGTACCTCTCTCTGAACACATCAGCTTTAGCCCAGAGAGTATTTGGTGTCCTTCACGGTGATGCACTGAGGGGGCTCTAGACTTCATCATAGCCTTGCACTCACATAGGCCAACTCTGTAGATGGCAGTGTATCTCACTACACCTATTTCAGTATGTGATACACTAATTGTGCTGTGTTACGGCAAGAGAGGAAACTTCTGCCAAAAATTCTCTGTCCTGGACTTCTTCCCCAAAGTCTTACCCTGATGGTACTGTCATTCCATAGCAATCTTTGTTTACCATCTGACATTTTGCAGAAGAAAACCAGGACACGTGTGGCCAAGCAACAACAGAGTGTGCTCAAGACGGCAACAGCGATGGACGAGGAAGAACAGGCAAGCTTGGAGAGGCTGCAGAAGTTGCTTTTGCCTGAGCTGACTAGGAAGGGCAGGATTCTGCTCTCTCACCTTCTCTCTGCTGAATTAATTGAGTGCAAACTACTTTTTTGCACTTCTAACTCAGTTTGCAGCAATTGAAGCAACCTGAGGGGGAAAGTGGGAGGAGGAGGAGAGAGAAGCCAGGACGTTCTAAAAGCAGCTGAAAAAAGTGGGACAGTAGCCCATTAACTGGACTGTCCCCAGAAAATCAGGACAGTTGGAGGATATTCAAAGTTCATGAGTCAATGATTTACTATATTTGACTAAAAGCCGATACAGATCCAATAAAAATAATACATACATACCTGTATATCCACAGAAAAATCAGATTAATGAATCCCCTGCACAATCTGTAGCAATAACTTTCAAATAACAAGGACAAATACTTTTTAGCAAATAAGGCTGTTTTATGTGCGACGTAGGAATCATAATCTAATCGCAGCCAGTATAGTGTCACATAAGAGCTCTCGCCCTGGAAGAAAACCAAAATCTGTCTCAAGATTCTCTTCCTGGGGTTTTGACAAAGGTGGCAATCGAGTCGGTAGTGCAAAATCAAGTGGAAAGTGGCACTCCAACCTCTGCCTTGCTTTGCTCTCTTTGGATTTATGCCCCTGGACAACAATCAAGACAATTCTCCCTTGAGAGAGACCCCTTCAATGCAGGTCCTTTGAAAGCAACGAGAAAAGCCTAAGTATGCGAGGACAATTTGCGATGAAAAAGGAGCTCAGAATCCAGCCCTTGAAAAAGACAAGCACAATACTGGATAACCATCTGTGGTTGTAATAAAGAAGGCTTTCCAGGATTTTATCCAGCTATCCCCTCTGTGGCCAGCTGTGGAAGATCGGGACTCAGACCTTCCCAGCATTTTCAGTTTCCTCTCTTGACCTCGCAGGCTGTGCACAACGGGAGAGGAGTTTTCACTCTAGAGGCGAGGTGGGCAGGAGAGCTGTCCGGAAGAGGCCTGGATAATCACCCCATCCATGCAGCGAAGAGCTGTCTTGGTTGCATAGCTGTTACAGAGTGCCTTTTTTAGCTGCCTCCTCTTGCAAACATTCACCTAAAAGCACCAGGAGCAGAAAGGGAATTTGTGGTAACTTGTGCTGGCCATGTCGTGGTGCTGTCATGATCAGAATACTTCAGAAAAGTCACTCTGTCCAGCCAGCTGGCCCCACTGCTGTGTGTGAGGCCGATGGGCCCCATCGCTGCTTGTTTGGCAAGCCATCTCTTTGCTGCTTCAGGAGCCGAAATGTTCTGGTTCAAAAGGAGCAGAGCAGATGAATGAGCCTTTCTTCAGACTTCAGTGTGCCCAAAATCGGAAGCCTGGATCCTGCTAGCAAGTGTTTTTTGTGGATGCTTAATTTATTTCTGTATTGAGTGGGGAACTGGGACTGAGTCCGGTTTGCTAAATCTTATACTTGTAAATCCATGATTTTAAATAAAAATAGCAATTCAAGCACGGAGTTCAGCGCTCTTGCTTAAAGGAATCCTTCAGGTGTGGTTGGAAAGAAATTAGGCAGGTGAGATGGAAGGGTGGAAATAAAAGGATGGAAATAAAAACAGAGGAGGGGGATCAGCCCAAGGGATCGTGTCGATTGAGAATGTTTGGAGTGCAGCCACGGGCAGATATACACACGCACTTATCTGATGGGCTGGAGACCAGAGCACGGTCAGAAAAGGGAACTGGTTGACAAGCGGAGCCCCTCTTCCTGCAGGGAACACGAGGGGATTCAGCTGTGTGGCTGATGGGTCCTGTTGCTGCTTATTATCCAGGAGGAGGCTTGCTTGGGATCAACTGTATGCATATTGCTTGCAAAGTCTCACTTTGGCCTGGCACCCTTTTTCCCACCAAATTGAGGACCAAGGAATTCCTACCCGTATGACTCGCAGCATCCAAGTCAGGGGTGCAGTGAAGCCGCCTCTGATTGCATTCCAGATTTTAAAGTAACTATCCAAGGAACTTAGGCCATTTCCTCACTAGCCTGCTATAGTGCAATGATTCCACTTTCAACATCCTATGGAATCCTGGGGTTTGCAGTTTAGGGAGGGGCCTTTGAGGATTCCATAGGATGTTGCAAGTGGAATAATAGCGCTATAGCAGTCTAGTGCAGAAATGGCCCCAGAATGCAGTTCCTATAATAACAAAGCCTTTTGCTTTGTTTCTTTAAGCCATTGGTGCCTTTGCTAATGAATCCGTATAGGTGCTCCACTGCAGACAGGCAGAGGAAAGGACATATACAGTATTGCCTTTGATTAACCTACTGGCCCTTGGAGATCTTTGGAGGGGGGTGTCGTGCTGTCTGTTCCACCAACTTCACAGGTACATCCGATGGGGACAGGGGGAGGGTCTTCCCTGTGGGTGCCTCCCATCTCTGGAACTCCCTTCTGCACTAGGCTGTGATAGCGCGATGATTCCACTTTCAACATCCTCTGGAATCCTGGGGTTTGCAGTTCCGGGAGGGGGCTCAAAGGCCGTCCTCAAAGGCCCCTCCCGAAACTGCAAACCCCAGGATCCCATAGGATGTTGAAAGTGGAATCATCGCACTATCACAGGCTAGTGAGGAAACGGCCTGAGCCCCATCCACAGAACAGATTCAGCACCTTGGAGAGCACCATCAAAATCCAGAGTGAATCCCTCACATCCTTGACGTGGAAGCCCCCAAATGCCCAGCTTCTTGAGCTATGAATTATCATCAGAAACATGCGAAGGTACCAGTCCTGCGATGGGGGGTAAGCGCCTCAGGGCAGCAACCTCTCCGCTTGAACTTTGTTACGTGCCGTGTAACTTGGAGCGGCATCAGAAGAACCAGAAGGAGAAGAAGGAGAGAAGACGTCACTTGGTCCTTTTTTGCCCCAACCATGGACTCAACAGGCAGCTTTGGCTGATTTTATGCCATTTTAAAGTACGGATGTTTTAACATGGTCGCTTATTTAACTGGTGTTTTTTTCTTAAGTTGTAATTACTCATTTTTAATTCATGTACCTGGTTCTGTTATTGGTTCTGAGCCACCAAGGGCCGCATTCAGGAGAAAGGTGGGAGAGAAGCTAATTAAATATGACAACACTAACAACACAGCCCGCTAATTTCAATCTTCCCATCTCCAATGATATAGCAGTACTCCCACTGGCCTACCTTATAAGGCTGGTGTAAAAAGAATGGGTATAAATCATCCTCCATAAAATGTTTTTTTTTCTTCTTTTTTATGGGCAGAGCATTCCCTCTGTTATTTTAGGAAGCTGCAAGAAGGATGACCTTTCCTAAATCGGTGGAACACCCTAAAGGCGTCAGATCTCAGTTGACCCTGGAAGCTAAGCAGGACCGGGCCTGGTTAGTACTTGGGTGGGAGACCACCAAGGGAAAAGCAGGTTCTGGAGGCGCCTATTTCAGAGGAAGGAACCAGTAAAGTCTGAGGATTCCTTGTCTAAAAAGCCCCATGATGGACATGGAGTGGCTGTACATCAACAACAACTAGAAGGCACATTCACATACAAATAAACTATTATTATTATTATTATTATTATTATTATTATTATTGTTCGTAATCATTGTGCAATGGTACACAATAAAATATTATACAACAAATAGAATTATATTATTTCTACATAATTTGAGTATATCTGTGTATGGGCTATATATTTAATAATAATTTATTTGTATGTTGTAGTTGTTTGAAATGTAATTGTCTCTCATGGGGGAAGATTTTTTCCTGAGCTCGCCCAGGGGGAGGGAGACACAGGCCCATCACTGGGACTTCCTCGGGGCAGGGATCTGCCCACTTCAAATTTGCCACCAAAACAGCAGAAAATGAATAATAAATAAAAATAACCGCAACTCTAGGGCTGAATTTTTCGACTGCTTCCTATGGGTAAAGGAAGGGCAAAAGAACCCCAGAAGGCACTCGGTCTATGCGACTCTACCATTCCTGAGTCTATGGTCCAATACGTTCACGAAGCTCTTACCATAGTGAAGCCGCTTTAGTCCTAGAGCGGCACGGAAAGGGGCTGCTTCTGACGGTATTCCGCTGCCTTCCTGTAGCCCCGCCCCCTCGCGCGGCTGAGAGCCGGGTTCCGTCGGGGAGTTCCTGACGGTAGAGGCGCGAGGCCTAGAGCGCCGCCGGAACCGGAAAGGCCCGGTCTCTCTGCCCTTCCGCCGAAGGAGGATGTGATTTGTGGTGGCGCGCGAGAAAGTCTCCTCAGGAGCGGCTTTGGCGGCGGCGACGACAACGGGCGGCCGTCAGGGATGGGGGACGACATGGACGTGATTCCCGAGCGGGAGATGAAGGTGAGCCCGGGGCGGGGCGGGCGGCCGCCTCTCCCGGTCCCCCTCATCCCCTTTCCTTTCGCTGTTCTGAGGGGGTCTCTCCTCGGCCGTCCCGCCTTTTCCAGCTGTTCTTCGGAGGCCGCGGTTCCTCCCTCGCCCGGCCGCGCCCCTGCCCCCCCGCCTGGCTCCCGCCCTTCGCCCTCCCTCGTCCCGCCTTTTCAGCCGCTTCTGAAAGGTCCCGGTTTCTCTCCCGCCGCCCCCCTTTGTCCTCAGGCTTCCTCCCGTTGCTCCAAACAGAGTCCGAGGCGAAACAACAGCCCGCGTTCTGTGAACTCTGTGGGAGAGGCGGGGCCTTTGTTTGCCTGGCTTCTGGGCAGATACGAGATAGCTCGGAGTCGTTCCTCTTTCCCCTACCATGGAATCAGGGGGGTGGAAGAGACCCCCGGGGCCAGCCGGTCCAGGCCCCTTCGCCCTGCAGGAAGGCACCGTCCAAGCCCTCCCTTTGACACGGGGCCATTCAGCCTCTCGTTAAAAACTTCCAAAGAGGGGGGCTCCCCACAGTCCCAGGCAGCAGCACATCCCAGGGTCAGACTGGTCTTAACATCAAGAAGTTCAGGAGGAACCTCCTTTCCAGCTGCTTGAATCCATTGCTCCCTGTCCTGGTCTCTGGAGCAGCAGAAAACAAGCCCCCTCCCTCCTCTACATGGCATCCCTTCAAATATTTAAACATGGCTCTCGTGTCCCCTCTTAGCCTTCTCTTCTGCAGACTAAACATACCCAGCTCTCTAAGTCTGTCCTCATGGGGCTTCATGGCTTCCAGGCCCCTCACCATTTTGGTCGCCCTCCTCTGGACTTGCTCCAGCTTGTCGATATCCTTCTTGAATTGGGGTGCCCAGAACTGGACACAGGATTCAAGAGGGGGTCTCACCAAAGCAGAGTAGAGTGGTACCAGTACCTCCCTCGATCTAGACACCATACTCCTATTGATGCAGCCAAGAATTGCATTGGCTTTTTTGGCTGCCGCATCACACTGCCGGCTCATGTTCAGCTTGTGGTCTATGAAGACTCCTAGATCCCTTCCACACGTACTGCTCTCCAGCCACATCTATTGCTCCTTGTCCTGGTCTCTGGAGCAGCAGAAAACAAGCCCGCTTCCTCCTCTACATGGCATCCCTTCATATATTTAAACATGGCTCTCTTGTCCCCTCTTAACCTTCTCTTCTGCAGACTAAACCTACCCAGCTCCCTCAGCCGCTCCTCATGGGGCTTCATGGCTTCCAGACCCTTCACCATTTTGTTCCCCCTCCTCTGGAGATGGTCCAGCTTCTCAACCCTTGAATTGAGGTGCCCAGTTCCTGCCATCCAACTGTCCCCATTTGGTTCTCTCCCTTAATCCTCTCTCGTCCCACATTTTCAGTTGCTTCTAAAAGGTCCCAGTTTCTCTCTCGCCCTCCTTTTGTCCTCAGGCTTATTTTAGTTGCTTCAAACAGAGTGTAAAGTGTGACAGTTTTCATTCCATTAGCTCAATGGTGGGGAGGAGGGCCAGGATCTTTAGTTACTCAATATGATAGCATCAGTTCAAGATAGTTCATAGTTATTGCCCTTTTCACAACTGTACAATTTCATAGAATCATAGAGTTGAAAGTGCCCCCCCGTCAGGGCCATTCTGTCCAAACCCCTTCGGCTATACAGGAAGACATCAAAACCCTCCGCTTGACAGGTGGCCATCCAGCCTGAGTCTTGTTGACATATTTAAACTGTAGCTTAGTACTAACTGCAAACCTGGCCTATTAGTTAAGGAGTCGTAAAGTGTGTGGCTGGTGAAGTGTGTTAAATAATGAAGAATGTGGTTGAGAAGCTGGGTGATGTGGCATATTTGAAATCAAACTAGCCTGTCGAAGAATGAACTTTAAAAGTTATTTATGTATTACAGGATTTTCAGTTCAGAGCCCTGAAGAAAGTACGTATCTTTGAACCCCCTGACGAGCTGCCCAAAGAGCGTTCCAGTCTCCTTGCTGTGTCAAACAAATACGGGCTAGTATTTGCTGGTTGTGCGGCTGGGCTGCAGATCTTTCAGACCAAAAATCTTCTGATGCAAATACAGGCAGGTGACTCTCCTAATAAAATAGGTAAGTTTTGTGTGTGCTTTCTACATGCACCCTTTTTGAGCCTTAACTGTCGAGTTCTTAAGCACCAGGGTTCTGCCTTGAAGCGTTTTGTCTGGCCATTATAATATTTAAGAGCAGTAAGGCTCCATTCCAAATCGTAGCCATGCCAATTTGGCAAGGCAGAGCATGGTGGATACGAGAGAGCTAGAGATTCTGAAGTCAGTTCAGCGTGCTCCTCGGTCATTTACTTGGATACTGTAAACATGCCATCTTCTAATCTTCTCCTTTCCAACCATGTATAAGGGAAACAATACTGACTAACTAGAGTTGTTGGAAAGATGTATTCCAGAAGCATAGTATCAAAATAAAAGTATATTTTAGCTTAACACAAAATTGCCATTGACTAAGCCTTGTGAGAGACATTTCAGCTTTAAGAGGTAGGGGAGAAGCATCCACAGAAAAGCTGAGAAACCACCCTACTTGAATGTCACAAAGGAGGACATGTGGTCATCTGGGAAACTCCAGGAGGGCTGGATTCAGTCCCAGGGGCAGAGGACTCCCACCCCTGTTGCAAGGTTTAATAAGGCAGCATTGAGAAGTGTCATAGAAATGTAAAGAATAATTATCAATCGCTGAATGAATCCTAAAATGTTAAGAAACTTTTACAAGAATTGCTTTGCTGTATCAGACCATGAGCCACCCAGTCTAGCATTTCCTGTGTCAGCCAGCCAGTTGCTCCCAAGAAACACATGAGCAAGCCATAGATGCTTGCCTGCCTATTAAGTATACTTTATCTGAACCACAGTTTCCAGTGTTAAAGGAGTCTGTTGACTAGGTTATAAAACTGCCAAATGCTCCAAGTAAAGTACTGACATAACTGTCTCTTACCTTGCTAAAGGATTGCTAGCTACAGTCCTCAATTAATGTCCCCAAATCTTTAGCCATTATCTGTAGAATGTCCACAACCCTCTGATCTGGGCCGGTCAACCTCCTGACTGTCAGGTCAACTGTGCTCTCCCTGCCATGTTTATAGTTATCTTCTAGTGCTGAGGTGCTTTGCTGTGCAGGGGAAAAGGATGAGATGAGGTGATGGATGGGAACCTGGGAATGTTTGGTTACCATTCTGTGACAAAAACAGACACAGAAGTCATGCTGTTGGCAGATCAAGTGGGAGCGTGGGAGAAGGAAACGTTCAGGAAAAGTGTTGTTTTAAGTTATCATTAAATGGGATAGCAGTGCCTGTTGACTTTGAAATATAATAGCTTATATAGTACTGCAGATCGAATATTTTTTTAGTCTTGGTAATTGAAAAAGTGTGCTGTTGTTGCATCGTTGTTCCTGAATAAAGCTTTTGAAACTTCTCAGCCTAATGACTTGATCTCGGGGTTAACCTGTACATCACCTCTTGCTTGCATGACGGACTCAATCTCTGGATGATTTTGCTTGAACTCCTTTGCCAATTTAGCTTTTACACCTACTATCTTGTACAAAGGATTGGGATTGTTGTTATTCCATGTACTCAAATTAGTTCATAGTTGAAGGTTATCTTGGTGTATTGAGTGTAGTCATTTTAACATTTAAAAAGAAGTGCTTGCTTCTAATGGGTTTTTAAAATTGTTGCTGATCTTTTCACTGCCTTTTTCCCTTTATTTTTTAAAGTCGAGAATGTCCAAAGCCTTTTTGTCCCCACAAAATTCCATGTGCATCACCTGGCGCTAAGCTGCGATAACCTTACTCTCTCAGTCTGCATGGCATCGAATGAAGTGGGCTCCTTTATTGGTTTTTTTGATGTCCGTACCTTTGTGAATCAGGTTAGTTGCATATTTTAATACTGGGATTGTGCTGCCTCTTCCTGAGTGTTCTTTTCAGCTGTTTCTCCCCTGAAGTTTCTACATAGCTGCACCTCAGTTCATGAAGTAGGTGTATTCCTGGATGTTCCTTCTTTGACCACACATTTGATTCTGGGGGCATAAATAAGATAGAATATAGACTAGAGAGCAGTTTCAGTACCAGGTAAAAGAAGACCAGTTCAACATATTATAGCCTTATTTAGTGCAGTCGTAGTGAAAAAGTGGCCTTTGATGGTTTTGCTGTGTCACAGTCTTCAAAGAAGGGAACTGTGCCAAAATTATTTGGGGTAGGGGAAGGCAGGACAATGATGGGGATGCTACAATACAGTTGTATAGTTTTTTCTTTTTCTCTTTTGTTTTTGTTGTTGTGAATTAGTTTGTGTTAAAGTTAATAAATATGAATTTAAAAAAATAAAAAAAGATTTGGTTTCCATCTCAGATTAACCAAAGATTAACATTATGTCTGGACTGTAAACTATAGGTCACTTTATATATCAAGAAAATGGAAAACTCAAGATTTTCAACTAGAGGATTGGTATAAAGAAGTGTGGAAAATCACCATTAATGATAAGTTAACATGTGGAATTAAAGTCAAAAAGAGGAATAATGAAAGGGAGTGATTTTGAAGCAATATGGAAGATATTTGTGGAAAAGGTGTTAGTAGAAGACTAACACAAGAAGAGTTACAATTTTGGAAGGTGGAGTAATTTGAGGCATAATTGGTTCTGGGGATGGGTACACTTAGCAATAGTAATAGGTTAGATTTAGTTTGAAAACAATACAAATAAGAATATAATTACTAATAGTATATTTTTTTAAAATGTTAAGTATGGGAATAAATAACAACAATGGGTATAATGAGAATGAAATATATATATATATATATAAAAAACCAAAAATATGATCAGTATGATTTATAAAATGTTGAATAAGTAATATTATGTCAATGGGTTTAGAGAGAAATAGAAATATAAGCATTTTTTGTTCTTACCTTTTTTCCTTCACTTTTATGTTTATCACCTTATGTATTTTTTGTGTATGTTTCTCTTCTTATAATTAAATTTATAAAAAAAAATGTACGTCACTTTAAATATGGTTGGTTGAAGAAAAATCAAGATCACTCTGGAACCCGTATTGTGAATGCAGCTAGTAAGGACCTGTGCTTTTGGAAAATGCTTGTGTTTGTTTGAGACTTCATATAGCAATAGCACTGACCTAGGTGGTATGGGTTTTTCGATTCAGTATAACGCAGGCATCTACCCCAGCATGTTACAACAGACTGGAAACAGCTTATTGATGGGGGCATGTATTTCTTTCTAACAGGCTAAGCAGCAAAAACGACCCTTTGCCTACCAGAAGATGGCTGCAGCCCTGGTCAGTGACCTGAAGTGGAATCCCATGAATGCCTCCATGTTGGCTGTCTGTTTGTCTGATGGCAGCGTCTCAGTTCTACAGGTGGCAGATTCGGTGAAGGTGTATGCCACGCTTCCTGCCTCGGTGGCTGTTACATCAGGTGAGAAGTGTGGCTTTGGGAATGGTACAGAAATTCACCTGGTTCATTTGCTTAACTGGGGCCCATTTTAAATGTTTTCAGCTCTCTAGCCATTTCTGCACTAGACTGTTACAGTGCTATTATTCCACTTTCAACCTCCTATGGAATCCTGAGGTTTGCAGTGTAGGGCCTTTGAGGCCCCTCCCTAAACTGCAAACCCCAGGATTCCATAGGAGGTTGAAGGTGGAATAATAGCACTATAACAGACTAGTGCGGAAATGGCCTCTGTTTCAGTGTGAGCATGAATGGGCCTAATACCTATTTGTACACATGGGTGTCCCACTGTTGTGCTCTCCAGGAGCTGTGGCTGGCTGAATCTCCTGGTTGAGCATCAGTCCTCTATAAAACCAATTTTTTATCTCTGGGGAATGTGTGAGATCACCTTCACAAGCCAAGCACTGCACTTGTCTGGTTGCTTGCTGCCATTTCCTTCTTGGCTTGTGTATGAGAGCCAGCTGCTAGGGTGTGTTGCAGAGGAAAAGCTCAGCTGGAGCCTCATATTTCAGAGGACAAAAATTATTGAGGTGCATAATCATATTGGTGGGGTAAATAGCTCTGTGGCAGAGCGCAGATTTTGCAAGGAGACAGGCCCGCTCACCAGCTTCTTCAGAAAACCCCTGCCTGCTGTCTTGGAGAGCTGTTACCAGCCAGTGTAGATAGCACTGAGCTAGAAGGGCTGGCTCATATATAAAGCAGCTTCCTCTATTCCTTCTGCTAGGAATGAGAGGACAGGAGTGAAGGATTAGATGAAAAAAATTCAGGAACATGACTTGACACTTCCCTCTCAACTCCTGTTGCACATACATGTTGAGCTTTGCTTTTCTGAAATGCTTGGGACCAAAAGTGTTCCATATTTTAGATTT
The DNA here is from genome assembly GCA_948474755.1 of Ctenosaura bakeri. Classification (NCBI taxonomy): domain Eukaryota; kingdom Metazoa; phylum Chordata; class Lepidosauria; order Squamata; family Iguanidae; genus Ctenosaura; species Ctenosaura bakeri. The sequence continues at coordinate 300,928 of CAOLHI010001134.1, forward strand.
TGGAATACCGTGCCTGTTTGGAATAGCCTCACATCTCTTTCATTCACTACTTGTGTTAAGAGGTAAGGCTGGGAAGAGACTGAGGGTCTGCAAAATGTCAAGAATCCAGGTGTGCTCGGCAAAAATCCACACCTCTCGCCATTTCACAGAGACTAAGAATCTGAGAGAGGAATGAACAGGAGTGCCACAGCCACCACCTTGAGGGCAGAAGCAGGCAAGTGGTGGCATAAGGTTTTGGTTTTTGGATCTTTTCAGAATTCTGGATAAGGATGCTCATCCTGTATCTGTGCTAGGACCATAGGGTTTCATCACACCAGCTTAACCTGCTTTCTGTGAAATTTGGAACCAGTGTTTGAATAATATTCACAAGGGGCAATCCCTTCCCTAAACCAAGTTGGTTTGTCGATCTGTGTTGTCTGTTGCCATTGCTAATGAAGCCTGTTTGATTGTTCTCAGTGTGCTGGAGTCCCAAAGGAAAACAACTGGCTGTCGGCAAACAGAATGGCACCGTGGTGCAATATTTGCCTGTATGTATGAAAAGATATTTCATAGTGGGTCTTTCTGTCTTTAATAATCCTTCCCGCCCCACTCTCTTTTTCTCCTTTTTTTCCCTCCACCCACCCACCTCCCAGTTCATAGAGGAATTGGGATAATGCGTCTTAGGATACAGCTAGTAAAGATTAATTCCTGAATTATCACCCTCAGTGAAAAAGTTACGCATGTGGTGAAAACATCATTTTCAATTTGAAGTAGCTAGAGTTTATGGCTAGACTCAGAGAGACCCAGCTTGGTATTCCTTCAGTCAGCACATAATTAGGCAGCAGGGTGGCTGAAGCAAACAGTAGCGCAGCCTGGGAAAATAACCTTTTAGGGGTACCAACTCCTAAATTCCCCCAACCAGCAAAGCCAATACATGTACTGACTGAGAGATTTTCTAAGTGGTAGCTCTCCAAAAATAACTTTTCCAGGCTCTGGGCAATACTCCGTAGGTGGTCTGAGATGTTGAGAGGCAGCTTCCTGTGTTTGTGTGAAGTGCTTTTAATATTCCAAAGCATTTGTAGGAAGTTGAATGTATATGGGGCATTCTAAACATTTGACTTGTTTCTGAGGTAAAGGGTTGCTTTGGAGAGAGGGAGAAACATGAAATGTTAGATAATTTACGCATTTTCTTTGTTCAATTTTTCAGAACCTTCAGGAGAAAAAAATAATTCCTTGCCCTCCATTCTATGATTCAGACAATCCTGTCAAAGGTATTGTACTTTCTTAAATTTAGCTCTGTGAATGTTTGGTATTGTTACACAAATGGATTGCAGTGTGTTCTTTTTCTGCTGATTTTAGGAGTCTCCAGAGTATTCATTAGAGCTAGCATAATCCAGGCAGATCATGGACTGTTTGATGCTTGTTCTTGAGCTTTCCTTATTTAAAATGATAAACCTGGTGGGGTTTTGGTTCAAAGGCTCAACATGATGGGTAGTAGCTGACATTTCAAAATCAAAATTGGAATGTGGAAGCATATGGATTTCAGTGGTAGGATTTCGTCATTGCTGTTATTACAGCGTGCTGTCTTTTATTAAAAACAGCATTTCATAGGAGAGTTTATTTAATGTAATTTAGTTGTCATGGTAATTTCGTTAAAAAAAAACCCAAAACACAAAGTGCACCATCCATATGTGGGATTTCCATTCCAGGACCTCCTGTCTACAACAAAAAAAAGGTGAATGCTCACGTCCTATTATCTTCAATTAACATGAGACACACATGCCTGTGGCAGTGCGGGCACATGCTCTTCATGTCTGTTGATGATAATGGAGATGATGCTTCGTGCAACTTTGGATTCCTGTGTCGAGGTTGCACCACAAGAGGGCTCACTGTGCACTCATACAGCATTATTGCTGCCTTCCTAATAGATAGCCTTTTTGAAAAGTATGCCTATTTGCATATTTGCTTTTCTTTTCCAGTCTTGGATGTGTTGTGGATCGGGACTTATGTCTTCGCTATTGTATATGCCGCTGCAGATGGGAGCTTGGAGACAGCCCCTGAAGTGGTGATGGCTGTGCTTCCGGTACGTCTGGAAAAGGGCAAGGAGAGAACTGTTCTTCTATTAGGATTCTTTTTTTAAAAAATAAAGCTACATAACAATAACACTGTCCGTCACCACACTGCAAGGCTACTTCTCCACACAACTACCAAACTACCAGACCCCCCCCCCAACAACGAGAAAAGTAACAAATGCAATCCTAAAATGACACATGCAAAGCAAGTCCTCTGTCTAAAATTTGTTTCCAACTTCTTCAACATAGACTATATGTTGTAGTAATAAATCAACTTGCTAGTCAAATAACCCCTAAAATTCACCTCAGATGCTAGTTTTACGATATATTAATATTAAAAAAAACAGTAGTTGAGAGATTCAGCTTTTTGTCTTTCAAAAAATGTTTTGACAGATCCCGGTCTTTTACAAATGTCACCAGTGTTTTTTCTCTTCAATGAAAGGGTAAATTTGTCCATCTGTGTGGATACCCATAATCACATTCTTAGAAGCAACTTCAATTTTTGTACCTGTTGCGTATTTTTAACAAAGCATATGCATATATGCATTGCAGATCTTGTGTTTGCATAATGTATTGGGCACTTAGCTAATACACCATATCCAGATATATGTTCATGGGAAACTGTTTTATGCAAGCCTTTCTATTGTGTTTCCATTCAGAAAAAGGAAGATAAACGTCCTGAGATATTTGTAAATTTTATGGAGCCCTGTTACGGCAGCTGCACGGAGAGGCAACATCACTACTTCCTTAACTACGTTGAAGAGTGGTAAGTAACAAAGAGCCACAGTAAAGCTAAACTTCCTCTTGTACTACAGCCCAGAGCGTGTTGAAATGTTACAGCTTAAAACGTACCACAAAACGAACAGTTCTTTAGTCGTAGCAGTTGTCAAGGTATACAACTGTTTCCTTCAATGTTTTTGAATAAAGCTTTTGAAACACTGTAAGCTTATCCTCTGAACATGAAGCTACACCTTACACAGTCTACACCTTACACTTCTTTATGTCACATTTGCATGTCAAGCATTTAACAAATGATTCTGAAACAAAGGAGATCTTTCCATTGTCTGTGGATGAACATGAGATTATTCTGTTTGTGTGCATCAGCTAAACAAAGTCCTAGCTGGATGAAAAACATTTTCTGTGAAACTCTGAAGGGGCCTAGCCTTTGTACTTCCTGGAGAAAATTATTATTCTTTTCTATTGGGAGAGGAGGGGCATCATGTTATCTCAGCTTGGTGAGTTTTTTTGTTTGTTTTTTAAAGGGATTTGGTTCTGGCAGCATCTGCCGCTTCCACAGAAGTCAGCATCCTTGCGAGGCAAGGAGATCAGGTAACTGTATGCTTTTCATGAACTGTGATAAGTTACACTCAGGTATTATGACAATTTTGTAGAATAGAACCGGCAGCAAGGTGTACAGTGCAGTGGTACTCCTGGAAAGTGATGCTCTTTGGAAATAAACTCAGTTGCGCTTGAGGCTTCTTGCTTCCAGCGGTACTGTTTTGTTAGGCAAGGGCTGATTTAATCTAAAAGTACATAGCAAGAATGGTGGGTAAACCTTCCTTTTGGCAGGACAATGTGATGCCATCCTTTTATTCAGAACTCCCCATTAAGTTCTGAGAGAGATGTGCATCATCTCCATCAATTTTTTTTAGTCCTCACTATCATTTTTTGGAGCTGCTTTGGAAAATCATCTTAGAAAGTATATTTTGGGGACTGCAGCTCTCAGACTTCTCTGGTTGGCAGGGCCATTGTCTCTGCTGGTGGGAGTTTGGGGGAACCATAGTCTGAACCATAGTCCGAAATACATTTTTCAAGTGGTGAGGAAGCGACCTTATGCCAGGCCCAGCAATTTGTCCATCTCATCTAGCGGCACCTTAGTTCGACGGACAAGAAGTCCTCATACTCTTGGGCAGGGCAACATTTTTCCTATCATTTGTTCTTTCTAAACTGAGTTGAAACTTTTGCCTCTTTTCAGAACAACTGGGAACTGTGGGTGCTGGAAGACTCCAGCCGAGCAGAACTCCCTGTAACAGACAAGAGCGATGACACCTTGCCAGTTGGATTGGCCATTGATTATACCAGCAGTACACCTATAGTGATCAGTAAGTAGAAATACTGTTCTAGGCTTTGACCTGAAGCAGAGGTGGGCACTTTGTGGACAGTGCCTTCAGTGAGGCTGAGACACAGCTGTGGTCACTGGCATAGCTGGCAATTAGAAGGATGGGTGTTGCAATCTATCAACATCCAGAGGGCCACAACTCCCCCCTTTCCTGTTCAAAGCGCTGCCTTGACTTTCATTGTGAAATTCAAAGTTCATTCAAAGTTTTTAAATTGAGGTTTGATGACTGTCTTTCGGGAATGCTTTGATAGTGATACTTTGATGGTGTATTCCTGCATGGCAGGGGGTTGGACTCAGTGGCCCTTGTGGTCTCTTCCAGCTCTATCATCCTATGATTCTATGAAAAAGATAGAATATCAATGCAAGTAATGGATATCATGGACGGTGGAACATGCTGCTGCTTGGGAGTATGGTGGAGTCTTTTTGTTTGGAGGTTTTTAAATAGAGGCTGGATGGCCATCAAAGGGAGTACTTTGTGCATTCCTGCATGGCAGAATGAGGTTGAACTGGATAGCTTCTTCCATGTCTGTGTTTCTATGATTCATGTTCCAGGGACACCATGTCCTTTGCAGCATGTTCAGATAAGTTGTTCTGGATGCTTAGTGGCCTTTCAAAAGTACAATTCCCTTGTAGGGAGGCCTCCATTTATTAATTTATTCGTCAAAATATGTATTTCCTGCTCTGTATCGTAAGATTTTGGGACTGTGCACAGAACAAATCAGCTTAGCACAATTTAAAATTTAAAGGAGTGAAAATGAACAGTCTAAGAGCATATTAAATACAGCAGATATATTAAAATGGTTTAAAACCATATGCTTTTATAGGTTTGCTTGAAATTGTTAGATACTTTGATTAAGAGGTCTTGTTTTAACCTGATGCAGGAATAAGGGTGCATGTTGCTCCCACTGGTGGGACTCAGGACGGCAGAGCTTTCTGTTTCTCTCTGAAAATTGTTTGGAGGGTTGGCTTATGGCTCATGCTGTGCTTCTGGGACATTTTTTTTCAGGTGATGAGAAGACTGTTGACCCCGCTCCGGTCCTTCTGCTTCTCTCTACTGATGGGGTGCTGTGCCCCTTTTACATGGTCAATCAAAACCCTGGGGTTCGGTCTCTCCTTGTGACCCCCGAGCCTCTGTCTACAGAAGGGGAAAGAGGAACAAAGTCAGCTGGTAAGTTAAGTGCTTGGGTCTCCAAACCCAAAGGGCTTGCTTTCACATGTTCCGTGCCGACTGTTTTATAGTAAAGACAAAGATCTTCCTAGATGGTGACGGAGCGTAATGTTCCACCAGTGTACTTACACAAGACGTCCAGAAGGCAGTGCTTGTCAGCAAAGAACCTCTCACATCTTGTTTGTTGGCTACTTGTGTATGAGGTGCAAAGCTGGAGGGAGACGGACAATCTGTGAAATGGCAGGAATCCACATCTGGTGCTTAGTGCAAACTCATGCCTTTTGTCATTTCACAGATCCTCATTTTCTCTCTTTTTGCCACAAGCTGCCCACTTCTGCCTTTGAGGTGGTGGCAGTGGTGCTCCTGCTCATTTGCCTCTCAGATCTTCCGTCTATTTCTCTTTTGCTGCCACTGGCAGAAAGGGCTGGTGGCAAAAAGAGAGAGAGAATGAGGATCTGAGAGACAAACAAGTAGAAGTTCCACAGCTGCCACCTCGAAGGTGGAAGCGGGCGGTTGGTGGCAAAAAGGGTTGGTATTTGGAGGTTGGAATTTGGATTTCTGGATAAGGGAGGCTCAACCTGTATGTCCTTTTATCATTGTTTGTTTTAATTTTTATAAATCATCTTGAGTCAGTGTTGAGAAAAAAGTGGGATAGGAATGTTTATATCCTTCTTCATATCAAAAGATCAGCACATACGCAGTACAGACAAGAGAATGACATAGAAGAGTGTAAAGCCATGCAGCAATCTGAAATATTTTAAATGATTTAAAATGATGGATGTGTGGCAGAACTCCATAACGTGTCGAAGTCATGGTCCGTAGACCTCAAATGCTTTGATAAACAACCAAGTTTTAATCCGGTGCCTAAATGCAGCCAGGTATGGTGCCAGAAGGAGGCTCAGCTTTCTGTCTGAGCTTCAGAGCCAGAACAATGCAGGGGTGTGAGTGCAAATCCCTGCTCAGCCATGGAGACCCACTGGACGACCTCTGGGAAGTTATACCCTCTCAGCTCTAGAGGAAGACAACAGCACACACACACCCTGAGCAGATCTTTCCAAGAAAACCCCATGATACAGCCACATTAGAGTTGCTGTAAGTTGGAAACAACTTGAAGGCACATAGCAACAATGCAAAATACACCACTTGCACTCAAGAGGGAGATACTTTTCGGTGCACCAGAGATCTGAAGTTTTCACTTGTACCATTCCATAAAGGAGGCCCAGAAGAGCGTGGGTTGCAAGTGCTTCCTTCAAAATACTGGCTGTGGCAAGATTCTTAAGAGTGTGTTCCTTGCAGACAGATTTCTGCAAAGAAGCTGTTTGTTATTAAGCTTTCAAGCTTGGGACAGCTATGGAGGGTTGGTAAGCATTTTGTTAAAAGCTATTTATTACCTGTGATGTTGAACGGACCCTCTATCTTAGAAGGTGGTATTCCCTTACGTGGTAGATGTTGAGCACAGGCAGGAAATCCATCACAACCTCGGAGGTGCAGAAGGCTGGTCTGAGTGTGACCTTTTGTCTGATCAAGTGGGTGTTCTTGTTGGCCAGTCAGTTTTGCTCATGTTATTCAGTAAAGCAAGGATGGAGAACATGTGGCCCTCCATGTGTTATTGGACTACATCTCCCATCAGCCTGCCTAGTCAGTGAGGACCAAGATTCCCCATTGCTGGTCCTCAATTAGTAATATACTGGTAAGACATGAGTAATACCAGCTATTAGACTAGCACTTAGAAATCAAAACTTAAGAAGAACTCTTTGTATATGATTTACTTAACAGAGAGATGGATGTTCTTGAGTAAGTGAGTCCTGTTACTTTCTGCTCTGTGAAATTACAGTTCCTGGTCAATATGGGATAACTTAATTTGATACTTTTCTTCCTCTCAGGTGTAGTCGGCTCATTTGTTGGAAGGGGGGGTAATTCAGCTTGAGGCAATCCCTTCCAAAATCAATGGAGAATGTGGGAGGCAGTTCCCAGCTCAGTTAGAATCAAGTTGTTGGATAATTGTAGTATTGATCAACTCTTAGCCTCTGGGCAGGTGAGACAGGAGACCAGATCTGTCTGCAAGGCAGAAAACATCTCTGGTGTGTATTTATTGACTTGCTTTCCCTTTCCAGCCTGCCTCATCCTCACAGCTTGGAGCCAGTAAGAATGTTCCAAGCATGTCTCAATCTTGTGTGCATTGCTGTTTGCCATCAAGTCAGCTTTGAGTTATAGTGACCCTGTGAATGAGATACTTTTATGATCCTCTGACCATCCCTTGCTCAGGTCTTACAGAGTCAAGGCAGCTGTACCTTTTTTTATTAAATCAGTCCACCCGTATTCAATTGTCTCATTGTAGGTCGTTCAAAGTAAAAGACTTCGGGAGTGATTCACCTTTGCCTTCTTCTGTCCTTTAGAGTTAACTCTGGTGCCACTGCTGTTCTTTATGCAAGCTATGAATACTAATCTATTCTGCTTTTGTTAGACCTCATTTGGAATACTGTGTCCAGTTCTGGACACCTAATTTCAAGAAGGATATTGACTAGCTGGAGCATGTCCAGAGGAGGGCGACCAAAATGGTGAAAGGTCTGGAAGCCATGCCCTACGAGGAGCAGTTTAGGGAGCTGGGTGTATTTAGTCTGCAGAAGAGAAGGTTAAGAGGGGACAGGATGGCCATGTTTAAATATTTGAAGGGCTGTCATGTCGAGGAGGGAGTGGGCTTGTTTTCCGCTGCTCCAGAGACTAGGACAAGGAGCAATGGATTCAAGATGTAGAAAAGGAGATTCCAGCTGAACCTCCAGAAGAACTTCCTGATGGTCAGAGCTGTCCAGCAGTGGACTGTGCTGCTGCCTCCATAGTGGAGTCTTTGGAGGTTTTTAAGCAGAGGCTGGATGGCCATCTGCTGGGAGTGCTTTGATGGATGTTCCTGCATGGCAGGGGGTTGGACTCGATGGCCCCCGGGGTCTCTTCCAACTCTATGATTCTATAGTCTGCCAGTGTCACCCCACCACGACCACCCCTACTGCTTATGCCCAGCAGCTGTTTGATGCAGTTGCTCTGACTCCTTAGCAAAAGCAGACTGGTGCAGGAGACTCTACTAGCAGCACTCCTCTTATCAGCGTAGCTTTTTACCACACAGCAGCATGCAGTCGTACCATCGTATGGAATGGTGGTATCGAGGTGGAGGCATGCACATATACGTAACAAAACTTTTGTTTGGCCTTGTTAGAAATGTGAAAGCATACTTATTTATTAGTCATTTTATTATTTATTCCATTTGTCTGCTGCTTTTCCCCCAAAGTGAAATCCAAGGTGGCTTCCAGAAACAAACAATTAAAACCATTCATAAGAAAATTTAAAAACAATTACAATTGCCACATGAAAACATTACAAAATCATTTTAAAAACATACAAAAGTTTTTTTAAGAAGCATCCCAATGAGAAGTTCTCCTGCTTACACACTGAAAACCTAAAAAATATAGAACACTTCCCAAATTTGCGTGTCACTTTCTGTTCCCAAAATGCACCCTGTTAAATTTATAGAAGGTTTTCTTTGGTGTGTGCATCACATGCTCTGGGTTGCCAGATTTTAAAAGTTCTACTATACCTTCCTTGGTATTGGGTTGGATTGTCAGGCCTAAAGAAACCAACTGTTCAGCAAAATGAGATTTTGCCTTATTTTAAAAAAGAAGTCACACTTTTTGTTTGTCTTTGTGATATACAGGATAGCTCCGAGTTTGAGTGATTAAGCTTAGAGATTTCGAAAGCTTTATTCAAAAATATCGAAGAAAATAGCTCCACACCTTGGCAGTTGCCAAAACTGATAGGACATTGCATTTGTAGTGCTATATAAACCATTACATTTCAAAATTAGTGTGCATTGCTATCCCATTTGTTAACAAATCAAAACAGCACCTTTTTTGGGTTCACCATGTTCACATCTGGAATGATGGTGTGATGTTAGATTTATTATCTTCTCCAGCCACAGCTTTGCACACCCAAATTTGTCTGGAAAGGTATAAAACCTGTAGCCACCATGTATGCTTTGGTCTCATCAACTTTGGACAAAATGTACTGTGTTGCTTGCTTTGCTACAAATAGACACTGCTGTTTAACACTGAGTTAAGTGTGTGGAATACAAATCACCCAGGGCATGACATCGGCATCTCACCTGCTGTTCAGTTACTGGAATCTTGTTTGGCGTTGCAGTCAGGCTGAATCAGATAGACACTTGGTTTTTTCCCCAGCTCTCCTCGCCAAGCATCACCTGTTCTGGGCTCACAATGGCAGCACTTGGATTCTCCCTGCAGTCACTAACTAACTTCTGCTTTCTCTCCCTTCTTCCAGGAAGTACTCCCCCTTCGTCTGCCTCTGCTCCTTCAAAGACTGAACCTGCCCCTGCTGTTGCTGCCCCTGCTGCAGCTTCAGTTTCCAGCAGTGGGGCAGCAGCATTCTCCTTTGCAGCCTCCACTTTGAAAGCCTCAGGATCAACCGAGGCTGCGGGGCCCTCTCCCATCCCACCTGAAGGCTCCAAGCCTCCCCCTGGCTCTGGTCTGAGTGGAGCATCTGGGTTCTCCTTCTCTTCAACTGCTTCCAAAGCTCCCCAGACTCCAGCCCCCTCAGCTGGTGTTGTTCCAGTGTCTGCCTCCTCTTTCTCTTTTGGAAATATGAGTTTTAAAACAAGTGCAGACAGCTCAACTGGCTCTCTGTCCTCCGCAACGCCCATTGGGCCGAAGCAAAGTTTTGCCCCTTCGTCTTCATCCGTCAAAGTCAACCTCAGTGAGAAGTAAGTCTTTTACTAAACAGCCTTGTTTGAAGTTCATGCACTGCTTTAAAGTAGTTCCAGAATTGTTGGGCCACTTTTGGCGGGGGCGGGGAAGAGTTTTGTGGTACTGTTACACAAGACAGGGCTGGGAACCTGCAGTCCTCAAGATGTTGACATCAGTTCCTTTTCTAAGATGGGCTGGGTTCAAAATCCACCAGTGGGTTGCTGGCCAACTGAAGAGAACCATCTCTCCCTTTGTGAACCCAATAGAGCTCTAAGATCTTCTGAAGAGGCCCTTCTATTTGGCCATTTCTTCCCTACACTGTTACAGCGCTGTCATTCCACTTTTGATATCCTATGGAATCCTGGATTATCAGCCAGAGAGCTCTTTGGCCTTAGGAAACTACAAACCCCAGAATTCTACAGGAGGTTGAAAGTGGAATGATAGCACTATAACAGTGTAGTCTGGAAATGGCCTCTGTTCCACCACCTTCTCAGGCTCATTTGGTAGGACCAAGGGTGACAGGACCTTCTCAGTGGCTGCTCACAGATTTTGGAACAGTCTCCCTAGAGCCCCAGGATGTTATAGTGGTTTGAGCTTTGGACTGCGACCCTAGAAACCAGGATTCAGTTCCCCACTGAGCTTTGGAAACCCACTGGCTGACCTTGGGTGCATCACACTCTCTCTACCTCAGAAAACCACATGAAAGGTTTGCCTCAGGGTTGGCATAAGTCAGAAACAACTTGAAGGAACACAAAAACAACAACCCCACAGAGGCCAGGATGGCTCCCTCCTTCTATAACCAAGTTAAAACGTTATCCATTTCCATGCTGGAGTGTTATAGCGTGATTATTCCACTTTCAACATCCTATGGAATCCTGGGGTTTGCAGTTTCAGGAGGGGCTGGCCAGCCCCTCCCAAAACTGCAAACCCCAGGATTCCATAGGATGTTGAAAGTGGAATAATCGCGCTATAATGCTCTAGCGTAGAAATGGCCATTGTTCTGCCCTCAGGCATTTCGGAACTAGCTGCTGTAGACTTTTATTACTCTACAGTGCTGCTCCTAGGTTTGTATGTACTCTTTTAATGAATGTTTATGTTTAATGTGTTTAACTTTATAAATTGTTTTTTAATTGACTTTTATATTTATAATTTTATTGAAGCTTTTGATTAGGTAGTTTTAATCAGGTTTTTTTAAAAAACAATATGTGGTTAGGTGCCTTGAGTCTCATTATAAGCATGGGTTAGAATCATAGAATCCTAGAGCTGGCAGAGTCCCCAAGGGCCGTCCAGTCCAGCCCCATTCCTCCATATCAGGAAGACAGAAAGCATTCCTGTGAGATGGCCATCCAACCTCTCTTTAAAAACCTCCAAAGAAGGAGACTCCACTCCATTCCCAGGCAACAGCATATTCCACTGTCAAGCTGCTCTTACTATCAAGAAGTTTTTTCTAATGTTTAGGTGGAATCTCTTTTCCTGAAGTTTGAAGCCACTGCTCTGTGTCCTAGTCTCTCAAGCAGCAGAAAACAGGCTTCCTCCATTCTGCATATGACATCCCTTAAAATATTTCAACGTAGCGATTGTGCCGCTTCCCATCCCCACCTCCCTAAGTCTCTCCTCATAGTGCTTCATGGTTTCCATGCCTTCACCATTTTGGCCACCTCTTGGACACGTTCCAGTTTATCTTTATATTCTTTCTCTTTCTCTCCTTCAGGTTCATGGCTGCAGACTCATCGACACCAGCCAGCAGCAGTAGCAATAACCAAAGCTCCACCATGTTCTCTTTTTCCCCTGCTGCGAAGCCAGCATCTGGGGGAGGCCCAAGTCAGATGGCTGTGCTCTCTTCTCCACGTTCTGCACCTGTAAAAACTTCAACCCCAGCGCCTTCAGCAAGTACGGTTTCTCCTATTCCTTTCCTTCCTGTGGAGACTTGGATTTTTAGGGGGGAAGTTAACCTATAGTTTTCCAGCACTAGAATGCCCTGATTTGGTGGCATTATAGAAATAAAAGAAGAGGAGTCCAGGGAAGTAAGGGGGGGTACATCTCCACATGCTCAGTGGGTGGTTTTTATTTTTTTTATTTTAGAACAAGCCAACACATTTTGGCTGAAACATGTTGTGCTTGTTCTAAACTAAACAAATAAAAACCTCCCACTGAGCACTTGGAGATGTATCTCCCTTTTTCCCTTTGATTACATGAAAGATGATTATTCAATTTAGATTTGTCTAGCAGTTATGTATGATACAGTGACAGTGGCTGTCTCAGGCTAATGAGAACAAGGGATAATCACTCCTACTACTTTTGGCTTAGCGCTGGCTTGAAAGTACCCAAAAAGAGTCACCAAGAAAGGATGAGAATGTGCTCAGTGGAGTGCTGGAGTTTTCAGATGCACAAAAAGATGTTTGTGTGTAAGGGAAAACAGTCAAGTATGAAGGGTGAATGTGGACACAGGATTCTGAGTACTGAATTTGGGAGGCTGGGGTTGGAAAAGTGAAGGTAAGGGACAGAATGGAGTGTGATGGAATTGGTCAGGACTTGGAACCGTGTGATCCTGAGAGTATTTAATATGTTGAGCCCTAAGAAACAGAGAGTGAGGACTAGCAGCTTTACAAGATGAAAGTTCTGTGTTTATCTATCCACCATTAGCTAGCTGCTTAGTCAGAAAGAGAAACTGGCTGCTAATCCTGCCATGCAGGGTTTTTTTCTTTTCCTTTGCCTGCCTGCTTGGCTGAGATCCACCTGGCCCCCTGTGTGTGCTGAGAACAGAGATTGGAAGAAGCAGTTCTTTGGACTGCAGCTCCTGGAAGCATGGCTGACAGAGGGATTCCAGAAGCTGTAGGCCAAGAAAGGGCCTTTTTTTCCAAGCTCTGGCTGGGAGCTTTCTTTGATGTGATATTTTCCCTTAGCCACTCTTCAATGCAAATCTCTCCAGGCCAGGATTGCCTTAGGCTAGGGAGGTTTGTACCTTGGTGTCTCTGCTGTGTATATGGAAGGGAATTTGCCCTGGGTGCTCACTTCTCTTACTGCACTGTGCTACTTCTGGAAAATCCTTTCTCTTTGTTTTGCCTTTAGTGACACGTCCTTCCCAGAGTGCTCCCCCAGCTTCTACGGTTCAGAAAACAGCCAAGATTTCTCCAGTGGTGTCGAAAGCCAGCCCTTCCCAGGTAACGAAAAGCTTGAATTGTCTGCCTGGGTTTGACCTGTTGAATTAAGGGAGTTTGCCCTTAATTTGGAAGCACCACAAGAGCGAGTTGCCAGATAACAGAGTGTCAGAAGGAAAAAGATTCCTGTAATCCATTCAACATTTCACAACACAGGACATTCATTTCTAAAATTCTCCATCAGACACTGGCTTTACATTGAAACGTGGTGTTTTGCAGGGCCGGCAGCAACCTCCTGGCACTGGGACAGAGAAGCAACCTCACCAGTGGAAGGATTCTGACCCTGTCATTGCAGGGATAAGAGAGGAGGTGGGTCTTTGTGGGAAAAGTTGGCTGTTCCTCTTCTTGTCATGTTCCTTTGAGGCTTCTTAATGTTTAGATGCTAGGCAAGGTTAGAGGAAGGCAGTGTTTTTTTAAAACTCCCATGAAACTCCTGTAATTTCTGAATCATTTGCCTTAAACGGGAAAAAAAGCCACATGGAGCAGAAATCACATTAAAACTTCAAAAGTGTCTATCCAGTGCTGCAGTGCTTCATGCTTGCTGAGGCCTACACTTAGTCATGGGTGAAAGTTCTGTTTCTGTTCTTTGTAATGAAAGGTTTACTCAGCTGTGCAAACACCTTCATATTTGAGATGGAAAAAGTGTGGTTGACTATGGAAGATACCAAAATGAAGAGATTCATCTCCCTCGTATAGGGTTGAGTGCTTTTACTGAAATCTAGGTTTATGGGGCAAAATTAGGATTGCCACTGTATTTTTTTTCTTCCTCTTTAAACTCTGTATGACTAGTGGATACGATGTGTCCTCAACATGCTCATTGTAGTGAGCTGGGCCTCTCTTCCTGGGCAGATGGGCTTTGGAGCCCTTATTTGCATTACGACCAAATGTTAAGAGCTGTCCAGTGGTATGAAACAGTTAATTTGAGGCTGGGAAAAGGTATGAAGTCTGGAGAAGTGAAGTTTGTTGCTAACGTGCTTTGGATAATTTTCGTAGCTCTGTGAGGAGGAGGAGGATGGGGGAGATGGGTCAAACTTGACTTTGACTTCCTGTGTTTGTCAGCATCCTGAACTGTCATGGGTCAGTGGCATTTTTAAATGTGGAACTTGCCTCTGTAGATTGCACACTTCCAGAAGGAGATGGAAGAGCTGAAAGGCAGAACATCCAAGGCCTCTTTCCAGGTGGGCACTGAGGAAGAGAAGAAGATGCTGAGGGCAGAGTCAAATGACCTGCACACCTTCCTCTTGGAGATCAAAGAGACAACAGAGGTAAGAACTTCCGGGAGACAGGAGGATCCTAACATGCAAAGCACAGGCAGTTCAGCTCCATTGCTCCATCTGATTCAGTACTGCCTACGCAGTAGTGAGTCTACACACAGGCAATTCTTGCCTTCAGAAATGTCTCCCAGTTGTTGTTGTCATTGTTACTGTTGTGTGCCTTCAGGTCATTTCCTCAGGTGAACCTACTGTGGGTTTTTGTTTTTTAAAAAAAATTGTTCAGAGAAGGTTTGCCTTTGCCTTTCTCTGAGGCTGAGAGGGTGGGACTTGGCAAGTTGCATATTTATTTGAGACCAAGAAATTAATCCTTTTCCCGGTGGTTCTCTCCTTCTGCCACTTGCTTGCAGTCTCTTCATGGGGACATCAGCCTTCTCAAGACAAACCTGCTGGAGGGATTTGCAGGGGTGGAAGAAGCCAGGGAAAAGGACGAGCGAGCTCACAACTCGGAGTACTTGCACCTGCTCTATAAGAAGCCTTTAGACCCCAAGAGCGAAGCCCAGCTTCAGGTAGGTACACAGCAGCCTCAGATAATGTCAGGAAAAAGAATCTGAAAAGGACATGGGGGTAAAATCTCCGGTGCAGGGAGGGCTTATAAGTACCTGACCAGGAGATGATGGAAACAACAAATCTCAGGTACCCCAGCAGAAATTGTTGTCGTTACCATTACACATTTATGTGCTGCCATTGTCCCAACAATGGGACTGAAGATTTCTTAGAACAGATACAGAAGCTTGCATCATGCAGAAGTGAACATAAAAGTTAACACAAGTTAAAATACAATTTGGAGGGTTCTCAACAGAGGCTGCATGGGCATCTGTTGGGAATGCTTTGACGGAGATTCTTGCATGGCAGAAATGGGTTGGACTGGAATGCCCTTGGGGTCTCTTCCAGCTCTGACTCTGTGATTAAACTGTCAGCAAAATTAAAAGCAGTTTAAAGGTTTACCATTAGAAAAGAAAAAGAACAAATACAGACCTTATTAAAGCCTCCAGGAAATTAGTTGTCCAAGGTCTGTTTAAAAAAAAAGTTTTCACTTGCCTAAAAGAGGATAGGAAGGTAAATGCCAGTCTAGTTGTTTGTATGAGGGGAGTCCCCAGAGCCTGGTAGCGGCTTCTGAGAAGACCCACCTCTGTCTTCCCATCTGATGCAATTCGGAGAGTGGGAGGATGGAGAAAAAACCATTTCCAATTAGATCAGGAATGCTCTGGGTTAGTTAAATAGATTAGAAAGGCTGGGTGTCTGGTTGGACAGTAGTTTTCAATGCAAAAGAGAGACAAATCCCTGCCCCAAGGATCTTATAGTTTTAAAATTTGATACAGTAAAGTAGAACATGAAGGAAATGGCAGCAGGGAGCAAGGTGCAGTTGTATTCACTTGGCTGTGGTGAGGCTTATTTGCTTACAACGTGATTGAATAAAATTGCCTGTCATGTGGGAATCAAAATTAATTGAGATAACTAATCTGCCTTGTTTAATCTCTATATTTCTTTTTTACTTCAGCCTTTCTGCAAAAAGATTGGGGCAGTACATATACTTCTTCTCCCTCCCATTTTCACCTGTGGGGTAGATTAGAATCCTGGAATTGGTAGAGACCCCAAGGGCCATCCAGTCCAACCCCTTCTGCCATTCAGTAAGGAACTGTCAAAGCATTCCCAGCAGATGGCCATCCAGCCTCTGTTTAAAAACCTCCAAAGGAGGAGGTTCCACCACATTCCACTGAGGCAGCATCTTCCACTGCTGAACAGCTCTGACCATCAGGAAGTTCTTCTTGAAGTTTAGGTGGAATCTCTTTTCCTGATTAGACCAAAGAAAGAGCGACTGGCTGAAAGTGATGGAGTGACCTTCATGGGTCAGTTAAGATTTGAACCTGGGTCTCTCTGTGCCTAATCTGACACTTTAAGCACTGCATCACACTGTCAGGCTAGGTGGGAAGCCTTTGCAAGCCAAGATGAGTCCCTTAGGTGCCAGCTGTCAGTCTAAACTCTATGTGGAATAATGCCATGCCCACAGTGGATTTTGTCCTCTGGCTGAGAGACTGTTCCTTCTAACTGAATTCCAACTGCCTTTAAAAAAAAAAATTAACTGTGGTGGACCGCATTCTTTTTAGGAAGTGACAGTTTAATATCTCAAGTTAATTTTAAAAATTTGCACCGAAGGTTATTTTATTGTTGCTGAATGCTGTGCTGGTCCATACGATGATTCATAAGAGCTTAGACAATTGCAGTTAATTTCACGGATGGCGAGGCTCAGAACCATGGGCTCATAAGCGGGAACGGCTTGCCAGCATGCAATAAGATTTTTTTTTACTGAGATGGAAGAATGTGGTGTAGTGGGGGGTGAGTCACATCAGCACCTCCCCCATGGGGTCAGAGTTGAGACCAATTATTTCCCCTCTTCATGCTCAACTGCGAAATACTGAACCAAGCCCTAGTGTTGTATTAATAGACCCATCTTGGATGTACAAGGGTAATCTGGGATGCCTTTTCTCAGGAAATGCTATAATCAAAATGATCCCTTAAAAAGCAATTAATGATTCCTTGTCCAAATATTAGCTCTAATATTCTATATTAGAATATTACTGTGGCAGGGTGGCAGCCATTTTTCTTTCCATTTTGGAATCATAGAATGAGCATGTCTGAGTTAGTAGAGACCACAAGGACCATCTAGTCCAATTCCTGCCATGCAGGAAAATACAACTAAAACACTCCAGAGAGATACCCATCCAGACTTCCAAAAATGGAAGAGACCAGTACCATATAGGGTAGCCTATTCCACTCTTGAACAGCTCTAAAAAGTTCTTTCTAATCTTCAGGTCGAATCTCTTTTCTTGTTGTTTAGTTCCTATTCTAATCTCTGGAGCAGCAGAAAACAAACTTGCGCTTTAATCGGTGTGAGACCGCTTCAGATATTTAAAGATGGCTATATTGTCACCTCTTAGTTTTCTCTTCTCCAAACTAAACATGTGTTGCTCCCTAAGCATAGGGTTGAGATTTCCAGACATTTTTTGGTAATCTTGGTTAGCCTCCTCTGGATATTTTCCAGCTTGTCAGTATCCTTCCCGACCTGTGGTGCCCAGAATTGAACACCGTGTTCTAGGTGAGGTCTGACCAAAGTAGAATAGAGTAATGCTACTTCTTCTTGGTCCGGACACCATGCTCCTCCTGTTGATGCAATCCAGGATTGCATTGGCTTTTTTGCCTACGGTATCATTGCATGCAGTGACATTGGAACAACGTCACATAAGTCACAGAAGATCCTCCAGAACAGTGGGCTTTTCTGCTGCAAACCAGCCAGGTGAAGTTCTTTGAAGGTAATCCGGAGTTCAGCAGTGATATCATCCAGCTGCTTTGTATTGGTGTGCACAAACCAATTGTTAAAATTGGCAAGATTGCCAAACTATTTGCCCTGGGGACAGAAAATGAAAAGTTTCACCATGCCTTCCCTCTCTTACTGGGGCACACTTTAATTCATTCCGAGCCGCTCTCTCTGGCAACGACAGTAAATAATAAACAATAAATATAATAAATATAATAAGAAATATTTATAATAAATAAATAATTGTCAACTGAGTGGATTTAGAAAATGATTTTGAAGTGATTTTTTCCCCCCTCTTTATCTTCAAACAGGAAATCCGACGTTTGCACCAATACGTGAAATTTGCTGTTCAGGATGTGAATGACGTTCTGGATTTAGAATGGGACCGGCACCTGGAAGAGCAAAAGAAGCAAAAGTGAGTGACCTGCGGGTGAGGCAGCCAGTCTATTACAGGACAGGATCTTAGCAGGCATGAGAGAACCTTGGAGACCTGTCCTTCATAAGGGATGTGTTGGTGGTGTCAGAGGTTTCTTTGAAAAAGTTTTGTGCTTACACAGTCGGCCTTCCACATTTGCGGGTTTGACTTTCACGGATTTGTAAATGAGGGAGCAATTTCAGCACACACACACACACACACCCGCTGCCGTGTCCCAGTTGATGTCTAGCAACAGGGCTCTGCAGACAACTCCTGGTTCAGAACGACTGGTCTAGAAATGTCCTTTTGCTTTAAAGATGGTGTATTGGGTCCGTCTGCTAACAAGTAACAGATAACTTGCAGAGTTGGATGGCTGGTCTTCTACTAATAATTGTCATCATAGGATGATAATATTGATATTACCATATTCTCCAGGTTGCCCCCAGGAGTAATGCTGAGGCAAAGCCTCAGCCTGTGTAATTACACTCGCTCACGACCACCTCGTCCTCCTTTCCCTCTTTTTCCTTTGTCTCTCTTTTTCTCTCTGCCTTCTTTCTCTTTCTGATATTCTTCCTTTCTTTCATTTCTTAAAAAACAAAAAAATGTAGGCGTTTAATGGTACCTGAGCGAGAGACTTTGTTCAACGCCCTGACTAACAACCGAGAGATCATCAACCAGCAGAGAAAACGACTAAAAAACCTGGTGGACAGTTTGCAAGAACTTCGCTTGTACAACCAGACCTCTCAGTGGAACCACCCAGCTCCTCTTTCTTCCCAGAGCAGCGTCCAAAGGTGTGTGTTTGCTCTGCCCAGATAATTCTAGAATATGGCTTCACTTCCCACTGTGATACCCTGCATCTTTTTTAAAAGTTAAGAAGACAGACTCTTTTCTTAAGTCGGGTACTTGCATATTTGCACAGAATTGGAAAATTATTTGTTTACTTATTACAGGTTGAGCCTCCCTTATCTGAAATGGGACAGAAGTGTTCCATATTTCCTTTCCCCCTGCCCCCAAATTTTGGGGTATCTGCCTATCCATAATGAGATGGAGCTGGGACGCAAGTCTAACACAGAGTTTATTTGTGTTTCCTATACACCTTAAACTGTAAATTTAAATTGTTGTAGATTATATACTATTCTATATTTTGTTGTATATATGCTACTGTGTATTTGTTGTAAATTATATTCTCTAAAACAATGTTGTGCAATAATGCAGCTTCTAAAATGTTATGTAGTAAAATTGTGAGTGATGTGTTTCTTCTTCTTCTTCTTCCCCTCTGTGTTTTTTTTTTTTTTTCCCCAACCTGTGCTGGACTCAGCCTTGACAGCGAGCTGGAGAGCCTGAGTAACGCCTTGACCAAAGCAACTCTGGAATCTTGCAGCAAAACGTCACCCAAACAAGCTGGTAATTCAAATTGAATGTTGCCAACATGTGTGCAAATATTTCAGTTTATACGTGGGTGTGTACTTATACTCTGCTGATCTGGCTTATGAACACTCAGGTCAGCTTGCAATGCAAAAACATAGTCATGACCTGCCGTATGTAATTTACTCGAGCCTTACATGAAGAACTTAAAAGGGTTTTTTTTTTAACCCGTTAAAGTTCATGAATGGAGTTAGGTAGCAGATCAAAGTCAGGAGTTTATTTAACAATGCAGTGCTTAGTAGTGCAGGATTCCACCCTGAACAAGCAATTAAACCAACTTTATATAGAAGTCCCATAAAAACATGGCTGCAGTAGCAGGAATGGGACAACCAAAGGCTGTGATAGTCATAGAAACTCAGCAATGAAGTGCATGCCCCGCTTCCAAACTGTGTTCGCAGTTGTTCTTAGTATCAGTTTATCAGGAACAGCCCAGCTGTCTGAGACAGCAGTTTTCTTCAGTGGGTACATGCCACAAAGGCAGTCTAATTGTGGCTCTGTCTTGGGATGGGTGCATACAGCCCGTGGAGCATGAGATTCCAGGTGTACACTGATAATGCTTGATAAATAATAAGTGGTGTTGTTCAGATGATTTCCCCTCCTGCTTTTTCTTTCAGTGAAACTGTCCCCGGTGAAGCAGACTCAACTAAGGAACTTCCTATCAAAGAGGAAAGTGCCACCTGTGAGGTCAACTGCACCAGGTATCCGACTGCCCTTTGCAGCCCGTGGCCAAAGTGGGTTTCCAGCAGGCTCCCTGCTCTTTTCCTGGGCACCCTTTGTAAAGCTTGCCACACCATGCTGCTGTTTAGTCTCATTCTCTTAATAAGGACGCTGTTCTCTCAATGCTCCAGGCAGGCAGCTTTCTGAAGAGCATTTAGCAGACCAGTTAACTGTCCCCTCTCTTCTCAGTGCATGATTCTTCCATTCTGGCTGATCCTTTGCATTCAGTATCTCCTGGCATCTACTGAGCATGCTGAGTCCTCATTGGGCCCTTTGCTCTCTTTGGGAGCTTGAGATTTATTAAGAGAAGGAGATGCTCTTCCCCATGGAGGCTTTCTGATACTTTCCTACATCCCAGAGAACCATTGCTGCAGCTTTTGAATTAGTAACAGCAGGAACAAGAGTAACTGCGATGTGTGACAAGGCCAAAAAATTCAGGCTATACCTTGCAGACTTTGCTTCAGAGAATGTTAATGTTTAACGTACTCTACAGCTAAAAGCAGAACCTTTTGTTTTGGGACTTGTGGAGGAGCAGCTGGAAAGGAACTGTGGCAGAATACTTCAGTCACAGCAGCAAGACTGTTAATTTGCTCAAAAATGAGAGAATTCAGAAATTCCTGTGATGGAAGAATAGTTGGTAAAGTTGATTGAGCAGAAATGGATTCATTATTAAGTTTGATTAAGAAAAAAACAATTTTAAAAGATTGGAAACCCCTGATAGACTTTCTGAGGAAAAAAATAAAATGATATAATAACTATTTATTTTGAGAATTGATATGAGTTAGTAGAAGACGTGTATGAGTTACTTCTTAGAGGGTGGGACAGGACTATTCTATGTATAGCAAGATAGCTGCTGAAAACAAGGTCAGAAGTCATTTATATTTTTTTATTCTCTTGTCTCTTTAATCTTCTTTCTTTTTCTCTGTGCTGTTTTGTTTAAATTCTTATTGTCTATTAGAAAATCTTAATAAAAAGCTATAAATGTTAGGAATTAAAGAGTAGCTACCACTGAATTTTGGACAACAGCACTGCACCTTAGGCACTGGGGGCTCAGCGTGGCCCAGTGCACCTGAGAAGTTGCTACTCCTGAACTGTTGGACGATCTTAAACAGTCAAGGCCACAAAAAAAATCCCTTAAACAGCTTTTCTTTATCCCTCTCATCCACTGCTTGTCTGACAGTGGTTACCTCTTGGTCCTCATTTCCCAACTTTTGCAGCCAGTCTGTCTCAGTCGGCCTTCCTGTCATTGAGGTACGACGAAGATTTGGATGACGTCAGCTCCACATCTTCAGCTGCCCAGTCCCTTGAGAATGAAGAGATTCGAGTTGCAGATCGTGAGGAGGAGGAGGAGATTGGGCCACTCCAAGTGCCCCGTCATGCCCCGGTTGTCCGAACCCCCTCGATCCAGCCTGGTCTGATGTCACAGCCCCTGCCTCTTGGCAAACCGCAAATCCCAGTCGGTGCTTTGAGTGAGTAGACTCCAGAAAGACCTCCCTCATTTGTTTCAAGTTGCTAGTGGGATTCTTTTGTCCAGTGTTGAAGTTGGAGGGGAGCTCATGAGCAGCTGGGTGAATCATAAGTCTTGGCCCAGCACAATTTTCATGTTTTTTTCATAGAATTGTAGAGCTAGAAGGGGCTTTGTGGGCCTATCCAATCTCAATCAAGGACTTTAGGCTGCCATGCTATATAGATTTGAGAACATAATAGCATTTAATAGCACTTTCTTCTGAGTAGAGATGAAAATATGACTCCCCTCTTGTAGTTTTATCACCACAACAACCCTGCAAGGTGGGCTACTTTGAGAGACAGTGGGTGGCTCAATGTCCCTCGTTGGATTGCAGGAGGGCTCTGTCACATTGGCTTTCTTTTGCCACAGCCATGGACTTTTCTCTTTCCAGTAGCTACACCTAAAACTCTCCCCCAAGGGGCAGACAGCACAATGCTGGCAACAAAGACTGTGAAGCATGGAGCCCCCGTTCCCACCGTCACTATCCCGGCACCCCAGGCTGCAGCGGAAGCAGCACTGAGAAGACAGATGGCAAGCCAGAATCCAGGTAATACTGTTTTTCCCTCTGTCTTCATTTTTGCAAATCCTTTTTCCTGGTCACTAATTTTTATTGTCGATTATAACAGTACAATAAAAGATATACGAAATATTAGGGGAAAATATGGAATTATAATGATGCTATTCTGGTTCCCCATATTTAACTTTTGTATTAGGACAAGAGGATGTAGGATGAAATGCTTGTAAGACTGATAGTAGCAGTTTTTGTATAAGAAATGTTTTTTTCTTTGTAAATAGAAAGAGGAAGTCATTAAATATAATGATAAATAGTATCTCAAGGTTCAATGGATGGATAAATGGAACACGGAGGAAATGAGGTGTAAACTTTGCATTGTGTTAACCAAAATTTGCATGTTTATTTGATATTTTTTAAAAGGAAAAAAAGATACATGAGATAAATAAAAAAACTACCAGAGAATCAAGAACAAGGAAAAACAGGGAAAAGTTGACTTCTGATCTTCTCAGCAGTTATATGGATAAAATGTCGCTCATACATCACTCACTAACCTTTAAATCCCTTCTCCTTTTCCCTTCAGAATCATAGACTCATAGAATAATAGAGTTGGAGACCACAGGGGCTAGTCTGCAGCAGCAGGAGACAGGCTGGGCCCATGCAGGAATCCACATCAAAGCACTCCCAACAGATGGCCATCCAGCCTCCTGTTTAAAAACCTCCCAAGAAGGAGGAGACTCCACCGCACTCCAAGGCAGTGTATTCCACTGCTGGATAACTCTGACCGTCAGGAGGTTCTTCCTGAGGTTCAGATGGAATCTCTTTTCCTGCAGTTTGAATCCATTGCTCCTTGTCCTAGTTTCTGAAGCAGTGGAAAACAAGCCTGTTCCCTCTTCGATGGGACATCCTTTCAAATATGTAAACATGGCTATCACGTCCCCTCTTAACCTTCCCTAAGCCGCTCCTCGTAGGGCATGGCTTCCAGACCCTCCACCATTTTGGTTGCCCTCTTCTACACATGTTCCAGCTTGTCAATATCTTTGTTGAAATGAGGTACCCAGAACTGGACGCAGTATTCCAGATGACGTCTGAAGATATCTAGAGAAGACAAGCCTACCATGTCTCTGTGTGGTTGGTTCCATTGCCAAATTGCTCTTACCATCAAGAAGTTCTTTCCAATCTTCATTCACAGTCAGAATGTACCCTCTGTAACATAAAATCCTTAGACCGGGTCCTACCCTCTGGTATAGTGGAGAACTAACCAACACCTTCCTCTCCCAGACAGCCCTTGAATATGCCCAGCTCTTTCAGCCTTTCCTGATAGGTGGTGGAGGTGGCAGCTGTGTTGTTGGCTTCTTTGCACTCCTTGCAACAACATGCAGGATGAGCAGTTGGGCAGCAATGGCAAAAAAAAACAAAAGCAGGGCCAAGGGGACCCAGAGGGCAGGCCTGGGCCTCTCTGGAGGCAGGGGCTTTAGCACAGACCCTCATGCCAAGCCTGTCCCCTGAGAGATGTTTCTTTCTTTCTCCTCCCCACATCTTTGTTGTTTAATATTTAGCCTGGAAAAGAATTCTGTGTAACTCAAAAGTTTACATGCTACTTTCATTTTAATTTTTGGATGGTTGTGGTGAAGGAATTAGCTTTCTTTTTTCATGAACCCAATGAAGGAATTCATCTGCAAGAGATCTACTAACATCTTTTTTTTTTTTAAGAAAAAAGTGTCCGGGAAGTGGTCACATGAGCATTAGCTTTCCTCAGTCTGGAAGGGTTTCTTTGTATTCTTGTCTCTGAAAAACAATCACAGTTCTGTGAATGTATTTATTTTCTTTCTCTGCATGACTTAAATGGTTCTGTCTAAGCCTAGTTTGTCTTGGGGTCGAGAACCAAGATGTTCCCTCCATAAAATTTTTGGAAGCCTATAGTGTTTTCTGTCTGGCCCACAAGCTGGGATCTTTAACTGGAAAGCTTATATCTCGTCTTTGGGGGTCTCCATCTGCAGTCTGAAGCAGCACAGCCCAGACTCAGACTGACCACGTCCCTCAGGCAACATACCACATGGTGGAGTATGGTCTGTAGTTAAACCCATTCTGGTCGCTTGGTGCACAGCATCTCTGAAAGACTCTGTGCTCTCGTCTCTTCTGTGTTACAGCCGTGAGCACTTCCTTAACTGAGTCAACTTTGAAGAACGTCCCTCAGGTGGTGAATGTGCGAGAACTCAAAAATAATGCCGCTCCCCCAGCCGTTTCTGCAGTCATTGGGTGAGTGAGAGCTTTGTCTCTTCTCCGGGACTTGCAAGTGACCTGTTTTGAGTGATGCCCTGCCAGACAGTCAGTAGAGGGCAGTGTCATTTCTTAAGGAAGGCAAAGATAAACCAGTAGGAGGAGGTGGTGGTGAAAATCAACTAAAACATAGGCATTGAAAACGAAGCCACAGTGTGCCACTGGCCAACTCTTGCCAACTTCGTGCCAACTTTTTGGCCACCCAGCAGAAGACATCGTACTGCTTGCTAGTGGGTCTTAACACGTGCGGGCACTTTGCACATGTTCCATCTGGGAGTTCCATCACAGTCATTAAAGCACGTAATCCCTGCACATGGTGCGACCAAGGGTTAAATATTAATTAGGGACTTGAAAACCCCAGGGGTATCAACAGTGGGTACACTGCACTAGCTGAGGCTTGACCTGTGTGTGTGTGGCTAGAGGATTGAACAAGAGGTGCGGCAGCATGGGTGGGTGGCTAAGGCAGAATCCCACCCTTTTCCAGCTCAAGCCTTAGTGCACTATTTATTGCAGACACATTGGCCATTTCCGCACTAGACTGTTACAGCGGTATATTCCACTTACAACATCCTATGGAATCCTGGGGTTTGCAGTTTCCGAAACTGCAAACCCCAGGATTCCATAGGATGTTGCAAGTGGAATAATACCGCTATAACAGTCTAGTGCGGAAATGGCTATTGTTGCAACCCGATTCTCAAGGCATGTGTTTCTCCAACCCTCCTTTACCATCTTCCCAAGGCAGCTAAAAATCTTACTGCTAGACAGAGTATGAGAACAAAAAGAGGGGGACCTGGGGATATAGAAAGACTTTGTGAAAAGGAACTTCTTTGTTAACCGAGGTATACCTGTATATTGTAACAGTACCGTAAGGGCAGACCAATTACTGGTTGTCTTTTCTCAGAACTAGCTTGCTTGTGGTATTCACTGGGCCTTTTTTACCTTGCACACACACAGCACTCTTGGCTTGCCACCTTAAAAACCACAGCAGTGTTTTTGACTTCTACATCCCTCAAGGACATTTTCCCTCCAGTCACAACTGGAAGCGCCTCTTGTCACGTTGGCCTTGAATCCTTCAGCCGTGGCATTTAACTCAGCCCGGATAACAACGCATTGCTTAACAAAACAACCCAGTTGGTGGTCGGTCATTTTGCCCTGAGAGATCAGCTGTAATAGAACGGAAATAGCGATGACTAAAGTGCTTTTTAGCTGCACCTGGCAAAGTCCAGGCTTGTTTCTTAAGAGTATTTTGGATCTCTTTACCTGCTCTCTTGCTGCATATTTGCAGTTTGATATTTTGTGATGTGTAGGAGGCAGGATTGGTCTTTTTTAATGCAGGTGATTTGATATATTCCTGTAGGGAGTCTTGGTAAGATACCTCAAGGCTGTTTACAAGGCAAAGAAGAAATCAACTAATGAGGAGAGAGCTTTGCTGTTTAACAAAAGCTCCTGGCTCTCACTTGTGCTGTTGGATTCTCAGCCTCTTCGTCTTGTTGTTTTATTCATATATGCCTCCCTTTTTTCCCCAATAATAGGTTTCAAGACAGCTTACAAATTATTAAAACCAGTTACACATTAAAAACCGTGCAAAAATATAAGTTATTTTAAAAGAAATTAAACAGAATTAAACCCACTTATTTTGCAACAGTATAAAAATAATAAGCAAAGCGGCACAGTGCCTAATTAAAAGACCCGTCAGAGTCCATTCCTAAAAGCTTGACACTTTGCTTTGCTACCAGAAGGAGAGCAAGGAGGGGAGCTGTCCCAACCTAGGAAGCAGTGAAGCATGATGGGAATTATGGTTGAGCAATATCTGGAGAGTCAGTGGCAAGGTCCCCTCTACTGTCTCTTTTCCTTGGCAGATTCAGCAGTCCAGTCTCACCCAGAGCAAGAAAAGATCACTCTTTGGACAACTGGGCTGGGAAATAGTGGACATTTTAGCCCGATAAAGAACCTCTTTCTAAGCCCCCTGTGTATATGCACATGTCCTAGAGTTCTCTTATGCATGGAAAACTCAGAGGTGGTTTTGCCGGTTCCTTACTCTAAAATGTAGCCTACAGCATCTGGAATTCATTAGTGTGCTCCCATCCAAATACTAACCTGGGCTGTCCCTACCTGGTTTCCAAGATCAGAAAGAATCTGATGTCTTTAGGCTATTTAGGCACTGTGTGTGTGTGTTTGCCCATTCCTTTAAGTTGCCTGTCAATTTATGGTGATCTCATGGATTTCGTAGAGTTTTCTTAGGCAAAGAATATTTAGAGGTGATTTTGCCATTCCCTTCCTCTGAAATCTAGCCTCCAGCACCTGATATTCATTGGCAGCCTCCCATCTAAGTACTAACCAGGGCCAACCCTGCTTACCTTCCAAGATCAGACAGAATCTGGTGCCTTTATGGTATGTAGGCCCTTTCTAAGTCCTAATCTCCCCGTATTTAGAACTACCTGGTCGGTCTCGCCAGAGGATGAGAAGGAAGCAGCAAAAGAACAGAGCCATGAATTGTGCTGAGAGACAACAAACACTTTTTTTTTCCTGTTGATCCTACAGAGTCTTTGATTAACTTCTTTTTTTTTTTCCATTCTGATATTTATCTTGCGCAGCATGCCGAGTATGGGAATAATTTTGTTACATCTTATGGGCTAATGCAGGCACCCTGCTAAGGAACGCTTAAGGAAGACTTGTGAGCCTTACACTGTTCATAGTCCTTGACCATGAAGAATGGGACTGGTTGTATTTGGAGTCCAGAAACATCTGGAGGGGTTAAAGGAAGGGTGATAGTTAAGCAGCCAAGCCTGTGCTTTATGCTGGAGATCCCCACAATCTCCAGGCAGGATGAGGAAAGACCTTTTCCTGAAACCCTGAAGAGTTACAAACAATAAGTGTAGCTCAGCAGTGCAAATCCTTTACTCTGTAGCCCACCCAAACCTGCCCCCACAAGTCTATTTTTGCAGTCTCGGGGACCTCCACTAACTTCTCTTGGGTGCTAATTTTGTGTTACCGTTTAAATTCCTCACCCACACACACTGCAGCGTCTCTTGTTGAATGTTAAAAATAGAACCAATGGTAGGCTTTTTGGATAGTGTTTTCTCCATTTTGAAACAGTGGAGGTTGGTGTGGCCCCCCAGCCACCTCCAAAGGGTGGGAAATCGGCCCCCAGATTCCCAGTCAAAGGTTGCCAGTGGTCTGACTCTGGATAAGGCAACTCCCCATGTTCTACTGCTTGGTTACTGGAGTTCTGTGGTGTTTGTATAAACCAGAAAGTCTTTTCTTCCCCTGCCTTCTTCTTGCAGGTCGTCAGTTCCACAGTCTGCTGCTCAAGCTGTCCACCAGGTTCTGGCCACTGTGGCTACCAATCAAGCCAGTCAGGTATCAATGGATCTCCCCAAGGCTTTGGGGGTTTTTTTCTTCCTCCTTCCTGTCTTCTTCTATTCGGTTTGCAAACTTCAAAGGAAGGATCACCATTGTGTAGCTGAGAGAGCAGGAAGTCCATCAGCTTCCCCATGGGGTGGCCCCATCCAGTGTGGTGAGTGGGGGTTGTAGTTATCAATTCGCACTGAGCACGAGCTGAACGTGAGTGTGATGCAACAGCTAAAAAAGCCAATGTGAGTCTAAGCTGCATCGGTAGGCACATAGTGTTTAGGTTGAAGAAAGTAATAGTACCACTCTATTCTGCTTTGGTCAGACCCAACCTGGAATAATGCTGTGTCCAGTTCTGGGCACCACAGTTCAGGAAGGATATTGGCGAGCTGGAATGTGTCCAGAGGAGGGCAACCAAAATGGTCAAAGGCCTCAAAACCATGAAGCCCTCTGAGGAGCAACTTTGGCAGCTGGGTATGTTTAGCCTGGAGAAGAGAAGGCTAAGCAGTGATATCCATATTACTTTGTCTGAAGTGTGGTCACCATTCTGGATGTAGATGTGTTTTAGGCCCCAAGGCTGAATATTTTCATTCTATGCAAGCATTGCAGATTCCACAGTCCAAAAAGCAAGAGATCTGCTTTTAGTCTGCTGCTGTTACTTCCTCCCCCATACCCCTTGTCATATCTGTGTTTTGTCTCTCAATCTCCTGTTTAAATGCAGTTTGTGGATTGGTTGGAGTCATGGCCTATCATACTCTGATAACTAGGACTGTCTTGTTCTGGGAGACTATGCCTTAAAAAACAAAGATTAATGTGAAAGTGATGAAGGTCATCAGTGCTCCAGTATCTCTGTTTTTCCCTTTCACTGTTTTCCAAAACCCACCCCACAAAAGCACACTGTGTTTTGTTTTTCTCAATAGGATAGTAGTTGGGATTACAGAAGTGAACTGAATAGCTTACAACTCCTTTAATTAATTTCCGGTTACTACTTTAATTTATACAATGAGCCAGCCCTAGGCTCCCACTCCACATTTATCTTCTCCACAAACCTGTGAGGTAGATAAGACTGAAAATATGTACATAGCCCAAATTCATGTTTCATTCTAGGGGCTTGAACCTGACTCTTCCAAGTCCCAGAATAACATCCTGTTTTTTTGTCATTAATTAATAGGAGAGCTTGAAATACTAGCTGGTTCGTCGGTAACCCTCATGACAGTTGTCTAGAGAAAGTCGTGTGTTCTTGTCCAAGGCTGAGGAAGATTTCATAGAATCCTAGAGCTGGAAGACACCCTAAGGGTCATCCAGTCCAGTTTTCACTTTCACGGGGGTCTGGTGCCCCTAACCCTAGCGAATGTGGAGGGTTTACTGTAATCTTTATGTACAGGCAGCCTGATGTGGAATCATAGAGTAGGAATAGACTCCAAGGGCCAAAAGGAGGCAGCAGCCCTTTATTTAATGTATGTAAAGTACATTAAAATCCTCCAAAGCAGCCCATCAAAACCTGGTACCTGTCAGAAGTTTGCGGGGGTCTGATACACAGCAGCCCTATCCAACACGGTCAATCTTCAGGAATGCTTGAAGTTTTCATCCGACGTGTCTGGAGGGCACCACGGTTGGAAAAAGCCACTCCAAAACCTTGTATAAATATTAGATATTACAATGACATTTTTAATAGACCTCTCTCTGATATGTTAGTTTTCTGTGTGCAGGATGGTGGGGGTTTGTTCCCTTCAGTTCAAAGACTCCTTGCACTGTGGAGTGCCATAATGATCTGTTTGGGTTCTAATTTTGTTTGGGGACTAGCTTATTCTCTCGTTCTTCATGAGTTCTAATGGCTACACCATCCTTGAGAACATCTGCTCTTGCATAGCTTTTCTTGTTTGCCCAGGACCTGCAGGGAGTTTTTTAATGGAATTGTGGATCCTTTAGACAGAGATTGGTTGGGCATCTTTTGGGAATACTTTCACTGTGTGTCTCTGTAAGGCAAGAGGGTGGACCAGATGGCCTTCACAGTCCTTTCCAATTCTGTGATTCTATGTCATTTCATCCTCTGCATACTGCTTGACAATTTCTGCTTCTTACATTTCAGGGACCTCTGCCCAACTCCCTTAAGATGCAGCCTCCGCCCAGTTCAGCAGCCTTGGCCGGTGTCACCGTTGCCTCTGCTGGCCCAACATCGGCAGCCGGAAAAAAGAACTCAGGTCTGTTCAGACCACCAGGTAGAAATGCAGTCAAAATGCAATTAATTCTTTGCAGCTGGGTCTTGTAACAAAGTCCTCCAACAAGTTTCTTAAATAAAGGTGGGGAAAGGGCAGCTTGCAAGTGGCCCACCCCCCAAACCCTCCACAGCCTCTCATTTTTTTAAAAAAAAAAGAAGAAGAAACACACCCACTGAATGTTTCCCATAACTCTTTGCTGTTCTTGCAGGGCCAGGACTGGGGCCCATGAAGACGGTTGCAGCCGTCCCCTCGTCCCCTGCTCCGTCAGTCCCAGCCACGGCTGCCCAGTTCAACAAGCTCTTCACCTTCGCCTCCTCAGGGTCAGTATCTTTCTGCTCCTTCAGGGTTGTTTCCCTTCCTCTTTACTCTGTGTCTGTTACAGCGGTACCCGTGTACGTGGGAGTTCAGAGAATAGCTGTTAGCGTAGTGGATAGAGTGGTAGTGGTGAACAGCCTTTCTCAACCTTTTTACCCCGGAGGAACCCTTGAAATACTTTTCAGCTCACAGGGAACTCCTACATAAATATTATTATATCTAGATATATCTCTAGATATATCTCTATATCTATTATTATATTTTAAAAAAATCAAACCACCAGCATCTCTTACAGAACCACAAGTGAACCACAAGTGATCTCTCACAGAACCCTAGCTTTCCAAAGAGCCCTGGTTGAGAAACCCTGGGTTACAGTGTTGTACTTGGACTGGGAAGGCACAGGTTAAAATCTCCACCCAGATGTGTTATGGACAGGGTGATCTTCCTCATTCAGCCTGGCCTGACCTCTCACAGGCTCATGGTGAAGATCAATGCAAAGGAAGGAAAAAACCTATAGGTTGCATCAAGCTCCTTGGAGAATGTGTAAATGTAATGTGGGAATAGGGGGTGAAGGGAGGAGCTGGGCAAGCCTGGCGGCAGGCAGCCAATCACAGCTCAGGGAATGCTGTGAAGAGGGGCCTGCAGGGAGGAAATGTGACAAAACTGGGGCTTGTCTCTGTCAGGGGGCAGATAGGGAAAAGCTGGCATAGAGGCAAGAAGGAGATTTCAGAGAGATAAGGACAGACAGAGCAGAGACAGGAGAGTCAGACAGAGAATAGGACTGACTATGGTTTTCATTTTTTTTCCCACTGTTTCAGCCTCTTCAGATTAAGTTTGGTGGAGGGTCTGGTCATGTTTACTACAGAGAACCCACTAAAATGCCGCAGCCACTGGTCCACAATAGGGGGTTGCCCTGAGGCCCATGTACCCAATCCAGGAAGGGATTAAGGGGAATGGCGGGAACCCTGGGCTGGAACTGCAGAGCCAGGCCAACAAGAGGATCTGTCACACTAGGGAAGAGGAAAGGGGCAATAATTGACTCCGATTACAGTCTGGTTTCCTCCTGGGATGCTGGAATAGCCTGGCTCTTGTTGAATTCTGCAGGGCAAAACCAATACGCAGGCACTCAGGGAGGGAGACAGAGAGAGAGACAGTGAAAAAGAGATGGAAAAGGAGATAAGAGAGAGACAGGCACAACCAGCCTCTCCCCACCCCCTTTTTTATTCCTCCCACTCCTTAAAGTTCTTACAAAATAGAGGCCTCTCCCTCCGTATAGACTCCTTGCTGTAATGACGGAGTTTCTGCTCACACAGCAACTGCATGCTTCACGATGCATTGCTGGGCACCCTGTGCCCCTGTTCTTCACTGCACAGACTGTGAGTTGAGGAAACAGATGGTGAGGAATCTTCAACCCTTCCCCTGATGCCAGTCCTGGACATACAACTTATTCCTACTCATAGTCTACCTGCGAATATGAATGCCCGTGGGGTGGCAGGCTCCCACGGGGGGGCAGGAGGCATGCGCATTGACCGGTTCAGCTCAAGAGCATGGAAGCAGGAAAAGATGCAGCCACCCAGTGGCTGTATTGTAGCTCTGGGAGGGTGGGGGAGAGCCGATAATCTCCTCGTGGAGGTGGCTAAATCATCCCATTGCCATCTGGAGGCTTTGGTTATGTAAGGGAGAACTCTGGCAAGGGCAGACGAGGAAAGAGAGGGTTCTCATGTCTCGCAGCGTACTCAGGTCTGCGGGAAAAAAGCTATAATTTGGAGGCGGATTATAAAGGACGGCTGCCAAACATCAGTATTAAGAGAGGCTGAATTCTGCAGCTCCAAATATGGTAGGCCGACCTTTCACAACCTCCACATGTTTGGGTGCCCTTCCTGGGATTTGGATCTGAAATCCCAAGATCACTCAGCATCGTCCGTGTTCACTGAGCCCTAGTGAGAGCCGTAGTCCAAAACAAGCTGGTTGCAGTATGTGTCCTTAGGCAAAGGGTGTGTGCCTGTGTGTGCATGAATGTTTCAGAGAGCTTCAGAAATGAGGAGCTAAAAAGGACCTCTAGCTTTTCACCTAACCTTGAATCTAGGACCCAGCTTTGAACATGGGCAGGTGTGCAGACTCTCCCACCAACCCCAGCTTGTTGGAGAATAACTCTTGTTTCAGAGGTCCTGATTTTTAGAGGGAAATCCTTCAAACTGTAGATCTTGGGATGGAAAAGACAGGATGGTGAATTCTTAGCATCTGCACCAAGTTATCATCTCAATCTTTGCGAGGAAAGGAGTCAAGACTCTTAAGTGGAAACAGTGTAAGAAGCAACTATCTTGCTTCCCAAGTCTCCCCACATTTTTCTACTTCCCTTAAAAAGAAAGATAGCAAACCTTGTAATAAGTCTTGGTATTTTTCTTCTCGTTTTTGTTTAAATGCAGGTCTGGGTTTAACTTTGCCACAGCCACCTCCTCCCCTGCCTCGTCTGGCCCTGCCATTTTACCAGGTAAAACACCAGAGTTGTGTGGTACAGGTTGAATATCCCTTCTCCTGAAATCCTCCCAAAAACTGGAAATGTTTGCTGCCAACTGCCAGCTTCAGTTTATTAAATGCCTGGTCAGATTTGGAACTAAACTGATTTACTTCAGAATGCTTTGCACATCATTTTAAAACTATTTTAACTTTTGAAACCTGTTTTAAATAGTTAACGTGCAGCATGTTTTCAGTTTATTTAAATTATTTTTATTTGTTTAACCTGTTTATAATGGTGTTGCTTGTATGGAACTCTGAGATTTTATAATAAAGGAAAGGGAGAGAAACATCTAAATAAATAAACAGTAAAATAATGGCATAAAAATGGTTAGGGGAATACCAGGGCTTGGACTTGGGATCTTCTGCATGCAGAGCCAGTGAGTGCTCTGTTGTGATTCCAGTTGAGTTGCAGTGATCTTGGGAGAGATGATCTGGGAACGATTGCCTTCTAAAAATGTGTCTGCTTTCCCTGTCTTCTGCCTTGGTAGCAGCAGTTGCCCCTGCAAAAGAGCTGAACCAGCCAGAGGCCTTTTCACTTGGAACGAACATGAAATTTGGAGCTGCCCCAGAGAGCTCATTTGCTTTTGGATCTGCAAAAACAGCCGGTCTTCCAGGAGCCTCCGTGACAGGCAGTGGCCCTAGCCATCCGTCCCAGGCAAACTGCCAAACTACCACAGCTTCCGTTCCCCCCGCCACCTCCAACAAGCTGGAGAGCATTTCGGCGAAACAAGGAGACCATCTCTTTCAGGCTCCTGTGATTGGAGAAACCATTGGGAGCTTCTCTGGGTTAAGAGTCGGTCAGGCGGATGAGAATGCCAAGCTTGCCTCACCCAAGCTTTCCTCTGCTAACGCGGCCACTGGCCAGGCCCCCAAAGCAACCGCTGTGCCTTTTGGATTTACTCTTGGGAACTCTTTGCAGGGAGCCAAGCCAGCGGAGGGCGCTGCCACTTCAACAGCAGTCACCAGTTCTGCATTGACAGGTATGGACTCTGGCACCACCATCTTTGGCAACGTCCAGTTGGTCAGCACAGGTCCTCCTGGAGCCTCTGCAGGTAACGCAAAGTCTACTTTTGCATTTGGGATTCAGCAAGCCAGCGCCCCACCAGCCTCATCCTCAACTTCAGCTCCCCTTCCCACATCAAATACCCTCTCGTTCGGAAGCCTCTTGACTTCAGCTGCACCGGCCACGGCTTCCACACCAACAAGCAAAGGAGAGGAGGATGCCAAAGCTGCCGGGGCCGTCTCTGAGAAGCCACCTCCCAGTGACGCGACTGCAGCAGCACAGCTACCCCAGCCGCACTTGCAGGCTCCGGAAGCTCCTCAGGAGCCGCCCGCTTTAGTCACTCCGCCCCCTGCAGCTGGAGACTCCGGAAGCCCTGCTGCTGCTGCTGCTGCTTCTGGGACACTAGTCACCAAAGACAGCAATGCATCTGCCACTGCCGGTTCAAGTGATCCAAAGCCTGAGGTGACTCCTGCTGCCGCCGCCCCTTCAGACCCGCCTACTGTGGCCAACATTGCCTTGCCAGTGGCAGAAGCAACCAGCGCGACTCCACCTTCCTCCAGCCCAAGTATATCAACTCAGGCACCGGCCACAGGGGCCTCCGCATTTACAGCCGCCTCAGGGCCTTCTGTGTTTGCGCAGCCCCTGGCGTCCAGTGCCACCTCATCAGCCTCAGCCTTCAGCCAGCCTGCATCCGATGCTCCAGCGGTCCCCGCGGCTGCCCCCGTCTTTGGCCAGCTCCCTGCGGCAACAGCTACCACGGCATCGTCGCTCTTTGGTCAGCCTGCTGCCAGCCTGCCGTCCACCTCCTCTGTCACAACTCAGGCAGCAGCCGTGGGATTTGGCACCTCAGCCTTTGGCACCACGACCACCACGGGCTTCGGGCAGCCGGCTTTTGGGCAAGCTCCGGCCTTCGGTCAGCCAGCCATCACCTCAAGCGGCTTCTCCTTCAACCCGGCCGCCTTTGGGGCCACCCCTGCTTTTGGGCAGGCTGCTTCCTCTTCTTCTTCTTCCTCTGCTTCCAGCAGCGGAAACGTTTTTGGGGCACCATCCAGCACGAGCACTGCCAGCTCCTTCTCTTTCGGTCAGCCATCTTCCTCCTCCTCCTCCACCACAGGGCTCTTTGGGCAAAGCGGGACCCCAGCTTTTGGGCAAAGCGCCAGCTTCGGACAGGCTGGCTCAATCTTTGGGAGTGCCACTGCCGCCACCGCTCCCCCCGTGTCTGCAGCTGGATTCAGCTTCTGTCAGGCTTCAGGTAAGGGAGCCAGCATGGTGCTAAGGGGATGATTGGTTGGAGACAGGTCTCTTCTGTTCCAGAGATGGGGTGCAAGCCCCAGTGTCTTTCATGGCACTGAACAAACAACGATTCTTCATGATGCTCCACAGACCCAACAAGTTCAGGTGCCCTGCACAGATGGAATTGGGAACTCCATGGCATCTTTCACCCTCCTGATGCTCCCCAGATGTATTTGGCTAGGACTCCCATCATCCCCCATCAGCCTAGCCAGTGGGTGTAGATGATGGGATCTATGGTCCAACCACTTTGAGTATGACAGGTAGGGGAAGGTGTCATATAATCACAGACTTATAGAATTGTAGAGTTGGAAGAGACCACAAGGGCCGTCGAGTCCAACCCCTATTTTTTTAATGTATTCTGTTTTGAGTAACAACAAAAGCAAGCACAAATTACAATTAGGTATTGGAGGGGTACTTCATTACACCTTTGCACGTCACCTGCTGTGTGTGTAAGCACTGCCTCTCTTTCTCTCCCTTCACCACTCTGTTATTCTTCTTTTTGTTTCCCCCTCCTTTTTTAGCATTTGGCTCCAGCAGCCCTGGTACTGTGTTTGGGCAAGCGGCGAATACCAGTGGTAGCGTCTTTGGCCAGGTAATATTTCTTTCTTTTCCATTATCCCTTTATTTTAATTTTTTTCTAGTGGGCAAACTGCACTTGGTTGTGGCATGGAGGAAAAAATCACCCTCGTAATGCAGCATCATAGATTTGGGACTATTGGTTCCCATTACAGTGAATCAGAAACAACCAACACAGTGGTAATGGCCATTAGCTGAAATAGCTTCCAGAGGGGATTTGACAGATTCATTGAAGAAGGGCTTTGAAAAGTTCAGGTTTTTTTTACTACAACTCCCAGAATCCCCCTTGAATACATCTTTTAAAGCCCTTTATAAATCCAGAGCATGGAGAAAAATCACCCTTCTAGGATGACATGGCAGGGAAAGCAAAACCAATCTGATGCATTCTGATCCTGGCAAAATGGAGTCCATCAAAAGACATGCATGTGTTTCCACCCCCTTTCTGTTCATCTTTACAGCAGTCCACTTCCAGTGGGGGTCTGTTTGGGTCCGGAAGCAGCGGGGGCTTCTTCAGTGGCCTGGGAGGGAAGCCAAGCCACGAGGCGGCAAATAAGAACCCTTTCAGTTCCAGCGGAGTAGGATTTGGCTCTTCAGCCACACAGAGTAAGTGCACAGTCTCAAGTGCTGGATTTTTGCTGCCATTCTTTCTGTTCCCTTCATTCTCATGCCAAAGTCCTGTCTAAACGAAAAGGTCTTTGCCTGCCGGCAGAAAGAAGAGAGAAAGAGGAGGCCATCCAAATCTCTTCTGGGAAAGAATTCCACAAGGTGGGGGCAACCACCAAGAAGAAGATGCTCTTTCTGTTATGGTGCTGGGACTGAGAGACAGCTTTCCCCCGAAAGATCTTAAAAATTGGGCAGGCTCCTAGAAGGAGATGACAGTCTTTCGAATAACCTGGACTCAGTCCTTACAGTCATGACCAGCACTTTTTTAGAAAGGGATATTTCATTATCCAGGGAAATAAGCAAATACGAGGAATTTATGTAGGATTTTAAAAAGGAGAGAGAGAAGAGGGAACAAGGATGCTGCTTACTTTCAGGACCACGAATAAAGATAAGGAAGGAATAAGGATAAGGAATGAAAATGTTTCCCAGCCACAATAAACAAAACTTTCCATGTGATCAGAGAGACACTAGTATTTCTTTCAGCCTCTTAGCACCTTAGAATTCAAAATGCTTTTCTGAATTTTTCTGGTTAAAGATCAAGCTTTTGGTTCATTGAACCATAAAGGGATCTGAGTGCAGAGGAAGGTTGGATGAGAAATATATGTTTATACCAAGGTTGGAAATTGTGCCCTGGTCGGTGGTAAAGGGGAAGATGCTTTAGTGTCCCTTACCAGGTAGACTAGGAAGAGGATTCTCTCAGGATAGCTGGAATTTTTTAAAATCTGTAGTCTTCTCAAGGGAGGGAGGAAAGCAGTTGTGCAGAATACTGGGGTTGATCACCTTAACACAAAAAGAAAAGAAGAGCTATCTATTTCTATTTGTAAAAGTTTCCCAAGAGGAATTCCTGAT
Source organism: Ctenosaura bakeri (assembly GCA_948474755.1). Taxonomy (NCBI): domain Eukaryota; kingdom Metazoa; phylum Chordata; class Lepidosauria; order Squamata; family Iguanidae; genus Ctenosaura; species Ctenosaura bakeri. The sequence goes on from CAOLHI010001134.1 coordinate 338,400, forward strand.
CACCAAAAGTGAGCAGATATCTAAAAGCCAGTGTGTAGAGGAACTCTGCCATTTAAAGTCCTGTCTCTAGTTGTGACTATGATGGTTCTTGCAAAAGAGATACTTTTTCCTGCTGTGTAAGAAAAGCCTCCCATTTTTCCTTTTCCCAGATACATCAAGCCTGTTTGGAAACAGCGGGGCCAAGACCTTTGGATTCGGCACCAGCTCCTTTGGCGAGCAGAAACCGATGGGCACGTTCAGTTCTGGCGGAGGGAGCGTGGCATCACAGGGCTTTGGATTCTCCAGCCCAACCAAAGCAGGTATTGAGTTTCCCAAAAGCTTCGCTGTGATGCACTGAGAAGGTGCATATTTTGTAGGCAGGCAAAATCAGAACTCTTTTCCCAATATAGGGAAGATTTCCTTCCCACATCCAATGTGTTGATCAATGGTTCTGTCACACTGGCTAAGCATCACCACCTGGGAAACAACGTTTTGAGCTTACCTGGAGGCTGAATATAAGCAAAAGAAGAGGGGGAGAAGCGAGCATCTCTGATAACAAAACAGCCATGGGGCCAGTTTAATGGTAGAGAGCTCACCAAGATTTGCAGGTCATTGCAGTCCTGGGATAGAATGCCAGAGTTGTTATACAGCCTTACTTAGGCTGAAACGAGCCACACGAGATGCAGAAATGCCACAGAGCGTGGCACCAAGGGCTGCTGGGTAGGAAAGACATGTTCAAATTGCAATTCTTATGTGCCTTCGAGTCAATCCCAACTTAGGATACTCTATTATGGGATTTTCTGGGCAAAGTTTATTCAGAAGTGGTCTGCCATCACCTCCTATGGAGGTGAAGAGTGTGTGCCTTACCAAAGGTCATTGAGTACCATGGCCAAGCAGGGATTCAGACTCAGGCCATTTCCGCACAAGGCTGTTGTAGCGCTATGATTCCACTTTCAACATCCTATGGAATCCTGGGGTTTGCAGTTTATGGAGGAGCCTTTGAGGCCCCTCCCGAAACTGCAAACCCCAGGATTCCATAGCATGTTGAAAGTGGAATCATAGCACTACAACAGCCTTGTGCGGAAATCCAGTCAGTCTCCCAGAGAACTGTTATAACAATCAGACCACAATACCACATGATCTCGCTTAGCATTTTCTGGTCAAGATTTATTCAAAGGAGGTTTCGTAATCGCCTTCCTCTAACTGTTACGTGCTGTTTTTCCCTTACGGTCTCTCTTCTCAATTCCTAACCAGATCTGGTTCTGCTCAGCTTCCAGAATCAGACAGGATCTGGTACCTTCAGGGCATTTAGCCTGACATGTATAAATACCAGCACTAATTTGGATCTGCCTCTAGTTTTGAATGTTATGTAGGTTATTATTTAGCCTGGGCACTTCATATTCATTTTTTTACAAATGCCAAAATAAGCTAAAATTCTACATCCTACATAGATCACGCAGAAGACAAACATCTGCATCTTTTTTTTTCATAATTTAATCTCTTTTCCAAGAGCAGTTTCATAAAGCTGGGCAGGACGTGGGTGCCCTCTCTGAAAGAGTTACTTTGGCTCCAGTTGTGGTTCTGGCGATTATGCCAGGCATTAGAAATAGTCTCCACAAGTAGAAGGAGTTGAAACTTCTTCCCCCTCCACACTTTTTTTCTTAATAGAAGGAAGAGATCTTTAGACTGCTAAGTTCAAATTGCAGAAGTATACTATACAGATCATAGAATATTTCACAACACTGCCTGGTCAGTGTATCCACCCCGAAGCTGTAAGCTAGAAGGCTCTGAACAGCTATCCATCCTTTGCTTCAGATGTATTAGATTTGCCTCCAGAGATAAAGAGGAGCCTTAGCCAACTATTGAATGTCATCTTTCAGAAGGAGTGACTGTAATCCCGTCTTGCAGCCTGAATGATGGGCTTCATTGCCCTTCCCGTTCATCCCTACTGAACCAGGTGGTCAGCTTCACAGCCAAGAGCTGGCTCTCTTTTTCATACACCTCCTGGGGCAAAGAGAGGCCCGCTCATTCCAAACTTAAGCCTGGCTTTTGTGCATTTGGTTTTCTTGCCTTACTCCTCTTTCGTGCCTGTTAACTTATAATGGATGGGAGATTCCTCCAAATGTAAAGGATGTATGTTTTAAAAAAAACCAGCCATGGTGGCTCTTGGACAAAAGTGCAACTGGATAGCCAATCTTTGTTTAAATAATTCAACTGCAGCCCTTTTTGTTTCTTGTTTCTTTCCAGACAGTTGTATTTACAACCAGGTGATATCTGTTACATTGGCTGAGACTGGAATTTCACCCAGGGTATTAAAATGCATCCCCAGTCAAACAGCAAAAGAGCTATCGCTAGCCAATCACTGAACAGGCCAGCAGCTTGCTAATGAAACAGGGACCTAGAGTGGAAAAATGCCTCTGTGGAACTGTCAAGTCATGCTTTCTGGGACGGTGTTTGAAGGGTGGGTGCAAGAGGAATGGAGGACACAAATCCACATTAGGGATGGCTAGCAAACAGGCTGAAAATAAGACAGACCCTTTCATAGATCCTCTGTATAAATCTTTTTTTAAAAATAGTTTTTATTAAGAATCTTTTATTAAAAAAATACAGTAAGAATTGCAAAGATGGAAAAAGAAGAAGAAAAGATAGTAAACTGGAGTGCGATAAAATAAAAATTTAGAAGTGCAGAACAAAAGTGAAGGAAGAAAAGGAAAAGAAAAGAAGAAAAAAAGATCTTCCTGTTGGCATCTTCCTTCCTTTCTTTCAATTGCCTGCTCTTTCCAGTGATCAAAACGAAAAGTTACCATGTCATTATTTATTTACTTATTTATTTTGCAGAAAGTCTGTAAAGAGTTTTCTAGTCCTTACAAAATGTCACTAATGACCTTTCTCTAATCAGAGCAGGCAGTATATGCTAGATCTGTTAGTTTCAGCAACCATTTCCCCGTTGTGGGTAGTGTTGAAGTTCTTCCATCTTGGCACATACAATAGTCTTGCTGCCGTGATCATATTTTGAAGCAGTCTTCCATGACTCTTTTCCAGATGTACATCTATCAGTCTTCTGTAGCTCTGTGAAGAAACCATGCTTTGAAATACAGTGCACAGATGTGGCCGTTGCCTCTCAGAACAGAAACTGTGTATCTCAAAAGGGAGAGCCCAGATTCTCAGAGTGTTGGAACACCTTCATAGAAAGGGAAGACTTCTGGGGATCTGTGGTTTGCTTTTTTTTTTTTAAGCATTATCAGAGCTGAAGGTCTCACAGAGGCTTGTAAAATTTTTCTTTCTCTGTCCTATTAGAATTCATAGAATCATAAATACTGAAAGGGGCCTTGGGAGTGATCCAGTCCAATCTGTATTGTATGATAGCTCTGCCGTGCCAGTTGCAACCACAGTATCCATGACAAATTGCCGTCCAGCCTCAGCTAAAAATACCTCCCATTGAACGAGATCCCTCCACCCTGAGGCATTCACCTCCACACCAAATAGCTCTCACTTTTAGGACATTTCTCCTGGTGTGCTCTGAATCTGCTTCCTCATTGTTTCCACATATTGATTCTAGTTCTGTCCTCTGGAGCAACAACAGAGCTCCTCTGCTCCATCATCTATGAGACTGGCTTGCCAAAATTTACCGAAACTTACAGCTTGTGGATTCAAGACAAGTAGAAGAAACAAGTGTTTTGCATAGTGTGGAATTAGTTGCCACAGGATGCATTGGCTGGCTCTAAACATCATTGCCATCATTGTCTTTATTTATATCCTGCTTTTTTCCTCGTAGGGACTCAAAGCAGCTTACAGTAATTTAAAAAAATGGTTAAAAATCACAGAATACAAAAGTTAAAACACAAATCGAACGATCAGATGAGAATCAAAACAAAGTTAAAATACATAATTAAAATGCAGACATCTATAAATTCTGCACTGTTGATAATATGTCACACTTTTTGTCAGGCTATAATTATACATTGAATGCCTGTGGAAGTAGAAATCTCTTGACTGTGGAAAAAAGGGAGGGAGGGTGCCAGTCTGACTTTAATGAGAAGGGAGTCCCAGAGCCTGGGGGCAGCCACAGAGAAAGCCCTCTTCTCTGTTCCCACCAGATGCACCCATGAAGGACAGTGAGAAGGGCCTCTCCTGCAGATCTCAAAGCCCGGGCTGGTTCATAAGGGGAAATACGGTCCTTCAGATAACCTGGACTTGACCATGTTGCTATTAGAGAAGTTCCAGGTCTGATTGCAAATTACTGTCAGTGTAGCCTTCATGTTCAAATTGGATTTGCTGTGGGGAAAGGAAGTGAGGGCCACTGTGGGTGAAAGGTTTTTCTGGACTCATTGAAACCACTGGTCTGACCAGCCAAGCTGCTCTTGTATGCTGAAGACAATCCACTAAACTAAGATTTTCACATTTGGTTTTGTTTTCACTAGTCCAGCTTTCTTTCCCTGGGACTAACAGGGGCAAACCGAGTCTCTGAGATTATTTTTAGAAGAGAAAGGTTGTGCAGGATGTCACTTGCAGGCCAATTCTGTGAAAGTATTGAGCTTTCATTTTTTTTCTGCTCCCAGAAGATGCCTGTGTTAACTTAACTGCAGGAGAGAGGCCACGTATCTCTAGGGCAGAATGGGTGTGTGTGTTTCACCCTGAAAGGAATCATTAAAATCCCATTCTCCAGCAATCCAAATTCTGTACCCCAAAAAAGGGGGAGTGTTCCTGACTCTGCAGAAAGCTGCCTTTCACGAATGCACCAAATTAAAGCATTTTTTAAACCAAGTGGTGAAAAAAAGAGAGAGCTGCTCTTCCAAAGCAGTCTTGATAAAAACCAGGAGGACGTACCAGAGTCTCGCCTGAGACCGTTGCCTCTGGAAAGTCGTGCCTGCAGCCTGCATGACAGGTCAGGTTTGTTGTTATCGCTTGCCTCTAGGGTGCGATGCACAGCTACGCTGAAATGGTTGCAGTTTTGCTGGCGACATCAGAAACCGCCACCTTAGCAACTGCGAGCTCTTTTTTGCTGAGAGCCGGCAGTGGTGGCAGCTGCTGCTGCTTCTTTTGCATGCAGTCTCTCTCAGGCGTCTCGGCCTGTTCTTTAAATTCATGTCAAAGGGATTCCTTTTTAAGGACATGCCTGCCGACTCTAGCCACCCCTTTTGCAGTAAGTGTGCCACAAAGGGAGGAACGAGGCGGCTCTCTGACGGAGAGCCCCCTTCAGTCTGTACGTGCCTTTGCTGATGGAGGGCGGGGTACTGGGAACGGGGAATGAGAGAGAGGGAGCTTGCTGATTTGCCTTTCAGAGGCTTCCAGTCATTTGACAGCAGCCAGGCATGAGGTTGAGATTCCTCCAGGCCCTGCTGTGTGCGAGGATGGAGAGATGGAGGAAGGCACAAAGGCAGTGTTGTAAATCTCAGAGAGGTGGACTGCCAGCTGGCCTCCCTGCATACATCACCCCAACCTCTTGTAAAATCGGATCCCCCCTCCCTCAGGTAGCCACTGCCCCATTTGACCTCCCAAGCAATGCCGTGGCTGGTAACTCTTCCCACACAGTCTCCAAGAGTTCAACTGTGGACTTCCAAAACACCCCAGTGCTTGCTCCAGTGGCTAACACCGGAGATGCTCTTCTGTCGATTTGTGCATTTTTTTATTGCAAGTATTTTGCAAGGTTTCCTATTCATAAATTTTATAGGACGAAATGTTCAGAAGCACAGCTATGATTCCAAAGTGCCCACAGCTGCTGCTGACTCTAGAATAATCTGCCTGAACTCAGAGCACCCTTTTTTTTTTTTTGCATTGAGAAAATTTTAACCATTTATTTTTCCTCCCTGCTCTATCCTCTCCTTTCTCTCTCTCTCTCTCTCTCTGTTTGTGGTTGACTTTGATGCCTTGTTGTTTTCTTTTTTGTCCCCCCTTTTTTTGCCTCTGTTTTGCTCAGGTGGCTTCGGAGCTGCTCCAGTGTTCGGCAGCCCTCCCACCTTTGGGGGATCCCCCGGGTTCGGAGGGGTGCCAGCATTCGGTTCAGCCCCAGCCTTTTCAAGCCCTCTGGGCTCGACGGGAGGCAAAGTCTTCGGTGAGGGGACCGCCGCCGCCAGCGCTGGAGGATTTGGGTAAGCCACCTGAAAGGGGTTCCTCAGGGTACGGGAAGAGGGGTGCTTTAGGCCTCTACTTTGCTTCTTCTGGAGATGATTCCGTAAGTAAATTATCAGAGCTCCTTCTTGCTTTCCTTCCCTCTGTTGTTCCTCACCCATTTCTTCTTATAGTTGGGGTGTGGAACGTCAGTCTGTGTAGCCAACTCCGGCCTTCTGGGGTTTACCAGGTATCTTCATAGATCTTCTTTGGCCTAACACCATTGTTTGGTGGCTTCCCCACTTTAGGGTGGGTTGCCACCCTTTCTGAACGATCAAACTGCCTCTTCTGAAGCTAACTCACTTAAGCCCTTTACTCTCAAACAAAGCTACTCAAAATGGTGGTCTCTGGATCAGTGCCAGTACCCCAAGCCAATGGCTGCCAGCCACCGGTGGGGTTCCATAAAAAAGAGAGAGTTGTAGCCGAAGAGCATGAATACAGTGCTACTCCCTCGCACATTGGAAAAAAAAGTATTTTCCAGTTATGGTGGCGCTTTCGTTCCACTCGTTTGCACTTGGCACTGTCTGCCACTGCAGTGCAGCTCTTTCTCCAATAATTTGTCTGCCTTTGAATTTGGCCCTTGTCCTAAAAAATTATAAAGTCCCCTCCACACACACACAATATTCCATTTGGCGTGTCCAGAATCAGAACTCCAAGGAAGCTCTATAAAGGTAGTAAGGCTGGGTTAAGGAACAACAGTCTGCCCTCTGTGCTGAGACAGTTGGAGCAAGAGGACAGATTTCTCCCTCCGCTTAATGCTGTTCCTATACAAGGATGGTAGTTATTTACTGTTGTTGCTACTACTGACATAGTATATTGTAAATCCTATCATCCTGCGTGGCATTTTAGCTGCCTCATATTTGAGTTACCAAAGAGTATAAATGCCTGTATCAGTAAATCAAAGTGTTGAAATATTGGCCTCTGCCCCAAGGAACTTCCCATTTTAAAATAAAGGCCCCAGGAGAGGGATTTAAGAGAAAGGCGAGGAAATGAAGGGAAGGCCAAACAAACTGCATTTACGTAGCAGTTTCATGTACTTAGGTTGAAGTTTCTGTAGTCTCACCTTACCCAACCTTGTTCTTTCGGGGTGATGGGACACATCTGGAGGGCCCTAGCTTGGGAAAGGGGACTTTTGGACAGCTCTGCTGGGGATTAGTTCCAAGGCTCAATGAGAAGGTTGGCTTTAGTGGATTCATGACAGAAATGCCCATCTTGGTGCTGATCTGGGCGGCAGTTCCAGTCTAGAAATGGCGAGGTGAAGGGCACCCAGAAAGCCATTTTGAAAGAGCAGTGGAAGGGGGCAAAGAGATGGAGGACCAGAGAGGGTAATGAGGGGTCCCCTGGGTAGAATTTGAAAATGAGGGGTCTATCTCCACCTTAATTCTGGATCACTCAGCCCTCTCCCATGAGGACTGAGTACAGTACATTACTGTTGCGGGAAGAACGTAAATAAGTTCTATTTAGTTGGGAATTAAGAACATTTAATGTTCAGATATGCCCCTTCTTATGCAGAAGTATCTAAGTATGCTTAGAATCAGCGATAAGCCTTTTTCCCCCTTGCCAGTCTAAAAACACCTTGGTTTTACATCAGCCCATCCTGCTTCCAAGGTGGCCCTTCCTAACCTGATTTCATGCCTCTCCCAGGCGAGGCAGGCCCCTTGACAAGGTGGGAGCCAGGCGCTCCTCTCTCTGCCTGGAAAGCTCGCTCGCCCTCCTGCCTGCCTGCCTTGTCTGCCTGATGCAGTCATTTCAGGCGATGACTCACCCACGGGAAAGCGTTTGCTCAGCTCAGCTCATCCGGCCCCTTTGACGCTTTTATTCCCATTGCCGAATGAGCCGGGCTGTTTACATTTATTCATTCAGGCATTTTATAGACTTAGATCCTGTATAGCCAGCGGGTGGCTCTCCCAGCAGAAATTACAAAAATGGCAGAAAATTAAAAATGAAACAATAAAGCAGTTGCTTTAAAAAAAGCATGTAATTCACATGCAGTTTAAAGGCAAACGAGTGGAACAAAATGGGCAAACCCCACGCTGCCCCTCGAAATTGAGGGTGTTTGTTTTTGAAAAGCCTCCAGCAAGACTGGGTGAGACAGCTTGGAAAACTATCATGCCTCAGAGGCAGTAGATGGGAAGAGAGCTTGGAAAGGGTAGGGGAGACAAGGGAGAGACCTGGGATCCTTTGAGTGGATCCCAGGGTAACTTCCTGTAGATCAGAAAGCATTTCTGCCTCCTTGGCAGTGGGAAGAACTAAATTGCTTCCTTTTCTAAATTTGGAATTTGGGAGGAAAGCAAAGTGGGAAGGAGGGGAAGCGAGGAGCATGTGTGTGTGAAAGCACTTGGAAGTTTGGTTCTGGAACTGATCACACATTCTTGGGCTGAACATGTGCTTGAGGGTACCCTGTTCCTTTGAAATACTAAATTTAGGTGATACTGACTCTCAGAATCATCTGGCATTTCTCTCACTGTGTAATTTCAATTTACAAAACTCACTACTAGTGGATGACTGGTGTGTGCAGATGTGCCTCCCAGTCAGCTGTTAACTTATGCTGAATTTCATAGGATTTTCTTAGGCAAGGCATCCTCAGAAGGGATCTGCCATTGCCTTCCTCTGCCTATAGAGCCTACAGCATCAGGTATTCCTTGGTGTTCCCCCATCCAAGTACTAACCAGGCTTGACCTTGCTTAGCTTTCAGGATCAGATGGAACAGGTAGATTTAAAAGGGGTTGAGCAAATTCTTTGGGAATGGTCCTTCAAAGGGCATCCCACACCGAGTTACAGCGTGCCATGGAATATCAGCTGCTCAGGACAAGCTGTGGGAGACAGATGGTTTTCTCTCTCTCTCTGGCTTCCGGGAGGCCCTTAGCCACGGGTGTCAAACTGAAAAGGCCTTGCTTCAGGGCTCCTCTGAGATCCTTCTGAGACCCTCTTAATGCCCTGTTCTCTCTTGTTCTCTGGCCCTCAGTTTCGGCGGCACAGCTAACACTGCGTCATTTGGCACGCTGGCAAATCAGAACACCCCCACCTTCGGATCCCTCTCTCAGCAGTCAGGAGGCTTCGGCACGCAGAGCAGCGGATTCTCTGGCTTCGGGACAAGCGGAGGAGGTAAGAGGTCTCCCACTAGGGTAGAGGTTTTGGGATACAAGCCCTAGACGCCTCCTCCCGTGCTGGATCATTTGCGTCACCAACAGGGGTTCCCGTGATGGGGCCACCTGAAGAGGGCCAGGCGGATGAAAGCTTTGCTTTTGTTGGGAACTGGTTGGCCCACTTTGGCCAAGGCAGTCTGTCTCATCGGGGAGGGAGGGGTGTTTGCCATGGGGGCGTGGAGTGAAGGCACACAGCAGGTCTCTTTAGTTGTTCATTTGTTGTTGCTAGAAGAGGAGGAAGCACTATATATTCTTTTTCACGAGAATTTGGATTTTTTATCTGTCTGTCCATCCATCCCCCTACCTACCTACCTATCCACCTACCCACCTACCTACTTATTTATTGGACTTGTGTGCCCTTGGGTTGCTTTCAGTTGACCCTTTTGTGGGGTTTTTTTGGCAAGATTTGTTCAGAGGGTGGTTGCCATCAGGTTAAGGAACAAGAAAACTGCATAGAGGGCTATGGTTCTGAGTTAGTTTTGGAAGCCCAGAAGATTTCAGTAATGTATATTTTGAATGTAACTTCTCCAGTAAATGCGTTTAATCTTTCATTTCTGCCCCACCCCATTGCAGGCTTTGGCTTTGGATCATCCAACACGTAAGTCCCTCCTCACTCACTGCCTTATACATTTTGGTGTTGGATTATTTTTCTGTTCTTAATATGTCTATGAGAAAAGGAAAGAACTTCTTTGGAAGCCAGAGAAAGAGAGTAATCCTAGTTGAATTTTGAACTGGTGTGAGATGATTCAGGCTTGGTAATCCTAGCTGAATTTTGAATCAGTGTGAGATGATTCAGGCTTTGTTCGCTCTCTCATTTCTCCTTGTAAGAGCATTAATGAGATGCTTAGCATCTTGGTGGGAACAAATCTCCCGTGGAGCTGGTCTTTCCTTAGAAATATCCTTTTTTCTCTCCTTCCCCATTTTTATGTAAGCATCTGATAGCACTTCACAAAGACGAAGAGCGCATTCAATGTGCTACAAAAGACAAGGACCTCCAGAGTAAATTCAGGCAGCATTGCTCACAGAAGTCAGGAGAATTTGTCTGACAACCCCATTCAGTTTCCCTTATGTCTGTCAATGTCCTTTTTCAGAGCCCTGCAGAGGCTGGTATTTCTTCCTTCCCTCTGCAGGGCCCAAAGACGTTCCCCCCCACTCCCCAACTTAATGAAAAGGATCGTGGCAAACAGGCAGGATCACAGGGGTGTCTGTCTGTGTCCCTGTCCCCATGATGGCATTAGTGCTGAGATCGGCCAGGGTCCTCCGAGGGTCTCAGCGTTGCTCTGATCATTTTGCTTCTGGCTACGGGGTTCTAAGCAGGCGCTGACATTGAACAGTGAGTGGCCTTGTGATGCTGCTTCAGGGGATTTTCAGTAAACCAAGGGGAGGATATAAATGGCTCAGTGTAACCTCCTTGGCTACACTGAGCAACACAGAACTGCAGCCTTTTCCACCTCATCTGCACTGGTCTGGGTAGCAGTTCAGCCTCTGGCAACGACTGGCTGAGTGGCACTTGCATCAGAAGTGGGTGGGACTGGCCAAAGGGTCCACCTGCCATTGGCTGAGCCGTTTATTGCTGGCAGCAGGCAGCAAAAAGTTTCAGCTTTTGGAGGTTTTCGGGTTTCAGATTTCTGGATAAAGTGGGGGTGCTCAACCTGTATTTACTTTTTACTCACTTCTTGCTTTTACCCCTTGCTGCTTCTGCTGAGAAATGAAAGGCAGGGGCCTTCTTCCCTCTTTTTTGTCTTCTTCTTAATTGTTTTTAAATGTTTTGAGGTTTTAATTTGTTGTTGGAAGCCACCTTGGATCCCATACCAGGAGGAAGGCAGCATACAAATATAATAAATCTAATATTTAAAAGTCAAAGTTTGTCTGTTTGTCTGTGTCAGATGAAGACCTCATGCGATTGGCTGGGTCAGGCAAAGACCTCATATGATTGGCTGCCTGAGAAGATTCTGTGGAATCCTGGGGTTTGCAGTTTAGGGAGGGGCATTTAGAATTCTCAGCCAGAGAGCTTTTGGGTCTGGCTGGTTGCTATGGAGATAAGGCCTAGCAGCAAAGAGGAGGGCAGTATATTCCCCCAGGAACCCAAGCTCTGTATGTTAATAAATCTGAATACAGTTTGGATTGGGGAATACGAGGAAAAATTACAGGTACTGGACAAGACAGTTTGGGGAATTAGAGACACAGGATCTCAAATCTAAATCAGATCGTGTTTCATTCACCCGTTGCGTGTTTTGGCTTGTGTCTTTCAGATCCAGTTCTGGATTTAGTGGCTGGAGAAGCTGAAGAGGTGCAGAGCTCTTTTGCCCCTCTGTTTCTCGGTGGGGAGAGAGGCTGCCATGAAACATTGGGGTATTTTGTTTTGTTTTGTTTTTTTGAGATAACGTTCTCCAACTTCTTTTTTGTACAGAAAAAAAGCACCTAAAAATGCCTATTTTTTTTAACGGTGTGGTCCTTCCACCTCTTTAAATAAACTATTTTCTCTGTGTTAGTGCCGCTGACCTTTGAAAGGTGTGTTTGTGCATCCAAAGCGTACCACTTCTTCTAGGATCCAATTGTCTTCCTAGAGTTTGTCAAGCAGAGGTAGGGGAGAAGGGGTTCAAGATTTCCAAACTTGATTATGCCCTGACACTGACAGAAGGCATGGACATGGCCAGGAGTGGCTTTCAGGTGGGGCTAGGCCAGGCAAAGAGAGGTGCATTAACACCTGGAGGTGCATGATCAGCTCTGAAAGTATGGACTCATAGGATCATAGATTTGGAGGAGACCCCAAGGGCCATCCAGTCCAACCCATTCTGCCATGCAGGAATACACTATCAAAGCATTCTTGACAGATGGCTATCCAGCCTCTGTTTAAACACCTCCAAAGTAGGAGACTCCACTCCCAAGGAACAGTGGATTCTACTATCCAACTGCTCTTGCCATCAGGAAGTTTTCCAAAATTTAGATGGGATTTCTTTTCCTAAAGCTTGAATGCATTGCTCCGTGTCCTAGTCTCTGGAGCAGCAGAAAACAGGCTTGCTCCATCCTCCATATGACATCCCTTCAAATATTTAAACACTACAATCATGTCATCTGTTAAACTTTTCTTTTCCAGGCTAAACATCCCCAACTCCCTCAGCCGCTCCTCATAGGGCTTCATGATTTCCATGCCTTCAACCATTCTGGTCACCCTCTTCTGGACACCTTCCAGCTTGTCAAAAAATCTTCTTGAATTGTGGTACCCAGAACCAGACACAGTATTCCAGATGAGGTCTGACTAATATGGTACTGTCACTTCCCTGGACACTAGACTCCTATAGATGCAGCCTAGGGTCACATTGGCTTTTTTAGCTGCTGCATCACACTGCTGACTCACATTCAGCTTGTGGTCTAGTAAGACTCCTAGACCTTTTTCACATGGTCAAGCCACGTACTATGGAAGCTGGAGATCAAAACCAAACACCAGATCTGTAGAAACATGGGCTTCTCCAGATAGTGCCAAGAATTGTGTTGAAACTTTGTGGTGTTAATAAGGGATTTCCAAGACACTCTGTCCTCAGCCTCTGGCTCAGGTCTTGGGAGACCTCAGGCAGCTGCCGTGGCTTCCTTGATGAAATCAGTCCACCCATATGGTGATTTTCCTCCTTTCCTACTGCCTTCCAACGTAACAATCATCATCTTCTTTTCTGATGGGTTTGGTCTTCTCATGGGTACGTTCAAAGTCCAGCACTCTCACCGGTGGCTTACCTGTAATGATATTTATGGTTTCAGGAAACAGAGAGAGCTGGAAAGAGAAAGATGAAAGTCATAAGGTTTGGAGAGAGCCTGGGACAAAGAAGTAAGTGTTGTCAGGAAAGAATGAAATGGTTTCTTGGGGTGGGGGGCTGATTGGGGTTGTAAAAATAAACCACTTAGAATATGTATTATATGGAACGAGGGAATGAGAATGAACAAAAAGGAAAGAATGGCAGGAGAGAAATTAACACTGCTTTTAAGTGGAAGTCAGAGTTCTAAGATCCAGAAGAGAAAGCAGAGTGAGAACTGTGCACGCCTCCAAATGAAATAATTTTAAAAAGAAAATTGAGCTTGAAGCTCCTTGGAGCTAGGCAGATGAGACTGATTTCAAAGCCCAAGAGGGCAGGAGAAGATAAGTGCCTCTCCCTGGAACCTCCACATTCAGGAGCAGCCTACCTTTGCATGTCGATAGGGAGAGCACAGAAGGAGGGCGGAAAGAATGGAATAAGGTCTCCGTTGGGGGTGTCTGTCTACCTTCCCTTTGAACAACAAACCTATCACCCCAAGCAGGGCTTTCCAAGATCACCTGGATTAAAGGCCGTGTTCTCTTGAACAGAACTGTCTGGGATTCCTTAGGAACAATTCCCTTTGACATTGAGAAGAGTGCAGTCTCTCTCTCGCTCTCTCTGCAGATGTCCATGTTCAAAGGCTTCCTTCTGGGGTATGAGAAGGAAGCGCTTCGTCTTGTGTGCCTTTTTTGTCTAAAAATAGCCCTGGCAACAGGAATGGCAAACCTGAGGTCTACATGATACTCCAGAGCAAAGCTGAGGAGTTCTTGACTGGTGTCGGATTTTGCGGCCTTATTTTCACCCCTGTAGATTTAAGGAAGCTGTAAATTTCTCCCTGCGCTTCTCAAGTATACCGTAAGTATATATGAGTTGTAGTGGTGTGTTTACCATAGCACCTGTTGCTCAGCAGGCATCCGTACCTTGCCTAAATATAACAACAAAGAGTCCTGTGGCATCTTGAAGACCAACTATATTATAGCCTGAGGCTATAATTTAAAAAATTGTCATCAGATGCATGAAATACAGGCCTTGGGAAGATTTTTTTTGTGCACAGGGTTCCAGAATCCTCTATCCAGCATGGTGATATAGTCCCAAAATAGCTTTTCCAAGCACAGGATAGTGCAAAGAGATGAGATTGCAGACAATGAGCTTCAACATTGCAGACAGTGAAAGTAAACCAGTGGTTTTATGGCTGTGCCTGACGGAAGCTATATATTGTGTGATGAATGTGTGTTAACATTTAAAACTGGCTGTTCTTACAATTAATTTGGGGCTGAATGTAAATTTTGGGGGTTCCTACATGCCGAGTAGCACCAGCCATTCTGAATACTGAGCATGGTCCCTTTTTGAGTTTTGGGGAAAGCCAGCAGAAGCATGAAGACAGACCCAAACAGGTGTAAAAGAGGGTGAAAGAGAGATAAATTGAAAATATTTCACAAGAGTTCCTTACACTTCTTCACTCCCTGCTTCACACAGTCTTTTGTTATAAATAGAAGTCAGTTCATCTCAAGTTGTTGACCTACACATTCTTCACACTGATTGTCCAAGCCTTTGGCATGTACCAGCGCCTAGCAAAGGCCTCTTGCCAGCTGTAGCCTTCCGCACACCATGCTTGCTACTCTCTCAGCCCAGCAGTGGATTAAGCCGTAGAATGATAGAGTTGAAAGAGACCCCCAGGGTCATCCAGTCCAACCCTATTCTGCCATGCAGTAAGATACCATCAAAGCATTCCTGACAGATGGCCATCCAGCCTCTCTTTAAAAACATCCAAAAAAAAAAGAGAGAGATTCCACCACATTCCCAGGTAGCACTGTATTCCACTGTCAAATTGTACTTTTCTTTAGGAAGTTCTTCCTCATGTTTAGATGGAATATCTTTTCCTGAAGTTTGGAACCATTGCTCCATATCCTGGTCTCTGGAGCAGCAGAAAACAGGCTTGCTCCAACCTCCACCTGACATCCCTTCAAATATTGAAACATGACTCTTTATGTTACATTACATTACTTTACATTATGACTGTGTAAGTTAGGGTTAAACCCATTAAAATCGCTGTGTTGTACATGTGTTAATGAAGTTTGAATGTTCAATAAAATACATATATATTCACTTTAAAAAAAAATTGAAACATGGCTCTCATGTCCCCTCTTAACCTTCTCTTCTCCAGGCTAAACATGCCCAGGAGAGTTCTTTATACCTCTCCAGTATTGGAGTCAATGGAGCTTAATTGCAAAAGAGACCAAGAAATGATTGGCATCTGGAAAGCCTGAAAGTAACTAGACACATGTTATGAATGCCTCTTTCCGGTAGTGAAGGTATAACTACGTTACGTTATTGTAACTTCATTGTTACTCTTTTGTACAGTTAACATTTAGTTATTTCAAGAGTCAGAGGTTGTGGCCACAGTAAATGAAGGAATGTCATAGAATCCTAGAGCTGGGAGGGGGCCTTTCGAGTCGAACCCCCTGCTCAATGCAGGATCTCCAGCTAAAGCCACTGTCGCGTACAGGATAATTCCAGTCCCAGTAATCAGGTTTAGATGTTAACAAAAGCTGTATTCAGGGACAATAGAGTAACAGCAGCACATTCTGGCTATTGCCAAGACTAAAAAAATCCCTTATTGGATTTACAGTGTCTTATAAGCAGGAACTTTACACATTGGCACACATGGACCCCCATTCATCAACTAATTAAAATAACTTTTCTCGGCTCACTTCCTGCCCACCAACTACCAGACCTTGTATTTGCATTTATTCTCTCTCTGATAAGAATAACAAAAATTGTTAGAATAACGTTCCTTCATTCCCAAAACGCTGTTTTCTCATTTACTTCCCATCAACCCATTACAACCCCCTTTGTTCCAAGCATCACATGGCGTCAAAGAGCAAAGCACCCCATAACAAATAAAAGGGCATTACATTGCATGTGGCATTTTTGTGGCATTATGTGGTGACATGAGACATCAAAGCTCTACGTGGCATTAGAAAGTGCGGTAGGGAAGGCAAAACCAACCTGTCAGTATCCCCAGCAGGTAGCTGTGAAGCCTTGTTTTGAAGATGCCCAAAAAAGGGGATCCCACCTTCTCTCTGGGTCTTTGGTCCCATTGCCCGACTGCTCTGACTGTCAAGAAATGTTCAAACACTTCTGGAGGGACGGCTGAATACTCTTTTTTAGATAAATCCTTTTGGAGACTCAGGCCATTTCCGCACAAGACTGTTATAGCGCTTTGATTCCACTTTCAACCTCCTATGGAATCCTGGCCGGCCCCTCCCGAAACTGCAAACCCCAGGATTCCATAGGAGGTTGAAAGTGGAATCATCGCGCTATAAGAGCATAGCGTGGAAATGGTCTCAGTTCCAGCCCAACACTCCAACCACCTATACCAGACTTCCCTATCTTTTTCCTTCTGCATTTTAGCCAGAACTCACCTATCCCCAAAATCACCCATAAAGATTCCCCCCGCCCCAATATTTTTCTTCTTGTACATTTCCTATCTGCTCCATCATCTCTCTGAAGTCTGAGCTTAGGAAGCTTCATCTTTATAATCGACAACCTTTTTGGGCTTGGCACTCAAGTCTAGAGTTTCTTGCCTTCATAACTTCTGACGGAGCAGAGGGGCTAGGAGATTTTGCGAAGCGTTCCAGCCCAACAGCTGCCCAGCCGGCCGTCTGCCTGGCTTGAACCTCTCTTTACTGGACAGGGGCTCTGGGCTGAGTGGAGGGGTTTGACACCAGTCCACACTGCCAGCATGCAAGCAGGTGCAGAACTGGAACTGTCATGGGCGTAGCACATTCTTTTCAGGTGCGGGTGTTGGTTGGACTCCAGCTCCCATCATCCACTACCATTAGCCACCTTGACTGGGGGCAATGAGAGATTGTAAATGTCTGGAGAGTCACAAATTCCCAGGTCCTGTAAAATCCCGGATTCAGTCACCCCGGTCCTTGATGCTGCGCAGCCGAGGCGTGAAGTCTAGAGCAGTTAGATCTCCAGATTTAACTTTATAAAGAGAAACACAGATGTGGGTCCCAGTAGCATAATTAAAATTTAAGGTGGGCCTATGCCATGTTGAGACTGCTGGAGCATCACAATACCAGCTCGCCTTTATTATGCCATCTTGCTAAAGATTAAAGCTACGATTGCAGAGGTAGAGCTGTCCTTTCTGGAACAAGGAAGAGAGAGGTGGGATCAGTCGTTGCACACAAGAGAAGAAGGAACAGAAGACATCCAAAGCTAAAGAGTTCAGAGGTGGTACATTATGGGCTGGGGAGAGCTTATAGAATCAGAATCTTAGAATTGGGAGAGATCCCAAGAGCCATCTAGTAACTCTCCTCCATACAGGAATGCACTTCTCTCAGCTTCATAGAATCTTAAGAGTTGGAATGGGGGCAATCTAGTCCAACCCCCTATCATGCCAGAATACATAATTAAATCACTCCCAAAAGATAGCCATCCCTTTTCTGTTTAAAGACTGGAGGTCTTTAAAAAAAGATGCCTCCACCATCCTCCAAGGCAGATTATTCCACTCTCAAACAGCTCTTACAGTCAAGATGTTCTTTTGAAGGTTTAAGTGGAATCTTTTCTTGTCATCTGAATCCACTGGTTCGTGTCCTAGACTCTGGAGCAACAGAAAACAAGCTGGCTCCATTTTCCACATCAGCAATTCTTAACTTTTTATTTACCACAAGTCCCTTTTTGTTGCTGTGGAGCACTGAGACTTAAGACTTAGAACCTTAAAAGGGCACCAAATATTTCTTTAAAGTTGCTCATCAAGGGTCTTCAAATTTGGAGAGAAGGGAGAAACAAAACAAAATAAAATACAGGCTATTACAATAATCCATAACCAAGGCCGGGATGAGCAGGTGGGCAATCTCCATGGTCAAAAACCTATAGATCCTACGGATGTTCAAAAGATGGAAGTTATATGCCTTTGCCGATAAAGAGGCGCAGGGACAGATGGTCATCCAGCAGGACTCCGAGGATCCTGGCAACTGAGACAGGAACCACCGTGCAACCCTGCAAATGCTGTGGACGGCATGAAAGAGGGGCCACTGGACAGCGAGGCTGAAACACCAGGATCTCTGTTTTGTCCATATTCAGCTTAAGATGGTGGGTGATCATCTGTAAAGAAACACTCAAAAGGCAGCCCATCACAGACTCCACGCAGCAGCATCGATTAATTTAAAATCTGGAGAATCTTGAGTGTCACCTACCTAAATGTGATACTGAAAACCCAATTCTGAAGCAAAAAGTCCAAGATGGAGGCTATATAAGGAAAAAAAGGACCCAGAACTGATCCTTGTGGCACCCCTACATACCCAGGGAAAGATTTTGATGTAGATCCCAAAATGAAGCAGAGGAGGAATGATCACACAAGATTTAAACCAGGACAAAGTGTTCCCTGTTGTTCCTGGTGATGCCAACCCTAACGGGAGGATCGGGTGGTCCAAATGTCGGAGGCTGAGAAAGATCCAAAACAGGATCAATGCAGATGTTTGATGCGGAGCCTTTGCCGCTGGAATATCATTTACTACACGAGTCAAGGCCGTTTCAGTGGAATGACCTGTACAAAACCCTGGCTGAAGTAGGTCAGGAAGATCATGTGTAGCCAGGTCAGTTGGGAAAGGTCAGCTCTCTCTCCAGAATTTTAGAAAGAAATAGGAGAGACAATAATTTGCACAAAGTGAAGGATCCAGAGGAGATTTCTGTAACAGAAGAGAGAAGACAGCATGCTTAAAGCAGCCTTTGAAAAGCAAAAACAATTCACCAAGTGGGTTAGAAGGCAGAAGGAATGGACAAAGGGAGGAAGACAGAGGGTCAGTAGGGCAGGAAGATGGGGAGGAAGACGGCAACAATCTGACCCACGACTGCTTCCGTAACAAGAGAAAAATGAACCTCTGCCCCATGAATTCCACAGAGTTTATTCTTCTCTTTATTTGTGTGTGTGCCTGTGCCTTTAGGCCACCGGTTGACTTATGGCAACCCCAGGAATTTCACCAGGTTTTCAGAGGTGGTTTTGCCAGTTCCTTCCTCTGAAATAGACCCTACAGCACCCGGTATTCATTGCTGGTCTCCCCTCCAAGGGCTGACCAGGACTGACCCTGCTTAGCTTCCAAGGTAAGACGAGATCTGGCTTGGCCCAGATGAAGTCTAGACCGTTTTAAATATTGTTTAATATTTCCTGACTCTAATCCCTGGGGAGGCGGCAGCTTTTTTGAAGGGAGGTGGGCGCCGCTGTTTCCTGTTTCTCGGCCTGCCTCCCCAAAGAGCTCTGGAGTCTAACTTTGGACAGCATCTCTGCTATCTGGCAGCTGTCAGCAGCTCCTGAGAGGGAGGCTTGAGATCATTCCAGACGCCACCGGCTGCGCCGCCGCCACCGCCACTCCCGGGATCCCTCCCGGTGGCTTTATAAATAGATGTCCCTTCAGACAAGGGTCTCGAGGCCCAGAGATTCCACACATTGCTCTCGGAGTCCTTTGACAAGTCCGTCCCCACCAAAACACCGGGCCTTTGTTAATTCAAAAAGGGCTGTGCGCCCTGACATCCCCCAGTGAAGTTTGTCCGGGCTGAAATTGGGTTCCTGTTCTCCATGGTTAATATGATTAACAAGGGGGACTGGTCTTCCGCTTGGGACCTCATGTGTTCAGGAACAGCCTTGCCTATGTGCAAAAATAAATTAACTTGATGGCCCTGGCGGTCTCTTCCAGCTCTACGATTCTATGGATGCAGAAGTTTTGCAATGTCCCTAAGAGGAAGCTGGCCTCTGGGTCAAGGGAAGTGATGGTGGCCCTCTCTTTTGCTCGGCCAGACCCCACAGGGCATCCATTTCTGGATGCTCAAGCTCAAGAAGGGTGCCGACAAGCTGGAGCGTGTCCAGAGGAGGGCAGCCAAAAGGGTGGAGGGTCTGGAAGCCATGAAGCCCTGTGAGGCGCGGCTGAGGGAGCTGGGGAGGTTTAGTCTGCAGAAGAGAAGGCCGAGAGGGGACGTGATGGCCACGTTCAAATAAGAGCAAGGGGGAATAAAAAGCAGAAGCGGTTGAAAGTCCACCGCTATTTTTATAAAATTCCCTTTTTAGAGAGTTTTGGAGTCGGGTGTGTGGAGTCCCCGTGCCTTCTTTTAATACAGAATCACTCCTCTCAGAGGCTTCCAGAAATGGAAATAGCGTGTCGGCGGTGTGTGGCTGTTGTTTTCCATTTGTTGGTTTGTGTTACTATCATGTAGGCACAGAAGAGAAGTAGTGGCCATAAAAGGTGGCACAGAGGTAGCGTCTTGGGGACTCTGACCTGAGGGAAAAGGCCGCCGGTTCCCTTTGGCTTGGGCCGTGGGGCTGAGGCGGCCGGGAGAGAACTGACCAGACTCCTGTCCTCTTCCGGGCGGGAATTTCCACAGGTGTTGCTCCTTACCTGGTTGCCTGAGAGACCACAGCGGCTGCCATTCTCCTCCTCAGCCCCAGAACTGCGCTGGCAGCTCTGGGCCTCGAGAAGACGGGAGGGAGCCATTTTGAGAGGCCCCTCGGCGTGAGCCCCGTTGTAGCCCCTCCATACCATGGCTGTCCACTTTCAAAGCTGGAACAAGGGCCGGAAACCATGAAGCCCTCTGAGAGAACTGGGTGTCTTTCGCCTGGAGAATAAAAGCTCTATGAGGGAACATGGCAGCTATGTTTAAATATTTGAAGGGGTATCATCTAGAAGATGGCACAAGCCTGTTTTCTGATGCTCCGGAGACTAGGATGTGGAGCAGTGGCTTCAGACTCTGGGAAAAGAGAGTCCCTCTAAACATTAAGAGTACTTCTGCTGCCTGGGACCGTTGTGGAGTCTCCTCCTCTGGGTGTTTTTCCAACAGAGGCTGGGTGGCCGTCTGTCAAAGGGAGGACTTGGATTGTATATTCCTTCATAGCAGAAGGAGGTTGGGCTGGATGGCCCTTGGAGGTCTCTTCCAACTCTACAATTCTCTTGTTCTCAAACAGAGGAACCCTGGAATTTATGTACTCAGGTGAGGAAAGGCTGAAAAGAGTAGGAAAAAAGAAAGAAACCAAATGAGCCAGTTGGGAAAGGCAAGGTTCTGCCCCGTTCTCTTCTTTGCCTTAACTGAGCTGAACAAGTTTTTCACTCTGAACTCAGTTTGCAGCAATACAAGTAAGCTGAGGACAAAGAAAGAACTGGGGAAGAAGTTTTAAAAGCAGTGGAAAAAGTAGGATGGCAGATGATTAACTAGTACTATCACTGCTAATTTGGGATACTTGTGGGGTATGGGGTTCTTGGAATTGTAGTCCAAAATGCTCCCAAACTGTGGGCAGGTTGTACGTTTCTACAGTATATACAAGTATCTCGGGACTATGAAATCACTTTGGGTTGCCGGAGAGAAGGCATGTTTAAATGTCTCAAAGTTTATAATGCTGTTCCTTCTCCCCCAGACCCACACATGCCTCTCAAAAGCAAACCACCACCAACTGCTAGCAAAGAGAACTGGATGGGGGGACGTAATGCCACCAGCATGTGTCCAACCAGCAGGGATGTATTTAAGTCTTTTACTCCAAGTCTCAAGTCCTTGAAGATACTTTCAAGTCAAGTCTCAAGTTAAGTCTCAAGCCTGACAGCCAACTTTATATCCCAACCCAAATTCCAGAATTATTGGATAAAGAGAAATAAATTCAGTTTTAACAATTTAGAGTTGGCTCTCCACATTTGCAATTTTGCCATCTGCAGCTTCAGAAGTGGGCAATAGGATCCTATCTTACTCCCCATTACTGAAGCTTCAAAAGCTTTAGAAGGAAGGATCCTTCATCCTTAAGCCCTTTGCCTAACATATTTGCTGGTCCCCTTTGAGAAATGCACCCTGGGCTCTGGGGGTGAGTCTTGTCTTCTGCTCTTAGGAAAAGTTTTAGGAGGCTCCTCCAATACGCAGTGGGGACAGGCTGCTGAGCAAGCCTGCCCCAAGCCCATTGCTGAACCCGTTTGCTGTTCCCCTCTGAGAAATGTATCCACACTTTGGTCTGGAGACAAATTGTCTTGTGACCAGGAGGCAAAAAGACATGGCAGTGTTTTTCAAAGTCGTAAGGTTTCTGGATGAAGGTGTTATGTTACTGGACCAAGGGCATCAAGTCAGTCATTAAAAATACACAAGTCTCGAGTCGAGTCAGCGCATCACTTATGGCCAAGTTGAGTCACTGGAGTGACTTAAGTCCAACCTGAGTCCAAGTCTATCGACTCGAGTGTACATCACTGCCAACCAGCCAGGGCTTTTCCAGTGGCTGCGTCCGGGAGGAGTCGCAAAGCAGTGGCAGGATGAAGAGGAAACACATGGCCGTGTGAAAGATAGAGAAAGGAAGAGAAGGAGACACATTTGAGGGAGTCTGCCTCCTGCAGAGCTTGCCTGGCACTTAAGTTTTCAGCTGCTAGCTTTCTCCTTGGGTTTGAGGATCAACTCAGGGTTGAGAAAGCTAGGCCTTGGAACCCACCCATCTTGGTCATAGACGTACTTCTTGACAGGCTCAGAATCATAGAGTTCTAGAGTTGGATGAGACCCCCAGGGCCATCTAGTCCAACCTCCTTCTGCCAGGCAGGTGGACACAAGTCAAAGCACTTCCAATAGATAGGCACCGAGCCTCTGCTTAAAAACTTCCAAAAAATGAGCCTCCACTACACTCCCTGGCAGCAGCAGATTTCATTATTGAACTGTTCTTAAAGTCCTTCCTAATGTTTAGATGGAATCCCTTTTCCTGATGTTTCAAGACATTGCTCCATGTTCTTGTCTCTGGAGCAGCAGAAAACCAGCTTGCCTCATCTTCCTTTTGACATCCTCTCAAGTATTTCAACGTGGCTATCACGTCTCCTGTTCACTTTCTCTCCTCCAGGCTGAACATCAAAGGGCTTCCTGATTTCCAGGCTGAGCTTTCCAAATGCTAGCTTTCTCCTGGGGCTTAGGGAAGCCTTGAGGAACCTAACCGCTGGAGCCCAACCTTCTCAGTCCCAGGCAGCCCTCTTAGGCTTATTCCACAAACGAATGCTGGGACACATGGCCAAGCAGCATCAGAGTGAGGGTGAAGATGGCAGGAGCTGGACAGCAGGCCCTGGCAAGGTCTGTGTCTTTCCTCTTTGGTATGGATTTTAGGGTTACAGTGGGCCCTTGGTATCCGCTAGGGTTTGGTTCCAGGACCCCCCATGGATACCAAAATTCATGGATGCTCAAGTCCCGTTATGTACAGTGGGATAGTAAAATGGCACCCTTTATGAACAGCGGCACAATCAAACCGTGCTTTTTGAATTATTGTCCTTTTTGTTGTTATTTGGAATATTTTCAGGCTGTGGTTGTTTGAATTTGTGGACACAGAATCCGTAGATGTGGAGGGCTGGCTGTATTTATGTTAATATAAACATTTTTGAACACTTAAAAAAAATTAAGGCTGCCTTTCTCTTTGGGAATGACATCTTCACAAAGGGCTGCATATGGACCCGAAACGGAATGGTGTTGTTTTGCAACGTCCATATTCACTTAGGGGCTGCTGTTATGGAATGATAAATGCAGAATGGGCATCAATGTGCACTGCCGTGCTCCTCAACGCACCTCCAGAAATGGCAGAGCGCACAGTGCCCAAGGTGCACTGGAGCACTATTGACAGTGCTTGGGCGCACGTCTTCACAATTCGCTAACCAGATTTCCTTGCATTTCTGCAACACAGCTGCCAATTCATAAAGTTATGCGCAAAGACTGTGATGCCATCTTGGACTAAGAGAATTCCTCTGGGGAAAAAAAGTCTCAGGTATGAAATCTGAAGGGTAACTGAATCCCAGTTCATGATTTGCCTTGAAGGTAAAAAACTAGATTAAGTTCACATTGAAACTGAATTTTATTCCATCCCAACTCCGTTTCCCCACATCCTGCCATGCTCATCACTGGTTAATTGTTTTCTTTTTAAAAACCCACAGAAGCTTGGGAGGGGGGAAGAAAGATCACTTCAGACAATTCTCATTGAAAATTATTTTATTCCTTCTTTTTTCGTGTGTATGTTTTTTTTTAAAGCAAAGGTGTCACGTCTTTACTTTTTTTAAAATACTTTTTTTAAAGTGTCCAGTTGAGACATTATTTAAAAAAAAAAGAGAAAGAAAAATTCACAGTATTTTTGCAAAGACCAAAGACAGTTCTTATTGCTGCCACACAAATACCAGGCACAACTTTTTCACAAAGAAGTGGTTGAAGGTAAACCTCTGCCTTGTTTTTCCCTTGGAGGTGAGCTTGGCTCCCTTCCTCACAAGCAACCTTTCTGCCTCTCCTTCCCTCTCTCATATCTGCCTCCCTTGGGCTTCCTTCTTCTTTTTTTCTGGATGGGTACCGTACTAATGGGTGCCTTTTTAACAGCCGCGTGCGGCAAAGGCTTCGGTCACAGTGTTAAAAGTGCGCAAGAAATGCACAAGAATGTGGGTCTCTCCTGAGGAGGGAGGATTGCGTTCACCTTGGCTGAGACAGACGACGGGCACAGAGAAAACCAGGTTAGTCTGTTTGGTTTCAGCGTACCCTCCAAAATTTCACAGAGGAAAACCAGGACTCATACGGGCGAGCAATGTCAGTGTGTGCTCGAGATGACGAGGAGAGGCTGCAGCAGTTTGTTTCTGCCTGAGCTGACTGGAAAGGGTGAGATTTCGCCCCTCTGTCCTCTCCCCACTGCAGAGTGAACTGAATGCAAACTACTTTTGCATTTTGGAACTCAGTTTGCAGCAACTGAAGGAAGCTGAGGACGGAGGGCAAAAGTGGGAGGAAGAGAGCAAAACGGGGGCCATTTCCACACTAGCCTGTTACAGCGTGATGATTCCACTTTCAACCTCCTCTGGAATCCTGGGGCCGACCGGCCCCTCCCGAAAATGCAAGCCCCAGGATTCCAGAGGAGGTTGAAAGTGGAATCATTGCGCTATAACAGGCTAGTGCGGAAATGGCCTGGGACATTTTAAAAGCAGCTGAAAAAGTGGGATCTCACAGGATTAATCAGGATTGTTCCCTGCTAGTTTATGACAATTGGGTGATATGTCCTATCAGACTCTATGACTCTCACTGGCCTCCCCCAGCATGGGAATATGGGAGTTCTAGTCCAAAAAAATTTAGAGGGTCTTGCACTCAAGAACAAGCGGCAGAGACTAGCCTTCCTGTTCTACCTTGTTTATGGCCATTCTGGGGAAACGGGGGCCTGGGATCAGAAGGATGGGTTGTTTTGGCTTTAGTCTGTTCTCTATGAGGCATACCAGTGGGGAAGAGGCCCCCACATGCAGGGAGAGTTTCTGTGAGTACCTGTGACTAGGGAAACACAAGGAGGCGCCTCTTATTCTCACACCCTTCTTGCAGGATGCTCTTGGGAAAGACAATGCCAGCCAAGGTGGAGTGTTTAAGGCCTCATTCAGAGCTCTGAGAAGTTCCTTTTCTTCCTGACATTCTCCTAGCTGTCAACTGGCCATGCTGTCTGGGGATGCTGAGAACTGCACTCCAAAAACTTCTAAGCTCTGGTCTGAGCCACTGAGACCACTCCCAAGAGGTCCAAATCTCCCACCTCTGGGGAAGGCCTACCAGTATTTCACCTCCATTGATAGCACTGGTTGTTCTGCCATGACCTACGTCTGCCAGTAATCTAGAGGAGACCCACTGAATCAGTGGCATTTACCTATGTGTTGACACACTGTTCAGCAACTGAATAGTCTCGTTGCGACTAATCTGTAGGATGCCAACCAGTGGGTGGCCTCCTATTAGTGAGATGAATTTGTGTAAATCACACTGCACTCATCACAGTGCAATGAACATATCCCACTGACAGCAGTGGAGGCTGAAATTGCGCATACCGCATTGTGTTTACGCAACTGCACAGTCCGCGTTGCACAACGGCACCTGGTCACAGGCATGTCTTGCACAACATTGCTATCCTATATGGGGGTTTTGCAGCGCTGAAGCTTCACATGTGGGTATTTACGCTACACCGAGGGCATGGTGCGTGGCAGCCAGTGGGGGTGACCAGACAAGTGCCCTCTGGTCATTGTGGTACTCCAGCTCCCATCAACCCCAACTAGCATGGCTGGGGATGATAGGGGCTGCAGTCCCTCCCAATGGGGAGTGGGGGTCAACTGTTCAATGCAACCTATTCCTGCAGTCACCTATAATTAGGGAAGGAAGAGTCACTTCTTTATAACCTTGCCAAAGCAGCAGAAAGCATCTTTGTTGTGCCTGTCACTTCCAGACACCAGTTTTTGTGCGTGGGTGTGGGATTGACTCTGTTGTTGTCAGTTTCTTTTCTAAAACAGCCAGGAAGGAGATCCTGATAAAACAGGCCTCAAGGCTGTCCTTTCAGGGGCTTCTCTTGAAATCAAACAGGAAACAGGCCGGGTTTGGAGAAGCAGTTTTGAGAAGCCAGCCTTCTCTTGGAATTTTTTGTTTTCAAAGACTTTTATTCCCTGAAACGCTTGATCAACCTCACAGGAAGGGCTACACGGGTTTTGGTTGAGCTGTGCTGTGCGTCTGGTGAATCACAATGCGTGCACACGCCGTGCAGGAGCGGCGGCAGCATTCTGAATAGCACCTTGCGCGCTTATTTTTGGAGCAGCATCAATGTGACCTTCAGAGTCGCAGCTGTCTAATTTCGTAGGCTTGATTACAGATCAGACAGAAGCCTAGGATTTTCAGCTGGTGGAAAAAGGTTGCCTTGTGGCTGACTTTTTCCCCCTTTAAAAAAAAACCAAGAAGCCCACACAAATTTTGTATAAGTTGGTACAGTTCTCCCCAACCCCTTCACCATAGATCTGCATGTTTCCATTCGTAATTCCTCAGGACAAGTGGCCAGATCTCAGGACTCTAATTCATTGAAATCTTTCCCCCAAAAAACCACCCAGGACTGGAAGAGCCTGGGAAACTGTGATAGCACACTCAATTTTCAACCAGCAGCTGTGAAATGCCCTGTTTAATTTCATAAAACTGCTCACTTCTCTTGTGTTTTGCGAATATGACTACAACTGGGAGCCAACCCCACCTGCTTTTAATTCTATTATGTGGCTGTGGGAGGATGACAGCTAACACACACAACCCCCACATATTGTGTGGGAGGGAGGAAATGGGTCTTTTCCAAAAGGCAGTCCAGCCAAATGTTTTTTGCCCAGGGGTCCAAAGATCTGGGGCTTTATCACACAAGGCAGGTAAATTGCAACTGCAGCAGGATAACAGCATTTTGTCTGGGATTTATCACACAGTGTCATTCCTCTTCTGTTGTTCTCCCAGTGGGAGAATGTTTGCAAAGCATTTCTTTTACAAAGGAGGTCAATGAATGGATTTTGTGTGTGTGTGTTTGTAAAATAAATGCTTTCCAAATGGTCTCCCACCGGGAGACCAACAGAAGAGGAACAGCATCATGCAATAAATCCCAGACAAAGATGCTATTACCTTCTGCCATTGCAGTTTACCTGCCTCATGTGATAAAATGAACTGTTTGCACCTTCTTTCCAAGCTCTGAGGGAAAACCAGTGGCCAAAGATCCCTTGGGATTTCCCAGTGATATTGAATCACACAAGGGGCACAAAAGGCCATCTAGTCCAACCCCTGTTGTGCGGGAACACAAACTAAAGCACTCCTCGAAGATGCCCATCCAACTTCCCCTTAAAGAGGCCCAAAAATGGACAATCCACCCCACTTCAAGGCAATCCATTCAACTTTTGAACAGCTGACAATAATTTAACTTCAAAATTCCCCTGGTCAAGGATAATTCCTACCGAAGGACCCACAGAAGACAAGCAGTAACAGCGCTGAAGTGCCATGGTAATCTGCCAGTGCAAATCCGTCAACACACTACCCTAGAGTACCTCTTATATAATGCCCAAACTCAGCTGCAAGTGTCTTCCCTTTTAAAACCAAGAACCCAGCTAGACCCATGACCCACTTCCTGATAAAAGCAGAACCCCAGAATGCCCCAAATCCCAACTGCTTCATGTTGAACGTGTCTGCTCCCTTACATTATTATGAAGGGAAAACAAAACTCCATTTCTGTGAAATCCAGAAAGAAACTCTGCTTCCTGGTGTTTTGTTCCAGTGCTTTCCTATTTTTAAAAATTAATTTCGGCCCCACGCCCAGCTCCAACTCCTCTAGGAGCTTTCTCTTCTCTTCCACCTTGGCCTTCCTTGCAGTTATCCTGCCAGTTTTGATAAGGTGGTCTGCAGCCCCCACAACCATTCAGAGGAGTTTGTTTCATGGCTGTTGGGGACCTTCCGGTTCCCATCTAGGAGCTGGTTCAGATGGGAAGGAAAGGGTGAAGTTACTTCTTGTTCTCCAGGAGCAAAGATTCTTGCAATTGCAAAGACAGGCAGAAACAAAGCATCCATTGCTCTCCTGCTGGGGTTAGTTACTTGGGGCAACTTCAACTATATTTTCCCCTTCGTGATTTACGAACACTATTCCCTCTCACCCCCACCTGACTTCAACAAAAACGTAAATTCAACTGTGGGTGCCAAATAGATGAAGCACATTGAATCAACGGGATTCACATAAGAGCTTCAACCTTTGATTCCATGGGTGTCCTTCCAGATGGGATTAGCAATGGCACTGAGGCCCCAGAAGTTGCTCCCACAGAGACTGCTCTTTTATGCTTCTAAGGCCTTGTTTTTTTCATCACCAGGAGCAAATAACATGGGGGGGGGGCGGCACCACTTAATTCTGTCGTACACTATTCAGCAAAAGTCTCCTCAGTGGCTAAGATCCTTCTACATTTAAGTCAGAAGTAAACCCAGTTGATCAAAGGTCCCTTGCAATGTTGATTGAAAGCTTCCTGCTTGCATTTTCAATCTACTGAATTACTTTCTGTTGGGTGCAGTGAGGGAGATTAGTGGTGCTCGGTCAGCTTCTGTTCCTGTGAGTGGTGGAGGCAGAGAGCTCTTCATACTGATTTGCTCCCTTTTAATTATATGTATAGAGAAATAAAATGTTATACATTTTGCTCTATACAAATGGAAGGGGAAGGGGAAATGAAGGAACTCAGAACTTAAATACCCATTTCCTGCCCAGCTCACAGGAACAGAAATTGAAAGCTAAGCAACTATTCACCACTAATCCCTGAGTTGCACTTAACAGGAAGCGATAAAAACAGCTGAACCTGCAAACAGGAAATGTTTAATTAAAGGCAAAGGAGCCTTAAAAAGATTAAGAAAAGTCAAAATCTCAAACATTACCAAAAACAAATCCATCACCACAAATAAGGTTTGCAGGTGGGGGCGAGGAAAGTGAGTACTCTACAGAGAAAACACGGGAATGCAATAACTTAATCAGTGAAATCATCCGGATTTTCTGTGAAAAGTTAGGTGTCAGCTTGGAAGTAACTCAGCAGTTGCAGGGAAATCTCAGAAAGAAGCAGCTCCCTTCACTGCAGCTTCAAACTGGGGGCAAGTTCTGCTCGCGATATTTCGGTCAGCTGTGCTGCAGAGAAAAGCAGGGGCAAAATAGAGCTGTCCAGAGGTTCACTGTGATAAGACCCGCCACCCACCCCTTCCTACTGTTTCCAGAGCAAAAGGTTCCCTCTCCAGTTAAGAAAAAGAGGTTACATCTTCCTTCCTTCCTTTCCTTCCTTCCTTCCTTCCTTGTTCCCTTTTAAATGTAGCTTAAGGCAAAAGTTTGGCAATGCAAAGCAAAATCTACATAAGGCCGCGTGACTTGGGTTTGCAATTTGGAACATCTTTTAAAAATAAAATAAAACACCCATCATTATCATCCATCATCCTCTCAGATTTTTTTTAAATAAACATTATCTTTTAGCCCCAGAACTCTCTTGCTTTTGCATTCATTCCCTTTCCAAACACGATATATATTTTTCCCCTTTCACCTTCCAACCATAAATAAATTCTCCCCTGTAAAAATAAAAATGAGAACACCAAAAACATACTCTGTTCTCTCTCGCACTCGCTCTCAGGTGATCCAAGCTAAGGAATGAAACCGAACTTCAAACAACAGCCAAAGAAAAGAGGGGAAAAAGCAAACATTTAAAAGCTCGAAATAAGTGTACAGGTGTATTTCTTTCTTCACTCCCTTAGAAATGCAGCGGTGTCACAGAACACCCCCCAGAATAAACTGGGGGATGTGGGGAGTCCTTCCTTTGAGCTTGTAGCACAGTGAGATCCGTTCTAATGGGCCAAGGTAGAATGGTTGCATTATTATTTCTTTCATCAAACGAGTTTAAAAAGTGCATCTCTTTTTGCTTAAATATATGCTTTCTTAAATATTGAAGTGGTTTTTTTTTTCACTCTCCCTCCTAATTCCCCATCCCCAGTACCGCTGGGGGCACGGGGATCTCGTTACCGATACTTTGGAGGTATCACCACAAGGGGCCGCCCGTCCTTAGGCCTCCACATGAGGACCTGGGCGTCGTTGGCATTGGGCTTAACAAGGGCACTCGGTGGTATTGGCTCGTTCTTGCTGAGGATCTGAGGCTGCTCTTGGGCTGAAGGTTCCCTCAGCTTGGCACGGTGGCCCAAAGGTTTGTTGGGGGCCACGTCGATGCCCAGTTTCATCCGCCACTTGATTGTCTGCAGGATCACCATCTCGTTGGTGGCCTTGTTGGTGGCCACCAGCCACGTGGTGAAGCTCTGGTCCCGGTGGATTTTGGTGAGCTTGGCCACGTTGCTGTCGCTCACCGGCACCGCCCAGGTGACGCTGGGGTAGAAGTTGTCGTTCATGCTGACGCTGAACTTGCCCTCCTTCTTGGTGGGACCGACGATGGTGCACGTTTCTGTGGTGTTGCCGTACCAGGGATAATTTACCCCGTCGGAATCGCTGATCGCTTGGATCTTGCCCTCAAGGAGATCTGGGAGCTCCCAGCTTGACCTGCGTTAGAGAAGGAGAAACCACAACAAAAATTAAGAAACCAGGCCCTGCGAGGAACAACGGAGGGACGCTGGGATGTTTAGCTTGGAGAAGATTCCAATTAATTCCAATTCTTCTTTATTTATTATGTTTTTTGGTATCATCACTATTTTTTGTCTATTTTAAATCCTGCTAATTCCCTTATTCTTCAATTGTTTTTAATAATTTTTCTGTATTTTTAAATGATCTTCCAGTGAAATTGCTAGATCCTCAACAAAAGAGCAGACTTTGCATGTTTGCTCTTTAACATATGCTCTCCTTTTATTCCTGTATCATTTCTTATTATTTAAATTTTCTAATGTTATCAAGAAAATTAAAGGAGAAAGTGGGCATCCTTGATGGGGAAGATTCCAGAGGGAGCATGACAACCGTCTTCAAATGTCTGAAGGGATGTTGCATGGAAAATGGACCAAGCTTTATTTCTGCTACTCTGGTCTCTAAAAGACCAACCAAAGGATTCACATAATCAAGAGATTCTCCCCTAAACATTAGGAAGAACTTCTCCTGCACGGCAGGAGGTTAGACTAGCTGGTTTCCGGGATCCCTTCCAGCGCTACCATTCTATGACTTTTGTGCATGGAGAATAAGAACAGGATGACAGTCTTGTGTTCTGTATTTCAGCCATCAAATGATTTCATTAATTGACAAGCACATTTCATGGCTAAAGAGAGGCCCTCCATGGATCAGAGAGCAGGTTTTCAAACTGTTTATTTAATAGTTAAAAATACAAATATTCAGAAAAACATCATATTTATCTCCCCTTTCTACCACAGGAATGGGTCTTGCTGCAAAGTTTTCTTCTTCAGACCACTTTTTACTCCTCTGAAGAAGTAACTGAGCCATTATTCTGCAAAATCAACTAAGAGCTGTTGTTGTTTTTTTAAATTGGGTAGCAGCTGTGTTGTGATGACTAAATCAAAAACTGGGATTCTTTTGACCTATGTAAAATATGTAAATATATGCAACGAGGTGCTTAGTTTGTATGATTTTCCTTGCCACAAGGGGCAAGAAACAGTGCCAAAGTCCCACCTGCCTAACATAAGGAAATCTTGCCCTTGTGTGCGTTTCTGGGATATTTGCACATTGGAATGCTCCTGCACAGATAAAACTTTGCTTACATGTAGAAAACCAGTGGATCAGAGAGGCCTGTTTTACTTGATTTACTAATCTGCTACATGCAGGGAGTTCTTACTGAAGGACACAGTCAACGGCACGGCTTTCAACTCACACCAGGCGCTCGCAAAATCTGAAGAGCTGCTGTTTCTCTTGTTTCCCAGGGATTCTGTGTGTGTGTGTGTGTGTGTCTTGCCACACCACAAAGATCCTCCTGGAATAAAGATCTGGACTCTCCCCATCACGAGGGCACACAAAAGATTAATTGAGAACAGGCCCTCTTAACAGAGAAAATGGCCACAGGGCAATTCCTCCTGTACGAGGATGCACACGCAAGCCATGGGATTGAGAAAAGCCCCGAGGATTTGGGGAGGACGAGCTCCGCTGAGCCTTTCAAAAGGGGATGAACCAGAGATCACATTAAGAAAGGAGCAGCCCGTTCTCTGTCATCTCGTGTCTCTCAAAATCCCTAAGCAAGGACCCTTTCGGGACATGACGGCGTTCGTTTTTTATTCCATTTCTCGGCTAGGTTTCTGCACAAAGCTTGGGAAAGAGAGGGGGTGGCATCCGTGGGCATCTCCTATATGCATTATGGGAAGACAGCAAGGTCCAAACCTCCTTGAGGGAGACAGCAATCTGCAAATACAGGCTGAGCTTCCCATGTCCGGAAACCTGAAATCCAAATACCTCCAAATCTGAAATTTTTTCCACAGAGAGACTGAGAATATGTGAAATGGTCGGAGGCACGGATTTGGCCTGACTGCTACACTTGGATTCCCACCATTTCACAGATCCTCAGTCTCTCTCCAGCCTCACATCTCATGCACAACGCAAGTAAGAATGAACGAGATGGAAGGCTATTCCAAAAAAAGGTACTGCCTTCCAAAATCCAAAGCAAAGAACACTTCTAGTCCCAAGCATTTAGGATGAAGGATGCTCAGCCTGTCCTGAATACCTTCTAACATTTCACAGATTAAAACCAGAACACACTGAGGTCAAGCAGACTTAGAATGTGGTCGCATAAGTTATCAGCAAGGAAGACACAGAGCAATGGCTACAAACTACAGGAATAGACATTCTGCCTAACCATTAGGAGGATCTTCCTGACAATAAGAGCAGTCAGACAGTGGCATATGCTGCTGCCTTGGGGTGTGGTGGAGTCTCCTCCTTTGGAGGTTTTTGTCCTGGGCCAGGCCTGGGCTTCCCCAGGTGAACAGCAGCCTGGAAGGAGGAGGAGGATGAAAGGTGCCCCTCAGGCTGGGATGAGGGCCAGCTGGCTCCAGGTGGCTTTTGAAAGGAGACACAAGATAGATGCTAGAAACACCTCATGCGCTGCTGGGCCTTGCCTTGCGTCCTCTGGACTCCCTGCTCCTTGCCTGCCTGGATTTTCTGACCCTAGTGTTGACCGCCGGATTCCTGGACCTTGGGGTTGTTTCTGGACAGGCACGCTGTATTGACTGTCAGTGTCTCTGTTTGGCTGGGAAGGGCCCTGCACTGGATTGCTTGGCACAGACAGACAGTGCCTGGGACGGTTTTCAAAGAGAGGCTGGATGGGGATTGCTTTGCCTTCTTGCATGGCAGAATGGGGTTGGCCTGGATGCCCCTTGGGGTCTCTTCCAACTCTAGGATTTTTCTCTGACCTCCCCAGTGGACTGGGATGATGTTAATTAGCAAATCCTTGCTGGGGGGACAGGGGAAATCATCTGCACCGTCCTTCTCGGGTACCAAAATAGTTCCGCGCTGCCCCAGGCATCGCCTCTTCTTTCCAGTCTCGCCCTGGCTGTTGGCCTGGCGGTTTTGGAAGCAACCTAATCAACAGACCGGGCTATTAGTTTGAGCCGCTGTTGCAAATCCTCTTCTTTCTCTCTCTCTCTCTCTCTGCAATGACAGAGGGGGATGAGAGCGCAGCACAACAGCTGTATAGGGAAACGGAGGGGGGAGGAGGTGGAGGCGTAAAATCAGATGGTGTGACAGCGACAGAAATGTTTCCGGCACACGCACGCAGGGAGAGGAATCTTGCACAACCCCCTCGGCCTTTCTCTGGCTTTTACGGACAATTAAATCCACGCACAAGTCAGAGGGAGGGCAAAGCAAGACATTTTTTTTTACAACAGGGAGGGGATTACTGGTTAAAAATTGCTGAGGAGGGAATTCACTTTGCACCCTGTTCCACACCCCTTGCCAGCTGTTGTCAGAGAAGAGTGAGCAATGCTCACAAGCTTTAGTGCGCAGTCAGTCCTGACTCCAGTTCCTGCCATATCCAGTTTAAAAGAGGCATGGAGCAGGAGGGGAAGATCTCTGCCAGGAGTCCCAAGCGCTGGGCACAGGACTGGCAAGCTTTACCCCACTCCCTCTCCAAAAACACAGGCCAAAATGAGACACAGGTTTGCAAACCTAGCCATCACGTCTACAATTAAAATCAAAAGACAATCTGTCTCACCAGAATGGGAATGACTATGCCCAGGTAACCTGTGTGCCTGCTGCTCCATCTGCTCTCCCATCTTCCCTTCTTAGGTTTCTTTTATTTTTCATGAAAAGAATCTAGGGGTCTTAGTAGACCACAAGCTGAACATGAGTCAGCAGTGTGATACAGCAGCTAAAAAAGCCAATGCAATTCTGGGCTGCATCAACAGGAATACAGTGTTTGGGTCAAGGAAAGTGACAGTCCCTCTCTATTCTGCTTTGGTCAGACTCCATCTGGAGGAATCCTGTGTCCATTTCTGGACACCATAGTTCAAGATGGATAGTGATGAAAGGTCTGGAAACCATTAAGCCCTATGAGGAAAGGCTTAGAGAGCTGGCAGTATTTAGAAGAGAAAGTTAAGAGGGGACATGGTAGCCATGTTTGAATATTTGAAGGGATGTCATGTTGAAGGTGGAGCAAACTTGTTTTCTGCTGCTCCAGAGACTCGGACAAGGAGCAATGGATTCAAACTACAAGAAAAGAGATTCCACCTAAACATTAGGAAGAAGTTCTTAGGGTAAGAGTGGCTTGACAGTGGAATACACTGCTGCCTCAATGCAGTTTGGTGAAATTGCCTTCTTCGGAGGTTTCTAAAGAGAGGCTGGATGGCCATCTATCAAAGAGAGGGCTTTGATGGTATATTCCTGCCTGGCAGAATGGGGTTGGACTGGAAAGCCCTAATGGTCTCTTCTAACTCTACAATTCTATGAAATTCAAAATTGCTGGTCAGAGAAATGGTGTGGTAACCAACAGCAACTTTAAAGAACACGAGTGTGTGGGGACAGTGGTTGAGCCCTGTGGACTGCAACTTCCATCACTCCCCTCACCATTGGCTATGTTGGCTAGAGTTGCCGAGAGTTGCAATTTGATTTTTCTTTTTAAATGCCTGCTCTATTTCCACCCCAGTGTGGTGAGTTGTTGCCAGACCCGATGCATATGGACTCTCCCAACAGAAACAGGTACGGAAGCATTTCTTTGTATGTAAGCGTACAGGCTTCTGTGTTGCACAGCACTCTTCATCAAAAGGGGTGGGTAAGGTTGCTGAATTATCCCAAATGGCCAAAACTAACGTGTGCCTTAAAAGATAAATCAATTGAAGATTTTTTTTTTTTTATAAGATCGGAAAATGTTTATGGAGCTATTGAGCAATAAGAAATCTAACAATGCAGTTATTTCTGGGTATAGTTGCTAGTGACTCTACTAAGATTGTTTAGTTGGATCTTTAATGGTAGAGTTAGCTCTTTTTTTCCCTTTATTTTTTCTCTTTCATTACAGTTTGGTTTGGGGGGGGGGTCAGGGTCCTTTTGTATTTTAGTGAGTGTGTTGTTGCCAAGTTAGTGTTTTTGTGAGTTAGTGTTTAGTGTTTTTAGCTTAGTTTTTTAATACTATGTTTAATAAATGTGTGTTTTGAGTTTTTGTTAAACATGCCAGTTTGTGTTTATGTTATTCTGTGTTGCAACTAACAGATAAGTTATTGCCAGGGAGAACCCCAACAAAATCCAGTTTCAGGTTAATTTGTCCTGAAAACATCATTGCAACTCTCATTGCTTTCCAATTACGTTTCTTTCTCGCTCATGAAAAAGAACAGGGAGTTTTAAGAAGATTGGAGGTTTAGAGTGTCCATGCGTGCATCTTCCTCTGGGTTTTTTTTTTCTGATGGTTTCACAAGAAATGTAATCTCTGAGACCGAAGAGGTCTTGTCCTTAAGGATATGGAGAGTGGAGAAAGGTGGGGGTGTAATGGTGCGTTCGCAGCCCTTTTGCTGTGCCACTGAAGATCTGCAAAAAATTATTTTGCTCTGCTCACCTTTCACCACTTCCTCGAATTAGAGACAATGCAAATCTGGATAGGTCCTTCCCTTCCCCTATTTCTGGCCCACGATGCCAAAGCAGAAAGGATTTAAAGTCAGCCAGGTTTATCGTGCCAGAAAGCCACCTCCCAATCTGATTTATTGGCCAGATCAGTGGGTGCAAAGTGGGAGTGGAAGCAGTGGGAAGGGGGTCTCTGTGGAGAAAAGATAATCTCATGGGGATATAAAATCCCCACCCCTGGAAGAAATCAAGAGACCAGAAGGAGATGGGATTATTAACAAAGGCAAGCATGCTTCAGTTTGAGACAGGGAACCTATTTTGTATCTGTGCTGAAAGGCTGGGAGAGATATGGGGCTTCCAAGCATCTGGGAGGAGACTGAGGACCATGGATGTTACTTTCTGCTCTTAGAAATTTGGGGGCTGAAGGAAGACACTTTAAACCCCGTTTTTACCCCCATGGCTGTGACTCCTGGGGTATATAATTTAGTGAGAGATGAGAGAGAAGTTGGCTAGGAATTCTAAATTGTTGTTGTTGTGTGCCTTCAAGTCATTTCTGACTTATGGCAACCCTAAGGTGAACCTATGCCAGGCTTTTGTTGGGCTGAGAGTGTGTGAGGCACTCAAGGTCACCCAGTGGGTTTCCATGGCTGTGGGTTTTGCACCCGAGCCTTCAATGCTCAAACCACTACAAGGCATTGTCTGTTGTTGTGTGCCTTCATGTTGTTTTCAGCTTAGAGATACCTGAAGGAGAACCGATCATGGGTTTTTCCGGGGCTGAGAATATGTGCCGCACCCAAGGTCGCCCAGTGGGTTTCCGTGGCCAAGCAGGGAGTTGAACCCTGGCATGCAGGGCTGTAGTCCGATGCTCAAGCCACAACACCTGGTGCAAACTCTGCCCCACGATGCCAAGGCAGCCGTTTGGCAAGAGACTAGAAAGAACTTGGCAGGGAATTTCTAAATACCCGTCCCCAAACTGCTAATATAGACAGCGGAGTGGAGTGATTTGAATGCTGGACTAGGACTCTGTGAGACCCAGCTTTGAGCCCCCTCTCAGCCCCGGAAACCCACTGGGTGGGTGAGCCTGGGCAAGCGCCACTCTCTCAGCCTCAGAGGAAGGCAAAGGCAAACCCCCTCTGAACAAATCTTGCCCCCTTCCCCAAAAAAATCTCATGACTGGCTTGAAAGCATTAAAACAAGAACTAACCCCCTGCATTCCACAGACGTTGCCATGGAAACTAAAGAGGAACCACAGTGCTATAATTGTGTGGTGTGGAAGGGCCCCAGGTCTCTGTCCTTGATGCTGATCACGTTATATTTAGTTGTATTTTTGCTATTGCTTGTTTTTTGATGATCCTCAGCCACAGAAACCTACTGAGAGTTGCACTCTCTCAGCCTCAAAGGAAAGCAAATCCCCTATGAAGAAATCTCGCCAAGAAAACCCCGCAATAGATTCGCCTTAGGATCGCCATCAGATGGAAATATAGAAGGCACGCAGGAACAAATCTTGAGGTCACAAATAAAATGTATTAGAGGGGAGTTGCAATCCAAGTGGCTGATGGAAGTTGCAGTCCAGCTACAGTTTCCCATCCCTGCATTAGAAACTCATCAGTTCTATCCACCCCCTCCTGAAATAAGTCTGGCAAGTCAAGCAGGGAAACCACAGAATCTAAAATAAACTCAGTAGAAGTTTCCCTTCTCTGCTGTGCAAAACCTGGTTAGAAGCAGAGACCGCCTCTTCCTGCTCTAATTTCCTGCCTTCAACAACCTTCTCTTCAACTTTCAACTTTCTTATGCAAAATTAACATACTGCATAGTTTCTAATCCAAAGATGGGAGACCAACAAACACACCGACATCGTCTGCAATGGGGAATTATTCCCAACACTGAGCTAAAACAAAGAATTTCCTTCTAAAAAACACAGCAGCAGCAGCCAATATATATAAAATATCATTTTTTGCTGAATTTTTGCTGAATTTTTTGCATTTCAGCAAAAATTAATATTAGATATTGAAGCTATTGGATGATGAAGCTACAGCAATTTTGCATTGATTAGTTTCCAACTCTTTATTCTACTCATTTCTAACTTTACTAATATTAAATTTGGTGCCAAGAGATATTTGCAAATGCTTGTTGGATAGCACCAGTGCTGCCATCATTGAAAACATGGCTGTTGGCTAAAGCTTTTGGGCCCTAGTTGGTTCTACCCAAACCCTCGCATGCACACATTTTTTAATTGTTTTAAACTACTTTAATTTGTTTTCAACTATCTTGTTAACTTGTTGTAACATGTTCCAGCCTTTAAAACCAGTTTAAATTCATCAGGGTATTCTTTACACTGTCCTGAGACAGAGGGCGAAATAAATAAATCTTGTTAGTTTCATACCCTCCAAATATCCCAATCTGGCAGCAACAGTCCCAATTAATCCTTCATCATTGCACTTTTTCAGCTGCTTTTAAAATGTCCTGTGTTCTCTCTCCTCCTCCCTCTTTCCCCTTTCGTCCCCAGCTCCCTTCAACTGATTTCAGAGTATAAAGGTAGTTTGCACGCAATTAATTCAGCAGGGAATCTTACCCTTCCCAGAAGGCTCAGGCAAAAGCAAACCACTGCAGTCTCTCCTAGCTTTTCGTGTTCTTCCCTATTAATAACTTTTGCCATCCTGACCACACTCGGATGCTCTTTTGCCCCATACAAACATGCAGTTTCCATTCTTCTGAAAATATAATTAGTGCTTCCAACACAGAAAGAAGTGCACAGATGTTTGACGCTGACGGACTATACCTGAAGGTGTTGTGATTGTAAATACTGCCAAACTGCACCAGAAAATTACTAAAAAGTAGACTGAAGTACCGAGCATGACAAAAAAAAATGTTGATCTGGGTCTATCAGTGAATCTGGAAAATAAATCTCACAATTAGCCCATTACGTCCGTTTAAAAAAGAACAGTTTTACCGTCTGTTCTGGGATTACCCCATAAAATTAACTGGTGAACTGTAGTTGTCAAAGATGCCGCCCCTTTCTTACTTAGGGCCATTTCCATATTGTTATAGTGCTATGATTCCATTTTCAACATCCCATGGAATCCTGGGGTTTGCCTCAAAGACCCCTCCCTAAACTGCAAACCTCAGGATGGGATGCTGCAAGTGGAATAATAGTGCTAAAACAGCCCAGTGCAGAAATGGCACAGATGTGCGCAACCCCAGGCAATCCAGCCAAAAAAGAGGGGTTTTTTCTCTCAAGGAGGAGTCTCTGAAATGAAACTTTACTGGCCAGCTATTTGCACAAGCAATCAAGGACAGTATTGCTATTCTGCTAGGAGTCTCTCTCTCCCTTCTTCCTCTGGTCCTGGGTGCCTCACATTTGTAAGATGTTTCCTGCTTCGCGCACGATTCTGTTTGCACCATCACTGCGAAAGCAACTGTGTTAATTCATTGTGCGAGGCTGCAAACCGCACATCCTGCCCACCCCTATGTATGGGGGGGCTTGCATTTCCTTCTGGGAGCAACCCTTGTAGCTCAAAGATGGTTTAATGCTTCTACCTCCCCACAAAACCTCAGGGCAAAGGGACCCTATAAGCAGGGCCTAGCTGGTGTCTAAGAAAACCCCACCTTCTGCACCAAAATACGATTCCCGGTGACTTTCTGACAGGGAAAGCCACCTAAGGGCCTTTCTGCACTACGTAACTATTGCACGATGATTCCACTTTAACCACCATGGCTACCTCCTATGAAATCCTGGGGTTTGTGTCTTGGAAGGTACTAAAGCTGAGAATTCTGGCTGAGAATTCTAAATATCCCTCCCTGAACTGCAAAACCCATGATTCCACAGAAAAGACCCATGGCGGTTAAGGTGGTATCGTAGCGCTATAGTTATGTAGTGTGGAAAGCCACCTAAGTCAATTTCCTCCTGGTTAATGGACGGATGCTTAGGAACTCACTGGCCGCTGCCTCCAGTTCCACAAAGCAAGAAGAAAGGTGGGGTTTAAAAATATTATCCACAGGAATTACTAGCAGGGGGATGAGAGAGAGAGGGACTAGGTGGAATGCTTCCGTTGCTTTCTCTGTGTGTGACCATGATGGATTAGCACAATGTGGACTAGAAACTTGTGGACTAGAAACTTTAGCCCTTGCTCAAGGGCTAGCCCACGTGGACTAGAAACTTTACTGTTGATTTGCATGGTGGCTTGAGGACAGAGCGGTCCAAACGATGCTTGACTCCCTCTTGCTTCTTCCTTCCTGCTCACCTTGCATTGTTTTGTTCTCAGGCGGCTGGTTGACCTTCCGTGCTCACCTTTTCAACCGATGCCTTTTCTTACGGAATTCTTTTTTAAAGGGAAATGTTGGCCAGCAGCTTCCTCTCATTCAAAGTGACATTTCCATCCATCCGCCCTCCCAAAACACACACTGAGATTTGGCTGGCAACAGTGCAACCAGCATCTGCTCCAAGTCCCCGGCCCTTTTTCTGCCTGTGGGGCAAATACTCTTGCAAATGTTTTTGTTTTAAACGTTTGTAATAGTTTTCATTTATCTTTGCAAGCCACCTTGGGTCCTACTGCAGGAGAAAAGGTGGCATACAAATGTAATAAATAAATAAATAAAATTGCATTCCAATTCCCCCACCTTTAAATCCCACTCCCAAACATTAACAAGATTTCCTCGTCTGTCACACCCCAGGGATTCGCTGAAGGGGCTGAGCACGGCAAACTGACACAGCCACTCCCTCATATGTCCCCCGCACCCCGTATGAGGGACCCTCTTTTTAAAGATATCCTATTTATTAATTTTAATTCAAACATACAAACAAACAAATTCATAACTACAGAAAAAAGGGAACAAAAGAAAAAGGAACAACTAAACATACAGAAGACTAGGACACAATAGCAAAACCCATTAGTAGAAGGCTTATTAAGTTACTTCTGCCTGTAGTACCAAGTTTTCTATTAAAGGAGTAGCACCCAAGAATGCACCTACTCCATTAACCTGCCCTTGAATTATGAATTATCCATCTCTCCCAAGGGGACAAGGTACACAGCGGCCAGCAGCTCTCCGGTGGACTCAGAAACCACACGAGACGCCCCCCATTGGCCCTTGTGTGATGGGCTTTTTCAAAAGGAAAATTTGCTGTGCTTTTAAAAGCACTAAATTGCAAGAGGAAGCGGTCTGGATCAACATTTGACAGCATGGCATGGCGGGGTGGGGGAAGATAAGAACAACATGGCTTTAACCCTTCACTACTTTAGGGGGAAAAAATTCTTATTGGAACAAATGGCATTTCTTCTGTCCCCTCCCCAGGTATCTTCGCCTTCAGAAGAAATGGAAGGGGCAGCTGGAGACAGGGCCTTGTTAGCAGTGGCCCCCCAAGG
The DNA here is from genome assembly GCA_948474755.1 of Ctenosaura bakeri. Classification (NCBI taxonomy): domain Eukaryota; kingdom Metazoa; phylum Chordata; class Lepidosauria; order Squamata; family Iguanidae; genus Ctenosaura; species Ctenosaura bakeri. The sequence goes on from CAOLHI010001134.1 coordinate 380,023, forward strand.
TTGGAACAAACAAATTCAGCTTGCACAGAACTCTGGTGGAAGAGGACATCAAGCAAAACCCCATTCAGAGGTCAGGTAAGAACATTTCCATTCATTCTTTTTAGTAAGTGAGCAGTGAACGGTTCTATGTGTGAGAGACAGAGTGTTATTTCCTATTGTTTTACTATTTTTGTTTTGTCCCTGCTAGTTTATGCATTTGGTATGAGTTCATACATTTATCTATTTGTTTGTTTAATTTATATCCCACCTTTCTCCCAAAAAGAGACCCACGGCAGCTTACAGCAGAGTGAAAACAAAACAGTTAAATGCCTGATGATAAAAAAGTGAAAACACAATTAAGCTATCACAGTGGTTCTTAATCTTTTCTTTTCCATAACCCCCCTTAACTATCTTTTGTTGTCACGGACCACCAAGATTTAACTAAGGCGGCTTTTGGCTATATGTGTGGTTGCAAGAACTGTAGCTTAATGGCTACAGACGTGCTTTGTGATAGAAATCAACCATGCTAGATACTTACCAGCAAATTTCCAAAATATTTTGGATCTACATGAGAACTGGGCCAGGAAGAGCACGTGCCATAATTTTTGCACTCTGCTACTTGTGCTATTAGCTGCCTTGAGTCCAATTTCGCAAGAAAGGTGAGATACAAATAAAATAAAATAAAATAAATCATAAATAATATACCATTTCAGTACCTTGCCCAGAAATGGTATATTATTTATGATTTATTTTATTTTATTTTATTTGTATTTATTTTATTTATTTGTGTGGCAGCCTCCCAGCTCCAGGGGTCCCTAGCTGGGCAGATTATCTCTCGATCCCTTTAAATCTGGCTTCAAGCCGGGTTGTGGGATGGAGTTTTGGGTGATTTCCGCACTAGACTGTTATAGCACTGTGATTCCACTTTCAACATCCTATGGAATCCTGGGGTTTTGCAGTCGGCCCCTCCCGAAACTGCAAACCCCAGGATTCCATAGGATGTTGAAAGTGGCATCACAGCGCTATAACAGTCTAGTGCGGAAATGGCCTTGGTTACCTTCACAGGTGTCCTAAGCCAGGAACTGGGCAGGGGAGTTTCCCTGTTGGTTCTGCTGGACCTCTGAGCACCTTTCAATATTATCGACCATAATATTATCCTGAGCCATTCCGCTAGAAAAGGAGGCAGTGTTTTATAGTGTCACCATCCTTCCTGGAAGGGCGAGCCCAGAAGATTTTCTTTGGGAATTCCTGCCTTGCTCCTCCGTAGAACAGCCCCACTATTTAACAAATATAGGAAACTGCCGGGGCAGTGGGTCCAGATTTTGGGATCTGATGCCACCAGTATTCAAATGATACCCATGAGGAATACCTCGATTTCTCCTTTCCATCCAAATCGAAGAAAGCCCTTCCTGTTCAAAACTGGCGCCTGCCTGTAAGAATGGACTAGATGAGGGTGAACAGACTGTTAGGCTGGAAATCTAACACTTGGAACTTTAACGAAGAATTCATAAGTAATATCGATTCTTTGGACAACTGTAGCTCATCAAATGACCTTTGCCTTTCACTTGTTTATTCTGCTTGGCTCCCGCTTATACATATACCCTAAAATAATGTTGTTTTGAATGCTGCTTTGCATCACTGATGCCTTTGGAGATGACCTGGTGGAAGTAACGTTTAGGGTCAGCTAAAATATTACACGTGTACAAGCTGTGACTCTGCTCGTGCGGATCATGAAGCTTTTCTTTCTTCAATATGAACATACAAAATGGTATAAGAAGGGAAGCATGGATGAATAAGTCATCCTTCTGGGGTCATCATTTTTGGTGACTGCTGGAGGGATCCATTGGCCAACGGTACTTGTGTGTGCAAGTGTATCTTTCTCTGTTCCTTTCCTTTTCCTTCCACCTTCCTACCTTGAATCTGGGGGTCAGCTGGGTGTGATTTGTTTATCCACCCTAACAAAACCAGAGCTTAACCCAGACAAGACAAAATCTGATCAGGAAGTAAGGATCTGGATGCTCAGTTCAGGTGTACTCCTGGATCCAGTGCTGAGCCTGGGCGCTCAAGGCATCTGCAATGACCAGGAGTGTCTTTGCGCATTTAAAGCAAGTACAACAACGGCACGCATTCCTGTCCACGTGCAACCTGGCCGTGGTGATGCATTCCTTCATTACATCATGTCGAATTACTGTAATGTGCTGTACATGGGACCCCCTCCGGGGAGTGCTCAGAAACTTCAGCTGGGCCAAAGAGCTGCAGCCAGACTGCTGACCGAGGCAGGTTACGGGAGCAAACAACTCTCTTGTGACTCCACTGGCTACCAGCGCTGTTTCCAAGTACAATTTAGCCTATTATTTATGACCTACAAATCCCTCTACGGCTTGGGCCCAGGCTGTCGGAAGGACTGTGCTCTCCCACACAAGCCCACCCCAAGTTTTGATATCCTTCTTTTGGTCCTACCACCTTCCAAGTGCCTCCGGGAGGAAAGAGGAAGGCTTTCTTGGTGGCTGCTCCCAAAACCTCCCTCCCCAGGTGTCCTCCCATCAGTGGACATTTTTTTTTAGAGCTTTTTGGGAACTAACTATAAGAAAACCATTTTTAATAACAATGTTTTTATCTCTTGCCTTTTTGATGGGTTTGTTTTAAGCCACTCTTAACATATCAATAGTCGGATTATATTTAAACTCTTTGGACACTTCTACTGATAATGTGTCTTTCCCTGTACCTGCATCAATTTTTGCAAGTCACTTCTGAGTAAAAGTTGGGATATATATAAATACAATAATGAAAACAAAAGAAAGATAGAAAAGCAATGCAGAGAGGTTTTAGGTGAGGAAGAAGAATCAAATTAATAAGTTTGCTTCTGCCTATTTAAAGTCCTAAAAATCAAAGATCTTAACAGACTGAATCCTCAATAGAGATATACAAAGGCTGTAGAGACAGAGTTTGTCCTGGGCAGCTAGAGATACAGGAATTGGGTAGGTACAAGGGGGAAATACATCTGTTTGTCTTTTATGTCACTGTGGTATAGTGGTTTGAACAGTGGAGGCCAGGGTTGTATTCTCCGTTGGACTGTGGAAACCTCTTGGATGATCTTGGGCGTATCACACACTCTCAGCCCTCGAAAACCCCACGAAAAGGTCACTGCAGGGATGCCATAACTTAGAAATGACTTGAAGGCACACAATGGCAAAACCAAGGCGGGCCAAAAATTTGTGGATTGAGGAACCAAAGGGGGGCGGGCAGCAGAAAAAAAGGGGGTATTGGGATCCATCTCAGTGTGATACAGTTTTTGGGCCATTTCTGCACTGGACTGTTCTAGTGCTATTATTCCACTTTCAACATCCCATGGAATTCTGGGGTTTGCAGCTTACTTTGCAGCCTTTGATGCACCATAATCTTCCCGTTTTGCTCTTGCGTCATTAAGGCCTGAGCCGCCTCTCCAGCTTCCTGTTTTTAAAACCGAAGAAGAGGCCGATGCCAGCGAAAGGGAACTACAGCTGTCTCAAGCATTTGCCGGCCATCTCTCTCTTCTTAGCAAATAATCCCCCCCCCGGCCACTCTTCTTGGATTTCGTCTGCTACCTTGTAGCATCCACACTGTGGGATTACAGAAGTTTGATACTGCTTTAACTGCCATGCAATTACCCCTCTTATGGAATCCTGGGATTTGTAGTTTGACAAGGTACTCAGACATCTCAAGGAGCATAATATGTAAACTGTAATGAAAGAGGTTTGATTATGTTGAGATGGCATATAATCCTTACCAAGAAGAAAGTTGGAAGTCACTTTTCATTTTTGATTGCTTGCTATATTTTTTCCTGTATTTCTATCCTTTTCCCCCTCTTCCCCCCCCGTATTTCTATATCCTTCTCTTTCTATCCTCATTTTTCTTTTCTTTTTGCATTTCTAGTTTTTAGTGTATTTGAAAAAATTGCTAATAAAAATGATATACGTATACATATGTATTTGTGGTTGGCTGCCTTCAAGTGCGACTCTAAGGTGAACCTGGTTTTCTGGGGCTGAGAGAGTGTGATGCACCCAAGGTCACCCAGTGCATTTCCACTGCTGAGCAGGGAACTGAACCCTGCTTTCCAGGGTCGTATTGCAATGCTCAAACCATGATGCTGTGCCGGCTTTTCATACACCCCTGAATTACCTGGTGGAGAATTCTAAATATTTCACTAGCTAGAAATCCTAGGAGCGCATAGGATGGAGTCACAGCAGTTAAAGTGTTATCCAAGTGCTACTAGCTGAACTGCACGAGTCAGGGCATAGTTATAAGTTGTGGGGGTAGAATGAGTGCATTGCCCCTTGGTAAGAGTCCTGCACCCTCAATGAAATCTTAGAATCTCAGGAAGACACCATCAAAGCATTCCCGACCCTCTGTTAAAAACCTCCAAACAAGCAACCTCCACCACACTCTGAAGCAGCATATTCCACTGTCCAACTGCTCTTACCCTCAGGAAGCTCTTCCAATGTTTAGATGAAATCTTTTCCTGAAGTTTGAAGCCATTGCTCCATGTCCTAGTCTCCAGAGCAGCAGAAAACAGGCTTGTTCCATCTTCCTGCCTTCAGTTCCTAAATTTCTAGCAAGGCACTCACTTAAAATTTCATTTGAACTCTTCAAAGTCCAGGTTAGGCCTCCCAAGGAAGGGGACAGGCCAAACAAATGAGGGAACATCAAGGCAGCAAAGAAGTCTTGGGTGCAAAGGGTTGCCAGAATCTTGCTCTCTGCAGTGCTTGATATTTGGAGACTGGAGAAAAATTTCATTTGGGGGGCAGAATTCTGGGGGGGGACAATGCCTTCAGACATACACACGCACACACACAAACCCTACACCTCTGGTGGGAGTACAGCCCCATCTCTCCCTGCCGCCCGGGCCTGGTTTGCAAGGCTAAGCCTGTCTCTGGGCAAAATGGCTCCTGGCCCCCTTTGGGCAGACCTGTCAGAGGGGTCTTACACCTTTAATGGTTTCCTGAAGGTTTTGTAGTTTAAATTGTAGTGCTAAAAAAAAAGTAATTTTTCCAAGCTTGGACAGCTCGGACCAAAGAGCGGAACCAGGGCAGGCCTATGGATAGGAGCAAAGTTGAAGGAGCAGAAAGAGATAATGAGACAGTCTTAGGCAACGGCATTGCTGGATACACACCCCATTATAGAGTCTAGGGGGTGAGAATCATGCACCTTTCCTGATATTATTAACTGCAACTCCCATCATTCCTCACCACTGTCTCTTGCATGGCCACCCAAATCCTGATCCAGGCAAATGGGGGCCCATTCTCCCAAATTTTGGAACTCCCTCCCTCTCTCGCCCTCCTTGTCGGCAGGTCAAAGCATTTTTGTGCCCTCAGGCTTTTGCAAACTGATTAGGGTTGGGTTTTTAATGCTGGCAGTTCTGCTTTTGAGGTTTGCATAGTCTTTTTATACATTTTAACATGCAATGTTTTTAACTTCCTAAATTGTTTGCCTTTTAGACCCTACATTCATACTACTTTGAATGTTTTGTATCCTTTCCAGTTTGTTTTGTTTTAAATATGTTGCTGGCTGCCTGGAGTCCAAAAGAGAGATATAAATGAATAAAACAAATAAAATAATGATAATAATATGATGGCATGGAGCAGAAGAGTATCAAATATAAGAGGGGATGGAGAAGCCCTGAAGAGCTTCCGCTCCCCAGAGTATTAGGCTATTTCATTATTTTTATTATTTACACTAATACAGGGCATCTCCCAGTCTTCCTGTGGAGTAAATATGGCCTTGCACCTGAGGAGAGAGCGGAGATGACTGGCGCAGAGTTCTCCCCATCCCACAAGCCTGCAGAGATAAGAAATTTGCAGGGACCAGATGCAACCCCAATGAACTCTTGCAAAACACAAGGTCTATTTGGGAATGCTCCTGCTTTCTCAATGCTTCTGGGTTGTTGTTTTTTAAACATCTATTTGAATTTCATCAACATCTGCCTGGAAACTGTTAGCACATTAACACATCTAATCTGAAGAAAAGAGGAGATGCTGGTAAATTCTCAAGAAGGAAACACAGACAAAAAATTCTCCCTCTTCAGCATTGGCCAAATCCAGGATTATTCCCAGCACAGAGAGGGCTAGGATACGCCCGCCACCCCAATCCATGCCAAGGATGTGGAGCATCTCACACAGAAAGAAAAGTGAGAAAGAGAAGCAACCTTCATTCATCAACACTCATTCAACACCCCTGAATGGAAAGGGATTCAGAGCCCTGCTTTCCAGAGCTAAGCTCCTGAAGTTCCAGGCCGGAATGAAAGGGGCTGTCAGTTTCAGCTCCGACAACATCTATATTTTTTAAACCTCGAGCTCCTTCCCTCCCAGAATGGCGGGGGGGTGAATTTTGACAAATTCTTCTTGAAAATGAACTCCACTTACCCCCACCGTTCCCACCACATACAACCCTGAACTAGTCAAACCTCGCAGGCAAAACCTCTAAATATCTATACTGTGACTCACATGCCATGTTCCCCGTAGTGGTTGTAGAACTCCATGTGGCTACAGGCCTGGATCCAGCCCACGATCCAGGTCTCTTCCCTGGGCAGCGGAGGCACCAACACCTGAGCAGACGCCCGGAAGTGTGGGGTCTGGTATCTCAGCACCACGCTGGACGATTCATCGATGTTGGTCGGCACGGGGTCTATGTAGGCTTTGACTTCAATCACAGAGATGCTCTCCCGGAAGCCTTTGGATTTACAGCTAATGCTCTGGATGCAGCCCATGGCACACAAGAGCAGTACAATCCCCCAAAGTCTCCAGCAGTCTTCCTCATCTGTTAGCTCAAAACCGATATCCATAGGATAGAAGATTCATCATGGAAAAAATGCCTCTCGGTTATTTGGAAAAACAACGACAACCTGAATTCAACGACCAGTGTTTGCCACAGTAATGGGTTCGGCTGAGACCAACTTTGTCCAAGCAGGCCTCGGTAGGTAAGTCTCTGTGCAATTAACAGGTTAAAAAGTCTCGTAAATACTTTTGGGGAGGCCTGGGGTGGGACCTGCGTATAAAAGGAGGAGCCGGGTTCAGCAAACAATGCTTTTGTGATGTTTCAGCGTGATTTTTCTAAGACAATCCTCTTTCTCTGAACGCAGTCTGTTCTTTCGCTCTCCAATGCAAACAGGCCTTGTATTCCCTTTGATATATTTCTTTGGATTTCTAACAATTTTTTTTTTTAAGAAAAAAAGCAGGATGCTGACAATCTATATGAATAACAAATACATCCCTTTCGGTCTGTCCTCTCGGCTAGTCTGTGAAAGCAAGTTTTCACTTCCGGACTTCCAGTCACTCACAGCTTCCCCTTGGTAGAAACAAAAGGGGGAAAAGAGATTGATTTTTTTTAAAAAAGAAAAAGAATAGTACAATAATAAAAGGTCAGAACTGTAGGCCTGAACACATCTACCCACCTTCCCTCTCGTTCTCTGCCCGCTTCTGAAAAATATAGCTTTTTACAAGAAAAACAACTACTGATAAATAAAATAGCTCAATAAATAATAAATCAGAGAGTTTTGCTGTACAGTAGTACATCAAGTTTGCCCTCTTTTGCATTTGAAAAGAAAAATCTTGGAGAGATCAGAAGAGAAAGGGGAAATGTATACAATCAACTGTTTTCTCCTCCTTCTGTCCCTCCCTTCCGCGTTTGAAGATCTATGCCACCCTAAGAAAAATACATTCATTTTTGAAGCACCTTTCAGCAGGGCTGGTTCCTTCAGTTTTAAAATTTCATGCCCCCAACCCCATGAATTCTGGCCGACCAAACACGACAACTGCGTTAGACCTCTGGATGGCACAGAGCTCTTTCTAAATAAGAAATCTTTGCCACAATCCAAGCCAGGTAACAACACAAACCTCTTTTTTCCCCCCTCTGTATGTCCCATTTAGTTTTGTGGCACTTTCTCCCAAGCGAGCATACCCAAAGAGATAGCCATCTTAGCTTCATTTTAGCACAAAAAAACCCCCAAAGGTATCCATCTGATGAAGCGGACTGGGTCCACAAAAGAAATCTCCCCTTCCTGGTCGGTCCCACACTGCTAATGGAGCCCTTTATCTCTTTTTCTCCCAAGTTAAGGTTGCCTCCAGATGGGGGGAAAAAGTCTCAGGAAATGCCAGATTTTGTTCCTTTCCAGACCAGTTTCAGTTTGGAGATCCATCTGGTGTTTCCTTCATCCCGAAATTATTTCCTGGGAGCTCCTGGCATTTAAAAAAAAAAATCTGGCTCCACAGATTGGTTTAAATGAACCAAAACGAAATGCGCTGGGGACTTGCCTTAGCATGTGCAGGACTGCAGCCTTAAATACAGTCAGCTCTGGGCTGAACTGGGACTTTCCCTGGTAGGCCACACACACACACACACACACACACGCACACACTTTCCCTTCTTTCCGAAATCCTGAATCCCATCCAGAGGAGGTAAGGGAGGCAGAAAGAAATGTTAAGAATCCAACAAAATGATAGAGAGAGAGAGAGCGCAAGAGCGAGCGCACCCTCACCAAATGAGGCATCCTTTGGGCTCCTCAGCCCCCTTTCCACCCTGCCCCAGGCCATTCCCTCCCCTCCGCCCGCACCCCCCAAAATGTCCACCTCCCCTTCGCTCCACGGGATCCCACCTGGGCCATAAAGCCGTGGCAGAAAAGGATGTAAAATCCAACTGCAACCGGGGGGAACGGCAACTGCCCGGCCGCGGCCCGAGGCCCGTGCGCCCGCCTTCCTGCTGGGGCCGAGCGCTCCTCCTTTTGCGCCCCAAACCCAGAGGGGGCCCCTCGAGGCCCGGGGCCCTCCTCCGCCTGTGGCCTGGGTGGGGCGGGGGGGCAAGGCCGCCCAAAGCCCCCTCCGCTCCTTTCTCTGCCGAGAGAGCCCAAGAGCAGCCCCCTGGCCGTGTTTCTCCAAAGCGCCCTCCCCGATGGACCAGGTTGGAGAGACGGAGGGAAAGTTTGGACCGATGGTCTTTTTACCTAAAAGTTTTTTTCCCTCTCTCTCTCTCTCTCAGGCGCCCCCGAGCCTTTCCCTTCCTCCTCCTCCTCCTGCTCCTCTTCCCTGCGGACGGACGGCTGAAGGCGCCCCGCTCGGTCTCCGGGGCGCCGGCAACGCCGGGCGCGCAGCCCCCCTGCGCATCAATCGCGCCTTCAGTGACTCAAGCGCGTGCCTCACAATCGCCGCCCGCCCCGCGCCCCGCCGAGACCCACCTGGGCGCCTGGGCCGGGGAGGGGGACCCCCGCCCGGGCAGCCAGGCAGGCAGGGCCCCCCCTTCGCCGTCGCCCCTTCCTCCTCCTCCTCCTCCTCGCCGCCTCCTTCGCCGCCTCCTTCCTTCGCCCCCGGGCGCTCGCCTCCTTCCTCGGCTCCTTCCGCGCAGTGGTGCAGCTGGAGGGAGCGCATGCAGCCGCAGCGGCGGGCTCGCCTCCTTCCTCCTCCTCCTCCTCCTCCTCCTCCTCGGCTCGCCTCTGCAGCCTGCGCCTTCCTCCTCCTCCTCCTCCTCCTCCTCCTCCCTGACGAAAGGCAGCTACCCCGTTCCCCGAAGGGAACCCGGGTGGCCAGGCGCGTTGCGGAGGCGAGCGCGCACGGACGCGACCCAGAAGCCCCGGCCGCTCACCCGCGCTGCGGCTCTCCGGAGGGACAGGCCGGTGGCGGCGCTCCCCGCAGAAGCAGGCGGCTGGCGGGGGGAGGGAGGGGGATTTGTCGCCTCTGCCGCCTCCCAACTTTGCTCTCGCCCGCCCGCCCGCCCCGTCCCCTTCCAACCCGCTCTGGTCTAGCCGGGGTCGCCCGAGAACAGGAGCGGCCCCGGCGAGCGAGGCGCAAGGCGGGCGCAGGGGGGAAACTTCTCGCCCCCGCAGGAGAGGGAGGAGGGGGGAGGAGGGGGCGGCCACCCGGCCAGGGAGGCGCGGGCGCTTCTCCCGAGCGAGGGCCACCGGGCGGGATCCCCTTGCGCGGGGGCGCAGCGGCGCCGGCGGAGGGAGCGCTCTGCGCCCTCGGCTCCGCCCGGGCGCTACGGGGCAGCAGCGGCGGGGCGGCGGCGGCGGGCCTGCCCTCCTCGCCCTCCCCCGGGGAGGCGGGGGCGAGGGTCCCGGGGGTGGCGCGGGGCCCCCGGCCGCCTCTCTCGGGGCATCTCCGGCGCCTCCCCAAGGACGCCTTCAGCGCCGGCCGCCGCCGCCGCCTCCCCCGCGCCCGCCCCGGGGCCGAACTTTGCCGGAACTCCGCTCGGGCGGCATCCTTGTCCGCGTCCTCCGGCGGCGCCGCCGCCCAGCCTTCCCCGCCCGCCCGTCCGTCCGCCCTGGCTGCCCGGCTGCGGCTCGGGAAGGCGGCGGCGGCGGTGGCGGTGCCCCGCAGAGGTGCCCGGAGCCGGCCGCGCTCCCGCTCGCTCTGCGCTTCGCCCGGCCGGAGCCGCCGCGAGGAAGGCCCCCCCTCCCCGGCCGCCCTCCCGGCTCATCCCGCCTCCCCCTCCCCTCCCCTCCCGGCCCGGCCCGGCGGCAGGTCCCGCGCGCTCCCGCGCCCCCGACTGCGGCGGCTGCGGCGTCCTTCCAACGCGCTCGGGAACGCTGGGTATTGTAGTCCGGCTCCTCGCGCTCCCGCCCCTCCAACCCCCTCTCCGCCGAATTAAACCATCCTCTTTCTCTCTTGGGAGCCGTAGCTTTTGAGGGGGCGCCCCAAAGGGCATCCAGTCCAACCCCCCTCCGTCTCAGCCAGTCCGTCGCAGGGCGGAATCATCGGGTCTAAGAGTCGGAAGGGACCCCGGGGGGCATCGCGTCTAACCCGCTGCCAAGGAGGAATGGACCAGACGCCCTTCCAACCTCTCGTTAAAGAACCCCAAAGACAGAGGTCGGCCCGTCTCCAAAAGTGGCTCCCCATTTCTGCACCGCTCTTGCAGTTTAGGTGGAACCTCTTTGCTTGTAATTTGGTGTGTGTTCCTGCATGGCAGGGGTTGGACTGGACGGCCCCTCTGTTCTCTTCCAGCTCTGTGATTCTATCATTCTGTCAGTGCATGTCCTAGTCTCTGGAAGAGGGGGAAAAGCTTGCTCCATCTTCCCCATGACATCCCTTCCGAAGTTTAAGGATGACTCTCATGCCACGTCCTCCAGCCCCCTCGGTCGTTCCTCACAAGGCTTGGTTTCCAGATCTTTTAGCATCTCTGTCAGCCTTCCTTTTATTTGTATTTCAACTCTCCTGGCGACTTACGGTGACCTCATGAATTTCACAAGATTTTCTTAGGCAAGGAAGGCCTTCCTCTGAAATAATAGCCTACAGCACCTGGCATTTCTTGGCGGTCTTCCATCCAAGTACTAACCAGGGCTGACCCTGCTTAGCTTCCCAGATCAGAGAGGATCTGGTGTCTTTGGGTATTTATCTCCTGAGCTATATATCTCGTGTGCCTTCAAGCTGCCCGTCAAACAATCCCAGGAATTTCACAGGCAAGGAATTTCTTAGGCAAGGAACACTCAAGAGGTGGTTTTGCCAGTTCCTTCCTCTGAAAAGGAGCCTACAGCGCCTGGGAATCGTTATGGTCTCCCATCTGAGCACTAACCAGGGCTAACTCTGCTTAGCTTCCAAGATTAAACGAAATGTATGTGCCTATGTACATTTCTTCAAGTTGCCTTTCGAGGCGTGGTGACCCTATGAATTTCACAGGGCTTTCTTGGGCAAGGAATGGTTTTGCCAGTTCCTTTCTCTGAAATATCACCTACAGCAACTGGGATTTGTTAGCAGTCTCCCATCTAGGTACTGACCAGGGCTGTCCCTGCTTAGCTTCCAAGATCAGACCAGATCTGGTCTCTTTGGGACATTTAGCATCTGGGCTGTATTGTGGGTGTATGTGCCTTTGAGGCACCTGCCAACTTACAGCAGCCCCGTGAATTTCGGACAGGCAATACTCAAAGGTGGTTTTGCCAGTTCCTTCCTCTTAAATAGAGCCTACAGCAGCTGGGATTCCTTGGTGGTCTCCCATCCAGATACTGATCAGGGCTGGCCCTGCTTAGCTTCCAAGATCAGATGGGATCTAGTACCTTTAGGGGATTTGGCATTTATTTAAGAAATAGTTTTTGCAAGCAGAACTGGCCATGCCTTTGCATTAATTTGGGCTGCAGCAGCCTCTCCGTCTCCACTGGCAAAAGCAAGCCAGGGCTGGGGAGACAGAGGGAGACAGGAACCTTGCCCCCCCCGCCACGTACGTACCCTTTGGCACTTAGCATTGCTCTCTCCCACCTGGATTCCCTCTTCGGCTGCACTTAGGCTTGAGAGGGGAGCTTCTTCGGCATGGCAGCTCTACGTATTGTCAAGACCACTCCTTCGTCTAGGGCAGAGGTGCCTTGGGAATGAGCAGTTCAGAGCCATTAGCTGTGCAAAAGACCCTCTCCCAGAGTGGACGTGAATTCTGCTAGAACTGGTCCTCTAACAGGGATCAACACAGGTGTCTCTTTTCTGTTGTTGTTTTTTTCCCCCGCGGGGTGTCAGCTATGGGGACTGTCAGGATGAGCACCGTTGCTTAAAAAAAATATCAATTTATTATTTATATAATAAGCAAGATCTTCTGCCAGCAAGTAAAGCATGAGAAAGGGAGGAACACTTTCCTTTCTGTTTAAATAGGGCAAAACCAATATATTTTGTTGCCTGTGGTTAAGGACAAGATGCTTTCTGCCCCCCACCTCCATATAAAGAAACCAGTTTAAATGTTAGTTGACTCTTAATCCAGTACTGGTGATGTGAGCAGAGGTTGGAAAAAGTGGGAGGTGGACTACAACTCCCAGGGGCAGGATTCTGGGAGATACAGTCTAAAAAAGACCAAGTTTTGGAGGCAAACAAGCAAACTGGGTGCTCATTCTCCCACCGTGTCTCGGCCCCCTTCCCGCAGACATACACACGCACACATATTTTGATGTTTGGAATTTTTCCACTTTTGCAAGGGTCTTGCACCCCGAGCCCTAGCAAATGCAGAGTACAAACTGTATTTGCTAAATGAGCACTTTGAAGAAGAGGCAAGTACCTAATAAATGGTGGGAGAAGAAGAAACAGTGGAGAGAGCATTCCCTTCCTGCAGTTTTTAACAGCAGCCCTTTCTGCAAATATCAGCACCATAAAATTTTCACTGCTTGGAAAGAAGCGTTTGTTCAGTTTTCCTAGACTTCGAGGTGCTGTTAAAGGGAGAGGATCAGAGGGAGAGTTCAAACCAATTCCAAAACGGGAGCCCTCCATTTTTACAAAAAAGGTGGAATATTACAATTATTGTTGCTGTGTGTTGTGTAGTTTCTGACTTATGGCTACCCTGAGGTGACCCTATCGTGGGGTTTTCCTGGCCAGATTTGTTCAGAGGGGGTTTGCCCTCTGAGGCTGAGAGAGTGTGATTTTACCCAAGGTCACCCAGTGGGTTTCTGTGGCTGAGCAGGGCTTCCAACTCTGGTCTCCAGAGTTCTATTCCAGTGCTCAGACCACTAGCCCACACTGGCTCCTATGCAATATTTCATTTCAAAAATGCTACAGATTAAAGATGAAAAAGAAGCTTTAACAGTTGCGCTTCAAGCTCTAGGACCACCTCAGCAAATCATGCCCTAGTTTTAAAAAACAGAAATAAAACTTTTGAAGGTACCCTAGTGTATTCACACTACAAAATTATAGCGCTATGATTCCACTTCAGCTGCATTGGTTCCACCCTATGGAATCCTGGGGTTGGCAGTTGAGGGAGGGGCATGTAGAATTCTCAGCCAAAGAGCTCTAGTGCCTCACCAAACTACAAATCCCAGGATTCCGCAGGGTGATGGAGCTGTGGTAGTTGAAGTGGAACCAAAGTGCTATAACCGTGCAGTGTGAATGAGCACAAGAAATCCCTATAAGCAGACCCTCTAAAGAATGGAATGTGGGGACGCAGAGGTGAAAAGAACTGGCAAAACCCAAGTTATCCCGTTGTGAGAAATCACACTTTTTGGATCAGCCTGGAAGTCCCAAAGATATCCAGCTAGGCTAATTCGGGCGCCAGACCTGCCCTCTGATGCATGATGGCCCTTACTTTGTCTTCCAATTCCTTCCAGTATCCCAGGCCCATTTGCCCCAGAGGAAGGGAGCGTCCTGTTTGGGTACAAATGGTGGGGCTCTTTTTGGAAATAGATGCCAGTTTTAGCTGCGCAGGGAAAGGAGAGGGCATCCGTCAGGTTTAAGAATCCTCTTCGACTCTGGCTACTTGGAGGAGCTCAGTGTGGGAAGGGAGAAGGTGCACAGTAGCGTCGGGGGCTCAGAGATAAAGCAAGTGTGGGGAACGAAGACCAGCCCTAAACAGGAGCCGGTGACAAGCAGCGTTATCTCCTGGAAAATATAGAAAGATTTCCCTCAAGCAGCTGCTTCCATGTTTGTGTGTCACGGAGAGATGCGTGAGAATTCAGTTCTTTTTTCATATGAATTTTTTTAAAAAAATCACACTTTTTTCTCATATTTAGCTTGGAACAAACTTGAGAGGTTTGTTTTTTGGGGGTGGGTATGAACCAGAAAACATCAAACCTGACCAATTTTTCCCAACCCAGGTCTTTCGTGCCGGACTCTTCAAAGTCCACCTGGCTTTGAATCCCAGTATATTCAGCCGCGTTTGTTCCAAATGACAGTCACCATCTCTATTTTTAAGGCCCCTTGTTTTTGACACAGGAGTGCGGGACAGTTGCCGAATTCCACAGGCAGAGGAATTTCCAGCACAGATAGGAGCACAGACATCTGCTCCTATCTGTGCTGGAAATTCCTCTGCCTGTGGAATTCGGCAACTGCAAACGGTAAAGAATTTTGGTTTAGTTGGTTTTTGAAGACAACCATAGCTGGCATAGAAAAGAATTGGGTTTAAAAAGTCAAATTCAGGAGAAAACAAAACTGACCAGCTTTCCTATTCCGAGTGTTTTGGAGCTTTTGCTCCAGAGGTGCATAATGAGTTGAAGAGAGCCAGTGTAGTGTAGTGGTTAGAGCGTTGAACTGGGGCTTTTTCCCATCCAAGACAGCCATTGGCCATGCTAGGTTTTGGGATTCTAGAAATGGTTATGCAAAATTATAATAATAACAATAATAATAATAATAAAAAAACAGCCTTTATTGGGTTTCAAATAAATCATGTAGCCTCAAACCATCCTTTCCAAATGCAAGGTCGCTGTTGAAAAACCCGTGCCGTTTCTTTTTCCAGGTCTTGTGGGGAATTTTAACACTGCTGGCCTTGAGATATCCCACGGTGCCCCTCGTCTTTTTGTTTTCCCGCTTGGATGATGTTTCATTATCCAAAGGCCTTTCCAGGCTGTCACACACCTGTCAGTTCTGTTGCTTCCACATTCAGCTCCAAAGGTTGCTGCTCCACTCTCAGTACAGCAGTCTTTCTCCGAGATAGTTAAGTAGCCTGCATTGCTTTCCTACAGAAACTTGTTCCACTGAGTTCAGAGCAATCTTGATTTCAATTGTTTATTTTCTGGGCATTCAGTTGCGAGGGATTATTCTTCCATACCAAAAACAGCAACGTCCAGTAGGGGTTCAGGTATAAGGACCTTGCACGCACTCATAGAACCATAGAATTCGGGGACCTCAAGGGCCATCCAGTCCAACCCCATTGTGCCATGCCGGAATATGCAATCAAAGTGTTATGAGTTACGAGCAAAGAGATTTCATCGTCAAGCCACCCAAAATTTTACTGCCATGCACGAAGGAAGGTCAGGGAGCCAGGGCTGGATTTTTGTGACTTCTGCTACATTCTGGGTACCCAAAGCAAAATGCTTGGGGTCAGAATTCTTTGATTCTAAGGGCCTTTCTGTACTCCACAGTGCTATTACAGTAATCCTTCCCCATTTGCTAGGGCCAGGGGCATAGGATCCCTGCAAAAGTGGAAAAAATGTGAATAACTCTAGGCCCTCCCAAACCATATTTAACACAAAAAAAAGTACGATCACCATATTCAACTCACCGTGGATTTCTCTGAGGCACCAGAGTTCCTTCCAAGGCAGAAGTGGGTGGCTGGTGGGGCTTATGGCCACCCCCACTGCTGGCCCACACCATTTTAAAGAGGAACTTACAAGCCTCATTCACAGTTTCTCAGTCTCACAAGGCTTGCAGTCCCTGTTAAAAGTGGCATAGGGAGGCAGCAGAAGTGGCAACAAGTAATCCGTGAATAATCAAATCCGCAAAAGTGAAACCCGCAAATGTGGAGGGCTGACTGTATCCCACTTTCAACCTCCTGTGGAATTCTGGGGTTTGTAGTTTCTTGAGGCCAAAGAGCCATCTGGCTGAGAATTCTAAACTGCAAACCCCAGGATTCAATAGGAGGTTGAAAGTGGAATGATAGCACTGTAATAGTGTAGTGTGGAAATGGCCTAAGTTTCTGCCTATTGCTGGTGGATCTCCGGGTTCCAGTTTAAAAGAGAAAACTTGGCCTCGCAAGTAAGTCTCAAAGTTTTCCTCCTTGTTTGTGTGTGTGTGTGTGTGTTTGTGTGCCCAAATGTTCGTCTCCTCCAGGGAGGAGACCTGCCAGAAGAGGGAAAACGGCCTCCAGCATTAAGGGGCGAAGCGTTGGCCGCTTTTGTGAAGAGTGCAATGCACTGGGAGTTCTCCAAGGTGCTAAAATAGACTCCGGTGAGGAATCAGATTGCAAGACCAAAATAGCCAAGAGACGGCAGCGGCACTTGTGGCTGCAACAGGCATCACCACCACCTTAGATATCGACACAGGAAGGTGCAAAAGTCAGACCAAACCACAGCCAGCTCAGGGCGGAAGCAAGCAAGCAGCATATTTTGTTGTTTTCAGTTAGTACATAAAGCATTGGAGCCAGCATGTAGCGGTTTGAGCATTGACTACAACTCTGGAGAACAAAGTTCAAGTCCCCTACTCAGGCACAGAAACCCACTGGGTGACCTTGGGCAAGTCACAGACTCTCAGCCTCAGAGGAAAGCAAGGGCAACCCCCCTCCTTTGAATATATTTTGCCAAGAAAAGCCCATGACTTGATTGCCTTCTTTAAACAAGTCAAGGTCTGCCCCAAAGAGGAGTGGTATAGGTTTGTTCTCTGCTGCCTCAGAAGGTAGAACTAGGGCCATTTCCGCACTAGATTGTTATAGTGCTATTATTCCACTTTAAACATCCTATGGAATCCTGGAGTTTGCAGTTTGGGGGGAGCTGGCCAGGTTTTTGGGGTCCCTCCCAATTCTATGATTCTGTGAAGTCACCAATAGCTGCTTTTCATCCTGGAGAGAAGTGACTTTTGGGGGTGCCACAGGGTTCTGTCCTGGGCCCAGGGCTGGTCAACATCTTCATCAATGACTTGGACGAAGGGTTAGAGGGCACGCTGATCAAATCTGCAGACAACACCAAATTGGGAGGGTTGCTAATACGCCAGAGGACAGGATCAGAATCCAAAATGACCTTGACAGTTTGGAGAGCTGGGCCAAGGCTAACAAAATGAATTTCAACAGAGAGAAATGTAAGGTCCTGCACTTAGGCAGAAAAAATGGAATGCACAAATATAGGATGGGGGACACTGGGCTGGAAAACAGTACATGTGAGAGGGATCTCAGAGTTTTGGTGGACCACAAGCTGAACATGAGCCAGCAGTGTGATGCAGCAACCAAGAAAGCCAACACGATTCTTGGTTGCATCAATAGGAGGATGGTGTCTAGGTCAAGGGAGGTAATGGCACCACTCTATTCTGCTTTGGTTAAACCTCATCTGGAATAATACTCTGTCCAGTTCTGGGCACCTCAATTCAAGAAGGAGGTTGACAAGTTGTCCAGAGGAGGGTGACCAAAATGGTGGAGGGTCTGGAAGCCATGAAGCCCTCTGAGGAGTGGCTTAGGGAGCTGGGGATGTTTAGTCTGCAGAAGAGAAGGTTAAAAGGAGACATAGTAGCCGTGTTTAAATGTTTGAAGGGATGCCACGTAGAGGAGGGAGAGGGCTTGTTTTCTGCTGCTCCAGAGACCAGGACAAGGGGCAATGGATTCCAGCTGCAGGAAAGGAGATTCCACCTGAACCTCAGGAAGAACTTCCTGATGGTCAGGGCTGTCCGGCAGTGGAATCTGCTGCCTCAATGGAGTGTGGTGGAGTCTCCTCCTTCTTTGGAGGTTTTTAAGCAGAGGCTGGATGGCCATTTGCTGGAGGTGCTTTGAATGTTTGTTCCTGCATGGCAAAAGGGGGTTGGACTGGATGGCCCCTGGGGGTCTCTTTCAACTCTAGGATTCTATGATTCTATTAAATGGTTCTCCCTTAGGAATGTTGTTTACCATGAAAGATACTGGGCAGTGTTGTGCTCGTTCACGTGTACAATGGTTTTTCAGTTTTATTTCCCATTGCCTGTGTTTGCGGGGCTAATCTTGCAACATTCTGACACCTCTCCTTTTTCAATTCTCGTTTTTAAAGGAGGCTGCTGCTTTCCCCAAATTCATTCTGCAGGATCAATGCTTTGGCTCGGGCCAAAGGCTAGGGAAAGGAAAGGAGATACAGTGATGTTACTTAGCAACAAAGAAATGTTTTCCCCAGGCGTTTTTCAGCCATGTGGTTACCAGGGAACTGTGCCTTCTAGTATCTCTTCGATGAAAGGGATACTGGTGCTTGTGTGTGTGTGTGCGCGCTTCTGTGCAAGTCTTAATATAGCAAGAAACAATTGTCAGATAACCAGAGGGACAAAATGTAAAGAGATCTTCCTCTGTCGTGTATAACTATATCAGCCAGCTCAGATGGCGTTGGTTTACCACCCCTCCAAAAAAAGTATACTTTTTTTATTTTGGTTTTTTTTAAAAAAAGAAATTACATCTTTCCAGAATGATCTCTGCTGAATTGGCAGTCTAGGGCTATTTCTGCACTAGACTGTTATAGCGCTATCATTACACTTTCAACATCCTATGGAATCCTGGGGTTTGCAGTTCAGGGAGGGGCCCAGGATTGGTGATCTATTTCATTTTGTCATGAAAGAAATGGAACGTCTCTGACCAGTCAGCTCTGGAGGAATCAATTTTGAGGAGGCGGTGGGAGACAGTATTATTCGCCATCTTCTAGAATGCCATCTTTGTCCCTTTGCATACCTGTGCCACTCGTATAATCACAGAATCATAGAGCTGGAAGGGAACCCAAGGGCCATCCAGTCCAACCCCCTTCTGCCATTCAGGAAGCATGGAGCAAACCTGTTTTCTGCTGGTCCAGAGAACTAGGACATGGAGCAATGGTTTCAAGCTTCAGGAAAAGAGATTCCACCTAAACATTAGGAAGACCTTACTGACAGTAAGAACAGTTGGACAGTAGAATCCTCTACTGCCTCAATGGAGTGTGATGGAGCTTCCTTTGTTCGAGGCTTCCAAGGAGAGGTTGGATGGCCATCTGTCAAAGGGAGTGCCGTGATTGTGTCTTCCTGAATGGCAGAAAGGGGTTGGACTGGATGGCCCCTGGGGTCTCTCTAAACTCTGTGACCTATGATTCAAGGTGGCTAACAAATGTTCAAATAAATACAAGTAAACAAAACACACCATTATACCAATGGATAGTTTATTTTAGATACCATATCTCTCTTTTCAGTCCCCTTGAATTGGGGGCTGTGATTTTCTTGAATAAAATTCCTACAGCTATACATGAACTTGGTATGGCACCTACCTATAATTTTGTCCTGTCGCCTCCTAATACTTGTTGCTATTTTGCAATGGACTTGGGTTTCTCCCATCCTGCAAGCCGCATTACATGTCAGTGAGGGGACAGAGAGGTTCTCTCCCTTCTCTGTGCCTTCTGAAATGTGCCCGTATTTCAATTATTTTCATTTTTGTGTTTCTGATGAGGGAAACAGGACTCCACTTTTCCTGTCTGCCTAAATAACAAGTGATATTCCCCAGGTGTTTTATTTCAAAATGCTGATTCCCTTTGTGTATAATTGTTTGATGTCTTCCTCTGGTTAAAAACAGAAAAGAAAACGCCTATGTCATCAACATAAATCAAAATGATACCTATCTATCTGTTATATCTTTGCATCCTGGAGAACAAACACGGATTGCTTTCTCTGTTTTCCCATTTCATGTGCAAGTGCTAAGGTGGCCACGTGTGGCCACGGATGGGATGGTCAACTCCCTCGACCCCCACAGCCCCATTTGCTGCCTTCACTCAAAGATCACCTCTCCAAAATAGCACACCTTTGAAATCCGAGTCGCGTGGCCTGTTTTTATGGTCCACGTCTGCCAGGCAGTCAGTCAGCAGGTCTGTTTCTGCAAAAAGCATGCCATAAGTCATCATTTTTGGCCAGTGGCCCTCCTGCCTGGGCCACTGTGGACCCAGGGCTCAACTAGACTGCCTCGAGGCCTTGTGAGAGTCTAGTCCTTTTTTCCTTTTTAATTGCATCTGCAAATTCACGAGTTGCATCCTGTCCCTTCTCACAATATACTGGGTTTCCCTCCATCCCTTCCTTGTGGCATTCCTGTTCACTGGTCACATCCATTCTCATGCGACATTTCAGAAACTGATTTTTGCCACTTTCCACCCTCCACTCTTTTAAAATGTCTTTATTGAAATTGTCTGTTGTTAAAAAAAGTTAAAAAGGCTTCCAACACAGCTCCACACATACAAAGAAATCACAAAATATTCATATTTTACACCTCAATATTTTCATCTCAGTTTTCTTTCCTTTTGCTGAAATATTCTAATGTCTTTACATTAAATTCCAGGGAAGAATTCTATTACTTATAAGCTAAACAAAACAAATAGGCACAATTCTATATTTTAATCAAAACCAATAGTTACAATTTCCCCTCTTTCTTTTTTCACATAGTTTATGAAGGGTTGCCTTTTCTTTTTTCAGTGCAAGATTTTTAGTCAAAGCTCTGAAGTGCTTTAGCAATATCAAACTGATAAAGCGTTAGGATCATTTTGTGTTAGCGCTAACTTTCCTTCTCTTGATCTTGGTTGAATCTGTGCCCCGGAAACCATTTTTACTTGTTGGCCAACTTCCCTGGATCCTGAGAAAATAGTAACATGAGAGATAACATTTCGCTTTGAGCAGTACTGGGTAACTTTAAACCAGTCTAGAGAGAGGGGATTAAAAAGGCTTTGGTAATGCCAGGAGCTCCCAAGGGATGTTTTGGGATGAAGAAAACACCATAACGGATCTCCAAAATAAAATCGGTGTGCACAGGAATAAGACCTGGCATTTCCTGCGGCTTTTTCCCCCACCTAGAAGGTGTTCCCAGTCCATTTGTTGGTCGAAAATGCAAGGAGACTCATTTCTAGATCTCAGAGCCTGCCTCTCGTCTCCAGTCCTTCCAACTTCCCTCTGTTGTTGTGTTGTTACCCTGAATGTTGGGGGTCCCAACCAAATAAATAACCAAATAAAAACACAAGCTGGGGGAATTTAGCTTGAGCACTCTCTTGGCTAAACGAGAGGCAGGGTAACTTGAGCAAGGATCTTTTAACCCAATGTCTGCGGCTTCAGGTCAGAGAGCAGGCAAGCAAGTTTAAAAGTAGCAAAAATAACAGTTTTATTGACAGATGGACAGCAAATAAAGCAACACACACACGAGCTAACTTGGAAACAGAAATGGAGAGCTTACGGATGGGTAATACAACACCTGATCTCGTAGTCCTGGAGAGAAAGATGGGGTTCCGGGGAAGAAAGCTCAGCGTGGCTGGCTGAGGGGAGCTCCTTAGACAAACTGGCAGCAAGGCGGGATGGAAGTCCAGGGTGATCCAAGGAAGTCCCAAAAGTGGGGACCTTTTATAGGGCGGAGTTTACCTACAGACTATGTTATGCTCGGTGAGAACAAAGGAAATTTGGAGCTGAACAAAGGAGTTGGAAAAGGTCAGGTTTTGCATGATTGGTTTAGCCTTTACTGACAATAGCGTGGCCAGTACGTTGATGGCCCAACATAAAGGAATGGCTCGGCTCTTGGCTGAGTGGCTTTGTGTAAATCCGAGCTGAGCCGGTTTGCAGGGAGGTTCTTCCCTAAAGCAACGGAGAGGCTTAAGTTGCCTGCCTGAATGGGGTCTTGGAATGTACAACCATTAACGGCCGCGCCCTTACGTGCTCGTCCAGGGGACCTCTGCAAACACATGGAGTGAGATGGCGAAGAGTGGTCAAGCAAAGGCCAAATTATTTGATATCAAAAGGATATCTAGTGCTCTCACCCAACGTATCATAACCGTGATAACAGTGTACCTTCAAGCCATTTCTGATTTATGCCAACCTGGTTGTGGGGTTTTCTTGGCAGAATCTGTGCAATGGAAGTTCGCCCTTCTCTTCTTCTGGAAAAGCATGGCTTGCCCAAAAGTTGCCCAGTAGTTCTCCAAGACCAAGCTGGGATTTGAACTCTGGTCTCCCAGTGCCCTAGTCCAATGCTCACATCACCACACCAAACTGGCTCTCACTGCGTACTTTTAAGGAACCTTTAATCTCGCCTCCTCCTTGCTTCTAGCCGGAAGGTGCAGAGCTGAGGGTGAGCCCGGCTGCTGGAAGTAGTGGAAGAGTTTAGGCAAAAGAGATCGTGCTTCCCAGCTTTTCCTGGTCTGCTCTGCAGGGCTGGAGGGAGGTTCAGCACCCTGGACAGTTCACTTGGAAAGCATGGCCTGCTTAAATGTCTAAGGCCATCTCCGCACGACACTCTTATAGAGCGATGATTCCACTTTCAACCTCCTATGGAATCCTGGGGTTTGCAGTTTCAGGAGGGGCGGGAAACTGCAAACCCCAGGAACCATAGGAGGTTGAAAGTGGAATCAAAGTGCTATAAGAGCGTCATGCAGAAATGGCCTTAGCTAAATGAATTTTCTCTCTCTCTCCATTTGCTTAACTGAAGTTCCTCCACTTTGAATTCTAGTCCACTTTACAGGTTGCTCCTGTCGTCCGCCCCTTGTCCGGCTTAAAATTATGCCGATATTAATTTATTATTTACTTATTTAAACTATTTTGCTTATTTAATTTAAGTCGTTGTCGTTGTTTTGTTTATTTGTTTAATCTGCAAAGTTCATGCCTGGGTTCCCAGCACTTTCTGAAAAAACATTTCTTACCTTTTGCTGTTGAGGGAATACCGGTCTGATTCAGGGTTTGTTGTGGATTGTTTACCAGAAGTTACTTTATTAGTGAGTGTGTCTTGGAACTTTGGTCCTGGAGCGTAATGAAGAGGTAGGTCTTTAATGCTGTTTTAAAAAATTCAGATAGTATGCTTAGCGTTTGAATCATAGAATCATAGAGTTGGAAGAGACCCCAAGGGGCCATCCAGTCCAACCCCCTTCTGCCATGCAGGAACACCCTCAAAGCCCTCCTTTGGACAGATGGCCACCCAGCCTCTGCTTAAAAGCCTCTGAAGAAGGAGGAGACTCTATCACACTCCATGGAGGCAGCAGCAGATTCCACTGCCGGACAGCCCTGACTGTCAGGAAGTTCTTTTTCCTAAGGTTCAGGAGGAATCTCCTTTCCTGCAGCTTGAATCCATTGCTCCTTGTCCTGGTCTCTGAATCTCTTCAGGCCGGTCATTAGTCCCACAGTCGAGGGACGGCGGATAGAAAAAGGCTAAACCTGGCTTGTGGAAGTAAAGGGGCCCAGCCGACCTGAGCATATGAGAGAAACGTTTCTTTCCTGATTTATTTGAAAGTATATATATATATATATTCATTTTAAAAAAGTAGGGAAGGGGGACTGCGTAAAAACAGAACAGTCTGATGGTTCAAAATTTTGCCATATACCGCAGGACATTTTTTAAAAAAATATTTAAAAATACATGAGGTGCTTCTGCCCAAACACTCTTGCTGGATATTATCTGGACATTATCAGTCCTCCAGCAAAATTAACACCTATTAAAAAATGAAGCCCTAAACTAGCCTTTCTCAAACCCAGTGCTCTCTGGATGGCTTTAGACTACAGCTCCCAGCATCCCAGTTATTATTATATATATATATATATATATATATATATATATATATGTCTTTGTATTTATATTATAACAAAAACAGTAATACATTTCATTGTTGTTATTATTAATAATGATAATTTGTTATTTATATAGATATGTATTTATAATATGACAATAACAAGACATTGTTACTGTTATGATTGTTATGAATGATAATTTGTCTATAACATATATATATATATATATATAATAATAAAATTTATTTCTATCCCGCCTCTCCCGGTGGATCGAGGCGGCGAACAACGATAATACATTAATTACATTAAAACAATGATAAATTGTTACTGTTATTATTAATAATAATTCGTTTTATATATATGTGTGTGTGTGTAGATGTATATTATAACAACAGCAATAACAATTAATGGTTAGGGTGGCTGAGAGGAAAACTACATTTCCCATGATCCTATGAGGCAGGTTTAAATAGACCGGGCGGGGGCGGGGGAGGCAGGCGAAGCTTTGGGGCTCGCTCCGCCGGCCCGCCTCTTGATGCCCGCGCCCTTATTGGCGGCCGCGGCCTCTCTCTGCTCCCCGGCTGGCTGGCTGAGGTGGCAGTCCCAGCTCGGTGGGCGTGGCGGAGGCGAGAGCCGCGTGCCCGGCGCCCTCCCCCTCGGGCTCTGCGTCGGCTCTCTTTCGGGCGGCGGGCCGGGCGGGGGTCCGGGTCCGGGGGTCTCGCCTTCTGTGAGCGGCCCCGGCGTCTCTTTGGGAGGGGGCCGCCTGCCCCGCGCGATATCCCCCCGCCGGGAGGATGCCGGCCTCGCAGAGCCGGGCGCGGGCCCGGGAGCGGAGCAACGTCCTGAACCGGGCCGAGTTCCTCTCGCTGAACCAGCCGCTGAAGGGCGGCCCGGAGGCGCGGGGCGGCGGCGGGGGCGGCGGCGGGTCCGGGGGCGGCGGGTCCGGGGGCGGCCGCCGGTCGGCGGGGGCGCCGCCTTGCCCGGCCGGCGCGGGCGAGGGTCCCCGGGAGCGGCGGCAGTCCCAGCAGGGGCTGCCGGAGGAGGACTGCATGCAGCTGAACCCCTCCTTCAAGGGCATCGCCTACAGCTCCCTGCTGGCCATCGACATCTCCCTCTCGAAGCGGCTCGGGGTGTGCGCCAGCAGCGCCTCCGCCTGGGGCAGCGCCCGCTCCATGGTCAACCTCATCGGCGTCACCGGGCACGGCGTCCCCTGGGTCGGCGGCACCCTCCTCTGCCTCGTCAGGAGCAGCACCCTGGCCGGCCAGGAGGTCCTCCTCAACCTCCTGCTGGGTGAGTAGGCCCCCCTCCCCCTCCCCTCCTCCTCCTCCTCCCGGGGCCCAGGACCCCCTTGGCCCCCCTCCCCACGGCCACCTGGGCAGGCAGGACTGGCATCCCTCCTTCGGGGAAAACTGGCCTGGGAGGGGGAGGCCGGCACGTGGGGCCTGCTGCCTGGTGGCGCCTTCTGAAATGCCCCCCTTCTAGGCAACTCTGGAAAGGATTCCGATGTTTGAAAAGATGCCACATCCAAGAGGGGACAGGCTTGCTTTCCACGGCTCCAGGGATTAGGACAAGGAGCAGTGGATCCAAGCTACAGGGGAGAAGAGATCCCACCCCAGCCTCGGGAAGAACTTCCTGATGGTCAGAGTGGAATCTGCTGCTGCCTCAAAGTCGTGTGGTGGAGTCACCTTCTTTGGAGGTTTTTGAAGAGAGGCTGGATGGCCAGCTGTCAAAGGGAATGCTTTGATGTGTCTTCCTGCAGGGCAGAAGGGGGTTGGACCAGAGGGCCCCTGGGGTCTCTTCCAGCTCTAGGATTCTATGCCATTGTATAGCCAAGACTTTGGTTGCCTAGGTCATGAAACCTTAGGACTGCTTTTAAAGAAAGTGGGTGTGTGCCTCAACATTTGGATTCTCCTGATGCGTACCTTGAACTCAGGACAAGAGGGCATCTGCAGGACAGAATATGGAGAAACAGGATGGATTCCAGCGGGCAAGGGGATTGGTTGATTCATCAGTGGGACTCATGGCTCAGTGGCTGAGCTGTCAGATGGAAAAGTGGAGAGGGCTCCTTTACCTCTGTTATTGTTCTATGCCTTCAAGTTGTTTCTGACCTGTGGCAGCCCTAGGGTGAATCTGTGACAGTGTTTTCTGGGGCTGAGAGTGTGTGATGCACCCAAAGTCATCCAGTGGGTTTCCATGGCTGAGCAAAGAATCAAACCCTGGTCTCCAGGGTCATAGTTCAGTGCTCAAAACCACTACACCACACTGGCTCTCTCCTCTGCCTTTAATGGTTGTGAAGAAGAGGGAATTTCAGTTGGTGTGACAGGTAACAAGCCACACGTGCTGGAATTCCTTTTTCCACACAGCTATTAAAGGTACAGGAGTCCTCTGCAGTTCCATTCTGGGAACTCTACTCCCTTATGCTCTCCTTTCCTCCCTCCCTTTCTCTCCATTTGGCATATCCCTTGTAGCCAAAAGATGGGGTGGGGTGGGTAACTGTGGTGGGTCAATTTTCTGCTCCTAAGACTTTTCATGGGATGACAAAAATGAAAAAGAAAACGAAATAAGCAGTTGTCCAGTTTGAGTTTTAAAAAACAGTCATTTTTTTATGTTCAGGGAGGAGACCCAGTGTGGTAGAGTGGTTCTGAAAGCCACATACTGAGTTGAACATGTGCTCAAAAGCACCCTGTTCTGAGATGCAGATGTGGAAATCATACATTCCTACAGATGTTGTCAGATTGTAGTTCCCAGCATTCCATAATATTGTTTATACAGGCCAGCTTAATGGGCATTGCAGTCCAGCAATAGCTGGAGAGCCACATGAGTCTCAACCTTGTGTATCCGTACTTTACAGTGCATCCTCAAAGAGAGTTACCTGGAACCCCATAATTCTGTGAGTTTATTATTATATTATTTGTATGCCGCCTTTCTTCTGGAATGGGAACCAAGTTCCACAAGAGATGCATGATTTGATATTTTTCCCCCTGAGCTGTACATACAATGCTTTTATGCAAGAGTTCTTTGAGACCAACAAATTATTTCAGGAGTTTCTCCAGGATAAAAATGGTCGAGAAAGGGTGCTCTGTACTCCGTTAGGGTAGTGTACCATCACTTTAATTCTCATTGCTCCATCTTGGGATTGGTAGTTTGGTGAGGTGCTTGGAAGCCCCATGAAAACAGAGTATCTTGATATAATTCCCAGTTTCTCTTCTCAGGCTTTGTCTCTCTTCTCAGGCCTCTGTTTTTCACCCAGTGTTGGTAGATAAATGTCTGGATTCTTCAGGTTGAACCTTCCTTGTCTAGAAATCTGAAATCTGGAAATCTGAAAACCTCCAAAAACTGAATTTTTTTGCTGCCAGATGCCCAATTCCTTCAAGGCAGCAGCTATGATGTCCTGTTTGTTTGTCTCTCAGATCCTCAATCTCTTTCTTTTTGCAGCCAGCTGCCCAGTAGGTCAGGCTGAGAGTTTGATTGGCCCAGAGTGAATTTCACAATTGAGAAAATAGCAGTGATGACAACAGCCAAAGTCCATTTCTCTGGCGTTCACCTCTCTACAGCACAGGCACGTTGACTCTCTGGTTTTAAAGCTGAGGAGCTTTCCAGAGAAAAGGATTTGGATCGTTGTCCCAATTGTTGTTTTCTTGATTGTTGTGAAATTTGCCATGGGCTGCTCAGACTTTTAGGTGCCCCTCTGGTCCTGAGTTGGTTAGGCTCAGTGTTACCCACATTTTTAAAATCTACAAATTCTTTTTGCATCCCAGAGATGAAGAAATCCTTTCTCTGGGGCTGATTCAAAGTATTTCAGTAAATGAGGGAAAAGGCTGCTTTTTCCATGGTTAAAATTAATAGCAGTTGTCTAAACAGTTAAAATATTGACTGGGACCAACTGAAGAAATCAGTTGAGGAATCAATCAACGTAATTTGAGAAGTTTTGTCTCCACCACACTTCCTAGTTGAACTTGACTCTTCCAAGTCCCAGAATAACATCCTAATTTTTTTGTCATTAATTAATAATAGTGCTTGAAATGCTAACGTGTTCTTCAGTAGTCCTCATGACAGTTGGGTAGAGAAAATCTGTGTTCTTGTCTCCATATTAACAGGAGAAAAAAGAGTGGTTGCTTTGCTGGGGCAGATTTTGAAGCATCCCAGAGTTGGAAGAAACCCCAAGGTCTGTCCAGTCCAACCCCCTTCTGCCCTGCAGGAAGACACAATCCAAGTACTCCCTTTGACAGGTGGCCATCCAGGCTCTCTTTAAAAACTTCCAAAGAAGAAGACCCCACCACACCCATAAGACAGTAGCATATTCCACTGTTGAACTGCTGTTACCACCAGGAAGTTCTTCCTAATGTTTAGGTGGAATCTCTTTTCCTGAAGTTTGAAGCCATTGCTGTATAGTGTCCTAGTCTCTGGAGCAGCAGAAAACAGGCTTGCTCCATCCTCCAGATAATAGCTTTTCAAATATTTAAACATAGCTATCATGTCACCTCCTGTTCATTTGAGATCCTGAGATCTGGTGTTCCTATCACAAAAGGCACTAAGGATCTGAGAGACGAGAGGTGAACGAGCAGAAGCACCACCTCCTCGATGACAGAAGCAGGTGACTGGTGGGAAAAAAATAAGTTTTTGCATCTCCAGATAAGGGAGGCTCAGCCTGTGCCAAACCCAGTGGGATGTGGTGTACATTTTCTGGCTCCTTCTAGCCAAGGTTGCTAGATCTCACTATTTCACCTGAGACTTTCAGAGTCTGAGGCTGAGGAGATGAAATCTCACTCAATAGATCACAATTAAACAAGAGGGACAGGCAGGAGTTCAGATGAAAACTTATGCTGTTACCTGCACCCATGCTAGACTTCATCCCTGATTTTTCTGGCCCCACTTCTTCCCTCCCCAGCATCTCCCCCTAGGTCTTAGGGTCTGAGTTACAACTTTGTCTGAAATCCCCCCTAAATATTGAACTGTGTCCACGGTGTTCCTCTCTTGATACAAGTATTAGACAGATTGTGACAATGATGGATTTATTTATACTCTGATCTGCAGCTGGAAAGCTTTACAATAGCATTTAATAGCATTTATTTCTATACCGCTTATCAACTGAGTGTTATCTAAGCGGTTTACAATGTATTTTAGCTAATTGCCCCCAACAAGCTGGGTACTCATTTTACCGACCTGCGGAAGGATGGAAGGCTGAGTCAACCAAGCTGCTTATATATCAATATTGACAAACTGCAATGTATCCAGAGGAGGACAACCAAAACAGTAAAAGGTCTGGAAACCATGAAGTCCTAGGAGAAATGACTTAGGGAACTGGGGATGTTTAGCCTGGGGAAGAGAAACTATGTTTAAATATTTAAAAAGATGTCGTATGGAAAATGGAGCAAGCCTGTTTTCTGCTGCTCCAGAGACTAGGACACGGAACAATGGCTTCAAACTTCTGGAAAAGGGAATCCACCTAAATGTAAGGAAAAATTTCCTGACGGTAAGCGTAGTTTAACAGTGAAATATGCTGCCTCAATCGAGTGTGGTGGAATCTCTTTCTTTGGAGGTTTTAAACAGAGGTTGGATGGTCATCTGGCAGGAGTGCTTTAATTGTGTCATCCTGCATGGCAAAAGGGTGGACCTTGCAGTCTCCTTAAACTCTATGATTCTATAGTTAAAAATTTAAAAAAACACAAGACATCCACTGTTTTCAGGCGTACAATGTAAACAGGGTCAAGAATCACATGAGAGCCAGAATGGGGTAGTGGGTTGATTGTTACCTTAGGACCCTGGAAAGCCGGGCTTCCAACTCAGAGATGGAGACACCAGGTGACCACGGGCAGGTCACACTCTCTCAGCCCCCCTCAGAAGAAATCTTGCCAAGAAACCCTGTGACAGGGTCGCCTTAGGGTTGCTATAAGTCAGAAGTGACTTAAAGGCACACAAGAACAAAGGAATTGTGCAGCCCTTCACACGTCTCAGAACTACAAATCTTAGTATTCTTCCCCATTGTCTGTGCTGTTGAAGGCTGCTGGGAGTTGTAGTTCAGCAAGACCCAGAGGGCCACACACTTCCCACCTAGATTTAAAAGGACGTGACACAAAATGAGGAGCTGCACAGAGAGAAATAGAAATCAAGAAAAGCCAACCAGAGGTTCTTAACGTTCCAGGTTCCTCAGCCTGGTGCAGTGGTTGCTGAATGATAGGTTGTTGTTGTTCTTGCTGTGGCTGTGTGCCACCAATTTGACTTTGACGAATGGTGACCCCTTGAATGAGACCTCAAAGATCCCAAGCGGTCATTCGCCCTGCTCAGGCCTCCCAGACTTGGGGCTGTGACTTCCTTGGTTGAGTTTAACTGCCTCCCGCTTTAATAAGCCTGCTTCCTAAGGAGTTACTCTATCTGGTGGTAGGTCCGAAGTATGACAGCTCCAGTTGAGTTCATTTTAGCTTCTAGTGAGAATTCAGGATCCATTCTTTGGTCTTTTGGGCAGTCCAGGGTGTCCCTAGAACTGTCCTCCACAATCGCGCTTCACATAAGTTGATTTTCTTCCTGTTGGCTTTCTTCACTGTTCAGCTCTCACAACCATATGCAGAAATCAGAGTGAGAGTTGGAGGGAGGAAATGCCCAGTGAGGTTGCCTTCGCAGGGGGGCTTAAAGTGGGCCCTGTTCGTGTCATCTTTCTCAGCGTACAGTAAAGAGCAATGGTTAAAAAAAATTAGGGCTTAGGCCCAGTATGTCTATGTGACTCCTTCATCAGAGGCAGTGGATTAACTCTGGAGTCTGTCAAACGAAACTTCTGAACAATGGCACCTAAGGAGTTTCTGGAAAGGGCTGCTGTTGAAGTTTAGGTGGCAAAGGTGTAAAGAGAGGACTAGTCAACAACTGTCTTTACGTGTTCGGAAACTACCCTTGCCTCACTCCAGATTTGCCAATATCTCAGCAGTCCAGAAGCATCATTTGATGTGTTCAGCATCATATCATTGTTACAAAGCTAGACTGGGATGATGGAAATGGGCACTCAATTCCTTAGCTACACGGCTCAAAGTTGGGGGGGGAACTAGAGCTCCTTTTGGCTGAGAATTCTAAATACCTGTTTTAAACTGTAGATCATACTGCGTCCAGTTCTGGGCACCCCAATTCAAGAGGGATATTGACAAGCTGGAGCAAGTCCAGAGGAGGGTAACCAAAATGGTGAGAGGCCTGGAAACCATGCCCTACGGGGATAGACTTAGAGAACTGGGTATGTTTAGTCTGCAGAAGAGAAGGTTAAGAGGGGACATGATAGCCATGTTTAAATATTTGAAGGGATGCCACGTAGAGGAAGGAGAGGGCTTGTTTTCTGCTGCTCCAGAGACCAGGACAAGGAGCAATGGATTCAAGCTGCAGGAAAGGAGATTCCACCTGAACCTCAGGAAGAACTTCCTGACGGTCAGGGCTGTCCGGCAGTGGAATCTGCTGCCTCGGAGTGTAGTGGAGTCTCCTTCCTTGGAGGTTTTTAAGCAGAGGCTGGATGGCCATCTGTCAAAGGGAGTGCTTTGAGGGTGTTCCTGCATGGCAGGGGGTTGGACTGGATGGCCCCTGGGCTCTCTTCCAACTCTACATTTCTATGATTCTATGATTCTATTGTGTCTTCTGAAAGGGCCCTTGGAAAGACAGAGATGGCTGTAGCCAGTGCATCCCGGCCTCTGGTGCATTGGGGAAGAAAATTGACCAGTCCCCCATATCAGATAGCTTGTCGGTGACTGATCTGGATGAATTCTCGTGACTACAGCTATGTTTGCTCTGGATGTGGCCGTAAAGGTTTGCATCAGTCACTCTCTCTCAAAAATCCAGGTCTTTTGGCTTTGCCCCGTGCCTTTTGGGGAAGGGGCTGCCGTACTGGCCCTCGGTGGTGGTTGTCGTCCTCGTCCGTTGTAGGGGACAAAATGACTGCGCCTGCAACCTGACACTGAAGGTCTCGCGCAGCCCGCCAGCCAGCCACGCTTCTGCAGCAGGAATCCCCTGACCTCGTGTGAACTCGCACTGCAGGGGGAAGGCGCTTCGGCTGGGGAGAGCTTGGCTTTGAGAGCGCCTCTTCCAAAGGCTTCGGCGCAGCATGGAGGGGAGGAGAGAAGCAGACGGCTGCGAGGGGCAAATGAGAGCCCTCGGGGGCCCTCGGCTTGTGGAAATATTGCAATAATAATGGCTGGGTTCCAGTTGAAGGGGTTTTTTGAAACATTGAAAGCCATTTCTGGGCTTCTTGAGCTATAAGAATTCAAACGATGTAGTAGTTTGGGAGATCAACTGTTAGTAGCTTTGCTGAGCTGGATCTGTAATAATAATTAGAATGTCATTATTTTGCCTTCTTTTTAGTCTCCTTTTCTCATCACAGTTTGGCGGAGGCGGTCAGAGCCCTTTTGTTCATTAGTGTGCTGTTGTTTAGATTAGTAAGTTATGTTTTATGGATTTTGTTTAGGTTCTTTTGTTTAGTGTTTTTATTTTCTTCAGCGTATTAACATTAGATTTTCGCCTATGTTGTCATCAGAGTTCATGCTGATTTTGTACTGCATACTTTAGTATAAAAAATGATAAATAAATATCCAAAAAAAAATGCTAGATTCATGCTGGCACAGCAGGGTGATAAACTCCTTCAGTGTGAACATAGTGGGTCTCCACCTGTTCCAGATCAGGATTCCTGTATTTCCTGGAGACCAGGGGCACATCTGGACTGATGTGCTTCCAGTGTTAAAGTTTTCTTTTTTTTAATAAAGACCACGGGTAGCATAACAAGAAAGGTCACAGACATCACTATTGGGACCAGCTTGAGATGTTTTACTGCCTGAGGCAAAGAGGAGAAGGGCATGTTTTTGCATGCGTATAGAACTCCCCTCCACACGTACCTCTTTCCCTACCACCCAAATTCAACATGCATAATATTGTAGGTTTGTCAAATTATTTTGGCAGGCTGGGTGGAACATCAGTACAGAATTAGATAACCAACCATTTAGAAAGCCAGCTTGGTGTAGGGGTTGAATGAGTGTTGGACCAAGATTCTGAGAGACCAGGATTCAAACTCCTGCTCAGCCATGGAAACTCATGGGGTAACCTTAGGCCAGCCACACTCTCTCAGCCTCAGTGGCAACCCTGTCTTCAGTAAACCTTGCTGAGAAAAAAAACCCATGATAAAGTTTACCTTAGGGCTGCCATAAATCAGAAACAACTTGAAGACATATAACAACAGCTAGCCATTTGCTGCTCAGTCATCATTACCCCAAATCTGTCCAATGATAGGGCTGGCCCAAATACAACGGAGGCAAAGTGTCTAGAGGTGCCATGCCAGATATGTGTTGTTTGCAGTATCTTGAAAGCATTCCCATGGAATGTCAGCCTCAATAGCGTAATACTAACCAAATACAGTGCGCTGCAGTGTAATGTATTCATCAAATAAGGAAACAGGCAAACAAAGGCCGGCTAGCAGGTCTCCATGTAGAGTAATGGGTCCAAAAACTGGGCTTTGAATGTCAAAGAAAAATATATTTCTGCCCAACAAAAGAGATTCCAGCCAAACATTAGGAGAAAGTTCCTGGCTTCAAGAACAGAATAGAGTATTTCAGTGGAGAACTTTAGCGGCCTCAAAGCAGAGCTCAGACGGGCATCTGTCAGGAGTGCTTTTGTTGTGGGGCCAGAGTTGGACTAGATGTCCTTTTGTGGCACCTTCTGACTCTGTGACACTGGTTTTCTGACATGGTCCCCTGCTTAGATGTTGTCTCTCCCACAGACTCCTAAGAGGGCTTTAGTTAAGGACTCAACCTACTGTTTACGATGTTGGTAGGCTTGTTAGTTTAAACCTTCCATCATCTTCAACCACAGTGGCTGGGGCTGATGGTAGTTGTAATCTAACGTCTGGAAGGCCACAAGTTGCCCTGTTGTAAACTTTTCTTTATTTTCAAATAGCGCATGCTAAACATTTTGGATGACACTGGTTTTGCATACAAACGCATCTTGCTGTTATTCTGAAGCCCTGGGGAGGAGGCCTCAGAGAAACTCCCCGGGAGCTGAGCTCTGGTGGTCTTCTGGGCCATGGTGTCAGGCACTCACTCAAGCATATATATCAGGAATGGACTTTAGAATGCAGATGAAGGCTCTCTTGCCTTGATAGATGAATGAGGAACAGGCAGTCTTCCAAATGTTGTTGAACTGCAGCTCTTGGTGCTGGTATGCCTCAGTTGATACAGCCTCTGACAAAGAATCCCCTTTTTAGAACATTTTTATCTTGCCCCTTTTCTTCCTTGTCCTCTGTCTAGCTGGATGTTTCTAGCAGCATCAGCATTGGGAGGATTATGAGAATTATGAAGAAGTGCTGGAGGAATACTGACTTTCAATGTTGGGTTGTAGCAGTGTGTCTGTAGTGCGATAAAGCTTGACCTGGGAAGGAGCAACATTCGACTGTGGCTGATCTTAGTGCAGCAGTGTGCATCTGCTTACAACAAGCAAGGTAACCAGCAGCTAACAGTCCAATAGTGAGCGTGCACAAACAGCTAAATACAGGGGAAAGAGGAGAAAGCAGATAAGCCTCACCCTCACCCTCAAAAGGATTTTAAAAAGCATAGTTTGGTAAGTGTGCCACCAGAATGGAAATTTGAAGTGGAGGCTGGTGGAAGAAAAAATTGTCTGTGGATGCATTTTGGAAGAATTTTTTGAATAGCCTCTAGAACATTGCAAATGTTTTTGTTTACTTGTGTAAGGTTTACCTAACTTTGTTTCATTTCAGATGTGCATGTTGTTTGGTTATGGATGTAAACTTTGTTGAAACATGTGCAGCCACTCTTCTTTTTGTGTGGTATACGAACCTCTTCCTGTTCTTTTCATGTTATATCTGCCTCTGGTACCAAATTTTCTATTAAAGCAGTAATGCACAGGAACACTTCAGCTTCCTTAACTGAGATATACCTATGATTCTTCAGCATTGGTCATGCTGGATGTGGCTGATGGGAACTGCAGTCCAACAACAATTGGAAGGATACGTGTCTCTTGCACCTTGCTTAATAATAAACAGCTGTGCTGCCAAGCAAAACCACGGAGCCAGGGGTTTGGGGTCTTGTATTTCCAAGGCATGCTCAGATTTGGGGAGCATGTGGTTGTATATCCCATTATGCTTGCAGCTGGAATGGATGGAAAAGGTGTAGTTTTGGGAATGGAAATACACATTTCTCTCACCTGGTTTGCCCCCTTTTGGATTTTGATACACCAGGCAAAATTTCTGATGCAGTCACTGGGCTTGGAGCCAGCCGTTGGCTCAGTCAACCTGCTCAGACTTTGCAGCCAGGCTGTTGAAAAAGGTTAGAAATTAGGAAATTGCCATGAATAAGGATTCTGTCTCCCGTCTGCCCTCCCACTCTGTCTTTGTGTCCTCTGTCTGTCAGCCAAATCTGTGCCATTACCAGAGCGTAAATAGGGTTTTTTAATGCATTAGGCCCTACCATCACGGTGAGCTTTGAAAACAGACGTGAGCTGCCTTCTCATCTGTCTCAATCCCTTGTTTTAGGAGTGTAGCCATGGAGTAGTGGGGAGTGCTTGCACAAAATGAGGGCATGCCCCCCAAATAAGAATTCTGTCTCCTCAAATGAAATTTTCCTTGAGTCCCAAAATTTCTAGTACTGCAGAGAGTGATGCTGAAAATTTTTCATACTAGAACTCTTCTATTTGCTTTGTTCACATTCCCTTGGTGTTGTGTATTGGATAACTTTGAGTTCAACAAACAAGTTGAGAGGGTTCAAAAGCTTTATTCAGAACAGTGGCACACCTTGGCAATTGCCAAGGCTAAAGAACTATTGGATTTACAGTGCCTTATGCAGAGAGACCCGCCAAAGATGCCTTCCCTTTCAGAGCTTCCTGGGAATATCACTGTTTCCCTTTGTTTTCAGAAGCTGTCTATACCTTTATGACCTCAGCAACTGTTCTGCCAGTTGCTACCCTCAGCTCAGAACTATTTGTCTATCTTGCAGGCAACACTTTTCAAGAAAAGGGGCAGAAAAGGGAGGGGGGGCCCCTGAAAATGAGCAGTCAATAAATGTGGGTACTCTTCTTGCGAAAACGAGGTCATCCTTAGGGCATCCCTGTGTCTTCATTTCCACACAGACCAACATCGTCTGCTGGGTGTTTCTTACTGCACCGTTTTATTTAATATGTGCACCCCCACACAAACACGAATATGCAAGCATGCGCGCACAAACACCCATGCACATTCTAATATATACCTGTGAAAACATATGGGACAGTATGCATAACATTTGAGATTAAAATTATTCCTTGGTTTTTAAATTATTGAGAAACAGTTTAAGGCATATATCCCCTTCCTGATGGAAAATGTAGATTCTTTTTTGTGCTTTTCCTGCAGTAAGATATCACTTAAAAAAAATACTGTGTGGTTCCACAGATATCCTACCAACGGCACTGCAAGGCATGATTGATTAGTGATGCATGCTCCCACATCTCCCTGCTTGGCCCAGCTTCTTTGCAGCGTGGACAGCGTGGAACGGCAGGCCCTGGACCAATGACCTGACTTGGTATAAGGCGTATTCCTCTGTTTCTAATTGGTAGACCTAGAAGTACGAGGAGGCCTGTTTACCCCCCTTTCCCCCTCTTCCTGGGCTTTGGCTCCACTTGACCTGCCATGATCTTGGTAGGTGTGCAGCCGAGTGGGATAAACTCTGAATGTTGCATGGGGCAAGAAGAGGCAGGGAGGGGCTGAGAGAGAGAGGGAGAGAGAGGGAGAGTAGGTGCTGGGCAAAGCCTTCTCTTCCTCCTGTTATGGTCTTTCTTTCCTGCTTTCTCCCCACAGCCGGAGGGTGCAATGAGAGAGAGCTACCTTCTCTGTCAAACAACCCGACATAAATCTTCCCCCTTTCTCTTTTGTGCCGGATGCTGCAGCAGAGCCTCCCGCCCCCTATGTCCCAGCTCAGGAATTCACAGAGGTCCCTCACTTGCTCGCTCCTTCGCTTTCTCTCCCGCTCTTGTCTGATCAGATATGCTCAGGGCACCGACAAAGAGCAAACCGCATGTGACAGCAGCTTTCCTTCCAAACCCATTTTAAAAGCGCCTGCTTTTATTGCCAGAGCGGCTTCTGCCACAACATTGTAGAGTAGCAGAAGGAACAACAAAAAGAGGAAAGCACTGAAATTTAAAAATGAGCCAAATCTGCTATGAGCCTAGGGATACCCAGCTAAAAACTAGAGAGGACTTTGTTGTTAATTCCTTACCGTCAAGTTGACTTCAACTTATGGCAACCCTCAGACAGAGAGACTTCTTTGTCGCCCTGTTATCAGCACTCCTTCTCATATCTTGCAAACACAGGGCAGTTGTGATTTCCTTGACGGAACATATACACTGTTCATGCAAGCATTACTGTCTTTTCTAATAAGCTATGTCTTCTCATGGGTCATTTCCACACTAGACTGTTATAGTGCTAGTATTCTGCTTTCAACATCCTATGGAATCCTCAGGTTTGCAGTTTAGGGAAGGGCCTGAAACTGCAAACCCCAGGATTCCGTGGGATGTTGAAAGCAGAGTAATAGCACTATAACAGTCCAGTGCGGAAATGGCCATAATATGTCCAAAGTATGATAGTTTCAGCTTAGTCATCTTGGTTTCTGGGGAGAATTCGGGCTTGTCCATAGTTTCCACAGAGCTCTTCTCCACAGTTGTACGGATACCACAAAACTCAAATTAGTTGGTTTTCTTCCTATTCTGTCCACCTTTCACAACCATATATAGAAATCAGAAATATGATGGCGTGGACAATCCTGAACGTAGTATTCAGTAATATATCTTGATACTTGAGGATCTTGTCTTGTTCCTTTGTGGCTGCCTTTCCAAGTTTTACTCTTCTTCTGAGTTCCTTACTGTAATCTCCTTTTGATTACAGACTGAGCCAAAGTAAGGAAGATCTTTAAATATTTCAGTTCTTCTTCATACGCTTTCAAATTATGTGAATTGTCTGTGGTCATTGTTTTTATTTTCTTACTCCTCAACAGTAACCTTGCCTTTGCGTTTTTCCTTGCTTTTCTTAAACAATTGTTCCAAGTCTTTCCTGTTTTCTGCTACTAGTGTGGTGTCATCTTCATATCTTAAATTGTTGTTCTTGCCTCCAGTTTTCTTTTTGCAAGTCTGATCCAGGTTTACATATGATGCATTCAGCATATAGATTAAACAAACAGAGTGATAAAACGCGCCCTGCCTGACTCCCTTGTCGGTTGGAATCCATTCTGTTTCTCCATATTCTGTCCTGATATTTGTCTCTTGCCCTTAGTACAGGTTACACACCAGGGCAATCCAATGCTGTGACACACCCATTTCTTTTACAGCAATCCATAATTTTTCATAACACATTCAAAGGCTTTGAAATGTCTCTGTTGTGTACTTTTCATGATTGTGTAGAAGAGGGATTTTCATCAGGTGTTGTTTGTCATGCAACCAAACCACATCTGCTGAAATTCCCTTTCCTACACAACCATTAAGAGTACAGGAGCCCTTGCCAGTTTTCACTCTAGCCAACCCTACATGGTTCTGTTCATCTGTCTGGTGTCATGCAAACTCAGCATTTACCTTATTCAGGTACTGCTGTATCTGTCATATTTACCCATACACAATACACTTTGCACAACTCAACGGCTGACCTTCTCTGCACTCCTTCCCACATGCAGCTCCTTTGCTAGCCCTTTGTCTTTGTGCCTGGATGGAAATAATCTTTTGAGAAGGTGCAGTGTTTCCAAAATTAGTGTAAAACCTCAAGAGCTAAGTCAGTGGGTAGCAAGCATTTGTTTCAATCAAAATGAAGCCAGAACTCTTTGAGGCAAAAATGGCTGCTCAGGTTTCAAACACTGAAGGCTTTCTTTGTCATTTTTGTTTGTATTGCTGCTGCTGCTGTCAAGACTCATCTGATATGACTTATTTTCAAATCTGCAAACCAACATGTGTTCAGTTCCTCTAATTGAAAGTTAACCAGTGTCTCTATCCAAGCATAGCTATACTGTGAGTGTCTGTGCACGTGAGCATACACATACACACTGTCCTTTTGGAACTAGGGATGAAAGCACACTAGGAAAGGCTATGTCTCTCCAGATACAGGTTGACGTTAGTTCCCATCACCCTCAGCCAGTGATTTAGGATCACTGCAGGTATGTGTTGGGATTTTTCAACATCTCAGAGAACAGAAGGACCTCTGGACAGAACAGAGGGAGAATTGACCCTACAGAACTAAAAGGAAGAAATGAAAAGGAAAGGAAACTGTAACACTGGGGAAGCACCACAGTGTTACCAGGAAGAATGTCTTTGGCAAAATCATGGTGAATCTGATCAAGAGGGCTGCAAACTAAGTCCTTGGGCTGTTGGAGATGATCGCTTAAACATCTGTCCAACAACAAGCCTTAAACACAAGGTTGTTGTGAATGCTAGAGGAGAAGCTGAGGGAGAGAATGGGAGACATAGCATAACTCATAAACAATGCTTTAATTGTCTGTACACCAGTGTGCAGATTTTTGGAAACAAGATGAGCTTGAAGTCCTAGTGCAGGAAGTAAATATGATTCTATATGTTTGACAGAGACTTGATAGGATGACCTCTATCATAGGAATATAACAGTTGAGGGATATAATCTGTTCAAAAAGAAGAGAGGGGGAGAAGAGGGAGAGTAGGGTTATGTGTCAAGGACAAATTCTTTTGTACAGAAATCCGTATGAGTGATCAAACTGGATCAGTGGAGAGGATTTGGGTAAAAAATAATTGGAGAGAAGAAATAAAAATAGCATTGTAGTAGGAGTTTACTGCAGACCACCCAGCCAAGATGAGGTGGCAGATGATGCATTTCTGAAACAAATCTTGGAGATGCCCAAGAAGCAAGAACTGGTAGTTAGGAAGGACTTTAATTACCCTGATATCTGCTGGGAGGTTAGCTCCTATAAGCATAGGATCTCCAACAAATTCATGGTTTGTCTTGCATAGCATTTTCTGTTTCAAAAGGTAGACGAAGAAACAAGTAGATCAGCAACCCTGGATGTGAGAATTGGTCACGGAAATCACAGCAGTTGGTACTTTAGGGGGAAGTGACTGTGTAATGCTAGAGTTTGTGATTGTGAATCAGGCCAAAGAAGGCCAAAGAAGACTATAGTCAAACATAGAGCTTGGGTTTCAAGAAAGCTCATTTTATCATGCTTGAGGAAATACTGGGCAGAATCTCATGGCCACAGATGCATGGGTGGGATTTCATCAAGAAGCAACTGCTGAAAGCACAATCACAAGCATTTCAATCTGATGGTGTTTACATTGTGGTGGTGAGACTTATAGATCTGTGCATTTTGAGCATGCCACAGTAGTTCTAGAGGGAAGCTAATATGCTTTCCCCTTTTCTTTCTGTTTTGCTCTTCATACATGTGATTTTGTTTACTTTGTGTGTTGTTTGTAAGCATCCTCAGCTATGGTACAGTCACCTAGAGTAGAATCCATTCTTTCCCAGGTCTAGTTTTATTGCACTGTTTACTGCAAACACTGCAGCAACCCAACACTGGAAGTCTATTTTTCTGCAGCCCTCCCAATCCAAACACGATGTGGGGGGACCCTTCCAGCCAGACAGAAGATAAGAAAAAGAGGGTATGTTGGCTGGGTCCCTGTGAAAAGACTTTTCACAAAGAAGCTTCTTTGTTGAGGGCTTAACTCTTAAACAAGGCATGCCAGTATATGCATTCAGGGATGAAATGCAGTGCATGTAACTTGCAGTCCTTCCAGGCAGAACCTAGCAGAGCTAGTACGATCAAACTGCTGGGCCCAGGAGGGAATGCAGAAACGCTTCTGTGTGATTCAGCAGAGAGCCAGGGATGCCCTCTGTGCTTAAAAGCATCCCTCATAGGAGAACAGTCATGTAAGTCTCACTGCCTCCCCAGTTTGTGACCCCCGCCAAGGTCTCCCTGCAGGGGACGGAAGGACAGAGAGGGTTTTCTCTGCGGAGAGGGAGCTTGCAGCTGTGCAGAGCAGCCTCCACCTGAGGGGAAAGCTGTCCATGTACGTAGGTCGCTTGGCTCTAATCTAACCTGACAGAAACATGAACTGGAAAAAAGAAGGGAGGAATGAGGAGATAAAAAAAAAATCAGGGTATTTCTTAAAGGCAGCTCTGCTTTGAGGAGGGAAGTGGAGAAACCACCCTCTAGGAGTGTTTTTGCTGAGAAAGTGGGGAGGGTTGCAGGAGCTTTAAATGTCCTATAAAAAGGTTTCTATGGAGCCAGAGGTTGCTGTTATTTGTCATAAAGTCATCTGAA
This sequence comes from Ctenosaura bakeri, assembly GCA_948474755.1. Taxonomy (NCBI): domain Eukaryota; kingdom Metazoa; phylum Chordata; class Lepidosauria; order Squamata; family Iguanidae; genus Ctenosaura; species Ctenosaura bakeri. Next base: position 421,082 of record CAOLHI010001134.1, read on the forward strand.
TGAGAGACCCTGGTGCCCAGGTCTTGCAAACTCTGGGCAGCTACAGTTTCCTTATATGCAGACGGAAAACACCATTCCTCAGTTGGTAAAAGAGAGATGAGAACTCTTCATTCTGCAAAGTATTCTGTTTCAGCTCTCTCAGCTCTCTTTATCTTCCAGTTTATTCCTTAAATGCATGGTGTCACGTACTGGCTAACTCCTACTTCCTGTAATTCGGCTTAGAGCTTTTCAAAAGCTTTATTCAGGAACAGCAAAGTAACAGCAGCACATTCTGGCTATTGCCAAGACTGAAGAACTGCTAGGTTTGCAGTACCTTACAAGCTGTAACGTTACAAGTTTGCACACGAGAGCATACTATTTTATTTATTTATTTATTTATTTAATTTGTATCCCGCCTCTCCACACGGATCGAGGCGGCGAACAACATGAAATACATTATACATTACAAATAGCACGTATGGTTTACAATGTGTGTTAGCTAACTGACCCCAACAAGCTGGGTACTCATTTTACCGACCTGTGGAAGGATGGAAGGCAGAGTCAACCTGGAGCCCGGCAGGATCGAACTCACAACCTTGTGGCTGCAGTACTGGCATTTAACCACTGCGCCACCAGGGCTCCTTTACTGAAGAACAAGAGTACAGTTTACAGTTTGCTATTTAACAGCTAATTGAAACAACTCTTTTCCCAGACTCTCATCCCGCCTACCATCTGCATGACCTTGCAGCTGCCTTTATTCTCTCTTATCAAAGTTTGCTAAAGCAACATTTCCTCGTTCCCAGCATGCAGTTTCTCACCCAGTTCCATTATTCCCTTTTCAAACCTCAAGGCATGGTGTGGCAGGGAGAGCAAAGCTGACCTGACACGCAAGGAACTAAGTGGAGGAGAGTCAGAGGGAGGCTATCCCAGGAAGTCACGAATCCTCAAATTGGAGTTCACAGAGACTGATGGCTCAGGGACTTGGCTATGTGCAGTGTCAGATCTCCTCCTTTTTCTTACCCTCCTAGTGGGACTTTCTTCTCCCGTAGCTGCAGAGCTGCTGCATTCCAGAGTGATATGCGCAGGGACCGCACTAAAGTAATTGGTTCTGAGGTACAAATTGCCTGCTTTCCCAAGGGCATGGTGTTCAGAAGGAATGGACAGGCCTCTGGTCAGCCAGCTGCTTTGCTTGTTAGTCCTAATCATTTTAGACAGCGGAGTCTAATATATCATTTATTTCTCTCAGTCTCCTCCTTGACCCCATATCCCAGCATCTTTTCTGCTGATCTAGCTCCTTTTTTCTCCCTCCCTCTCACATGCACACATACAATCACAGACACACTAGCCCGGAAATAAATGCAGTTTTCCATGTCCTGAGCCACGTGTTGAAATGGAAGGCCTTTCCCTATTGCAAATGTGCGCTTGTGTATAATGAAATAAGCAAGCATACCCTAGACAGGTGATTCCTTTTGCTGCCCCAATCAGGCTTTTAGACATTGACTGGGATGGAGTTTTAACGTTGTGTGGTGCTGTTTTTAATGACACAGTCCTTTGTGTGTATGCGCCTCCAAGTTGCCTGTCGAGTTACGTTGACCCTATGGATTTTCTAGGGTTTTTCTTAGGCAAGGAGTTCTCAGAGATGGTTTTGCCAGTTCCTTCCTCTGAAATATAGGCTACAGCACCTGGGATTCCTTTGCGGTTTCCTGTCTAAGTACTAACCAGGGTTGACCTGGTGCTGGTCATTTTAATTGTTATTTAATTGATATTGTAATGCTGTTTTTATATGTATTTTAACATGTTTTAATTATTATAGTGGTTTAATTTTCTTTTAACTTTTGTATATGACGTTTTTTAATTATGTTTCTTTTAATGGCTGTAAGCCACTTTGAGTCTCCTTGGGGAGAAAAGTGGGATAATAATAGCAACAACAACTTCCAGCATCAGACAGGATCTGGTAAGGGATTTTAGGCTAGCTGTATAGTCTTTTTACAAATTTTAATGTTTTTAACTTTAAAAAATGCTGCTTCAAGGTGACATATATGTTTGTTGAGGTTATGCTGCTTCAAGGTGACTTATATGTTTGTTGAGGTTTCTCAAGAGTTTTCAATCTGTACTCTCTTATTTTGTTGGCTGCCATGAGTCTCCTTACTGCGAGAAAGGTATAAAGGAATAAAACAAAAGAAGTTTCAGCGTAGCTCTTCCTTGTGTTTGACCACCCTGGTGGTGCTGGGGAGGAGAGATGGGGTGATGGCTGCCAAGGAAGGACTGAGGAGCTCCCCCAGATAGCCTGAGCTCTACTGGTCCCTGGTGCCAGGGGGACGCGCCTGCCCTGCCTTCACCAAGCCTCGTGATGGGAACGAGGGTGGCGGCAGCGTTAGATCTGGCCAAAGTCTGGGCTGGTATGTAGGTCAGCTGGGACTGCGAGGGAACATGAGCCTCCGGGCCCAGAGTGGCGGCACCACTTGTGTCTATTTCTGAAAGCCCTGCTGCTGACACCAACAGACCCATGGAAATTCTGCATGTGGATTCTCACTGGGCTGGCAGATGCAGGAACGCTGGGCTGGGGATGGCAGGCAGCACAGTGGACAGGAAGGGCTTGACATGGGTATGTTCTGCTAGATGTGGGGAAGAGAAGAGGCTTTGCCCCATAACATGGTGTTAATACCTGTGTGGGACTTTCCCTGTGCTGGGCAACAGGCAGAAACCTCTTGGACTGCTGGCTCTGCGTGCAGACAGACAGCTTTTTGGACAAGAGCAAAGGCTGAGTCAGAATTCTCCCAAGGCCTTGAGATGCATCAGCTGCCAACCTGTGGGCCAGAGCCAAGACCCAGGCCAACTGGTTTGCATGGCTGATGTTGGTCCTCCATACTGACAACAGGAGAAGCGGGATGCGTAGCTTTCTTTGTGGGTGGAACCAGTGTTGCCAAATTTCCGATGAGGATAGTGGCTATATACATTGCTTTGCACACCTTTAGTTCCGGCTCCTATTAATTTAGGTGCTTAAATTTTGCAAAGTTGGTTTCAGTGACTCTAGAATATGGCATTTCTTTAGGTGTTTTTCAGTTTGGTTACTCTATTTCTAAAAAACAATCAATTACTGAGGCCTAGCAGCTCAGGTCCTGCAAAGCTGCTGTTAGCCTTTGTTTCTCATTGCTCTGTGGAGAAAGAATCCTTGGTAATATTTCACATGAAACTGATTAGAAGAAAAACCAAGAGATAAGGTCTGTGTAAAGGAGATCAGGCCACTGTTACAAATATCAGGTCTGTTCCATATCCTTTCCTTGAGTCTCCCTCCTCTGTCTGGGAAAATAAGCCATTGTGCTCCCAGCATTCTTATGGATGGAGTGGTCTTAGCCGGCATTTGTTATTTGACTGTCTTTTCATGGGCTCCGTCTTCTTCAGTGTCTCACCTCTTTTTTTCTGTTTGGTCTCTTCCTTTCCAGCCCTGCTGTTGGATATCGTCATAGTTGCTGGCTTACAGAAGATGGCTAAGCGGAAAGGACCCTACGATGTCAGCCCAGGCATCTTGGACTACCTGACCATGGACGTCTACGCTTTTCCTGCCGGTCACGCCAGCAGGGCGGCCATGGTATCCAAATTCTTTCTCAGCCACCTGGTCTTGGCAGTCCCGCTCCAGATCTTGCTTGTCCTCTGGGCCTTCTTGGTGGGGCTTTCTCGAATCATGGTGGGGCGGCACCACGTTACCGATGTCCTCTCCGGCTTCGCCTTTGGCTATTTGCAGTTCAGGCTCGTGGAGCTGATGTGGATGTCCTCCAACACTTGCCAGATGTTGATTTCTATGTGGTGAGCGGCAGCAACACACTCCCTTGGTGGTTCCTCTCTCTCTTTTTTTACACACAGAAGACTAGAAGACCCTTTAAAAGTGTGTCATTTTGACAAGCGTGGTATACAAATCCTCCATGTCTTGGAAACAAGGGTCAGTGTACAGTGTTAACGATGATGTAGAAGATCTGGTTGCCCCTACTGCCACAATGTCTTCTGAGAATTGGATCACCCCGTGTAATCAAAAGCCATGGCTATGTTCAGCCATGTTTTCTTGACAAATTCATTGAGCTGCGAAGAGAGAGAACAGAACTGCATTACCTTGCTACTTCTTTGTTTTTTAGAGGGTGTCGTCTTGGCACTGTTGGAACGCACAACCCTGCTTGTTCAATGCAGTTGTGTTTTACTTTGCTTTTCTAGGGGGTGGAAAATTCAACATGGGCCTCAGAGGGGTGTGTGATTCCCACCTGGAAAGCTATACCACACCTTTGAAATTTCCTGTTGTCTTTGTGGCAACCTTTGTCAACGTCCCCCTCCCCAGCCTACCTTCTTGTGCATTTTCTGTCCCCCAGTCGCTGTGGCAAGCAGGGGGCCCGTTGACAAGACCTGAAGGGGCAGCTTAGTGAAGCAGTTAGACCTGCCTTACACAGTCATACACCTTGAAGCATGTCAGACTATAACAGCTGTAATCTCTGGGCAGCTGGGGATGATGTGAGGTATAGTCCAGCATACCTGGAGAGCACTGCAAGGGAGGAAGGTTAGGTTAGCACGTCAGTGTAGGTATTCAGAGGCTCAGGTTCAAATCTTCACATAGGCACAAAGTCTGTTTCTGGAAATGTTCAAAGTTTTAGGAAATCTCTTGGCCAAATCGACCTGGGGAGGGTTGGTGTGAACGTAGAGTGGCGATGGGTGGGCATCATTTGTGTCTCCTTTGAACTCCTTGGAAGATGGACTGAGGATGTTGAAGAAATAAATTGTGGCTTGGTAAAACTGTCATCTGCCTCTTTTCCTGCTATGTTGGGGTTTTAAAGACACAAAGGTGCAGATGGTGGCCATGGTGACCTACAGGGAGGACGAGTTATTTTCACCCATTGCCCCTTGTGTGCCAGCTGGGTACAGAGCCAGACTTTAATAAATGAAACGGGATAGATCTAAATTTGACCATATTTGTTCCCTTAATATTACAGTTGGTCCTCTGTGTTTGCTGGGGTTAGGGGCTCAGGACCCTTGCAAGCATGGGAAGATCATAAATATCAGATTGTGTGTGTGTGTGTGTGTCTGTGGAAGAGTGGGCACCCAGGGTCCAAGCCAGGCCAGGGGAAGGGGAGGGCAGTGTGGTGGCCCTAAATTTCCTTTCCCTTGCCCATCTCCTTCCTGGGTGGGGGGTATCAGGAAAAGGTTTTTGGTGCTGAGAAATTGGACCGTGAGCCATCCTTAGCTGGCTAGGCAGCAGCTGGTGGAGGAGGAGGAGGAAGACCAGAGACCGGTTTTTAACAGGCTGTGTGGCCCAAGCGGAGCTGCTGAGAAGGAGGGAAGGATCCCCCGGAAAGGTTGGAGAAACTCGCAAATAATCAAATCCATGCAAGTCAAACCCACAAGTGTAGAGGACCAACTGTATTTCTTGGTATTTGCTAAAATTAATGCTGATGATGATGACGATGACGATGACGACAGCAACAACAATAATAATAATTTTTAATTTTTTACCTGCCTCTCCCCAAGGCTCGAGGCCGGAAACAACTTCAGGAAGTTTATGGAGGGCTGAGGCATTTTAACTGAGAAACAAGACTTTTAGCCTGCGGTCACGGAAGGTAGGTCCCACTTGAGAGAAAGAACAAGCACAGAGCCCAACCCAAGCCATGGGGGAGGCAGGTGAGATCCAATCAGGTGGCCAGTGGTTACACCCAGCCGCTTTTCCCCCATGTCTTCATGTGCAATGATGTAGAATTTGCAGTTCAGGCTCATGGAAAAGTCTGCCTGCTGCTGGGGGGCTTGGGGAAGGCCAGCCCATGGGGAGCCCCCAACCCATCCCCAGCTGAGCTCTGCTGTTCTGTTGCCAGAGATGGGGCAGCAAGAGGGCTCATGAGCCTGGCACAGCCGACCCAAGTGCAAGTCTAATCCACTGTTCACAGATGGGGAGGTTTACATTAAACAGGTAATGGACCCTCTCACCCTTGCTGGTGGGGGGACTGCCCCCCGCCAGTGTCTGCTTCCCAAGACAATTGCCCACCCCAAGCTCAGGTGTCTTTTCAATGAATTAGGTCAGTGGTTCTTAACCTAGGGTCTGTGGAGCCCCCCAGGGGGCTGCAGCGTTTTCACAGGGGATCCACAAAGGTTGAAGAAATGTTATGAGCTTTTACAGTTAAGAAAGAAAGATGGACAGACAGACAAGCAATCATCCATTGGTCTCAAAGAGCAGGAGTCTTTTGCTGGTGTGAGACATCATTGGAGAAAGTTTCATTGCAATATATCAAACTGTTCAAAGGTTACAAAACTGTCTGATGGCGAAACATGTACTCAGCCCTTGCTGTTTCAGTATGTGGTGGGAACATGCAAGTGAATGATGCCAGGAAGCTGAGAGAAAGCACATGATATTTCTTGTTCCTGTGTATACAGCCAGTTATGTCTTGGCAGCCTGTGGCAACAAAAGATGTTTACAGGGGGTCTGTGGTAAAGAAAATGTTAAGAACTAGATCAATTAAGAATACATGGAAAAGCCCTTCTGGGTCAGATGTCTTTGAGAGCAAAACTGACCTGTTTTGGAGATCAGTATTGTTTTGGAGATTTGTGAATGTTTTTCTTGTTTTAGGGGCCATTTATTCTCCCTGAGTAGATGGTCTAAAGGGCCGATGCTTCTGCTGAAATAATGTTGGGGCCAGAGCTAGCAGCCATTAGCTCTATGTAGCTGCTGGCTCAGTCTCTCAGAAACTGAGAAAATTAACTTTTGGTGCTGTGTTGTTGTTGTTGTTGTTATTATTTTTTTGTATCCCGTCTCTCCATATGGATCGAGGCGGTGAACAACTTACAAATAGCATGTTAGTGCTATCTTGGAGAGCAGAAACCAGAGCCTTCTTGCGTGGTAATACACACCCACACCCTTTGACACAGAACACCATCCCAAATTTTACTTCTTTTAAAAAATACAGCCAGTCAATAAGAACGTCTTAAAAATAAGGGCATACTGTTGAGAAGTACATCACTTACGATCATGCAAAATTGACTTAATGTTGTTGTGCAACCGTCACATTCTCTGAAGAAGAGTGGAGGCACGGCTCTGCCATTTGCACAGACAGAGCTGGTCACGTGGCCTTTGCACAAGGGGATGCACTGCCCTGATGCCCGCTGTCCCAATGCACTGCAAGGGTTGTGCATTGTGTCAGAGACACTGCTATGCCATTTCAAAGTTATGCGTCATAGCCTCCGTTGCCAGATTGCATCCAGCATGTAACATTTTAATATGCAATAATCAAAACAATCACCAGGGGTAAAGCTACTGTAATAATTAATACATCACAGAAATGTGCATGAATTACTCTCAATTGTCCCACCAATTAGTCTTTTTGCCCACTGACATATATGGGCCTGCAGTGTCCTGGAATCTGAGCTTGTACAGAAATGCTCCTTTTATCTATAAATATACTCTGCTGCTGCCTCCCTTCTGCACCTGCTAAATTGTTCTATTCATCCATCCATGGAGCAGGAATCAACTTCCCTCCAGTCGTAGGAAACGGCCATTCGCGGTGCCAAAGCCATTATATCTGATTCCGAAGGCATCCATGCATTCTCATCCCTCATCTCATTCAGGTTGCCATCTCATTCTCATCTCATTCAGGTTGCCAGCTTTTCAACCAGACTTGGCTTCTCTGCCTTTTAGAAGGACAACTGGAAATGCAGTCATAATTGAACTCTTGTGCTCGGTTCTGAATTGTACAAAGCTTCATTTCAGAATATTGCTGTTGAAAGCTCAGGAACAGCCCTGGCTTGTTTCCCTCTCAACACCCCCCCCCGAAAAGTCAATTATCATCTTAGGAAAAGCAAGCTCAGATAAATCCCCCGCATCCAGTATCCATCTTTTGACAAACCCATACCCACAAGGTGTGCGCAGGCTTTGCTGAGGACCTGTTTAGAAAAAGCTGCCAAGTCAGGTTGAGGTGGCTTTTTAAGCGGATGCTTCATGCCTGTTTGTTTGTTGTTTGGTAATCATTGCAAGAAGCAAATAAATAGGAAATCTATCCCTGGCAAGCTTTGCCCTGACTGGGAAGCCGCCCAGAGACATCCACTTTTGGAGCAGGCAGAAGAAATCCCGTTGCAAGTGAGGCAAGGCAGGTGGGAATCAGCACCTCGCCTTCTGCCAAATCAGCCACCACCGTCATCAGTACAGAATTTATACCATCAGCAGATTCTGGGGGAGAGGGAAGACACCTGCCTGCTGACTCAGGTAGAGCTGGCCCAAGATATTGTGCCGCCTGTGGCCAAAGACAACCTGACCTGAGTACACAGTGGAGGCAATTCCACTTTTCATAGGTAATGACAAAATAGTCACCATTCTGAGTCCTGCAGCATGCAAAGTGTGTGTGTGCGTGCGTGTGTGCGCAAGTCTCCTGTCGTCTTATGGTGACCATATGATTTCAGAGGATTTTCTTAGGCAAAGAGTTCTACGGGGTGGTTTTGCCAGATCCTCCCTCTGAAATAATTGTGTACAGCACCTGGCATTCCTTGGAAGAGCAGCTATGAAGGAACCAGACAAGATCCTCAAGTGTAGAGATATATCATTGAATATTAAAGTTAGGATTGTCCACGCCATCTTATTTCCAGTTTCTGTGTACTGTTGTGGACAGCAAAGAAAATTGATAGGAAAAGAGTCAACTCCTTTGAAATGTGCCAGAGAAGAATTCTTGCAGATATGTAGACTGCTAAAAAAGACGAATGGGTCCTGGAGCAAATCAAGTATTAGTTCTCCCTAGAAGCCAAGATGACTGAACTGAGGCTGTCGTACTTTGGGCAGATCATGAGAAGGCATGCTTCCCTAGAAAAGACAATAGCGCTTGGTATGGTAGAAAGCAGTAGAAAAGAGGAAGACTGCAAGACCTGAGCAGGGCGGTTGAGGACAGAGTCGCATGGAGATTTCTCATCCACGGGTCCCCATAGGTCAAACGCGACTTGATGGTAGTTAACAACAACAGTAATGCTGCTAGAGAGGGTGGAATATTGCTCACTCATTGAGCCCTCGCTTTCTCAGCTGGCTTGCGAACTGCAGTGCTGGAAGGTTCATGGTCTGAGCTCTCTTTCTCTCTCCCAGCAAAGGAAACTGCCTAGTCATCTGTCTTTGTTCTGTAAGGCTGTGCTGTCCCTTTGCCTCCTGTCCTTGTTTCCTGCGCATGAGAAAGCTTCTTTCTCTTAAAGGAACCAGCACTGTTCAGGCACCCCTGCCTCCTTGCTGCCAGCATTTCTTGGGTGACAACCGGGACGTGTGTGGCTGAGCTCCATCAGATGGTGGTCCCAGGCAAAACAACATCCCCTAACACAGGAGGTTCTCAAAACAAGCAAAACACCATCTACGAAACGACAGGAGAGGGGGGAAATTCAAACCGTCAAACAAAAAGGTGGACGTGATAATATTATGAAAATTAGAGAGGACACAGAATAACCAACGCTAATTAAATATGTTGGGTAACCAACCATGTGATGCAGTACAGAGACAGATAAATTCAAAAGAGAATAATGTCACACAGTATGAATAAACACTACAAATGTATATACTAAAAAAAACCCTTAACCGAAAGAATATAGACCGGCTAAAGCCTATAGACAGTGAAATATAATTTATCTCATACAATACAGCAAGTGTGGTTGAATATAAAACAGAAATGTAATACACTTACCACCTCATAGGTAAAACAAGCATCAAATTTTTGCCTCTGCATATGAATTAACGTGGGGCTGTTTTATGTGTGTGGGTCAGGACCCAGCTCGACAATGTACCCTCCAGTCTTCCCTAATCTTCCATTGTCCCAGTTTTTCAGCCGCTTTTAAAATGTCCCTCTCATTTTCTCCCTTTTGTTCTTGGGTTACTTCAGTTGCTGCAAACTGAGTTCAAAGTGCAAAAGTAGTTTGCACTCAATTGATGCAGCAGGCGAGAGAACAGAGAGGAGGTTGCACAATCTTGCCCTTTGCAGTGGGCTCAGGCAAAAGCAAACTACTGCAGCCTCTCCCAGCTTGTGTGTTCTTCTTCACTGGTAACTTCTACCATCTGGGCCACATTTTGATGTGCCTTGGCCACCTATCGCGGGTGATAGGGTCACCATGAGTCAGAAATGACTTAAAGGTACACATCAACAACAACATAATGGAAGGTCAGGCAAACTTATTTTCTGCTGCTCCAGAGACCAGGACGTGGAGCAATGGCTTCAAACTTCAGGAAAAGGGATTCCGTCTAAACATTAGGAAAAACTTCTTGAGGGTAAGAGCAGTTCAGTAGTGGAATACCCTGCCTCCACGGAGTGTGGTGGAGTCTCCTTTGAAGGTTTTTAAACAGAGGCTGGATGGCCATCTGCCCAAGGGAGTTCTTTGTGTCTTCCTGCATTGCAGAATGGGGTTGGACTGGATGACCCTTGGTGTATCTTCCAAATCTGTGATTCTGTGAAATAACACAGCCTCCCTAAACATTTGCTCTGTCTGGAAAGTCCTGAGCCAGCCTGCTGAAGCCAGCCTGCTTTGAACTGTAGCGAAATGGAGGTCAGTTGCTGTTTTACATACAATTCTGTCTCTGTGCTGCCAGGAGAGAGAAGAGGTGGCGGTAGGTATCATTGGCTGCTTCAGGGAGCAGACATAATTTGGTTACTGTGCACCATCAGGGAGTGTGTAAGGTGGTCAGCTAATTTGCTACCATAAAGTGTTCCCTGGGGGGTTCTTCATGTGAGTAAGATAACATGAGCATCCAGCTCATCTGCTAAGCTTTTTGCTTTTCCAAACATTTAATTAAATTCAATCTTGAGCTTGACCTAGCTATAAATGCATATATACAGAAGGCAGAAGTGGAAACATTTTGCTCCTGTTATATTATTCAGCTCTGCTTGTTAATCCTGTGTGTGTATGTGCGTGCGTGCATGTGTGTGTAGCAACCGGAGCAACAACACCACAACATAAGCTATAACATAAAATCAGGTATACAAATAGACTTGTGCAAACAAAAATTAACTGTGTATATAATAGTTTACAAGATACTCATAAAAATACAGTCCAGGGTATGCAGACCCCTAGTTCTCCAAAATAGGTCACAAATTAAATGACAGTGGGAAAGTTTAAATGCTGTTACTGCAAACCCACATGGTAATAAACCCTCTTTCAGATAAATATAGTCAGCCAAAATGTTTTTGGAGGAATAACCCAACAAACAATGCAGGAGATCGTAGGTGTTAATGTTTCCCATTTGCTAAACTGGGCTCCTTCAGTTGAATAAACAAAATGCCATTGTAGGATTAGACGGCACGGGCTCGCCGCAGATTTGTTCTAGAAGTAGAGGGATTCCACTGGTTTCTTACAAAGACTCACTGCTGTGTAGTTCAGGCAGCAGACAGCTAAACAGTAAACATGAAAAAAGAAGTTCGAACCACAATATATAAACACAAACTTGAAACTTAATAATAAAAACTTATACATACTCACAGTTCCACTGTTTTGTTGCAATACCTGTAGTTCACTGCTGTGTATAATTCTAGCAATTAATTTATTTTTATTTATACCCTGCTTTTTCCTGACAAGGACTCAAAGCGACTTACAAAAATTTCTTTTTTAAAAAACTCCATATTTAAAAATCATAGAATGCAAAAGCTAAAACGCAAATTAAACGTTGCTGTTGGGAGGGGTGGGGGAAGATGGGTTATTCCTGAATGCTTTGCTTTTCTCTTCTTTGTTTCTGTAGTTTGTAATGGGAGAACCAGCATGGCGTAGCAGTTTGAGACTTGGACTATGACTCCGAGAGACCAGTGTTCAAATCCACACTTGGCCATGGAAATGCACTGTCCCGGTTTTTCTCTCCTCCTGCCACTTTCTCCCCTTGCCTAAGATTATTTCAATTGCTGCAAACTGAGCAGAGGGGAGAGGGGGGAAGAAAGACAGAATCTTGCCCTTCCCAATAGGCTTGGGCAAAAAGAAGCCGCTGCAGCCTCATAGCTTGCCTTATTCTTTGTCATGAATAGCTTTTGCCCCTTGGACCGCACTGATGTTGTAGCCCCTGAAATGCTGGAGAGTATGGCGTAGCTGAATAGGTGAGATTAAAAGCAGTGTGGTATTCTCATGTGGATTGTCCCCCAAAGGGTGAGACGCTCAGTGCTGCAACATACTGTTGCAGTTTCTGCTTTTCATGTGTACCGTTGAATCACAGTGGTGGAAAACAGCCCTAAAGCTTCTGACTCATTCAGTGCACTGCTGTGGCTGAAAGGATGGTACAGGGACAGGACGCGGCCGGTTGCCTCCCATTTGGATTCAGAAAAGAAGAGTGCCCCGGCTCCGTTAAGGAGGCACAGTCACAGACTGTGACAGGTCGAGGTGCAAATGAAAAGCAGCCACTGGGTCAGCAGGGCTATTATTATTAGTAGCAGTAGTATTAATATTATTTTATTGCATTCTGTAGCTGCCGTACGATGCCCCCAGCTCTGGACTTTTAAGGCTGATGAAATTCTCTGGTTGAAAGAGGTTTCAATTTATAGAAAAAGGAAGAGAGCTGAGTAAATCTGGATTATAACCCCAAGCATATGGGGTGAAAATTGGCAGCAGTGGGGTGGGGGTGCACGGCAAAGAGTATCCATCTAAGTTCTGTTCTATTTTCTTTCTTTTGTTTTTCTGCCTGTTTATCTGGCAAGCTGCTATAAGAGACAGTCTGGAATGGTGGTCAGAATGTCAGAAGAGAACTGGGGACACCAGTTTGAATCCCATCCTCCTAGCATGGGATCCTAGAGTTAGAAGAGATCCCCAAGGGCCATCCAGTCCAACTCCAATCGAAGTACTCCCTGTGACAGGTGACCATCCAGTCTCAGCTTAAAAACCTCCAAAGAAGGAGGAGACTCCACCACCCTCCATGGAGGCAGCAGCAGATTCCACTGCCAGACAGCTCTAGCCGCCAGGAAGTTCTTCCTGAGGTTCAGGTGGAATCTCCTTTCCTGCAGCTTGAATCCATTGCTCCTTGTCCTGGTCTCTGGAGCAGCAGAAAACAAGCTTGCTCCATTTCCAACATGACATCCCTTCAAATATTTAAACATGGCTGTCATGTCCCCTTTTAACCATCTCTTTTGCAGACTAAACATCCTTAGCTCCCTCAGCCGCTCCTCAGAGGGCTTCACAGTTTCCAGGCCTACAAAATTCTCTCAGGCTGAACCTTGTTACTTAGACCCACTAAAGAGAGGCAATATAGTATAGTGGTTTGAGAGCTAGACTAGGATTCAGGGAGACCAGCGTTCAAATCTCCACTTAATCCTGGCAACCAACCGGGTGACTTTGTGTGGATAACACTCAGCCCCAGAGGAAGGCCATGGTGGTGAATATTCTCTGTACAAATCTTGCCAAGAAACCCCTGTGATAGTTTCACTTTAGGGTCACCATAAATAGGAAACAACTTGAAGTCACACAACAAGAACTTCCACTCGTAGATCCACTGAATCGGTTCTTGAATATTGAGTGTACATATAGGTAGACCCCATTGGTTCAGCAGCTCTCCTCTGGTTGGGAATAACAATATGGTTTAGGTCCTGAGTGACTCGTTCTCTCTCCCCCCACCTAACCTCTACCTCGCAGGGTTGTTGTGACAGTGAAGCGAAAAGAAGAGGGCCACATGTACTGCTTTGAATTCTGTGGAGGAAAAGGTAACTTTTAGAAATAGAAATAATATAAGAAATATGCTACAGGTTGAGTATCCCGTATCTCCAACGCTTGGCACCAGAAGTGTTTCATATTTCATATTTTCTCAAATTTTGGAATAACTGTATTTGTATATATATAAGATACAGAACTGTAAAGGAGATCTTGAGGTGGGGGGGTCCACGAATGAGCAGGAGTGCTGGAGCCACACTGCGCTTGGATTCCCATCATTTCACAGATCCTCATGTCTTGCGTCTCACTTGTTTGCTCCTTGTGTTGTGTGTGAGACGCGAGGCCGGAAAGAGACTGAGGATCTGAGAGACAGCGTTCAAGAAATAAGAAGACTAGGACTTGGAAGGGCAGCTTTGAATGAACTAGACAAGCTCCTCAAGGAGAAACATCATTAAATGTTAAAGCTAAAATTGTCCGTGCCATTGTATTTCCCATTTTTCTGTATGGCTGTAAATGCTGGACTACGAAGAGGGTAGGAGAGATCTATGGACTCCATGGACTGCAAAAAAGACAATTGAAGGGGACCTGGAGCAAGTCAAGCCTGAACTCTTCCTGAAAGCCCAAGATGACTGAATGGAGGCTGTCATACTTTGGCCACATGCTGAGAAGACAGGACTCAGTAGAGAAGACATCAGTGCTTGGTAGGGTGGAGAGCAGCGGGAAAAGAGGAAGACTGCATTACAGGTGGGTAGACTCAGAACAAGGACGACACACCCCTGAATCCGCAAGACCTGAGCAGGGCGCTTGATGGTAGGATGACTTGGCGGTTGTCAAAGTTGTCTTGCTGGCCATTGACGAGGGCCGCAACTTCATCAGATCTCAAAGGGGACGCAAAAGACTCGTTGACTAAGAGAGAGGATTATATTCCACACCAGAGCTTGGAAGAGGTTACTGATTTCACTGCAACACCCAGAATCCCATGCTGGCTGAAAGTGTAACTTCTCCAAATCTGGCGACTCCTTCCCTCTGCACTTCCAATACCCTTTGTGGGGACAGGGAAACAACGGTTGGCAGCCAAGGCAAGGCTGTGGGCAGTCTCCGGCACCGCAAAGCCCCCTTCAGCACCCTGGAGAGCTCCCCAGGCAACCAGGGTGGGCAGCCGTGCAAACCGGTGGGTACGTTGTTCTGGTGGGCAGGACCCCGGAAAGAAACCTCAGGAAGGTGCCCGCTGTCCCTGCACCAGGGACCTTGGACTCTTCCCCTTTCGTGCCACGCACTGTTTTACTTCCAGGAACCTGCCTACAGTATCCAATACACATGTGCAATTAAAACGAAATCTAAACTAAACTAAACTGAAACGGAGGCCATTTCCACACTACACTCTTTATAGTGCTGTTATTCTACTTTCAACCTCCTGTGGAATCCTGGGGTTTGCAGTTTAGGGAAAGGGCCTTTAGAATTCTCAACCAGAGAGCCCTTTGGCCTCAGGAAACTACAAACCCCAGAATTCCGCAGGAGCTTGGAAGTGGAATAATAGCGCTAGAACAGTGCAGGGCAGAAATAGCAGAGGTTAAAACAGAGGTAAGTCTCGTGAATTTAATGCGTCTACTCTAATTGGGACAAATAATAGGATTCAGGCCTGTATGGTCCTCAGGGCAGGGACCTTTAATATTACTCAGGCCTGGATAAGAAAGGAGATGCTTGTGGCTCATTGCAGTTTTGACCATTTCCGTACTAAACTGTTACAGTGCCATTATTCCCCTTTCAACATCCTGTGGAATCCTGGGGTTTGTTGTTTAGGGAGGGGCCTTTAGAATTCTTGGCCAGAGAGCAGTTTGGACTCAGGAATCTACAAACCCCAGAACTCCGCCGGATGTTGAAAGTGGAATTGCACTATAACAGTGTAGGGTGGAAACGGCCTCAGACATAACAACGAAGCCCATAACAAAGAGTAATCTGTTACACTAAACATCTCCTAACTAACTAAAATTCAAAAGAACTCTGACCTCTCCATACCAACTGTAATGAGAAGGAGAAAAATCATTTAATATTCCATATCTTATTCGACCACAATAGATCTATGTACCTTCAGTTTACTAGAATTACTACTAATCAAAACCATAGATTGCAGCACTGTTATGTTTTTTTATCACTCAGAAAAGTCCATCAATGGCTCCCAGTCTTTAAAAACAAACCTTCTTCAGTTGATCTGTCTTTTAAAATCTATGTCATTTCTGTACCTTGTTTGGCGACCTTTATTTTAACAGAAATCAGGAGACTCTCAAATTCTGCACATTGCTAAATGCGCTCCGGGTGTCACAGTGCTGTTCTTTGGAATGAAGTCTGATTAACTCTGACTTGAGGTAGCCAGGCTTAGATGGGCTTGCTAATTAATCATGAAAGAGCATTGCAGCTAATGAGTGGGCCCATTTTGCAAAGGCAGGCGTGACGGATGGCACCTCAGCAAATAATTTTGCAACGCCTTGGCATGATAACAAACATGAAGCAGTATACGTACACAACCACACACACATACACACCGTTCTTGTGCCCAGTCTTTTCAAAGCAGAACAGGGCAATCTCTGGGCTTTCTGAAAGTATGGGACTTCAGCACCCATTGCCCCTCAATATTGGCTAGGCCTAATGGGAGTTGTAGTCAAAGAGCATCTTTCAGTCCTAATCACTCTCCCCAGCTTTAAAAACAATTCAGTATTTACATTTTAAAAACTATGTCTCTTCCTATGAGAATGACCACCAAGATCCTAATTTTTAGTTTAGAAGTAAAAATAAAGCCTTTGTTCCCATTTTTACTTCTGTAAGAGTTTATACGCCATTATCCACTTAATGGTTCCATCCTCAACCATCAATCTGTCTGCATCAGGTTAGATAAACAGGTTGGCCATGAAAACTCACCGGGTGACCTTCAGCAAGTGCTAAGGCAACCCTAGGACAGTGTTGCCAGAAGCCAAAGGTTTTTTTTAAATTATTATTATTTAATTGTATCCCGCCTCTCCATATGGATCAAGGCGGCAAACAACTTACAACTTACAAATAGCATGTATTTCGAAACATTTCTATACATGCGCCCAACAAGCTGGGTACTCATTTTACCGACCTGCGAAAGGATGGAAGGCTGAGTCAAGTTGACTCGAAGGCACACAGCAAACTAATAGGTTAGTAAAAGCAAATACAGAACAAGAGGCTGTGATCCTAAGATGAAGGTCCATTCTGCCATGGGCATCCATGCCAACAGAATGGAGCAAAGGGTTTTGGGAGTCAGCACAAGCGCATCAGTTCTATAGGGTACATTCTGGAATCCAAGCCTGACTGCCAAGATCGATGGTGCAAATCCAGAAATCCCCCCCACTTAATTGTTTGTTTTATGTGTATAGGTGGGTGGGGATCATTGGAAGGGGATGGAGGCTAACGGGGGGGGCAGGAAGTGAAGCTAAGCTGAGCAAAGGCTCTGTCGCTTCCTCCATGTGGGGGAAACCGGCTGATGAGATGGCGCTCTTTAACACGGCAGCATTTGAACAAATTGGCGATTAATGCCAAAGGCCATTTTGTTCCAGCAGAGCAAATGGCCCAGGGCATTCTGGAGATCCGTCTGTCTTAATTAATTAACACTGGGGAAGAACGGAAAAGGCATGCACGGGAGATGATGGCTTGTGCGGTGCTTGCACAGGCGTACAAGCTGATGGACAATAGAAGGGTTCTGCAGCAGCAGCATCAAGCTCTGGAGTCAAAAGGATGAATGAGGTTATGTAGGATTTCAGCAGCGGCTGCTACAGCCCAGCCAGCGCTGCAGGCCTGCTTCACTGCTGCCGTCCCTTCCAGTGTGGGAGGCCTGAAGCCGAGGGAGGAGAGAAGAAGGAAAGGGAATCTGGCAAGGAGCTGCTGTTGGGGCTGATAGCGATTGGTAGGAGCCGCTTGGCAAAAACGCAGAGAAATTATGTGGCAGCTAAGTAGAAAAAAACTCTCCCTTTGCTGCATGACTGGAGCCAAGCCAAGTCTCATGCATAGAAGAAAAATCTCTCCCTCTCTTGCTCTCTCACAAGTGCACACACAGAGCACTGAGCATTTCAGCTGCCCCCGAGTTTTGGAGGGATGTGAGGAATTATGGTGGAGGCCTTATCCATATGTCTGTGTGTGTGAGGGAGAGAGAGGGGGAATCTGCTCCAAACCTTGTCTCTGCTTCAGAATTTTAGTCCAAACCTTAAAGGAGCTCCCAGGGAGATCAGCCTGTTTTCTCAGTGCTCGGCTGTAACTCTGCCTTCGCACTTTCTTCTTTTCCTCCATGGTCATTCCAAATTGCTGCTGTTTTCTGCTATCGACATTTGCACATCTTAAATGGTTGATGTTCTTTCCTCCAGTTTTCATGCCTCCTCCTGCATCCAAGTCTAACCCAGTATATAAATTAAACAGGTAGGGTGATAAAATGTAGCCTCACCTGACCCCTTTGCCAATTGGAAGCCCTTCTTTCTCCATATTCGGTCCTGACATTGGCCTCACACACCCTCAATGTTGTAGTCATAAAAATGTAAGAGAACAAATGAAACAACCTCTCAAATTGCACTACCTGAAGTAGGCCTTGCCTCATGTTAGGATCTCTGTCCTTGGCCTTTAAATTCCCTACCGTGCCCCAGAACAAAGATACACTGGAGATGCTGAGGAGAATGGAGATGACAGCTGATCTCCCAATGGGGTGATCCTGCTTTGCTGATCAGAGAGCTGCTCCCCAGTAGGTGAGTGAAATGGTGAGGCCTGTCCACTGGTGTAGAAGGAAGAATGCCAGAAAATAGTTGGGTGGCAGGTCCTGGAAACTGGGAACTGACCTTCAGGGAAGGAAAGTCTTTGAACAAAATGGTGATAGGCAGTAATGTCAGTAGTCTGTGACCATAATAATAGAGATTAATGCATTGATTAATTGGTTAATTGATTGATAGATGATTCTTCGAGTTACCAGGCTGATCGTCTGACAGTTTTAGTCAGTTGACTGATTCTGGCGGCAGGACTGCATGCGCCTAACCTGGGAATGAGCTCCACTGTGAACACAGAGGGACTTACCTGTGAGTAGTCATGCAGAAGGTTGTGCTTCAAGTCTGCTTAAGTTTGCATGATTTCTATTTCTTTCCCATTTGAAAAGTATTGCAAAAATGTTCACAAATTTCTATTTTAAAAGGAACAAAATCCTCACCCATCCTTAGTCTTGGTAGCCATTTAGGCCGAGATCTGTCCATCTAGAGCAGGAATGTTTAACAAATTCCATCTCAGAGAAACAGGGAATCCACTTTTGTTCGGTACCTGAGATAGTTAAGGTTTTAAACAAATTGTTAACATCCATGAAGTGCCATGTATATTGATGGTGCTAAATGAACAAAAACTCCTTTAAAGTTCAGACTAAAACCCAAAGCAGATTCATCAGCTGGTACTGATTCAGGGTGACATTTGCCTCTGTGGAATTCACCGAAAAGAGCAGAAGGGGGAAGGAAGGGGGTTCCTGAAGTGATGGATTCTGCCTGTCAGTTTGCTGGCCTCTCTGCTCCCTGGAGCAAAGTGTGGGCTTAGCAGCTTTGCTCCTTGATCTGCAATTGTTTTCTCTGGAGGCGCTCCAGGCTTCTTCGGTGGGGCTGCCCGAGAAAGATTAGATTTCCTCCTTGCTTGCTGCTTTGGCTTTCAGGTGGCTTTTGGCTGAAGGACAGTGAATCTTCCTCGTCTGAAAAGTTGGAGAGGCAAAAGGGAAGGGTCAGGGCCATGGCTCAGAGGGAGAACACTAGCTTGGCAGATGGAAAGTCCTGGGTTTGATTCTCAGCATCTCCAGGGTTGGAAACCTGGAGAACTACTGCCGGTTGCTGTGTGCTGAAGGAGGTGGAGTAATGCTTAGCATGGAAGCCATGCCCTCTGAGGAGCAGCTTTGGGAGCTCAGGATGTTTAGCCTGGAGAAAAGAAGGTTAAGGGTTGATGTGCTAGCCATGCTTAACTACTTGAAAGGACGTCATAGGCAAGGTGGTGCAAGCCTGTTTCCTGCTGCTCCAGGGACTAGGACACAGAGCAATGGCTTCAAACTTCAGGAAAAGATTCCACTTAAACAAACTTCCTGAGGGTAAGAGCAGTTTGACAGTAGAATATGCTTCTGCCTGGGAATGTGGTGGAGTCTCCTTCTTTGGAGGTTTTTTAAACAGAGGCTGGATGGCTGTCTGTTGGGAGTGCTTTAATGGTGTCTTCCCACATGGAGGAAGGGGGTTGAACTGGATGGCCCTTGGGGTCTCCTCCAACTTTATAACCCCATGAGTCCCTGCTATTCTCTGGCAGCTGGCAGGAGATTTCCTCTTGCTGGATGGGGCAGGATCTGCGTGACTGTTCTGCAGCCGGCAGAGGAGCAACCAGCCCTGGGCTTGCTTGAGCCAAAGAAGATGAGGAGAAGCAGTGAGAGAGGAATATGAGTAGTATTAATAATTGGCTGAGTCAGAGTGTGGCCTGGGTTCCAGGATCATGAGATGCGGAGGAACCGCCTGGCCTGGCTGGCCGATCACACTGGTGTAGCCAGGTTTCAACTGTCCCCAGTAAGGGATGGTCAACATTCATGGCATGCAAGGCTGACAAGCGAGAAGTAGCTATTAACAAGTTTATTTTCTACCCGATTGTCAAATAAAAGTATCAGTTTCCATTAACTTAGCTATGTATTTCTCTGCAAAATTAATGCATTGTCTACATTCCTAAATTACCCAATGCACATGCGTCTGTCTTTAGGAATGGCCCAAACCGAAATATATAGGATGAAGGGTGTATCTTGTTCAGTCTATGGCCATTTCCGCACTTCACTCTTACAGCACGATTATTCCACTTTCAACATCCTCTGGAATCCTGGGGTTTGCAGTTTCGGGAGGGGCCGCCTGGCCCCTCCCAAAACTGCAAACCCCAGGATTCCAGAGAATGTTGAAAGTGGAATAATCGTGCTGTAAGAGTGAAGTGCGGAAAAGGCCTATATAAAAGGAAATGCCTTCTTTTCTTTATAGGACAGTGCCAGTATTAAAGGACACCTGACCAACCTGAGATTTCTTCCCACTTACACACTCACAGCCCCCCAAAAACCATTTTTAAAATGACAGGACTCAAGACTTGCAGGCAGGTTGTAATGGATTCTTCATACTTGTATGTTTGTTTTCACAAAATGCATTATACAGTTAATGATGGTGATGATGATGATGATGATGATGATGATGATGATGATACAGTTTTGGGAGTAGGCAACAGTATCATCAACTAAAGCAAGTTACCAATGTGTCTACAATCACAAAGTAAGCAAGGAAACGTTATAATATTGTTTAAAGCTTAGAATCAATCTATCAAGGAAAGGGAATATTATAGAAGGATGGAGCAAGTCTGTTTTTTACTGCTATGGAGACTAGGACATGGAGTAATGGCTTCAAACTTCGGGAAAGGAGGTTCCACCTAAACATGAGGAAGAACTTCTTGATGTCAAGAGCAGTTTGACAGTGGAATCCATTGCAGCCTGTAAGTATGTTGGAGTCTCCTTCTCTGGAGGTTTTTGAACAGAGGGTGAATGGCCATCTTGTCAAAGGGAATGGATGTCTTTTGGACGCCTTTTTCTACAGAAACCCTATGATGAGACATTCCAAAGTGACACCTGTCTATATCCTCCTTAAAACGAGGTGCCCAGAACTCAACGCGGTATTCCAAATGAGGCCTGACTAGTGAAGAATGCACTGTGTATCTAAATATGTGCAAAGTGGCTTTTTCTCAGCACGGAAATTCACAGGTAGCCTTTGTCATGCACATCTGGATGGGAACAGAAACCTTCCGGGTGAGAGGATAAGCTATATGTTCGCTCACTCATTCAGGCTTTGCACACAGAAGCAAGTCACTTCTGTTTAGGAAAATATGGAAATTGATCTGTGCCAATTCACTGCTGAATATCACTCCCTTTCTGGCTGCTATTTGTCCCCAAAGATATCAATGAAATCAGTCAGTTTGATACCTACAGGACTTTTTTTTCACACCCATAGAGGGTTTTTTTAATACCAACAGAGGGTTGTTTAAAAAAGACAATTTGACCAAGGGAGAGAGGAAACAAATTAACGTACTAATCAAATCAATTCATCATACAGGGAGCTGTCTGCAATTGCTTTAAAAACCTTTGCGCTAATCTCTTTTGGCAGCAAATAAAGGAACTTGGTGATTTACGTGAGGATCTGTATCCACAAGTAATTTCCACATTTGGCTCAGAGCGAGGTGCTTTCGGAAACGAAGAGCACCTTTGGGAGTTAACATCACAGCCAAAGAGGGAGAGATTTCCTGCATTGCTGCTGGATCCGGATCTGGAATGAGAGCAGTTTCTGGGATCCGGGCCCTGCACTCTCCCTCTGTACAGGCTCAGCTGATGAGAACGAGAGAGCACGCCTTCTCAGTGGCTGCCCTGAGGCTCTGGAGGTCCTTGTCCAGGGGGGCCGTCAGGGTCCCTCCTTGTCGTCCTTCAGCAGAAAAGACCTTTTTATTCCGAGAGCCCTTGCAGGCATTATTTCTAACGTAGGTTGTTTATTTCATGGGGAAGTTGGAGTCAAGTGTGTTTTACCGTATGCAGATGCAAGTTCTGGGCATCTCTAAAAGGCTCCTTTTCTAAGATGCTGGAGAGCGGCTGCCTGTCTGTGCTGGCGCTCCTAAGTTAGCTGGCACAATGCCCTGACTCAGGGAAGGCAGCATAGCATGTGCCTCGAGGATGCAGATGAGTCATTCGTCTCAGCAGGAGGGCACATGCTTTGCAAGCACAAAATCCCCCAAGTTCAGTCCTTGACATCTCCAGTTTGGAAAAAGAAATGTGGGGTGGAGAAGATATTCTTTTTGGTTGCTGCAGTTAAGAGTACCAGGCTAGAAAGGCAAATAAAACTCCTTGGGCTACCTTGCCTTGGAGAAAACTTGCAGACTGAGGAATGTTATTGCTCTTAATCTATAGCCAAAATCAAGCAAGAACTGTTGTTTTAACACTGCATTTTAAAAAAAGGAAGGAAGCGTTATTTTGCATAATATTTTGTGGACTAAAGCCCACAGCTTCCTGTGGCCAAGATCCAAGGATTTGCTTTTGCTGAATCCTCTTGCTCCCCTAGTGAGCCGTCTCTTCCCAGGATGTGTCCAGAGTACCACAGCCTCACTTTCCTCATTTGCAACTTCTAGTCAGAGAGCTGTTGGTTGCACGCAGAAGTATTTTTTTAATTATTCAGAATTTTTGTTTATCACTGTTCAGGCTACCAGCTAAATGATGTACTACCTTGGAGGAAGAGCTGAAATTCCAGGCAGGATCATCTGCAAAGAGGAGTTGTGTTTTTTTGATTACCTGGCCCCCAAATGTGTTAAGGCTCTGTGAGAGTAACACCAGCAGCTTGGAAACCAATGAAGACAAGGCAGATGGTTCAAGACAGGTCTCTGAACTGGGGCATCATGGGAGGGATATTGAGAAGCAGGAAGATGACAATTATGGTAGAAGGTCTGGAAGCCATGAAACCCTATGAGGAGCAGCTTAGGGAGCTGGGTATGTTTAGCCTGCAGAAGAGAAGGTTAAGAGGGGACGTGAGAGCCATGTTTAAATATTTGAAAGGCTGTCATATGGAGGATGGAGGAAGCCTGTTTTCTGCTGCTCCAGAGACCAGGACACAGAGCAATGGATCCAAACATCAGGAAAAGCGTTTCCATCTAAACATAAGAAGAACTTCCTGAAAGTAAGAGCAGCTTGACAGTGAAATATGCTGCTGGCTGAGAGTGTGATGGAGTCTCCTTCTTTGGAGGTTTTTAAATGGGCTAGATGGCCATGTGTTTTGAGCGCTTTGATGTTGTCTTCCTGCATGGCAGAATGAGGTTGGACTCGGACCTTGTGGTCTCTTCCAGCTCTAGGATTCTATGGTTCTTCCTTGTTTTACCGATAGGAACACCCTTTCTTCATGCCTTACTTAGCACGGGCTGTGTAGCCCACACACCGTTCACAGCAGACAAGGCTTTTGGCTGGTCTGCAAACAGGATTGTCAGCTTGGTGGCTGTTTGGATGGTCTTTATCATCTGCTGCCCTCAAGTGGCTAAAATTGTTGCTTTCCCCGAGGAGCAAAGATTCGGAAAACTTCTATTCAGGAACTCAATTCTTGCTCACTGTGCTAAATAAGGGGTTATTTCTTTCTTGGAGGAGTAGTCAAAAAAACAACAAAAATGGACTGCTAAAGACTGAAGGCACAGTCAGGTAATATTTTTATCCTGCAAGTTGCCTTCTCTCAAAGATAATTTTTTTCAGGCCATCCATATGTGGGCTCCAGCACCTTTCACTTGTAAGCCTCCCTTGTGTTCCCACCACTTCCCCATCCTTTTTCTTACCAAGTAAGAACCCGTCAGTGGAGACAGCGTGTGACAGCGGCAGTTTGTGTGTTGGACCAGGATCTGGGAGACCAGGCTTCAAATCCTGTCCTGGCCGTGGAAACCCGCTCCGCTATCTTGGGCAAGTCAGACTTTCTTAGCCTCAGAGGATGGTAAAGGCAAGCCCCCTCTGAACACATCTTGCCAGGAAAACTCTGCGATAAAGTTGGCTTAGGGTTAGGGTAAGTTGGAATCGAAGGCACAGAACAACAAAGGAAGACAAGACAGGATACATGGTCTTCATCTAGGCAGGAAGATTGACACCAAATTAGGAGGGGCAGCTAATCCCACAGAGGACAGGATCAGGATTCAAAATGACCTTAACAGATTAGAGAGTTGGGCCAAAACTGACCAAATGAGTTTCCACTGGGAGAAGTGTAAGGTACTACACTTGAGCATTAAAAATGAAATGCACAGATATAAGATGGGTGACATATGGCTTGACCACAGTACATGTGAAAGGGGTCTAAGAGACTTAGTAGACCACAAGCTGAACATGAGTCAGCAGTGTGATGTGGCAGCTGAAAAAACTAATGGAATTGTGGGCTGCATTAATAGGAGTATAGTGTCTAGGTCAAGGGAAGTAGTAGTACCTTCGTCTATTCCCTTGGTCAGATCCCACCTGGAATTCTATGCCTAGTTCTGGGCACCACAATTCAAGAAGGTTATGGATAAGCTGGACCATAGCCAGGTGAGGGTGACCAAAATGGTAGAAGGCCTGGAAACTGTGAAGCCTTCTGAAGAGCAGATTAGGGAGCTGGGTATGTTTAGTGTGCAGAAGAGAAGCTTATGAGATGACATGATAGCCATGTTTAAGTATTTGCAAAAAACATTGTAGGAAAGATGGAGGAAGCCTGTTTTCTGCTGCTTCAGAGACTAGGACCCAGAGCAACGGCTTCAAACCACCTGACATTAGGAAGAACTTCCTGACTGTAAGAGCAGATTAGCAGTGGAATCCGCTGCTGCCTCAGTGGAGTGCGGCGGAGTCTCCTTCTCTGGAGGTTTTTAAGCAGGGGCCCTGGATGGCCGTCTGTTGGGAGTGCTTTGACGGTGTCTTCCTGCATGGCAGAAGTTGGATTTGAGGGCCCTTGGGGTCTCTTTCAACTCTATGATTCTTAAGGTATTTAGCCCCTTTTCTCCACCCCTTTCAGCCTCTCCCCTTGGAATCTGAGGGGTGCTCACCTCTTATCCCATACAGGTGCCGTACTGTACAAACACACAGGCTCAGGTGTTTCTGAGACTCTCTGTACTTGTGTTCATTCCTGAATTGGACTTGGGTGCAAGAACTTGTAAGACCTCTGCAAAGTTGATGATGGCTGCCATCAGCATATTTATTTGCTGCTTTCTGTATAATATGTTCAGTGTATAAATTAAGCAGGTAGAGTGACAAAATGCAGCCTTGTTTCACCCTTTGCTAATGGGAAATTATTCTGGTTCTCCATACTCTGTTTTCACATTGCCCTTTTGTCCTTAGTATACGTTACACATCAGGACAGCAAGATGATGTTGAACATCCATTTCTCTAGTTTTTCATGATCTCTAAACAGCCACAGGCTTTGCTATAATCTATACAGCACAGGTTTATTTTCTTCTGAAGTTCCTTCCTTTTCCACTTTTGGGCCTGGATGATTCCTGCTCAAACTCAGGATTTTCTGGGCTTTGTTTGGCCCCCTGCAGGACCTGAGTTCTGCCGAAACAGGGCGAGGTGAGCACACACACTCAGAAGCCACGTGGCCTCCCAGCACAGGTGTGTGCAATGACACTGAAGTGCGAGGGTATTGCACAGGGTGGAACCATGTGCAGACTCCCTGCCCATTCTCACAGAATTGATTCTTCTGTGTGGGAATTCTTGCAATATGTGAGGGAGTCCTGCTCATCTCAGGTGTGGGAGGGCATTGCACTCACTTCATGTATTGTCTTCTGCTTGTTTACTTCCTGCTTCTTCTCCTCATTGTTTGCACAGAATCCTCCCGCCTGGCCTGACGCTTCTGCTTCCTGACCTTGGCGTGTTTCCTTGGAGACATGCAAGAGTTCTCCGGAGGATGTGTCAGTTATAGCAACGGGTGTGCAGGAGAGGGAGCATGGAATCCACACACCAGCCCTCTGCCGTCAAGGACCAGGTATTTACACCATCACGCCGTAATATCCTTCAAAGTCAGAGGCTCTGGTGTTCTAGCTGGTGTTTATTGTAGGTGTGGAGGATTTTGGATTAATTCCTTGTTTGCTACAAACCTCACCTGGAAAGTTATTTGTTTCTTGGCCAGCCAGCTTTACAGGACTGTTGTGCATGGATACGTGGGATAACAACTGTCAGCTACTTTGTGCGGGGAAAGCACGCTGCGTGCATTCCAGAGCTGCCTGCAGGCCAAATAAAAATCCATCTTGGGAGGGTGAAAAGCGATTTCAACAAGCTCAGCACAAACAGAACAGAGTGTGCAAATATTTGTCCCAATGATTCAGACAAACACCTTTGGGGGAAAACCCTAGCCTTGCTCTGCAGCCAAAAGTTTATTTTATTGGCTGTGCCATATGGTATAATAAAAATCTTTAAGTGCTATATTTTAAAATGCAGGTAAAGTACAGGATCAGAAAAATATACAGTAATTTAAGAAACTTAAACAGGTTGCATAATTAAAACCAACAACCAATTCAAAAAAGTAAAGTCAAAGGCTTTCATGACCGGAATCCGTAGGTTGTTGTGGGTTTTCTGGGCTTTGAGGCTGTGTTCTATTAGTATTTTCTGCTGACGTTTTGCCTGCATCTGTGGCTGGCATCTTCAGAGGATCTGGTGGCATGGAAGTGAGACAGAGTATAGATACTTGTGTAGTCCTGTGGGTGGGAGGGAGCAAAATCAAGACAATCAAGACTCAAAAACATGCCAATGAACACCACCCAGGCTCTGGGGGTCCATCTACAGGGAACAACACATTAGGCTGCTAATGTGCTTAGTGCACTGTTATGCATATCCCCTGACTCACAATACAACCCTGGGGGATATCCCATTTAACAATAGGCCATCCCACAGGCCAACTGCAACATATGCAAATTGCTCCTTCCCACCCACCCACAACAATGTTGTCTTAATATGACACAGTGGAACAAAGGATTTTAAAAACACAGTTTTTCTTGCAAGAATTTGCGTATTTTGTTTAATCATAATACCACCATAATACCAAGGTGGTCTTAACATGGCACAATGCAACAATAAACACTGCACAACTTGACACTAAAATGTAGCATCGCCCTCGCCTCTTGTGGGGCACTTATTCTTCACCAACATTTCCGAAAGTACAGGAAGACATCGCCTGATATTATATTTCAGAGGCTATGCAGCATTAAATGACAATTCACATGAGGGTTAAAGCTGGAGATTGTAGCATTAGAATCAAACATCTGGATGGCTTCTCTCTTCTTGGTCCTTACAGGCTGTGGTTCGTGCTGTGTGATGGTCCACCAAAGGTCGCCCCCAAGAAGCCCCGAGAGGTGCTTTGCCCCTCCTCCCCTTGCACCCCAGCAGCCAAAGCTCCCTTCCAGCTGAGTTCCGGGGGGGCTGGCAGAGGGGGCTACCAGGCTGGGGCCCAGAGAACTGCCTCCCTCTTGACCCCTCCAGTTCCTCTGAGGAGTGTTCTGTCAGGGTTGGCAGGATTTGGCTCCTCTGAGCATAAGCAGAGTGCAATCTGTGAAGCAAGGCTTCACCGCAGCAGAGTGAAGCAGAAAAAATTCCAGAGGCACATTAAGTAAGACTTAGAGGCTGAATTTATTGCCGCACTCTAAGATAAGGCTTGGCAAAAACACGCAAGAATTACAGCAATTAGAGAAGCAGGAATAACAGAAGATAACGGAGAAAAAGCAGGCAGCATCTCCCCTTACAACTGGTGTGCTGCCAATGGCATGGCAGGTCCAGCTGGGGAGTCTAACTGGCAGCTGGTCAAGGCAAGCACCAGCCTTTTTATGCTTCCTTGTCACCCTGAAACAAGTGGGGTGACCCAATCAGTGCTCTGGCGTGTGGCCTTCTCTAATACACAAGACATGGCCAATGCAACCCTGCTGGCCTTGCACCTGGCTGTCAGGCCACATCTCCTCTTCCCTCTGCCGTCCACTCAGAAGAACCCTTGCCTGCCCAGCAACAACCTTGACATGCTCCTCGTGCCACACACCCCCCTCGTGTGTCTCGTCCCCCTCCTGGATGCTGGACCCTGTCTGCCCTGGAGGGAGACCTGCTGGCAGGGAAGGGGATGTGTGAAGCAGGAAAAGAGGAAGGTAGCAGGAGGGCAAGGCGATGCCATCAGGGCCAAGGGGAGGATGGAGGCTGCCGTGAAGACAGAGGTCTCTGGATGGCAAGCCAGCAACCCTGCCGTGAGGGGTGGGAGCTTCCTTCCTGCCCCCCCTATGCTGCTCTGCAGAGAGGGTCAGCAAAAACAGGTTACTTCGCTGAAACTGTGGTTTTTCGAGTGATCCTCTGTGAACTCACACAAATGGGGTCACCTGCACAGCGCACTGTTCAGAACCTTCTGGATCCTGCTGGAAAGCCTTTTGATAGGATCCCTGACCCTATCTGCTAAGGGCTGTATAGCTACATTCCTGCCAAAGTCCTCCGTTCCATGGTCACCTAAAGGCAGCAGCCAAAGGACTGAGAGCAATGGCAGGACACAAAGAGGGGAGGATGGGCGGGTTGTAGGAGTTCACAGATAACCACTCCAGGAACAACAGTTACAGGTAAGTAACTTATTCTTCCTCTTCTTTGTGGTCTCTGTGACTCACACAAATGGGAGACTAGTGAGAGACTAGCCATGGAGATGGGAGTGTCGTGCCCTCCCAAACACAGCATCATCTCTCACCCTCGTGTCTAGTCTGTGGTGAAAGATGAAGGTGGAAGGCTGTGACCATGTAGCAGCTCTGCAGATCTCCTGCAGGGGCACCCCTTGGAGGAACGCTGTGGAAGTAGCCAAAGCCCTGGTGGAGTGGGTTCTCAGTTGAGGAGGGGGCTGCTTGCCAGCTGGTTCGTAAGCAAGATGAATGCTGGATGCCGTCCGTTTGGACAGCCTCTGGGATGACACCAGTTGTCCCTTCTTGGCAGTTGAATAGCAGAGGAAGAGTCTCTGGCCGTTCCTGAAGAGAGCCATGAGCTGGACATGAAAATGTTTCTAGAGCATATCTGACATCAAGGCAATGAAGACTGTGCTGTAAGTCCAAAGCTGGGTTCTACATGAAGGCAGGAAATATAATATCTTGATGGAAGTGAAAAGATGAAACAACCTTAGGGAGAAAACAGATGTCTGGATGAAGGACCACCTTTTCTTTATGGAAGCAAAGATCGGGCTGGTCCACACTTGGTGCACAATGCTCCCGTGCCCTTCTAACCAAAGTGATGGCTACCAAGAAGGCTGATTTCCATGACAGAAGATGGATGTCACAGGTAGTCATGGGTTCAAAAGGCCTCTTGGAGAGCTGAGACAGGGCAAGCTGCAAGCTGCATGCTGGTATCAGAGGTGCAACAGGAGGATTCTTATAACCCTCCAAGAACTTCTTGACAAGTGGGTTCAAAAAGCAGGAAGGCTTCCCTTGTCTTTGCATGTGCCAAGATACCACTGAGAGGTAGCATTTCAGGGAGGAGAGAGAACAGGATTTCTCTGACAGCAACCTGAGGAAATCCAGACTATCTGTGGTAGCAAAGTCCTCCAGGCTGATGCTCTTAACAAAAAGAAAATGACCAGTCCAAGAGGGTGGAGGAGACTTACTGTGTGACTGATGTCGTGGAGAAGTCGAGGGGGGGGGCGACTAGTAACCAGGAAAGAAGACGATACCCTGTTGACACAACCTTGCTGCTGCTATACTGTCATACACTTCGCAAACAGTCCGATATACTTTCTGACCCACCAAAAAGACAAGGAACCTCCTGTAACCAGACCTGATAGAAAGGTGAAAATATGCATCCTTCAAGCCCAGCGTGGTGAGCCAATCTTCCTTCAGGAAGAAACAAGGGTACCTATATCTCAACAGTTGGTTTTGAGGTGGAGACTGTATTTTTTTAACCTGTCATTCTCATTCTCCAAGCATGTTTGAGGTTCTCATCTGTTGATCCATTGAAGAGGGTGGCGTCATCAAAAGGCAGGTCCTCAATCATCGCATTGGCCTGTTGTGAAAGTCTAGAAGAACGAAGCCACACATGGTGCCAAAGGGGGAAACTGCTCCTGCCAATGACTTCCCACTGCAATCTGTCCTTATTTGCTGAAAGGCTAAGCCGTGTGCCTCACCATACAGCACCAAGGCTACTCTTCTGTCCTCCTCTGATAGTTGATCTATGTAAGGCTTAACTTTGTTCCAAATAAACTGCTGTTATGCGCCCATGCAAAAACTGGAGATTCAGAAGAGAAATGCAGCGTTTGAGTAGAATTTTCTGCCCATTGAGTCTAATTTCTTGCCCTCTTAGCAGGGGTAGAATGGAGCCTCTGCGAGATCCAAGAGTGGGCCACATCAACTCGAACATAATCAGTTTTTGGGTGTTGGGCCAACCAGTTGGCTCTTGAGTCAACAGCCTTATACAATGACTTATACAATGACTTCAACTTCTTCAAAGTTGATGTTGCTCAGGAAGAAGAGATATCCCCCGGAGTATGTCTAAGACCAACCGGTGAGGAAGGAGGGCTGGGAATCCCTTTCTTGAGGGATTGGGATGAAAAAACGAAGCAGGCTTTCCAAATTCCTTTACACCTGGGATAGAAAAGATAGGAGATGATGAAGAAATGGACTGGGGGATCCACAGAAAAGGACAGCGCTCTCTCTCTCTCTCCAAATTCAGGGCTTTGAGCGCTTTGCCCTTTTTTTTAGAAGTGTGGCTCAGACTCTCTTTGCCCTCCGCTGTGTTTGCCAATCTAAATTAAATCAGTGGTTCCCGAACTTTAGTCCTGCAGGTGTTCTGGACTTCAATTCCCAGAAGTCCTAGTCTGCTTGGCCAACAGTCAGAAATGCTGGGAGCTGAAGTCCAAAACATCGGGGGGGGGCATAGTTTGTAACTGCTCACCCAGGAGCCTGGGAAAAAGACTGACCTTCTCATTGGCAGAATCCTTCTGCCAAGTCCTTCTCCAGTATCTTACACTTTGTCCTCAAGATCTGATTTTCTTCTTCAATGTCTTTCAAAGTGTTTTTGTGCTTTTCTTCTTTTCGTCACATGGCCTTGATGGTGCATTCCAGCTCACATACCTGGGAACAGCACAGCCCAAATACCATTTTATTTCGCAGAGAGGGAGAAAAAGCTAGGTGGATGTCAAGAGGGGTGGCTGCTTACCTCTTTCTTGGAATCAGCAAGTTCGGTTTGGGTCCACTGTAGCTCCTGCCGGAGTATTTTGTTCTCTTGCCTCAACAACTGATGTTCCTGTTTGATCTGGTGATAATCCGAAAAGAACTTCTGCTGATTCTGGAATGCTGCTTCCAGAACCCGATTCTGAAAACAAAGAAAGTGCATGGATCACAGTATGTTAGCCTGACACGTTAACAGTGGGAAACTTGACCAAATGAGAACCCCCTTTCCTCAACCTTGATCCTCCAAAACAGGCAGAGGTTAGTAATTTCACTTTTTGGACTATGGCCATTTCTGCACTAGACTGTTCTAGTGCTATTATTCCACTTTCAACCTCCTATGGAATCCTGGGATCTGCAGTTTAGGGAGGGGCCTGGCCAGGCCTTTGAGGAAACTACCCTTTGAGGCCCCTCCCTAGACTGCCAACCCCAGGATTCCATAGGATGTTGAAAGTGGAATCATAGCGCTATAATGGTTGAGTGCAGAAATACGCACCTGAACCTCAGGAAGAACTTCCTGACAGTCAGGGCTGTCCGGCCGTGGAATCTGCTGCCTCGAAATGTAGTGGAGTCTCCTTCCTTGGAGGTTTTTAAGCAGAGGCTTGATGGCCATCTGTCGGGAGTGCTTTGAGGGTGTTCCTGCATGGCAGGGGATTGGACTGGATGGCCCCTGGGGTCTCTTCCAACTCTACATTCCTATGATTCTATGATTCTATGATTCCTCTATGATTCTATGACGCGGCCGGTTGCCTCCCATTTGGATTCAGAAAAGAAGAGTGCCCTGGCTCCGTTAGGGAGGCACAGTCACAGACTGTGACAGTTCCAGATGCAAATGAAAAGCAGCCACTGGGTCAGCAGGGCTATTATTATTAGTAGCAGTAGTATTCATATTATTTTATTGCATTCTGTAGCTGCCATACGATGCCGCCAGCTCTGGACTTTTAAGGCTGATGAAATTCTCTGGTTGAAAGAGGTTTCAATTTATAGAAAAAGGAAGAGAGCTGAGTAAATCTGGATTATAACCCCAAGCATATGGGGTGAAAATTGGCAGCAGTGGGGTGGGGTCCCCCGGCTGGGGTTGTGGTGGTGGAGGTCAAGCGCCTTCAGGATGATGTCTCTCGTCCGTTTGGCAACTCGCCTGACACCAGGGTCTTGGTGCACGAGAAGGCAATTTAGCTCTGGAAGGGAGGGAGGGAGGGAGGGAGGGAGGGAGGGAAGTAGGTGGTGGATTGGCACACAGACCCCGATGGGAATCTTTTTCCCAGACTCCAACCTCTACCCCCACGGACCCTTCCCCTGCTTTCTTGAACTCACAAATCTATCCTTACCAGTCCCACAGGTCAGCAAGCGACCTTTAGAGAAGTATTCGCCGGCCTTGTGCACCAGGTGACCTGGAGAGAGGATGCCAAAGAGAAACGGGAATACCGCGATGCAGAGAGAGTGGTGGCGCTCCCTGGCCCTCCCGTGCCCCAGGAAGGAAAAGGGCCGGGCAGCCCCCCACCAAGAGGACTCCAGGTGGTGCTTTTCTGAGGGGGGGACCAAAGAGCATGGCTTCCCCGAAGAGCAGGCTCATGGTTCAGTGGCAGGTGCCGCAAGGGCCCAGAGAGACCGTCCTCTGGGGAACAGCCTCATCCTTTCCTGCACAACGCCCTCTGAGAAATTTCTCCTCCCAAATGACCCTGAAAGGGGCCAAGACCTCCCAGCTCCCTTACCAAACAACATGGCTCCCGTCTTCTTCACCCAAGGATGCGGGCTTTTGAAACGGTGCCGGCACATATCCACTATGTTAGCCAGTTCCTCCCTTGAGCCGTAGTGCTGGATCTGGGGTGAAAGACCAAAGTCAAAACCGGGGTTCCCTCAGCCTGGCCTAATGCCCCGTGCCCTCTGAGCTTGGGCCCTTCCAGACCGCCCTGCGGGCACTTACCAGGCGCTTGGCAACCTTGTGGAGCACTTCCTGCAGGGAAAACGTGTCCTCTGCCAGAAGGCTTCTGTCAAGGCTCCACCGCAGGCCCTCAGCCAGCTCCCACAGAGTGGCCTTCGCTGCCTTCAAAGTAAAGGAGGAAGACACAGAGGGAAACTGAGCCAGACCTGCTTGGAAGGCAAAAGGTCACCCTCTCTGCTGACCCTCCTCCAGACCCCCACAGCAGCCCAAACCTCCAAAGCCTTGCGGGGCCAGCATTTTGGCCTCCTCACCTGAGCCACCTGCACATCCTCATCCTCCACCACCGTCAGCACTACCAAGAGGTCCTTGACGGTCTGCTGCTCCGTCCGGGGATGTTCCAGGCACTGGATAAGGTGCCCATAAAAGGCAAGGGCTGACCTCCGGACCTCGGGCACCCGCTAGAAAGGGAGAGGGAGAAAGGAGCCCATCTTTTCGTAGGCAGGAGCAAATGGCCACCCGGCGCCTTCCTTTCACGGGTTGGGGAGAGGGGAAACGAAGACACTCCCCACCACCACTACCAGAGAGTGGCAGAGAGGAGCAAGACTCATGTGAAGGAAGTAGGTCCAGTAGCTCTCATCCTGGTTTACAGGATCTATCCTTTCCAGGAGCTTTACCAGGGCATTAAAGACTTCACTGCAGGTC
The DNA here is from genome assembly GCA_948474755.1 of Ctenosaura bakeri. Classification (NCBI taxonomy): domain Eukaryota; kingdom Metazoa; phylum Chordata; class Lepidosauria; order Squamata; family Iguanidae; genus Ctenosaura; species Ctenosaura bakeri. The sequence continues at coordinate 454,938 of CAOLHI010001134.1, forward strand.
AACAAACAAGGAGGGACATTCAAAGCCTGAACTGACACGATAGAGATGCTTGCTTGCTTGCTTGCTGGGCAGGGGGCATGGACTCTCCCATCCAGCCTCTCAAGAGGGCCAGAAACTCCCCTGACCATTTCTCCATCCACCCCCTCCTAATCACCCGGCTTACGAGGAGTTGTTCTCCGGGTTCCCACTGGTCCCTTCCTCCTCCTCCAGCCTGGTGGCCTCCATGAAGAGGTTCACCAAGAGAGGGAAGACGTCTGGGAGCAACTTGTCAATCGGTATCACGGTGCTCTTGTAGCAGCGGATGATCCAACCGATGATTCGGACGGCCCTCCCCTGTGGAGAGAAGGAGGTTTGGGCCTCAACAAGCTTTGGGCCTCCTCTCCATCTGATGGGACTTCCTTCTCCCTGGAAAGCACCAGAGAACGAGGCGAGGGGAATGGGTGGGCCAGTGCAGCGGGGACTTCTTCTGGGCAATGAGGTCCTTACCGTGGCTGCATCCAAAAGGGAACTGGGCTGCTGAAGGCTTCCCTTCACCCGGGTCAGGAGCAGGTTCAGCGCCACATCCCGGTCGCACATTGGTGAGGTGAAGAGGAAAGTTTTCAACTCAACACATTGCCTGGGAAGAGAAACAGGGACTGAGAGGACAGCACTGGACACTCCTTGGGGCAGAACAAAAGGCAGTCTTCCTACCTGTCTCCGGACTCAAGCAAGTGCTCGATGGCCAACTCCAAGTGATTCTGGGCCACATAGTCCACTGTTTCTATGGCCTTCTGGGAGCAGGAAGAGTAGAGCAGCTGGTAGAGGCGGTGAAGAAGGTCCTTGAACTGCCAGAAAAGAAAGAAGGGAAATCAGGGCACCTGCAGAGAGCCCTGCAAAGGCTTCCAGGGCTGAGAGGGAGTGGGAAGCAGAGTGGGTGGGACGGTGCACGCGGAGATGCTCACTGAAAAACAGGCCCCTTGTCTGAATCCAGTTGGTCCCCGTCAAGAGAGGGCCCCCTTCTGGAGACAAGCCTGCCATTCAGCAGAAAGAGGCACCTTCCATCTACCCCAATGGGGGGGGGCTGGGGTGATGCCTTCTTGGTGGTGGTCCCAGGTTTTACCAAGGGGAACTTTGTCCCTTACCTTCTCCAGATCCCAAGACGGCCACAGGGAAGGATGGAGGGCAGTTTTCTTCTTCTGTTCCTCCAAGTCCAGGGGGCAGGGCAGAGAGACACGGGGGGTTAGAGAGGACTGGGAATGGCAGCCTTCTCACTCGCATCCTCGAGGTTGCTGATGCTATCCAAGCTATCGTCTTCTGGACCCTGGGAAAGACAGTTGTGGGGGAGGAGTGAAACGGTGGGACCCCCCTTCCGCTCATCAGAGGCAACCCGCAAAAAGAGTGAGGGAGAGAAGGAAGCCCAGGGAGGAAGAAACGATGGCTGTAGAAAAGAGGGGGAGAGGTGCGGCAGGGAGAGGCAATGCAAAATGGAAGCAGTGACTGGCCAGGGAGAGGGGAGTGGTCCAGCTAGAATTCTCCTCTTCTCCTGACTGGGGAAAGAAAAGGAGAGAGCGCCATCTTGTCATTGGGCTCGGGCAGCAAAAGGTCTTAGGGTGGGTCTATTCTGAAGGCATTTCCCTAAGGAAGGAGGGAGGGGAAAATGCCAGCCTTTCCTGTTTCTAGCCCCCCTTCCCTTCCTCACCTGGCAGAAGAGTGCGTCCCTATAAGGGCAGATGGCGCAGGATGTTCTCTGCCTCCTGAGAGGAGAAACAATAAACAGTCCAATGGTCAGAACAGGAACTCACCGAAAAAGTCCTCGCCCCTCTCCTTCGCTCCAAATCTACCCATTAAGCCAACCAGGAGGAGCTCGATCCTGCAAGGAAGTTAGCAGGCCCCCTTGGAAACAGACAAAGCCCCAAAGATCTCTCCCTGATCCCCAGAAAAAACCCCCCTCTCGGCCCATTGGGAGAGAGGTTCCTTCTGAAGATGGAAGTGCTCCTCAAAGATAGGACAGCTTAGAAACAATGCAGAAAAATTTAGGGAAAAAACTTAAGCTTCAAAAAAACAAAAAATGAAGCTTCAAAGTTTCCGGAAGTTTGACATCTCTCAGTTGGTTTGGGGCCCCCTTTACCCGCTACCAGACTTTGCCCCTTCCCACAGGGTCAGGGCGGCGAGGCATTGCTCTCTGGAAAGCACGAGGATGGGCCTGCCCTCTTTGGGGCGGGAAAAGGGGAACCCAAACTCATTGGACAGCTGCCCGGGAAAGCTCCCTGCCTATGGGTAAAATTGGGGGACGGGTCCCTTCACTGTCATTGGTTGCTCTATACTGTAAACCGCCAGGCTGCACACACTCTGGAACCGGGGAAAAAAGTACCTCTCCAAATTTTCTCCACAACTTCCTCTCCTTCCATTGGGAGGCAGACCCCCCTCCTCTTCCTTCAGGGTGCAGCATCCCTGGGAAGTATCCTCTGTTTCCCAGGGAGCCCTGGCAAGAAAAAAGAAGAACACCTGGATGCTCTTCTACCAAAAGTCTTTGCCCTCTCCTGCAACCCCCCGGCCCCCTTCCCTCCCCAAAGCTGCTTTGCAAAGGAGGAGGGGGGTTCTTTCCCCCCCGGCCACAGAATGTGGAGCCCAGGTGAGGTGAGAGGGAGGAAAAGATCCCCCCTTCCCGGGGATCAGAGGGACTTTTTTACCCGTGGGGAAAGGGAAAATTTCTCCTCGGGCATGTCCCAGGGGGGGACTCCTGGGAAAGGCCAGCGGCCGGAGGCTCAGAGAACTGCAACGGGGGGAAAAAGGGGAAAAATCGTCAGAGCCTCAAAGAATCCACCTCACCGGATGAGACCAAGAGCAGAGCGGCTCCTCCGGCCTGCCCTCTTTGGGTCGGGAAAAGGGGAGCCAAACTCTTTTTGGACAGCTGCCCTGAATGCTCCCTGCCTAAGGGGAAAATTAGGGGGGTGGGCCTTTGCTGTCATAGGTTGTTTTTTGTGCCCAAACGGCCAGGGCGCTTGCCTCCCCCGGGGACCCTTGAACCGGGGGAAAAATGTACCTCTCCAAATTATTCTCCACGACTTCCGCCTCTTTCATTGGGAGGCTGATGTTCTCCCCCTCACTCATATGGGTGAGCCCCTCTTCTTTTTCAGGTCGCTGCGTCCCTGGGAAGTATCCTCTGCCCCCCAGGAGCCCTGGAAAAGAAAAGAAGAACGCCTGGACGCTCTTCTCCCAAAAAAGTCTTTGCCCTTTCCTGCAATCCCGGCCCTTTCCCCCCCCAAAGCTGCTTTGAAAAGGGGGAAAGGGGGGATTCTTTGCCTCCTGGCCACAGAATGTGGAGCCCAGGTGAGGTGAGAGGAGGAAAAGTCCCCCTTCCCTGGATCAGGGGGGACTCTCTTACCCGTGGGGAAAGGGGAAAGTTTTCTCCCCCTTTGTCCCAGGGGGACCCCTCGCAAAGGCCAGGGGCCCCGGAGGTCTGGAGCACTGAAACGGGCGGGAAAAAGGGGAAAAAATTTGTCAGAGCCTCAAAAAATTTGACCTCACCGGATGAGACTGCAGGGCTAAAACCCCCCCCATCCCTCTTTTGGCTGGCTGTCTTCCCTGGGTGCAGGGACATGAAGGTGCCCTGTGGGGAGGGAGGGAGGGAGGGGGGGGGCGGGAGGGGGGGGGAGGCCCTCCCCCCGGAAAGGGGAAAAATAGGGGGCTGGAGGGGGCTTACGTTGGAGGGCCCTCAGAAGCCTCCTTCGTGGCGGTTCGTGCCGCAGAAGGGGGGCACCTCTTCCAGAGCTTCTGCAAAGGAGAAAAAATGGGGAACCTCTCAGAGGAAGAGGAGGGCTGGTGGTTTAGTCCCCAAAGGGCCCTGAAAGGAGGAAGGAGGTCCAAACCAGCAAGAAGTGGACCCCCACACACAATTTGGCCCCTTTGCCCCTTTCCCCCAAATCTCTCTGTGGCCCCTTACCCCAGCCGCCTCAAGAGTGCGGCCATCGCTGTGTAAAAACACAACCACCCAGTCACTGGCACGGAAAAGGAAGGGGGCAACCCAGAGGGGCTTCCAGCCACAGCCACGACCAGTAACGCAATGGCCAGTTTCAGGTAGCTCAACCTTCTCATCTCCAGGGCAACCATGGAAGCAAAAATTTGGGCCCGGAATTCTTGCAGAGAGAACCTTTCTGACCGGGGAAAAAAAAAAAGCGTGGAGGCTAAATGGGGGAGTTTAGCTACCATGGGGGTAAACGATTAAGCCTGGGGATGGGCCAACCCAGTCTGCAAAACCCAAATCCTTTGAAACCCCTTTGGGAAGGATTCCAGATTCGCAAATCCAAATCCCTGTACAAAAATAGGTAACCGAATCTTTCAAGTCCACCAACCAAAAATAGGGTTGTTTTTTTTAAAAATTCTGGTTTGAAAAAGGTTTTAAAAAGTTTTGATTTCAGACTTGAAAGTAGAGATTTGAGACTTGACTTGAGACTTGGAGTAAAAGACTAAAATGCATCACTGCCCTTAAGCAAAAAACACACAACCCATTATAAGTAGAAAACTAGCTGAAGAGGAACAGAATCTTTTTCTCTACTAGTTTAGCTTTCTGCTAAACAAGCCAGACTTACCTGTTTACCAGGAGGCCTCAGGAAACTACAAACCCCCGAATTCCACAGGATATGGAAAGTGGAATAATAGCTCTGGAACGGGGTAGGGTGGAAATGCCCCGTGGGCTAAAAAAGGACTTTCTTCCCCGAAATAGAAATCCATGAATGTGAATATGCCTAAGTTTCATTTATTTTCATTTCTAGGACAGAACTATTCTTCCCTCCCTTACAAATTTCCCGACCAAAATGATCTCCAACTTGAAAAAGGGAAAAGGTTTTTAAATTTTAAGGGCCAAAAAAATTTCAATATGTGGGGGGGAAGGGAAAAATTTTTCCCCGCCTCTTGTGCATTCATGGGGGTGTTTGTGTTTGGGTTTATTGGGGTTTTTAACACACTGAATCAGAAAATCCCACTCCTGCAAACCACACAGCATCTGTAGGCTTTCCTATACAGTCAATCAGTGCAGATTGTGTAGCAATTACACTTAGAAGTCTATCACACAACACAGTTACACTGCAATTGTGCTGTGTTAATCCTGTTTGGGGCTTTTTGAACAATATAACAGCTCTCCCCGTGCTGTGCCAGGCTGTGCATTTGGAAATCAATTATTTTCCCACTGGGGATAATCCATTAATCGATGCCTCTGGCACTATGACTTAGTAACCACTTTGGATGCAAATATCTCATTCTGCTCTGTTGCAATATCCAGAGCATGGCGGTTGCAGTGTGTGTGTCTGATTTCTACTCTGCTTTGGTTAGACCTCATCTTGAATACTGTGTCCAGTTCTGGGCACCCCAATTCGAGGAGGACATGGTCAAGCTGGAGCAAGTCCAGAGGAGGGTGACCAAAATGGTGAGAGGCCTGGAAGCCATGAAGCCCTGTGAGGATAGACTTAGGGAGCTGGGGATGTTTAGTCTGCAGAAGAGGAGGTTAAGAGGGGACATGAGAGCCATGTTTAAATATTTGAAGGGATGCCATGTAGAGGAAGGAGTGGGCTTGTTTTCTGTTGCTCCAGAGACCAGGACAAGGAGCAATGGATTCAAGCTGCAGGAAAGGAGATTCCACCTGAACCTCAGGAAGAACTTCCTGATGGTCAGGGGTGTCCAGCAGTGGAATCTGCTGCCTCCATGGAGTGTGGTGGGGTCCCCTTCCTTGGAGGTTTTTAGGCAGAGTCTGGATGGCCATCTGTCGGGAGTGCTTTGATGGCTGTTCCTGCATGGCAGGGGGTTGGACTGGATGGCCCCTGGGGTCTCTTCCAACTCTACATTTCTATGATTCCCCCAGAGGGGTTCAGGACCTTGGAGAGTTCCCTCAAAACTAGCCAAAAGGTAGAGTGGATTTCCTGCCCCACTGACCTAGAAGCTATCAGCCAACACTCTTCTGGGCTCATCTGGGACATGTTCTCCTGGTTGCAGCCTAATACACACACACACAAACACCTACCTACGTTCCTGTGTTTGGCAACTGCTAATGATGAATAATGCATGTAGGCCGATTGAATTAGTTACATGACACTCAACACTTCTTTAATGTACTCCTCCAGAGTGCTAATGAACTGCAATCGGAATGTAGGACTTCGTAGGAAGAGCATAAATCTAGGAGGGGCAGGAAGGCTGTTGCATTTATTCCTTTCATTCCCACAGCCAGGTTAAAGAGATTGGGCAAGTTACTTTGGGAAATGGAAGTTCGTTCCTAGTGTCCCTCTTCTCCCTGCTCCCCAAACAACATGGTTGCCATTAAAAACATCCCCCCCTTCCAACTCTGGCAACAAACACAGCTTGTGGCCTCTAGATTCCAGGGGAGGGAATCATCCAGGTCTTTAGATGTTGTTGAATTGCCGTTCCCAGCATTTCTCAGCATTCCCCAGCCTAGCCAGGGCTGCTGGGAGTGGCAGTCCAGCAACATCTGGAAAGGGGGCATGAGTCTTCATCCCTCTTCGAGCTTCCTCTTCCAAGGAAAGGCCCAAATTTGGACATGAGGAAAGGCAACTCCTGGGAGGGGTTAAAAGTGGAATAATAGCACTATAACAGTGTAGTGTGGAAAGGCCCTAAGACTTGGAATGGCCACCGGAGAGGAACTAGGTAAGATCCTTAGGGGTCAAGATGCATCACTGAATGCCAAAGTCAGAATCATTCCTGCCATGGCATTTCCGTCTTCTAAGCACGATTGTAAAAACTGGACAACGAAGGAAGCCGACAAGAAGAAAATCCACTCATTTGAAACGGCAAATAAGCTGGTCAAAGACCAAATCAAGCATGAACTCTCTTTAGAAGTCAAAATGACATAACAGGGGATATTGTACTTTGGATATATCATGAGATGACCCCATGACTCACTGGGAAATGCAATAATGCTCTGGAAAGTGAAAGGCAGAAGGAAAAGACGAAGGCCGGGTTACAAATGGGTCAAAGGAGGCCACAGCCTTGAGTTTGCAAACTTGAGCAGGGCTATTAAAAGCAGGGTCCCATTTCTAGGATCCCCATAAATCAGAGCCAAATTGACAGCTTCACTGGCTTCCTCATCAGGCAAAGATCTTAAAAATAGTTGTTGTTGTGGGCCTTCAAGTAGTTTCTGACTGATGGCAACCCTAGGATGAACCTCAGGAAGAACTTCCTGATGGTCAGAGCTGTCCGGCAGTGGAATCTGCTGCCTCCATGGAGTGTGGTGGAGTCTCCTTCTTTGGAGGTTTTTAGGCAGAGGCTGGATGACCATCCATCGGGAGTGCTTTGAGGGTGTTCCTGCATGGCAGGGGGGTTGGACTGGATGGCCTCTGGGGTCTCTTCCAACTCTACATTTCTATGATTCTGTGATTCTATGATTCTATCCCTGGGTTTTCCAGGGGCTCAGAGTGTACGATGTGTCCAAGATCACCCAGTGGGTTTCCGCGGCTGAGCAGGGAACTGGACCCCAAACTACAATGCTACCACTGTAGTCACAGACTACATCTGAAATCACTATGCCATGCTTGCTCTCATATTAAAAACCCCACAGCAGAAGAAAAGTAATGATGTGCAAGCCACAGAAGCTACAGAAGCTACAAGCTACAGAATTTTGTCTTTTGCTGCACAGCCAACATGTCTACCCATGAATATGTTTTCTGGATTTGAATTTTGCTGCAACAGGAGAAAAATTTAACAAGAGGAAGCAGGGGACTGGAATTTTATTGCCTTCCTCTGAGGCTGAGGAAGTAGATTTATATCCCCGAATGCTCACGGTGAAATAAAAACCAGTTAACTTAAACATCTTTCCCCTCTCTACTTCCTCCTTTTTAATCTTACAGACAAAAAGTTCTTCCTAATCTTTAGGTGGAACCTAACTGTCGGAAAGCTTTGATCAATTTGGCCTTTTGAGAAAAGACTTCAAGCGGTTGAGTGTGTTTAGACTGGAGAAGAGAACACAGAGAAAGATGACATGGTTGTCGTAGTTGTTGCTGTTGTTGTGTGCCTTCAAATTTGTTTCTGACTTACAGCGACCCTAAGGTGAAGCTATCATGTACTGGATAGCAGAATGTGTGAAAGGGATCTAGGAGTCCTGAGGGACCACAAGCTGAACATGAGCCAGCAGTGTGACGCAGCAGCCAAGAAAGCCAAAACAATCCTTGGTTCCATCAATAGGATCATGGTGTTCAAATCGAGGGAGGTAACGCTACCACTCTGTTCTGCGTTGGTTAGGCCTCATTTGGAATCCTTTGTCCAGTTCTGTGCACCTCAATACAAGAAGGATATGGACAAGCTGGAGTGTGTCCAGAGGAGGGCGACCAAAATGGTGAAGGGTCTGGAAGCCATGAAGGCCTATGAAGAGGGGCTGAGGGAGCGGGAGATGTTTAGTCTGCAGAAGAGAAGGTTAAGCGGGGACATGATGTTTAAATATTTGAAGGGATGTCATGTTGTGGAGGGAGCAGGCTTGTTTTCTGCTGCTCTGGAGACCAGGACAAGGAGCGATGGATTCAAGCTTCAGGAAAGGAGATTCCACCTGAACCTCAAGAAGAACTTCCTGATGGTCAGAGCTGTCTGGCAGTGGGATATGCTGCCTCCATGGAGTGTGGTGGAGTCTCCTTCTTTGGCGATTTTTAAGCAGAGGCTGGATAGCCATCTGTCTGGAATGGTTTGATGTGTGTTCCTGCATGGCAGAAGGGGGTTGGACTGAATGGCCCCTGGGGTCTCTTCCAACTGTAGGATCCTATGATTCTATGAGGTTTTCAGGGGCTGAGAGAGTGTCATTCACCCAAGGTCATTCCGTGGGTTTCCAGGTCTGAGCACTAAGAGTTTTCGCGGACAGATCCCTTCTGTGGAGGTTTGCCATTGCTTTCCTCTGAGAGAGGGGGACTTGCCGAGGTCACCCAGTGGATCTTAAGGACCAAGCAGGGGGTTGAATCCTCATCCCCCAGCACCCAGAACTCAAACCACAACACCACGCTGGCTCTCCTTTGTCCGGAGCTCTGTATTGTTTGGTGCAACACAGAAACCACACCTGTTCTTGGGCAAATAGTGGAGGGAGAAACACGCAGGTGTCCTTTGCAACAGAGATGATCTCATCGGACTTCAGCCGATAGGTTGGGCCAACCTCAAAGCGATGGGACTTCATTCATTGTTTTGGGGAGCCAATCTCGCTGCTGGAAGGATGACGGTCAACACGAGATGCCTAGAACTGGTGGAGGAGTGTTCCAGCTTGGAATTTTCTCTACCTCCCTTTTGAGCATCCTTGTTAGATCTTGGCTAAACCCCAGCGTCATCTGAAAGGTAAGACTTTTAATCCGGGTTCTGTGTTTGGGAAGGGACTTGTCAACCTTCTCAGCAGCAGCTGGGGGCTCTTAGACCAGCTTTGGTTTTGGTATAAACCTTAAATGACCTCTCCAAAATGCTTGACTCATGTGGAGGGGGGCCAGGACCTCAATTCTGACCGTCAGGAAGTTCCACTACACTCCTTTCCTGCAGCTTGAATCCATTGCTCCTTGTCCTGGTCTCTGGAGCAGCAGAAAACAAGCCCTCTCCCTCCTCTACGTGGCATCCCTTCAAATATTTAAACATGGCTATCACGTCCCCTCTTAACCTTCTCTTCTGCAGACGTACACACACATCTTATTCTGTGCGCATGTGCCTTCAAGTCGGCTGTCAACTTATAGTGACCCCATTAATTTCATAGGGTTTTTCTTAGGCAAAGAATAGTTGGAGGTGGTTTTGTCAATTCCTTCCTCTGAAATATAGCCTGCAGGTACCTGGTATTTGCTGGCGATCTCCCATCCAAGTACCAACCAGCACTGACCAAGATCAGCTTCCAAGATCAGATGGTATGTTCTGTGTAATATAAACCTGCCAGAGTCCTAATATCTACAGGGGAAGGCTTTCTCTCGGTCCCGCTACCATCCCAGGCTCGCCTGGTAAGGACACAGGCAAAAGCCTTCTCAGCGGTCGCTCCTAACCTGTGGAGCTCTCTTCCTCAGGAAACTAGGCTGGTCTCCTCCTTGCTTTCCTCGTCTTTATCTGCCTCGTCTTTCTAAGCAGGCCTTCAATGGGTGAGCAGGAGACCTTTTACTTATTTCTTAGCTGTTGTTTTTTTTTAAATTGTTACTTTTATAATTTTATATTTTTTAATTGTTTAAATGCTTTTAATGTTTTTAACTTTTCGGAAGCCGCCTTAGGTCCCACTTTGGGAAAACAGCCGGTGTATAAATTCAATAGAGGAATAAAATCCAGAAGGGCTATAACAGTCCAAACCACTTGGGGACTGTGGACATATCTTACATTTTCAGTAAACGATCTGATAGTTTACCATGCATGAAAGGCTGATCTATGGAATTTTCCCTCAATGATCATTTTAAAATAGTGCATACCTCAACTTTTTGCCTTTCAGGGGTGTTTTTGTCTTTGCAAAATTCTTCTTCTGGACAGATCCCTCCTGCTGTCTGCTGTGGTATGACTTGGAACAAAGGATGGGACAGGTACACTATTATTATTATTATTATTATTATTATTATTATTATTATTATTATTATTATTATTTTTTTAAGCTGCCTTTCATTGGAAAAAATGGGCTTCAAGGCGACTGAAACAACCAAAGGGCGAACATTAACATGTCATTAAAGTGCCGATAGTTTTTAAAAACCATTCCAAGTATGCCACTGAAAATAGCAGTTTAAAAAGAGTACAATTAAAAACTATAGAATTAAAAACTCTTTATTGGAAAATATCGGTGTATGTAAGGCAGGAGTGAGTCTAATCGGCTCCAGGCCCCAATCCGAGGAAGGCTAATGTTAGCAAAGTCGATGCATTCCCGGGTGTTACTCCTGTTAACGGCAAATTTGGTCCCAGAGGCAGAAATTATTTGGGAAGGACAAGCAGAGGGGTCTCCCAGCAGGCACCTTTGAGGCGGAGAAAAGAAGCTGGCTATGTTAAAGCGGCAAAAAAAGCCTTATGTTGCTGGCTCTGGGAGCTGGAGTCCAAAAAAAAGGGAACTTTTTCAAGCTGTGACTATAACGTGAGGATACCCCAGTCTAATCCAGCACAGGTGCCATTTCCGCACTACAGTCTTATAGCGCGATGATTCCACTTTCAACCTCCTATGGAATCCTGGGGTTTGCAGTTTCAGGACGGGATGGCTGGTCCCTCCCGAAACTGAAAACCCAAGGATTCCATGGGAGGTTGAAAGTGGAATCATTGCGCTATAACAGTCTCGTGCAGAAATGGCCTGGGTGTGTGCTTTCAGGTGAGGCCAGGCTAAAACGAGATTTCTTCCCTCTCTTTTTGTTTCCTGCAGCCAAAGAGAAGGTCCCTGCAATGCTGTTACTGCTGCACCAAAGCCCTCAGTGGCTTCCTCGTCCTGATGTTAGTTGCCACCGTGATCACCCTGCTACGGTACTTCCTAGGTAAGAGATTGGGCAGGATTTGAACTCTGTACCAGGAGACAGGGAGAGCCCGTGTGGCATAGCAGTCTGAGCACTGGACAGAGACCCTGGAGGCCAGAGTTCGGTTCCCCGCTTGGCCACGGAAACCCACTGGGTGACCTTGGGGGTACCACACTCTCTCAGCCCCAGAAAACCCTGTGATACGTTTGTCTCGGGGTTGCTGTAAGTTGGAAATGACTTGAAGGCGCACAATGCTTATTAGGGACCGAAAAATAGGATTATTTAGTTGCATCTGTAATGGTAGAATAATAAATATATCTTTTCTTTCATTTTTTTAGCCCTTTGGTCTTCCAGTAAGTTAGCGTTTAATGTTTCCATGTAGTGTGTTAGTATTGGATTGTCATTTTAGGGTTTTTGGGTTTGTTTGTTTTCATCTTCCTGCTTTTCCTTTTCCTTTTTTCCCCCCAAATGTACATTTCTCTGACTGTGAGGAAAGGCAGGATATATAGGTAAAGAGTAACTAAATGTAAGCAGTAACTAAATACATACTAGAAACAGTAACAGTAACTAAATAAACAGGAGACTAAATTAAGTCTTCCCAAACCTGGTGCCCTCTGGCTGGCCATTTCCGCACTAGCCTGTTATAGTGCGATGATTCCACTTTCAACATCCTCTGGAATCCTGGGGTTTGCAGGAACTGCAAATCCTAGGATTCCAGAGGATGTTGAAAGTGGAATCATCGTGCTATAACAGGCTAGTGTGGAAATGGCCTCTGTGTTGGACTGTAGTTCCCATAATTTCCATGGTTGGAAATGGATTTGTCTCCAATGGGAATAACTGTACCCGTTGAATTTGGACGAGAGTTTCGTTTCAGTTTGGTTTAGAAGAATTTACCCAAATTTGCAAACGTCTTTCTATTTGGCACAGAAAAAAAATTGGGGAATAAAAAGGATATCGCAGGAGAAAGCAAAATTTAGACGTTTTCCCATTCCTACTGGCATCCTAGGCTTGTTCGCACTACAGTGTTATAGCACTACGATTCCACTTTAACTGCCATGGCGGCATCCAATGGGATTCTAGGATTGGCAGTTTAGGAAACAGCATTTAGAATTCACAGCTGGAGAGCAATAGTGCTCCCCAAACTACATATTCCAGGATTCCTTAGGATATAGTCATGGCACTTAAAAGTGGGACAACACTATAATTGGGCAGTATGACTTCTTTCCTCCAGTGGAAGAGCAATATAGGGGTGCTGTGGAGGAATTTAAAGTGGATTAATTAATTTGGGGTTCATTTGTGTGTGTGTTTTTCCCCCTACACCACAACAGAGTTCTCCAGTCTTTCATCCACATATGGTAGAAATACCACGGTAGGCCTGGACTCAACCCAAGAACCCAACAGAAGCTCTGTCGGGACTTCTGCTCAAACCACAGCCATGAACGAGTTGGTTTCCCAGCAAGCCGTGGGACGCCTCACATCGATGTCCCCTCAGTCTTTGCCTCAGAGGAAAATGGGGTCTCCTCAGCAGTTGCCAACCCCACTTCATCCTTTGTCTCCTTCTACCAAGGCCTGGCAACCAGTGTCTCCACACCCAGCTGCTGCATTCAGCCAAACTTCTCCACGGGGTTTAGCTACTGCTACAGAATGGAAACTGTCTCAATTCTTCTCCACCACCCCGTCTTTTCCACCATGGCAGACCAGCTCCACCGTGTCTCCACAGCAGCAGGCCACAGAGCCAGGGTGGACATCCTCTGGTTGGGCAACCTTGGCCATTAAACCAAGACTTTCCTCCTCAGCCACACCATCTTTTCCACCATGGATGACCCAAGCCACTAGCTCCACAAGGACTCCACAACAGGAGACCACAGACCCAGGGTGGACATCTTCTGGTTGGGTGACTTCAACCATTAAATCAAGACTTTTCTCCTCGGCCACACCTTCTTTTCCACCATGGATGACCCAAGTCACTAGCTCCGCAGGGACTCCACAGCAGCAGGCCACAGAGCCAGGCTGGACATCCTCTGGTTGGGCAACCTCAGCCATTAAACCAAGACTTTCCTCCTCAGCCACACCATCTTTTCCACCATGGATGACCCAAGCCACTAGCTCCACAGGGGCTCCACAGCAGCAGGTCACAGATTCAGGGTGGACATCTTCTGATTGGACAACCTTGACCACGAAATCAAGCCTTTTTTCACAGTTAATAACAGCCAAGAGAGCAACGCCTCCCAGTCGGTCAACTCCAGCAATTCAAGGGAGCCTTTTCTCTCCTCTGACTACAGTTGCTAACCAAGATGCAAAACCAAGTTCTCCGGACAATCTTACTATGTTTTCTCTGTGGCAAATGACTTTGTTGCCCAACACAACTTCTCCTCCACGGACCCCCTTTTCCACTCCCCAAATAACTTTTCCGCTTGGCGGAAATGAAACCAGCCGATATTTTCAGGGTTCCTTTCACATTCTGACAGAGGTCTACCCTCCAAACTACAGTGATCACACGTCAGACACTTTCAGGAGTGAGGCCTCGAAGCTGGAAAATCTGGTGAGCATAACTCTTGCATTTTTACTTGCTTGGAGGCTAAAATAAACCAGCAGGGGTGGCTTTCACGTCATGGGGCAGTGAGTCCTCTTCAGGGTTGGAGTCCAAACTTTAAAACAACTCTCCAAGGTGCTGGAAAGTTTGGGGACTAGGGCACATCACTTTGAAGAGCTCCTTGAAAGTCTAGGTGAAAACCTGGAATGGATTCACTGCCCCGGTGACATGGGAGCCCCCAGTCAGAGCCATAAGGACATGTTTGTGATAACGGACCAATGCAGCAAAAGTTTAGGATTTGAAATGACTCTTTAGGTTTGAAATTTAATAAGTTTTATCTTTAAAAAAGGGAAATAAATAAATCCACTGTCCAGCACAACAGTGACTGAGCTATTGACGGGCAGCTATTTTTCCCCCTTTTTTACATAAAAGTAAAAAAAACACACACACACACACACACAAATCAAACCTTCAAACAAGAAAGCAACAGCAGAAAATACATCCATGCAAATATCAAGAGACATCCTACACGTATCTAGAACAAATACTAACAAAACATAACTAAAATTGGTTCCTGCCCTTGTTGCAAAGAATTCATATTGCTTAAACATTTACACCTAGTCATTTATTTTATCCCATTAGTATTAATTGTTGTTTACCATTTCTCACTTTAATTATTTACTTCCTTAGCTTCTCGAGTTCACAATCCATTGTTAACCTGTTCTAGATTACTTTATACTAATGATCGATCATTGAAAGATAAAATCATCTCTCTCTCTCTCTATATATATATATATATAAAATTTAAAACAACAAACAGAATACATTTAAGTCTACTTTTTCACTTCTCATATAGTAATATCAATTTTAAGTATCAAAACCTATTGTCTTCAGATTGCCTTCATTCTTTTTTAAGAAATCAATTAACCGCTTCCATTTGATGGGCCACTGTGATCAAATCCCACTGCCATTGCATGTCAGTGGTTTGATGCTTCTCAACAGGGCAATGAATCTGCTTTGGGGTTTAGTAGGAACTTTAAAGGAGATATGCACAGTGCCGAACGCTAGCCCTAAAAGAGGTTCAGCACCTTGTAAAGTTCCTATAAAGTTCTGACTTAATCCTGAAGCGGCTTCACCGCCCCAGTAATGTGGGAAGCACCATCAGCCTCTACTGCAAATGTGAGCTTGAAAAAGTTACTTGGGGGGTTTATAACCCCTCTGGGGCTGTGTTGGCTGGAGAATGTGACAAGCTGTGGTCACCATAATTTGAAGCCAACGTGATGGGAATTAATAACGGCAACAAATCCCAGCTTCTCTCAAACTCCATCCAAGATTTCCAAGCCGCCAGTGTCCTACCTTTCTCAGATAATGTTGTCCTGAACCCAGATCAAGAGATTCCCCAAATATCTTTGGCTTAGAGGTAGAATTCAAGGCAGGAGAAACGCCCTTAATTGGCCATAAGGCTGGAACTGTGGTAAGGCACCTGTCCGAAGACAGAGAGAGAAGGACAAAGAACGAGTTTTGAATGTGGACAGAGGGAGGCCTCTCCGGTTTCACCCACACCCTGCCAAGAAAGGAGGGCTCTTCCTCATGGGAAAGCAGGTGGGCACAGCAGTCATTCCCCCTGTGACCGGTGGCAGGGTGGCACATAGCATGGCAGTGGGGTGTCACATTTCTTCCTTTGGCTACACTGCACCAAGTACAGAAAATATCAGAGAACACAGCGTGGATGACCATGGAAGCTTTCTGCATTCTCTACAGAGCTAGGAAAAATGATCCTTTTTTGCTGCACAGATCCCAGAATCCCTTCCTGGCCATGCTAGGTAGGGGATTCTGGGAGCTATAGTCCAAGAGTTGCTTTTCTGAGCTCTCTCTGCCTCTTTATATAGCACTCTCCGTGCACTGTGAGCTTGGAACAGCTACTTTCTGGGGCCACAGTTCCTCCCATCTCCTTACATTTTTGCCTTTTGGGGAGCTGGAGTACCACAAAGTACTTTTTCCAAGTGCTGAGCTTTTCCTGGTTTTATAGAGCACCGGAGGGCTTATTACGAGCGTTAAAAAGGACGATGCTTCAAAATGAGCCAAAAGCTGGAGTGGATTCTCCGCCACACCGACTGGGAGCCACCAGCCACCCTTGGACAATACTGAGCCTGATGGACGCGTGGTCTGACTCAGTCTAAATCTACTTCCTGTGTTTGTATCAAGCGGTGTCGGCTGGCTGTTTCTTCTCCCTCTTCCCACAGCTATGTGATCAATGATGCCCTCATTGATAATCACGCAGAAAGGCTGATAAAAATCTTACGGGGAATTTGTTGCTCATTGCTAGCTGAGGTTGCCACACAGTTTTCATCTTCTTGTTCCACACATGGGTAGGGCGGGCGCAGAACATCCATTGATCCGTTCCCTTGAAATAAATCAGGGTTATCTCACTGTGAGATGGATAGAATCATAGAATCACAGAAATGTAGAGTTGGAAGAGAGCACATGGGCCATCCAGTCCAACCCCCTTCCATGCGGGAGGTAGACAATCTAAGCTGTGTGCACAAAGAAAACATCTGTTGCCATCAATTTGTTGCGTTTCCTCCTGCTACTTTACTCAGCTGGAAGCCTTTGCCTGTCTGTTTGTCACGACAGCCAGTAGTGAATTGGTATAGCAATAGTAGAATTGTAATGAGTTACAGTTTCTTAGCTATGGAAGCAAAAACGGTTGCATCCAGGAGGATTCCAAGTCATGGGTGCGGCGAATCCACTCCAGGCCTTACTGCAGATTTTAAAAGCGTTCGCCAAGAGTGCTTCCCTGTCAGGGGCACAATGAACCCACTCTGGAGTTTTATTCTGAATGCGAAAGGAGCTGTCCAAAGTGCTGGACCCTGTTTTGGCATTAGGCTCACACCTCTTGGATAGCGGCCCTTTAAAATCTGGAATAACGATCGGAGCAGATTCACTGTCCCGCTGACCTGGAAGCTACCAGACACGAAAGGGGATGAGATTTGGTTAATTTTTCCCCTCTGGTTTTGTTTTGGATTAAAATTTGAAACAGGAAAAGAAAATAAGACCTAGAAGTGGTCATAATATTCCCGAATTGCATTTTTCAGCCAGAGGTCGAGTGGAAAAGGCAATCACATGCGGAGGTCACGATTGTCCTCCGTGGTGCATTAGACAATCCAGGGTTGCCTGTTTTTACCTTTCGGTTGGCCTCCCAAATGACGGGCTATCTGGTTTCCAGAGAAGGCAATCAAAAGCCGTGTCGGGATCAAGTGAAACAGTCCCTAGGATTTAACAGCCTCGTCTGAATTATTACTTCCTCTGTTACAAAACAGGTCATTAATTCCTGCTGGCAGTTCACATTCCGACAAGGACGTAACAACCAACAAAACAACATATCTGCTGCTGGTGGGGGAAAACCAACACAGAATGTATTTACTTTTTTGGCTCTTTTTGCAATTCAGGATCATTTATACTCACCGACAAGCCTTTGCCGAAAACACGGACCCTGTTTCTGGTTTCTTTCTCTCGCTCTCTTTTTAAATTCGAACCCATTTGGGTGCTTTTCACAAACTTCTTTCCCCTTTGGGGGAAAAAAAAATACACCTTTCTCCCACCCTCGAGACGACAGACAATACAGGGAAATGTCTCGCCTGAGAGCTTCCGACTAAGGGCCTTTCCACACTACGCTGTTATAGCGCTATTATTGCACTTTCGGCCTCCTGTGGAATTCTGGGGTTTGTAGTTTCCGGAGGCCAAGGAGCGCTCTGGCTGAGGATCCTAAATGCCGTCCCTAAAATACAATCTTTTAGTTGTATTTTAATCATGTTGTCCCCCGCCTTGAGCCTTGTGCATTGAGCTTTCAGGGATGTAAACCTACTTCTTTGGATGCGTTTTGGAGTGGTGTTAAGGCCTCGGGTACAAAGCCTATTTAGAATCATAGAATCCTAGAAATGTAGAGTTGGAAGAGACCCCAGGGGCCATCCAGTCCAACCCCCTGCCATGCAGGAACACCCTCAAAGCAATCCCGACAGATGGCCATCCAGCCTCCGCTTAAAAACCTCCAAGGAAGGAGACTCCACTACACTCCGAGGAAGCAGATTCCACTGCCAGACAGCCCTGACCATCACAAAGTTCTTCCTGAGGTTCAGGTGGAATCTCCTTTCCTGCAGCTTGAATCCATTGCTCCTTGTCCTGGTCTCTGGAGCAACAGAAAACAAGCTCTCTCCTTCCTCTACGTGGCATCCTTTCACATATTTAAACATGGCTCTCATGTCCCCTCTTAACCTGCTTTATAACCTTTATACAGTTTCAGGAGTGCAATCGGATGGAGCAGGATCCAGAAAGATGAAAATCGCAACCCCTGTCCTAAATTTTCACAGGGTCACGTCAGACGATAGAGGTCTTTTGGACCTTTACAGGGGTCAGTTGGTGCTGATGTGTGAAAGCAACAAACCTCCTTGCCAAAAATCATTTCCACCATGCCTTTTCTCCCTTTCCACAGACACACGCGCACACATTTGGATATTTGCAATTTCCCCACTTTTGCAATGGTCCAGTGCCCCTAACTCTCGTGAATGTAGAAAGTTAACTTTATTTCCAAACCAGATTTAGCCTTTGCAAACGGCCCTGCTTTTTCATCCTTTTTTTTTAAAGGTTTCTTACGTCTCTTTCGGCAGCAGTGCAGTAAGAGGTAGAATGGAGAGGGGATTTTGGCTAGGAGGAGGCATCCGAGCCGGGGCAGCTTTCCTCCCCGGAGTGGCGAGGAAAGAGGCAGGTAGAGAAATTCCACACCTTTAAGTGAACGTACCTGCCTCCCTTTCACAGATGCAAACGAGGGCAAGATCAGACCTGAAACACCCAGTGTGGGTGCTACGCATTTCTTGCCTAACCCTGCCCTTTAATTTCTTGACTCTTGCCTTCTTTAGCGCTGCTTAAAGTTGCCAGAGAGGCATAGAATCACAGAGGCAGAAGGGATTCCCAAGTCCATCCAGCTGAGCCCCCTGTGATGTAAGAAGAGACAACTACAGCTATCCCAGAAGAGGGCCGTTCAGCCTAGGTTCAAAGGCCTCCAGTGCCCTTAGTCGACTGCAGGGTTCTTAACCTGGCCCGTTTCCACACGAGGCTGTTCTAGCGCGATGACTCCACTTCCAACATCCTATGGAATCCTGGGGTTTGCAGTTTCGGGAGGGGCCAAAACTGCAAACCCCGGGGGTTCCATGGGATGTTGAAAGTGGAATCATCGCGCTAGAACAGCCTCGTGCGGAAATGGCTCTGGAGTCCACGAAACCGCAGAGGGCTGGAAATGCCCTCATAGGGGGTCCGTGAAAGCTGGAAGAACTCTTATGAGCTTTTATAATTAAAACAGAAAGAAAGAAAGAAAGAAAGAAAGAAAGAAAGAAAGAAAGAAAGAAAGAGGGAGGGAGGGAGGGAGGGAGGGAGGGAGGGAGGAAGGAAGGAAGGAAGGAAGGAAGGAAGGAAGGAAGGAAGACAGACAGAAAAAGATTTGCAAGGCATCATTCCAATAAAATATTGTCATAGGAGCGTGTGGATCTGCTTATTTCTCCCTTTTCTCCCAATCTGAACACTCTTGATGAGCAACTTTAGAGAAATATTTGATGCACATTCGGGTCTTCAATCTTAAGTCTTGGTGGTTCACAGCAGGGAAAGATATTTGAAGGGGGTCCCTGGTAAAGAAAAGGTTAAGAGCTACTGCTCTGTTATGCATCTTAGAATTCAAGCTTCTAAAGCATGACTTTTTTTTTTCAGATTACAATTCCCAGAATCCCCCAGCCAACATGGCCACACTCTTGCGTTTTTCGAAGAAAAATTGCTGCAAGGGTGGGTGCAGTTAGTGTCTAGTGTTGCCAAATATTCGAGAACGCATTAAATTTAATTATAATTTAAGAGTTACCGAATTCATAATTACTGCAAGACTAATACTTTGTTTGCAGCAGGGAACCAATTTTTTTAGTTGCGTACAGTTTGCAGTTTGTTAGTTTAGATTCATAGATTCAATTTATTCATAGTTTGCATTTTGTCGGTATTATTTAGTGCATTTTTATAGTTTATTATTGCATACTATTTTGTTTTGTGGATGGTTACTTTGTCTTTTTTATATAAGCTCCCTTCTTTCTTATGTGTTATCTTTTGCTTTGTTTGTGTTTTGTGTTTTTATTTAATTTTAAAAAAGCACAGTAGCAAACACAACATCTTCCCCGTGCTTTAAGGGACAGGACTTCTTTACCAGAGCTTGGGAGAAAGTCCCTTTTTAGACTACAAATCCTAGAATCCTCTAGCTGGCACGGCCACTGGTATTGCCATGAGTAAACCCCACGGCCAGTAAAAAGTGGATAATTGCTTTTCATGAATGTCAGAATGGGAATGGGATACTTTTTTAAGACTAACGTGCTAAATTTGGACTTGAAATTTGGACCTAATTTATAGAGAGCCCCGAGAAAGATCCTTGAGTCTTGTTTCAGACAATTCAAAAAGTTTTAATTCTATTCAATACTCTTGGAGCCTTAATTATTTTTGTGTGTGTTTTAGCTACGTGCCATTTGGCTCGTATTTCTTTCTCTCTGTAAACCACCTTGAGTTCCAGTTGGAGAAAAGGTGAGCCACAAAGAAAGGAACTGATTGATTGATTGATAGATTAGATGACCAATCTAGCAGCCCACAACCGAGCCTGTTCCTGCTCTTATCCAGAAAGGGAAAAGATTTGGAAGGTTTCCCGGGGGAGACTGGGTGTTGTGATCCAAAGAAAGGTCATTCCCCCGTGCTCATGCAAAAACAGGAGAGCGCTAGTCCAGGGTCCAGCAGGACATGATTTTGGCGTGACTGCGGTAAGCAAACCCTTGAGCAATTCGATGCTCAGTGTGCAATCTGTTCAGATACGCCTGCCCACAGTGGCAAAGGATGGAAGGATTTCGCCACCTGCTGCAGGCTTGCGTGACGTGCCAGAACAGGCCCATCCCATTGCAAAAAGAAAAAAAAAGGCAAACAGGATGTTTACTGTCTTCTTTTGCACTGAGATAGGAGAACCGGAGTGGCCCTCGGCTTGGAAAATCCTTGCAAGGGGACAGGGACGGAGTTCAAATCCATTCTGGAGCTGGGATTATCCAAGGCTGTTTCACCCCTGGGGTGGTGGCCTCCGCTCTCAGCTGTTTTCTCTTGCGCCGGTGCCAGCTCCGTCCTCGAGGGCCGCTGGGGTATTTATTTTTATTTATTTATTTGTATCCCGCCTCTCCATATGGATCGAGGCGGCGAACAACTTACAAATAGCATGTATTTCGAAACATTTCTGTACATGCCCCCAACAAGCTGGGTACTCATTTTACGGACCTGCGAAAGGATGGAAGGCTGAGTCAACCTTGGAGCCGGGCAGGATCGAACTCACAACCTTGTGGCTTGCAGTACTGGCATTTAACCACCGTGCCACCAGGGCTCCCTGGGTATGACTCTGGCCTCATTGCAGTGAACTCATCTGACACAGAGAGCTAACCTTGGGAAGAAAGGTCCAAATGTCCTTTTTTCACACCGCGTTTCCCAGAAGGGAAGTGTTTGTTCTTATGCCGACGGACGGCAGGGAATCAGAGTTTGCCGGGGGTCAGAAACTCGGCTTTCCAAGAAACAAAGGCCGTTTCTGCACTAGACTGTTATAGCGCTATGATTCCACTTGCAACTTTCTATGGAATCCTGGGGTTTGCAGTTTAGGGAGGGGCTGGCCACCCCCTCCCTAAACTATAAACCTCAGGATTCCATAGGAGGTTGAAAGTGGAATAATAGTGCTATAACAATCTAGCGCAGAAATGGCCAAAATCTACATTGCACTCTGAACTGGCGGCTCCCACAACAGAAGGGTGACAAGTCCGCTCCGTGTTTTAGCCTGAACTTGAAAGTTGGTCTCCAGGGTACTGAACACCACTCTTGTGCCTTGAGCAGAACTTTTTTTTTGTAGTAATCTTTATAAAAAGTTTAATCTCGAAAATAACGCCCCCCCCAGACTTCCATGCTTAAATCTTCCAGTCGAGATTGCTTATTTCTATTCCATACAATTCCGTACAAACACAATTTCTATTTTCCAAAGAGAAGAACAATTGCATTATTGCATTCTTGGTGTAGGAGAACAATTACATTATTGTTTTCTTATACATTTATATCCTTACCCAATCCAATACTCCTTTCCATCCTTTCTCAAAGTTCTGGATAGATTTATTCTTCAAAGAAAATGCTGACTTTTCCATCTCTATCATATCCAGGACTTTTAACTTCCATTCTTCTATACCAATATATTTCTTTTCTTTCCAGTGCTGCGCATACGTCAACCTTGCCGCAGTTATTAGATATAATAATATCTTCCGATGACTTCTTATTTCCCTTTGTTGCCCTGGCATATTTAACAAATAAAGCTTCAGTTTCATTTCAAAATTCAGCTTACAAATACTTTGGATGTCATCATGTACCCCCTTCCAATTTTTTTTTTGCTATCTTACATATCCATGAACAGAACTTTTAATGGCTGCACGCGAGACTGTGTTTGTCATGCGTTTGTTGTGTGTTTGTTGTGTGTCATTTCTGACCTACGGAGATCTTAAGGCTGTATCATAGAGTATTGTTGGAGGGGGTTTGTGGTGCTGAGAAACTGGGCTGCGGTCTATCCTTAGCCAGCCAGGAGGAGGAGGACCAGAAGTGGATTTTTAAAAGGCTCCGTGGCCTGATTTGAGCCTCCAAGAGGGAAGGTTCCGTCAGAAAAGATGTGCCTGAGATGGAGGCGGGGGACGGGGTTGGAGAAATCCACAAATAATCCAATCCGTTAAAGTCAGGCTTACAAATGTGGAGGGCTGACCGTAGTTTCTGAGCATTTTTCAAAGACAGAGCCACACACGTCTCCAAACGGGAAGTAACCAAGGCAAAAAATAATAAACGACAGTATGATCTGTTACCCTGCATTCTGGGGTCTCGGGAGGGACACCCAAATAACCAAACCACAACACAACTTTTGGAGCACTCACTTAAAGCTAGCGAGAGGCAGGGTAACTTAGCAGGGATCTTGCAACCCAGTGTCTACGGGGTCAGGTCAGTCCAGCAGTCAGACAGGTTTTAAAATGGCAAATAAACAATATTTTATGGAGTACAGACAAACGTTGAAGACAACACATTCACGCAGCTAACGAAAGAAATGGGAAATCGGGAGTTCTTAGAAGGAAATGGGCAATACGACACCTGTCTCGTAGTCCTGAAGATATTGAGTTTGTGGATATGGGGTCTCAGGACGTGGGACTGAGGGGAAAGCTTGCCAGACAAAGCGGCAGCACGGCGGGATGGAAGTCCAGAGTGATCCGAGGGGTGCTGGCTCTTTGAGCGATCCGAGGACGGTCTCGGAATCGGGGTCTTTTCATAGAATTATAGAATCACAGAAATGTAGAGTTGGAAGAGACCCCAGGGGCCATCCAGTCCAACCCCCTGCCATGCAGGAACACCCTCAAAGCCCTCCTGACAGATGGCCCTCCAGCCTCTGCTTAAAAACCTCCAAAGAAGGAGACTCCACCACACTCCAGGGAGGCAGCAGATTCCACTGCCTGACAGCCCTGACCGTCAGGAAATTCTTCGTGAGGCTTAGCTGGAATCTCGTTTCCTGCAGCTTGAATCCATTGCTCCTTGTCCTGGTCTCTGGAGCAGCAGAAAACAAGCCCTCTCCCTCCTCTACATGGTGTCCCTTCAGATATTTAAACATGGCTTTGGAAAAGGTCAAGTTTAACATGATTGGCTCAGCGCTGATTTAACAATAGTGTAGCCAGGATGCAAATGCAAGGTGCTTAGTTTGGCTTTGCAAAACTGTCGGCTCAGAGCTGGGCACCTTTGTTAGTGTCGTGCTTAAGCAAAAGGGTGTTTGCAGGAGAGGTCCCTGAAGCAACGAACCCGCTCTGTTCTGCCTGCCTAGGTGGAGAATGGAATGTCCAACAATTACCAGCCGTGCCTGTTTACATGCTTGTCCGGAGGCCTCGCAAACACGTGGAGCCGGGTGGCAGAGGAAGGCCGAATGATTTTGATATCAAAACGATGTCGAGTGCTATCTCCGGGCAGGCCTGGGCCGAAGCAACAGATCCTATATGTGTCCATTGAAACATAACCTGCATTGGTTACGCACAGGTCCTGCTGCAGCCTAAAGAACCTGTTTCGAGCAGGGAGTTCCTCACGCTTTGTCCTTTTTGTCTTCCAGATCGATAACGCGTTTGCAAAGAGCGCCTTAAGACATCAGTACCGAAAATCGTTTGTGCAGGGATTGGAGTAGGTATCATTATTTCGAACGCATTTTCGTGGGTGGTGGGGGGAATATTTTAGAAACTTTTCGACGATCGCCCTCGTGAAACACCCAAAGTGTGTCAGGTGGAAGGTGGAGCTAAGGGCAAGTTTGCTAGGAGAACAGCCCGAATGGGAGTGTGCGAATGTGTTTTAAATGTATTAAAATATTAATCTGTTTGGTTATGTTTAACCTCTGTTAATAAACTATTGCTTTTCTGTATCCTATTCAGAGTGAGTTAGCGTTTAGCGAGGGAGGGGGTTTGGAATCTGAGAGCCTAACAGAGTTAGTGTCAGGGTCTGAGATAGCTAGGAGATGATTCTGATTCTGATTCACCTTGATTAATCAGACATATACATTTACAATAAAACCTCAACAATCATTTTAAGAAAATTTAAGCCATAGGTTTGTTGCCTCCACCAGAAAGTTGGCCATTAGCCTAGTAATACGCGGATTCCGATCTTCCAGTAAGTATTCCACTGATAACCTATCCAAACAGATATTCCTTTCCAATAACCTCCTTAACCGCTTTTTACTTGGAATTATATACAATGGGCAAAACAATACAATATGACGGAGGACGTCAGGAGCTTGAGCACAATGACATAGGAGATGAGAGTGAATGTGAGTAGGAGATGTGTTCAAAATGCAGTCATCCCTCCCCGTTCGCTAGGGTTAGGGGCACCAGACCCCCATGAAAGTGGGAAAACCATGAATAACTCTAGGCCCTCCCAAACCATACTTAACACACACAGAAAAGTATGACCACTGTATTCAACCCACCCTGGATTCCTTTCGGGTATCCGGGTTCCTTCCCAAAGCAGAAGCGGGGGGCTGGGGGGACTTACGGCCCCCTCCACTGCTGCCCCACACCATTTTTAATAGGGACTTACAAGCCTGTTTGCAGTTTCTCAGTCTCACAAGGCTTGCAGTCCCTGTTAAAAACGGCCTGGGGAGGCAGCAGAGGGGACAGCAAAGAATCCGTGAATAATCAAATCTGCAAAAGCACAACCCACAAACGGGGAGGGCCGACTGTATATTAAGTCTGTTGCGTTCAACTTCTTGTAATAAATTATCATTTTTGAGTGATATACCTTTGACTTCTGAGAACACCTCCTTCTCTGGAGGTTTTTAAAAGAGGCTGGATGGCCATCTGTCAGGAGTGCTTGGATGGTGTATTCTTACCTGGCAGAAAGAGGTTGGACTGGACGGCCCTTGGCGTCTCTTCCAGCTCTAAGATTCTTTATATTACAAAGGTTGAGTTCAGACACAGTGTCTGTGGTGGCAGCAGTTAATAATAAAAACTGGTGGTGCCCAGTGGGGATAGTAGATGAGTAATACCTCACATGGGAACCCTGAGGGCATCTAGCAGGTCCCCACAGGTGGTGATCATGGTGATGGAAATCCACACACAAGTGGCAACAGTGGGAAGAAGGAAAAGCCCTCACTCTTGATGGCAGCAGTGAAATAACCACAGTTCTTCATAAAGAATCATAGAATCATAGAAATGTAGAGTTGGAAAAAACCCCAGGGGGCATCCAGTCCAACCCCCTGCCATGCAGGAACACCCTCAAAGCACTCCTGACAGATGACCATCCAGCCTCTGTTTAAAAGAAGGAGACTCCACCACGTTCCATGGAGGCAGCAGATTCCACTGCCGGACAGCTCTGACCGTCAGGAAGTTCTTCGTGAGGTTCAGGTGGAACCTCCTTTCCTGCAGCTTGAATCCATTTCTCCTTGTCCTGGTCTCTGGAGCAGCAGAAAACAAGCCCTCTCCTTCCTCTACATGGCATCCCTTCAAATATTTAAACATGGCTATCGTGTCCCCTCTTAACCTTCTCTTCTGCAGACTAAACATACCCAGCTCTCTAAGTCTATCCTCATAAGGCATGGCTTCCATTTTGGTTGCCCTCCTCTGGACTTGCTCCAGCTTGACCGTGTCCTTCTTGAATTGGGGTGCCCACAACTGGACACAGAATTCCAGATGAGGTCTAACCAAAGCAGAGTAGCGGGGTACCAGGACCTCCCTCGATCTAGACACCAGACTCCTATTGATGCAGCCGAGAATCGCACTGGCTTTGTGGTAGCAGAAGTGGGATAGGAAGAATCTCACAGTCGGTTCTCATAATCCTTGCTGTCTTTTCAGGCCTGGGCCTTTGAGAGCTAAATTCCTCCTGAAGTTCAGCAAAGACGTCCTTGGGTCAAACCTCCGCCCTGACACGGTGGTCAAGGAAATGGTCCGTGGCTATCAGGAAACTCAAGACAGAGTCGTGGTGGACATCAGCAGCATCCAGGTGAAAGGTGGGTTGAACCGTGATATTCTGCACACTCAGTTGTCTCCTCTCACCACCCCAAAATGTGATCCCATTGGAAGCCATCCTGAGGTCTTTAGCCGGAGAATGACTCCAAGGTTTGGTGACTGCACCACAAAGTGTGGGCTGAGGCAATGTAGGTGGCCCTTTCTGGACTCACTGATAGATTTAATTGGTTTGCAATATATTTATTAAGCAGGACTTGGAAAAGGTGCCGTCCAGCAGGGCCCACCTATCCCAGCTAGAGAGCCAGCCACAGTTCCCGGTCCTTAAACAGAGTCTATACCAGCAGCCCCAGTGAGGGTTCAGCACCTTGGAGAGCTCTTTTCATAACGTTAACCAAAACCAGGGATGGATCCACTGATCCCACAACCATGGAAGATACCAGCTGCCCTGGAACCTGGGTGGAGCAGGTGTGGGTTCAAATTACACCCCAGAAGATTCCTGGGATGTTGAATTCTCCACCTGACATCCCATGAAAGTGTGGGATGGCAGAATCCGCACAGCCCCGTCGCTCAGAAGGGAGAGAAAATCCCTGGATTGGAGCTTGAAGCGACACTCGGATTTATTGCTGACTTGGACTCCTGAAACAAGAATTGCAATTGACTGATCAGTTTCTGTAAACCTTTTTTTAATGGGAGAGGTCGGGAAGGTCCTGAGGAAGGGCTTCTCCCTCTTCCAGATGAGCAGGAGCAAATACGTGGATACGTACCCTAAGCAGAGAGAGTTGAGCTTTGGATTACAGCTCCCAGGATGGCCGCTGGGGACGGGGAAGAGAACAGGAGGGACAGCTCAATGGCAGATCCCTTGGTTTGCATTCAGACAGTCTCCGGGAGGGCTGGGAATACATCTCTTTAAAACCACGGGCAGCCATTCTGAAGAAATGGGTCCATGTTTGCAACAGCTCGCGCTAAACTAAACTGCTTGGTCTCAAAGGCGTTGCGGAATTACTTCATTCCCTATTCCTGCCTTTTTAAAAAGTTTGATGCTGATACAGACTAACATGGCCATCTCCTTGAGGAATTCTGGGAGTTGTAGTCCAAAGAGGAAGAAGAAGAAGAAGCCAGAATTTGGAGAAGTTAGGATTTGGTGGTTGTTTTGTTCAGCTCTCAAAATGTGGAATTTTACAGTTTTTGGCTGATGCTGGTGACGACAACAACCCAGAGCTTGGGAAAGGTCACTTCTTGGACTACAGTTCCCAGAACCTACCAGCCAGTAATCTGGGAGTGGTGGTCCCCAAAAGAAAAAGCCAGAGCCTTGAAAAAGTTGGGGTTTGGGGACGACTTTTCATAATTTCCCAATCACTGTGGATGAGAGTTCCTCACAGTCGTCAAAGGCTCAGAAGAGACACGGACACTTAATGCGATTCATCGTAATTCTTCCTTAGATTACAAGGGGTTGTGCCTGATGAAACCAACGTCCTTGCTGTCCGTCCTAACTGGCGCGAGCCAGGAGTCAAGCAGCCGCTGGGATGCCAAACGTCTCGGTCAGGCCGAAGACTGGCCGTGGGTGGTCGGCGTGCTGAAAGGAGGCGTCTCCGTTTGCACTGGCAGCCTCGTCACGGAAAGCTGGGTGCTGACGGCCAGGAGCTGCACAGAGTCCGAGTGAGTTTCCAAAATGCCACGAGGTCTCTGAAAAGTCCCATGCCCTTCAAATATTCCGAGGCGTCAGGGGGAGTTCCAGTTATTCCTCTTTCATCCCACATTTTTGGCTGCTTTGCAAATGTCCCAGTTTCCTTCTCCTCCTCCTCCTCTGCATCCTTAGCTTATTTCGGTTGTTGCAAACTGAGTTCAAAGTGCAAAAGTGGTTGGCATTCGGTTAATTCGGCCAAGGCACACTCTCTCAGCCCTAGAGGGAGGTTATGGCTAACCTCCTCTGAAGGGAACATGCCACGAAAACCCTTGGATAACCTGCCAGCATGCTGTAGTGGTTTGAATGCTAGACTAGGACTCTAGGAGACAAGGATTCAAATCCCTGCTCAGCCATAGAAACCCACTGGGTGACCTTGGATGAGTCACACTCTCTCGGCTCCCATGGCAAACCCCCTCTGAACAAATATTGCCAATGAAATTTAGTTTGGGGCAGTGGTTTGAAGGATGGACTTCAGGAGAGCAGAGTTCGAATGTACACCCAGCCCCAGAAACCCACTGGGTGATCTTGGGAGGTCACGTTCTCTCAGCCTCCCAGGAAGGCCATGGCATACCTCCTCTGAAGGAACCTTGCCAAGGAAACCCCGTGATAGGTCACCCTAAGTTAAGTTACAAATGACTCAAAGGCACACAGCAACGCAACAACCATTTAAGACAACTGATGTGCTTCAGAGCTTGGAAATGTTAATGTTATTTTGGACTATCAGTCCCAGAATCCCCCAACCTTATTCCAATTGACATTGTTGAGGAAAGCAAAAGGTCCTAAGTCTGATACCGAACACCTATTTTCAATCATTTTATTAAATGTTAAATCAGCTTCAGATTTTTAGAGTATCCACCTGGGATCCAGATTCTGTCTGAAAGGACGGTTTCAGTGACGCTTCGCTCAGGCAGAGCAAAATTATTTTTTGACTATAGCTCCCTGAATTCTCCAGCTTGGTTGGGGGACACTGGAACCCGTAGCCCTCAAATAACTCTGCATTCAAGCTCTGCATTCAAAACAATATGTTCATTTCCCCACCACTTTTCTTTCTCTTTTGGCATCTGGCTAACAGTGCAACCTTCTCATTCCACAGTATAACACAAATGATTTTTATTTTTTAAACAAGAAGGATGGATATTCGGTTTTCCAATTGCCACCCAAATCACAGCTTCTGGCCTTTCTTTTCACTTCCTTCCTTCCTTTTCCTTTCTGCAGGAACTCTTCCTTATACGCTGTAAAGCTTGCCCCGTATTCGAATCACACTTCTTTGGAACGGCTGCATTCGGTTGCCAGAATCATTCGCTCCTCTGGAACCCCAAAGGATGTTGCATTGATCCAGCTGGACAAACCAGCACCCATCACTTCTTCCGTTCAACCCATTTGCCTCCCTGATTCTTCCTACTTTACCCGTTCCGGCACTTCATGTTGGGCTCTTGGATCAGGGGCAAATCTTGGTAAGTGAGGAGGGATGTTTGTCGTCACAAGAAGCTGCAGTCGGTAGCTCCCATGTCAGTGGGATGGCGAATCCATTCCGGGGTTGGGCTACCTTTATTAAAGGACCTCTCCAAGGCGCTGAAACTAGTTAGG
Organism: Ctenosaura bakeri; assembly: GCA_948474755.1. NCBI lineage: Eukaryota > Metazoa > Chordata > Lepidosauria > Squamata > Iguanidae > Ctenosaura > Ctenosaura bakeri. The sequence continues at coordinate 484,680 of CAOLHI010001134.1, forward strand.
AATAAGTTTCAGCACCATGGAGAGTGCTTTTAAAGCCTGGTTTAAAAAAGGGGAGTGGATTCATAGAATCTTTCAGCTGGAACGGATGGCAAGGGCCATCTAGTCCAACCCCCTGCCACGCAGAGATATACAACTAAAGCACTCCTGAAATATACACACCCAACCCCTGTTTCAAAATCTCCAAAGACGGAGAGTCACCACCTTCCAACCATTCCACTACTGAATACTTCTTACAGTCAAAAAAATTCTTCCTGATGTTTAGTGGAATCTCTTTGGGTAAGCCCCCAACCGAAGGCCATCCCAAGTGGTTAAGGAGCTGGAGATCTTTTCAGGAAACTCCAGCAACACACAGCTGAATTCAATAGACATTTCTAACTCTCTGGATCCCAGAAATGGAGAGCTCATGTACTGGCCCGTCACTTTTTGAAGACAGTAAGAAGGCAACAATATCCTCAAAGGAGACAACATGTTGCTTAGGACCAACTAAACCTTCACAGAACTATGCAAGCTTTTGGGTTCTCCAGGACTCTTCATCTGGCTAGGGGCTATGTTCACACTGCTTAATTAGAGCACTTTGATTGTGCTTTAACTTCCATGGCTCCATGCTACGGAATGCCGGTCTTTGTAGTTTGGGAACAGATTGACGAGCTGAAGGGGCCCTGAGAAGAGCAACCAAAATGGTCAAAGGCCTATATGGATGGTAAAGGGTCTGGAAACCATGAAGCCCTCTGAGGAGTGGCTGAGGGAGCTGGGGATGTTTAGAGAAGAAGAGAAGGTTAAGAGGCCACATGAGAGCTGTGTTTAAATATTTGAAGGGATGTCACATGGAGAAAGTCTGTTTTCTGCTGCTCCAGAGACTAGGACATGGAGCAATGGCTTCAGACTTCAGGAAAAGAAATTTCACCTAAACATTAGGAAGAACTTCCTGATGGTAAGAGCACTTCAGTGGTGGAATACGCTGCCTCATGGAGTCTCTTTCTTTGGAGGTTTTTAAATGAGGCTGGATGGCCATCTGTCAGGAATGCTTTGACGGTGCATTCCTGCACGACGGAATGGGGTTGGGCTCGATGGCTCGTAGGGTCTCTTCTAGTTCTATGATTCTAGTATTCTGTTCTAGCTCAAGTTCCTACACTGAGAAGGGGTTGGATCCTCGACTTATGGGGCCCTTTCGAACTCCAGAATTGTCTGTTCAAACGTCATTGACATGGAAACTGCCGGCTGCCACTGAAGAGGAGTAAATGTTAGAAACTGTAGATGACACAAGGCGGGGGGGGGGGACAGGACAGAGTAGTTTCATACTTACAGAGGTGTGTGATATTTCCTTCCAGCTGATAAGCTTGAAGCCCTTCAGTGGACAGTAACTTCCCCAATTGGGTGTCTCCTCTCCTCTTCCTCATCCTCAACGTGCGCAGAAACATCAGACCTCAAGGGACGTCTCCAGGTAATTTGCTGGCCACTTTGACCTTGTGTTCTTGGCACACTAAGCATCAAAAGTCTTGGCACCAAAAGTCTCGGCAACAAAAAACAGGATTATGGTTAGCCCTCCACATTGGTGGGTTTCGTTTTCATGGATTTGATTATTTGTGAGTTTCTCCAACCTGTGCCAGGAACCGTCCCTCTTGGCAGCTCTGATCAGGCTGTGCAGCCCTTTAAAAACCCACCTCTGGTCCTCCTCCACCAGCCTCTGCCTGGCCAGCTAAGGACAGACCCCAGCCCAATTTCTCAGCACCACAAAACCCCTCCCAATGTCCCCACACACCCAAGGAAGGAGATGGACGAGAAAGAGGAAATACAGGGCTACGGTGCCAACCCACCTCCTTTCCCAGACCTGGACCCGGGGTGCCCCCTTCCCACAGACACACACACACATTTTGATATTTGAGTCCTTCCCATTTTTGTGGGGGTCCTGCACCCTTCACCCTAGCCAATGTGGAGGGACAGCTGTATTTGTCCTCATGGTTATTTCCTAGAATACTTAGGAGGGGAAATACAGGTAGACCTCCATTAACGAAGGCAGTGTCATCCTCGGCACAACTTTTTCAACAGAAAATGGGCTACTAGAGGCAGAAATAGCACAGAAGGTTCCTGCACCTGAGTTGTTCAGTATGTTCCAGGAAACACATTTTGGACATGTTTTTTTCTTTTCCATTTTAGTGGCCAGACTTGGAGATCTATGCTTTTTTAACAGGCTGGGGATACCCAGTGGTACAGCTCTATGCGCTTTCTTCCTCTGGCTGTCCGTGCATGCTCAGAGATTCCAGAGGCAGCTGCAGTTTACCTTGCCTTTCGTCGGCAGGCACACTCAGCTGTATTAGGACCAGCTAGAGCAGGATCCCTTTCTTTCCCAGCTCAAGCTTTTAATTGCTTCCCTTCCTTCAGGCACACGACAGTCTGCGTTTCTCCAGCCCTCTTTCACCATCCTCATGCTGCTAAAATACTTGCAGCTAGACAGAGGATGAGCAGGAAAAGGGGTTGGGCCAGTTTAAAAGTATTTTGTAAAAAGGAGTTTGTCAGAAGCTTCGTTAAATGACCTATCCCCGTACAAAGTGGAAACTGGGCAAAATTCTTGCTTCTGTGTTTTATTCTCCCCAATGCAATTTCTCAAGGATTGGAAAACTCTTCTTTTTCAACTCGGAAATGAATGGTGGTGAATGCTCTGTCTATACGATAATGGCGATGAGGAATGCCATGGGGTGCGTCACGATTTTTTCCTTCTTCTTTTTCTCCTCTTTTTTTGTTTTCTTCTTCTGCTAGCTGAGCACAGGAGGGCCCTTCCTTTGCCTGGGAGAGAATCAACAGGTTTACCTGGAAGGAATCATTCCAACTTCTGCCAAAAGTCAGGGCAAGCCAAAGTCAACTGCTTTCCTTCGAGTTGCACCGTCGGTTCCATGGATCAAGTCCCAGCTTTTCCCCTGATAAAGCAGCATGAAACATGATATGTGTGTGCACGTGTGCGCGCGTGCATGCACGGGGAGTTCTGGGATAGGTGGCTTGAACCCTATGACCACTGGGTGCATCCGGGGGTGGAGGTTTCTGTACAAGGTTTTTTTTTAATCTATGCATTTCCTGTTTTGTAAAACAGCTGCTTTCCTAGTCCCCTTTGGCGAGCTGAAAACCACCTCCAGGCGAGCAGAAAGGACAGAGTTTTGTAAAAGAGGAGAGATCTGGAGCAGGGTGGCCTCTCCTTTTAGGCTTTAGGTGCAAAGTATCAGGCCATTTCCACACTAGGCTGTTATAGCGCTATGATTCCACTTTCAACATGCTATGGAATCCTGGGGTTTGCAGTTTCGGGAGGGGCCTGCTGGCCCCTCCCGAAACTGCAAACCCCAGGATTCCATAGGATGTTGCAAGTGGAATCAAAGCGCTATAACAGCCTAGTGCAGAACTGGCTTCAGTTTTCACCTGGCTATTTGCACATCACAAAAAATTCCAGGAAACAATTCTGCAAATACATATGTTTTTTTTAAAGGAAAAAAATATTTTAAAGCACCCTGTTCTTTTAGGCTTTAGGTCAAGGTGTGCAAAGTGTGGCCCGCTGGCTGCAAGTGGCCCTTGGAACCCCTAAATGAGCCCCTGAAGCTCTCCAAAACCTCCAGGCAAAGCAAACCCCTTCCTCCAAACAAAGGGAAGATTTGAGTTTCTTCCTTCCCCTCCCACTTCCCCTTCTCACAGGGAAAGAAACCCTCTCCTCCCAGCAGTGCCAAGAACTGCAGTTGCTTTCTACCCTTCCCCACTGCCCCAATTGCAGGCAAAACCCTTCAGTCGGGTCACTTTTTCTTACTACTCAAAACCCCACGTCAAGACTCTTAAACAGATTTGCTCTTCTGCCTCTCCCGCCTTAATCAGCTATATAGGGATCCTGGGAAAGCTACACACTGTGGAGAAACACTATAAATCTGAAACGTGGCAAATTGGAGCAACACAAATTGAGACTTGCTTGTACGTTTATGTCCTGCTCCCCCTGCCTCACTAAGCTCAATGGCTCTCACGAGTTTATGCTGCACAACAACCCTGTGAGGTAGGTCACTTCTGGCTAATTTTTGGCTTCAGTCTTTATCTTTCTTTTTGCCACCTCCTTATCTACTCAATATAATTATATAATATATATATATAATGTATATCAGAACCAGCACGATGTAGTGGTTTAAGCTTGGACTATGACCCTAAAGACCAAGGTTTGATTCTCCATGGAAACCCACTGGGTGACCTTGGGTGAGTCACACCCTCTCAGCCCCAGAAAACGCCACGATAGGGTCACCTTAGGATCACCCAAGTCAGAAATGGCTTGAAGGCACACAATAGGAAGAACATCGCTTGATGTAGTGGATTTAACTGTGTGAAAATGAATCCTACGATGCACCTTTAACCTTTGGGGCTGTGTGCCACAGGATTCTCTGGTACACTGAATGCTCTTCAGAAATTGTGGGCCACAGAGGAACGGGTCTCTTTGCTTTCGGTGTGTGGCTGCATGAAGCCCTGGAGGCTGGGACTTCAGAGAAGGGAAAGGGAGGAGGAGGAGGAGAAAGCAAAAAACAACAGCCAGGCAACAACCAAAGAGCAAAGGAATGGATCATTCTCGATATAAGGTTAGCACAGTCTCACTGACTTCTGACAGGGCACAATAAAAATGTTTGGAGAACCACAGCTGCCTCACTGCTTGCACAGACCTGTGCGACCAGTCTGGCACATGCTTCAGGTTCTCAAAAAGCCACATCAGTCCCCACGCAGCAAGTCAGCTTTGTAAGCGCTTTGCAATAGGGTCCTCTAAAAGTAGTGCATGTAAAACTGCAATAAAAATTCTACCCATGTCGCCTATGCCTTCCGAGGGGTGAGCAGCAATTCTTTCAAACCTTTCAAAGCAGCATATGCAGCGGTGGCTGCTGGCCCCCATGTCAGTGGGGTAACGAATCCACTCCAGGTTTGGGCTCATTTTACAGGAACTTTCCAAAGTGCTGAACTGATGCAGAAATAGGTTTCACCACCTTGGAGAGCTCCTGTAAAGCTGGTTTAAAGCCTGGAGTGGATTCATCATCTCACTGACATGGAAGCTAGAGATCCTCACTGAATTTCTGCAATAAAGAAAATATATCTCCAAGTCTTTACTCCTAAGAGCTGTTAAACAGTGGAACGGGCTGCCTCCGGGGATGATTCTCCACCCTTGAAGGTTGCAAAGGCATCTTTCAGTAGTACTTTAGCTGTGTATTCCTGCCTGGGGTCCCTTTCGAATTTAAGGTGCTATAATTCTAAGTCCATATCTCCATATACAGAAGCAGGAATTCTGTGGATGCACACCAGTGGAATAGTGTTTGTGCTACAGTGGCTCCACAGCAGGGGAAAGGGAAGGCAGATGAGATTGGCTGGCCTGGAGCCGCCTTTCTCCATGCAGTCGCAGACTCTTCCTGCCTGCTGCGACCATCTACGCCAAGACAATTTTGGCCTCTTCATTCAGTCAGATTCTTGAGACATGGGCTTTTCAGCAGCAGCTCCCAGGGTCCAGAATTCCTTCCTTGGGGAGGTTCTTAAACTCACCCTCCCCAGACCAAGGGCCCTGGTTTTTGTAACACAACACAATCTGAAGCATCTGAGTTTTACAAGGCAATTTCCTAGTTTTCAAAATGGAAGATCAAACTTTATTGCTTCCCTCAATCTCAGGACAGGGGCTGCTCTCAGTGAAATTTAATGCCATCCCATCAGCCGATGAACCCCAATGGATTAATCGGAGACCCTTTCTTTGTCTGACATTTTCAGGCTACATGACTTGAAGGTCACATCTTTCCTCCAACTTTTTGTTTCTCCCTGCTTTCCTTTTGTAACACGTTGCTGACAAAGAGATCTGTGTATCTCAAAAGTTTGCACCCACAGTTATGCCTTTTTAGTTGGCCCCACAAATACCATAACATGGATTTCAAGGTTGTTCTTGTTCTTTTTTTTAAAGGAAACATACATGTAAAAAAAAAGGCACAGTAAAAAATTAACGTATCAATCACTTCCTGATCAGAAATTCTGACAGGTAACCCACTTAAGATTTTCACATTTCACATAGCTGCCTGACCATTTGGTGAGAAAGGAGAAGATGCTGCAATCGGGCTTTAGGTGGCCCAAACAGAACAGTAGACAAAAGAGGAAAAGGAGAGCATCCTCACTTGGCCCACATGTGAAGCCAACAAATGTAGGACACAGTCCAAATTCCCAGTCATGTTGGTCCCAAGCCATTTTGGACCTCAAGAACTTTTCACCCACCTAGAAGAGGCCCCCGTTCCAGAGGAAATCCACCTCTGAATTCCAGCAACATACAGCGAGCTGAGCTACTTGCCAGTCAACCTACATGAACCCTGTTAAGCTCTGCCAATTCTGGGGCTGTCCCCACGGTCAGGAACCCGGGTGCCTGGTGGAAGCTGGGGCTGTCTGTCCTCTTCAGCCCCCACGAGTCAGACCCACCAAGGTGTGGTGAACAGAAGGATCCCGGCGGGGGGTGGAAATGGTTCTGCGTGGACGGCTCTATACAGGCACCAGCAGCTGGGTTCTGTGCAGGACCCGGTGGCCACGGCAGCCCCGAAGTTAGGGGATGCGTGTTGGCGTGCTGTGTAGGGATGCCAGAGAAGGCCAGAGGTGGGGGGCTGTGATAGCTCTGCGTTGGGTAGGAGCCTGGCACTGGATTCAGCCTGGAGAGAAGAGAGGATGCAAAGTCAGTCCAGATCGTGATCGCTCAGCAAATGACTGTTTGCTGCTGTGAGCCTTCTGGTTTTTCCAACTTATGGCAACCCAATAAACCTAGCGTGAGGCTTTCTTGGCAAAATATATTTAGAAGAGGTTTCCCCCTAACTTACCCAAAGCCACCCAGGGGGTTTCCAGGCCTCAGCAGGTATTTGAATCCAGAGAGCCCACATGGTCCAGTGGTTTGAGAGCTGTGCTGTAACACCAGAGACCAGAATTTGATTCCCTGCTCAGCCATGGAAACACTGGGTCATACACTCTCAGCCCCCAGAGAAACCCATGATAGCTTTGCCTTAGGGTTGCTGTGAATCAGAAATGGCTTGAAGGCACGCAGCAGCAACAACCCGTAGAATCTTTGTCAAACACTCAAACTGTTGCAATGCTCTGGCTCCAAAAGATTTCTTCAGAAGAGGTTTGCCCCCTCCTTCCTCCCAGGTTGAGAGAGTGTGACTTTGCAGGCCAACCCAGTGGGCTTTCATGGCTGAACGGGGACTCAAAATCAGGTCACTCAGAGCACTAGTACAACCCTCAAACTGTTATACCACACTGACTCTCAGAGGGGTTTCTTGGCAAGAATTCCTTGCAGCACTGGGACCTCAAGGCAATTCTACAGCCTCTTGGCAGGCAATCAGATTCCCCATCGCTGGATACATGGACAGCCTGAGTTCAGGTGTACTCTACCAGAAGGCTGAAGGAAGATCGACTCCCAAGAGTTACATAGTGCAGAAGCAAACAAAGAAAAGCAAAGAACATTTTTGGCCCATCTTCTCCTTGAAAACAGATTAGCAACAGAAGGCAATTCACTTCCCCATTCTCTTCCTAGCCTTCATCTCCCTTTCCAGCCTCAAGTGGCCCACCGAATGCCAACTAAAGTCATTAATACAAATTGACTCTTTCTGTACGCAGGACAGGTGTTCATCTTTGGCCGTGAAGCCAGCAAGGACTCCAAGACCCATCTGCCACGAGGCAGAGGCCCCAGCTCACTACCATATCCCAGCATGAGAGGCCACAAAGATACATCAGGAACCTCTATTATAAACCTGCATTGGCTGAGAAAATTCTGGAAAACGTCCACGGTGTCAAGAAATCAGGGCATTTTCTGACCAAAGGAAAGAGAGAGAGGAATAATGAATGGGGTAATCCTGATCTGGGCAAGCAGGTTGTCCAGGAGAAGACTGAGAAAAATGTTACCTTTTCTGAGCAATGAAAGGAAGAAGCATCCTGAGTGATTTAAAACTCTGCAGTAGAAAGCAAAAGTCTGGGAAACCCACATATAAAAACCTGAAGTGTCGTACCTGCAGATCTCCAGGTGCTGTTGGGCCCCAACTCCCAGCAGCTCCAGCAAGCAGGGGTAATGGTTAAGGATGATGGGAGGTGGAGTCCAACAACCAGAGGAGTTTGACAGATCCACAACTCCCTTTGGCAGAGTTTGCACACTTACTTCCGGTTCTGGGAGGCTCTTCTTTCTGCCAGCGATGCTGGAACATACTGGAGGCCTGGGATTCTCTTCAGCAGCCGGAAAGGGAATGTTTGATCCAGGCGAGAGGCAGCCGATTCAGAGAGATCCACACGGGAACAGAAGTTGTAACCATCTTCATGTTGGCAGCACGTTAAGGTCTACTGCGGCTAGAGAGGGAGACATTTCCAGCCCTGACCGCCTGAGCCCATGACCCTTACGTGCCACTGAAGAATATTCAGCAACTACTTAGTCCAAAACTGAGTCACTTGCCCCCTTCCAGAGTCCTAACTGGCACAGAGTGCCCATTTTGTACTGGTTTTGTTGGTCTCCAGCATTTCTGCATTGCATTCAAAATGCTGATGCAAACACTGGGGTGTTAAATGGTTTGCATCAGCATCCCAGGGGTCAAATCTGGTCCATTTGGGGTGTCAAAATTGGGCCCAGACAGACTTCCACATCTCCCCTGACACTAGGATGCTTTTTTGTTGCTAAACTGCTTGTAAAGTTCTCATAGCTATGAGGGGAGACAAGTCATGAACACTTTGATTTTCTGTATCCTTCTGCACTATATAACCCATGGGAGTCTATCTACCGTGGGCCTTGCTGAGGGGGGAGCAAGTACCCCATCCCAAGGTTGTTGCTGTGTCCCTTCAAAACATTTCCCACTTAATGTAAACCCAAGGTGAATCTATCACGGGGTTTTCTTGGGCAAGATTTGTTCAGTGGGGGGTTTGGCATCATTTGCCTTCCTCCAAGACTGAGAGAGTGTGACTTGCCCAAGGTCAGCCAGTGGGTTTCCACAGCTAAACAGGGGTTTCAACTCCAGTCTCCACAGTTGTGGTCCTCAAACCACTACACCATGCTGAGTCTCCAACTCAAGGGCTTCCCATATATCCAGGAATGGGGGTTTGATTTGATTGCCAACTGAAGAATAAAGCTGGCTGGAATCTGTTTGTGGCTCCAGTCCTGCTATAGGCCACAAGGGGATGTCGGATCCCTTCAGGGAAAGGACCAATGAAGCCGATGCTACAGCAGCGACACGTGTCAGCGCTCAGCACTGAAAGAACCCTCGAGGGAACTTGGAACAATACTCAGTTCTAGCACAAGGCGAGTTCACACAGTTGGTTTGTAGGAATCTATTGTAAAGGATACAGAGGTTCCCTACCAAAAGGCCACAAAGGTTTGCGAGGAAGGAAGATACCAGTGCAAACCAGGACACGCAGAGCAGGAGCCAGGGGACTAAGGCCACCCGGAGATTGAAACCCAAAAGCAGCGTCCTTCTCATTGGGGAGCGGGCGATGGAGGCCGCCAGCATGGCAAAAGCCACCGGGGCAAATCCTTTAACATCTGCCACCTCCAACAGACTGGCCAAGGCAGCCCGGAGCAGGAGGTAGAGCAGAGCTGAGGCGACCGCGAAGGCCACGGTGAGGACGCTGTGCTTTGCGGTGCCCACGGTCTTCTCGAAGCTGCCTGCGAAGTACCAGACAATGATGGCACCACATACCCAGGAGATTGGGTCGTCGTACACAAAGATGTAGGTCACCAGGCGGTAAACTGAGGAAGGAAAAGAAGCCATTTTGGAGAAAAATGCAGTGGCAGGAAAGGGGTTCAGAATTGGAATTATTTTGTGAGGACACTGCTCAGTGGGAGAGAGGCAGGACAGAAGGAGAAGGCCTGTGTCTGGGAATGGGTTAAGGCAGGGGTGGGAAACTTTGGCTAAGCAGCAAGAATCATAGAATCATAGAAATGTAGAGTTGGAAGAGACCCCAGGGGCCATCCAGTCCAACCCCCTGCCATGCAGGAACACCCTCAAAGCACTCCCGACAGATGGCCACCCAGCCTCTGCTTAGAAACCTCCAAAGAAGGAGACTCCACCACACTTGGAGGCAGCATATTCCACTGCCGGACAGCCCTGACTGTCAGGAAGTTCTTCCTGAGGTTCAGGTGGAATCTCCTTTCCTGCAGCTTGAATCCATTGCTCCTTGTCCTGGTCTCTGGAACAGTAGAAAACAAGCCCTCTCCTTCCTCTACGTGGCATCCCTTCAAATATTTAAACATGGCTCTCATGTCCCCTCTTAACCTTCTCTTCTGCAGACTAAACATACCCAGCTCCCTAAGTCTATCCTCGTAGGGCTTCATGGCTTCCAGGCCTCTCACCATTTTGGTCGCCCTCCTCTGGACTTGCTCCAGCTTGTCAATATCCCTCTTGAATTGGGGTGCCCAGAACTGGACACAGATTGTGCCCTAGAAACCTTCGGGAACATAGTGTGTCTGCAAAAGACTGAAAAGGATAAAATGGAAGAAGGTCTATTTCTGCTTTTGGAAAAATAAATAGCTTTGACGCTAACCTATTGGTTGGGGGGGGCTGTCACCTTTTAGTGTGTTATTCCTTGAAGGCTTTTTGGGGTGGCTATTCACCAAGAAAAAGAACTGTTTGGGTGGGTCACAGACCCTATGGAGACACTTTGCTCACTCTTGGGTTCAGGACTGGGGGTTCCCATGTTCGAAGGGGCAGCAAATCCCCTCCAGGTTTAAAGGAGCTCTCCAAAGTGCTGAACTCGAGCCCTCAATAAGCCCAGTACCACGGAGAGCTCCTTTTTAGCTGTTGAAAAGATGGAGGGGATTCAGCGCTCCAACTGATGAGGAAGTCGCCCACCGGGACTGGTTTAGGGGTCTTCTTCTATGGCTCCCAAGCTATGGAACGGCCTGCCGGAGGAGACCCGGCATATTACCAGTCCTGACAGCTTTAAAAGCGCCGTCAAGACCAATCTCTCCTGGCAGGCCTTCCCAGACTAGCATTTCCATCGCCTCCCATCTATGGCCTTCCTGCTTTGGTAATAGTAACTGATGGATTGTTAATTGCTGTGTATTTTAAGGGGTTGGTTTAGGTGGGTCGGTGGGTGGGGACGATGGGGTATGTTTTTAATATCTTTTTATGTCTTTTAATGTATTTCATGTTGTTCGCTGCCTCGATCCACGTGGAGAGACGGGATACAAATAAATTTTATTATTATTATTATTACAGGCAACAAGAAGGGGGGCATTTGGGAGTGCTTTGATGGGTGTTCCTGCATGGCAGGGGGTGGGACTAGATGGCCTCTGGGGGTCTCTTCCAACTCTATGATTCTGTGGTAGATTTTCCAGTTTCTAACAAATTTCAATTTCTGTTTTTGAAACAGCTGCAGGTCTGGAGGCTGGCTTTCGATACTCTTTTTCCCCCACCATCTCTTTGCAACGGTTTGTTTTTAAAATCTTTACGGGAACATCCTTTTGGAGTAAGAAGGAAAGGCATTTGGGAAACAAACACAGGGGGTAATAAAAAAATAAAATTAACATTCAGGGTCGAGGAGACCTCTGGGTGCGGCAGGACTGCGACTCCCAGCATCCCCGGCCAGAAAGGATACTGGGGCTTACGGGAATTGAGGTCCTGGCTCATAGGATAATCAATATTATTTTTAGTATTACGGAAGCTATGCGTGGAGCTTTTCAACGGAAAGGCGGGATTCGAAGTCTAAGAAGAGTCGGAACGCGTTACAAAAAACGCGTCAGAATAACGAGCACGGCCTCCCGCCCTGAGGGAAGGGGCCCGGGGCTCACCCTGCGGCCCCCGCACCGCCTCAGGCCCCAGGGAAAAGAGAGAGCCCTCGGCCAGGCCGCCTTCTGCCGCCCGCCACTGGAGCATCCTCGGGGCCGAGACCGCCAGCGACAGCAGCACCGTCAGGGCGGCCACCGCGGGGAACCGCCGCTCCATCCTCCTCGCCCGCCTTCCCCTCTTCCGGCGCCCGACTTCCGCCTCTGAGGCGATACTTTCGGTTTCTGCCTTCTGCTTCCGGGTCAAGCGGCGTCGCCATCATAACACGCCGCGCCGAGGTCACCTTCTCTTCTTTCCGAGGCATGGACCCCGCCCCTTTCGCCGTCGCCATGGGAACAGGGCGCTCCGGGGCCACGCCCCTCCAAGGCGAGTCTTCTTTCCTACTGGCCAGATAGCTCCAGGGAAAGGGCGGGAGAAAGGAAGCTCCAAGGAACGGATAGGCTCGGAGCTATGGCTCCACCCTTTTCCCTATTGGGCGCTAAGGCCTATCAGCGGCTGAAGAATGCGGCTAGGGGGCGGGGCTTGCTCAGAACTGGGGAGGAGACAAAGAAGGCATAGCTGGGGGCGTGGCTAGGGGATATACCGATTGGGGGCGTGGCCAAAGGGGAATAAGCCAATGAGGACTTAGTGTGAGGCTGGCCTATCCCCAGAGCGTGGAAAAATGCCTTGGGGGACTACATTTCCCAAGATCCTCCACTTGCCATGCTGGCAGGGCAGATCCTGGTGCATTAACCCGCTGGGTCCAAAGCTCAAGGGTTTGGTTCCTTTTCCCTCCTTGCCCTGTTTTGCACCTGCTTCCTGTATGGAAACTCTGACCACCCTCAGGGCTGGGTTGCCTTCCCACCCCAGAAGGCTGTTTCTTTGGTCTGCAACCCCCATCTGCCCCAGCCGGCATGGGGAAGATGGGCGTTGTAGTCCCAGTCCCCCCAGTTGGAATAAGCAGTGAGCCCCTGGAGCCCTTTCCCTTCTGAAAGGCAGAGACCCCCAATGAGTTGTGAAATCCCCACCCCCATTTTCACCCCACCACCATCTTGGAGTGTTAGCAAGGCCGGCCCCCAACAGCCCCACTTGGACCTCCACCGTGGCCCAAAGGTGGGCTTTAGTTTTCAGGACCCCCAAGAGCGGCCACCAATGGGTGAGACCAAAGGGCTGGCCCAGCCGGCTTTCTGATCCAGTGGCTGCTGGGTTATCCTGATGGGGGACCTATAAGCAATAGCGCAAGAATGATGGCGCCTTCTTGCTGATGCTCCCCAGGGAAAGAAAGATATTGCCTCTGATACGGGAGTAGCATTTCCCGGCCATCGTGGAAAGCTCTGTCTTCACCCAACTTTCCCTTTCCCTCCTCAAAGCCCTCCAGGTTGGTGCCCCCCCAATGCCGTAGCAAATTCTAATGTCGACGTGCGGCCGTGACTTCCATAGTTAGGTCTGAATTTTTTCCTTTTCTCTGTTGTGAGCCTCTCGCCACTCCGGTTGATCTCATTGGGCTCTCGCATCGGGAGATGGGAGAAGAGCTTCTTCCAACTTGCCGTCCCCACCGTAGACAAAAATGGAATGCAGAAATATAGGATGGGGGGCACGTGGCTGGATAGCAGGACGTGTGAAAGGGATCTAGGAGTCTTCATAGACCACAAGCTGAACATGAGTCAGCAGTGTGATGCGGCAGCCAAGAAAGCCAATGCAATTCTCGGCTGCATCCATAGGAGTATGGTGTCTAGATCGAGGGAGGAACTGGTACCCCTCTACTCTGCTTTGGTTAGACCCCATCTTGAATACTGTGTCTAGTTCTGGGCACCCCAATTCAAGAAGGATATTGACATGCTGGAGCAAGTCCAGAGGAAGGCAACCAAAATGGTGAGAGGCCTGGAAGCCATGCCCTATGGGGATAGACTTAGAGAGCTGGGGATGTTTAGTCTGCAGAAGACGAGGTTAAGAGGGGACATGAGAGCCATGTTTCAACATTGGAAGGGAAGCCACGTAGGGGAAGGAGAGGGCTTGTTTTCCGCTGCTCCAGAGACCAGGACAAGGAGCAATGGATTCAAGCTGCAGGAAAGGAGATTCCACCTGAACCTCAGGAAGATCTTCCTGACAGTCAGGGCTGTCCGGCAGTGGAATCTGCTGCCTCGTAGTGGAGTCTCCTTCCTTGGAGGTTTTTAAGCAGAGGCTGGATGGCCATCTGTCGGGATTGCTTTGAGGGTGTTCCAGCATGGCAGGGGGTTGGACTGGATGGCCCCTGGGGTCTCTTCCAAGTCTAGATTTCTAGGATTCTATGATTCTATGACATCATTTCACACGCCCTTCCCTGTCTCTCCTTACTCACCTTAGCAGCCCCGAATGCTGTAACCTTCCATGGCAAGACAGTTTATCCAGCTCTACATTATTGCTTAAGTTTCCAGCTCTACATTATTGCTTAAGTTTCCAGACAGGTTTGCACTGGGGGTTTCTGTAAGGCCGGTAACACCTGGCCCACCTTGGTTTTGAACCCTTTTCCGCATGTGCCCAACACAGAATTTTCTGTCTAGGAACGTTCTCGCTGGGCAACCGATTGGGTCCCATAATCCTCCATCCTTTGGCTGTGCTAGCTAGGCATGATGGGAACCTGGGCCAGGGACATTTGGAGGCCCACAGCTTGATTTTGATCCTTTTTTGGTCCCACTCTGCTTGGAGTTGCTGTTTGGCTGCTGAATCCGGTATCCACAGATCATGGGAATCTCGTGAGCACTAGAAAGGCAAGGGGGCATCCAAATTCTAGGCCCTTGCTCATTCTTCATGCCTAGGCTGTTCTCTCCATGGAGGTCTGAGCTGGACAATTCAACCCCATCTCTTTCCACTTCAAGATGCCTGCCATCTCACTCACATTGGAGAACCTCCTGGTGGATGGGGGCCCATGCCTTACATCTCTCCCCCACCCTTATAGCCTAACACTATGTGCCCACCCAAAGGATGTTCACCCTCTTCTCTCTCTCAATAACACCCTACCCTGCCTCCCACCATGTATACAGAGTCTCTCAGGCACCCTCTATTTGAAATACTTTAATTTTAAAAATATTCTCTTCAGTGCTAAAATATCTCTTTTGCCTCCCTGGGCAGCTGAGTGTGCCTTGACACGACCACCGCCACAGGGCTCACACACCCCTATTCCACATGCAGAATGTGATGGAGGAGGCAGGAGGAGCGGGTCTTCGGAAGTGGGAGCAACAGTGGTGGCTGCTGGCTCCTAGGTCAGCTGGGCAATGAATCCACTCCAGGCTTTCCTCCTGGCCCTAATGGAACTCTCCAAGGTGCTGAACTCTCTTCGTAAATAGGGCTGGCACCCTGTAGAGGTCCTTTGTGTTTAAGGACCTCTCCAAGGTGCTGAGTCCACCCCTAAATAGGTTCAGCACCTTGGAGAGCTCTTTTAAAGGCAGCCAAATCCTGGCATGGACTCACTGCCCCACTGATGTGATAGGAGCAGATTTTGGGGGGGGGCTCACCCTGCAGAGCAGCAGCATCTTCCACCTGTCCCCCACTCCCCAATGGCAGCATCTAACCCTTTGCTCCCTGGAATGCCTTCCCAGTTCCCTTGCCTTGAGGACACGGCAGCAGAGTCCTTGTTCCTTCCAGCACAAATGGCTTTACCCTGCAACTATTGCACTGCATCCCAGCTGGACTCCTGTCAGGTCTCCCCAAAAGAAGCCTTTGCTCCCCTGAGGAAGGAGCAAGAAATGGGAGGGGACATGGACCTCTAGGGTGTCCGGTTAAGTGCTATAGTACCCCATCTTCCCTAGAAGGACCCCTGCCACATACACCCCAGGAAGAGGAGAAATAAAGAGCAGGACAAGAGAGGCTGTGAGGCCTCGTTCCTCGGGCGTGCACGGGAAGGGCGGTGCGGCTGGCCCGCCACAAGGGCACCTGGAAGATTATTGCACAGGCCACGCAGGGAGAGGACAGAAGAATGAGGGAATCTTGGAGGACGGTGCACAGATCCCACAGAGGAAAAGACCATCTTTCAAAAAGGGCTGGCATTTAGGGTGGGGGTGTCAGGTGTTGCTCTTCACAAGGGCCCCGACACACAGGAGAGAAGTTGACGGGCCAGCTAGCTTTTGGAAGTCGTATGGCACGTGGAGTTCTGATCGGGGCAAAACCTCTTGAGCGGCGGGGCGCCAGGGTCCTCCTCCACTCTGGGAGCCTGCGGAAAAGAGTGAAAAGGGTGTGTGGGTGGAAGGAAGAGCGGACCAGTCAGTGACAGGCAGAGCAGGGACTGGGCAGGATCCTGCTGTCCCTCAGCCCTTCCCATGAGGAGACCTCAGCTGTGAAGCACAAGACCCTATGAGGTATTAGTCTCTTGGGGGAAAATTAAGTGCACGGATTCTTGCCTGTTGAATAACAGGCTGGCTTTCCAAGTGTGGAAAGCCAAAGCTTGCCAAAGTGTGGACTGAGGGTCCTTTTAGCAGTGGTGATAGAGCCTGGGGGTGTGGCCAACCTGAGTGGCAGGGCAGCCCCAGCAACAGGTTGCCAGGTAACCAAAGTGGCTCTGCACGAGAGAAACCCAACCTCAGGGGCTGGGGTTTGAGAGGAGAAGGCCTATATATAAGGCACAGCGACTTGCATTTTAGAGATTCCTTCAGTGATATTTCCAGAGAGAAAGAGAGAGAGCTCTAGGATAAAGCCCTTCTGTCAGCTGTGGGGGTTGTCTGCATAAGAGTGGTTGTCTTTTCAGAGGTCTACAGAGGATGACAGAGGAGAAATCAAACCCATTTTGAGTTGGGTCAGAAGGTGTGACACTGATTTGGGAATTAAGCCTTTGACTAAAAGGGAAGCCAAAGGCCTGTGTCTATGTGAAAGTTCCGTATCTGTACGCTGGGTTGAGCTATGGGAAACTGGATAAAGTTCTGTATTGCTTGGATATACCTGCAACACCCAATACCTTTCCCTGTTTGTTATTTTAATAAAGATTACATTAAGTTCTTCTAAATTCTGGCCCAGTAGAGTACTTTCCATTAGTTCTAATAAACCAGAAACATGCTAACACAGATCAGTAAATCATTCTGAGTAACAAGTGAGAGGCTTTACCCTTTATACACTAAGGTAGTGGTTTTAAAGGGAAAAGCAGGACTGTATGAGGGGGAAAGGTACTTTTAGCAGGCTGGGGGGAAGCTGCCATTCTAGTCTGTGAGAAAGAAAAGCTGGCCTGGCCTCCACAGTGGCCCTCAACCCCTTCAGAGCTCCTGGAGAGCTCCTTTAAACCTAGCCAAACCCTTGAATGGATTCACTGCTGCACTGACATGGGAGTCAAGAGCTGCCTATGTCTGACGGAGCTCCCCAACTCTCACTGGCTTGCTGCGCTTACCTGTGTCTCAGGCGGAGCCAGTTCTTCCTTGGTAAGGGTGGGAGGCTCGTCGGCTACCTCCGATGGAGGGTGGGCGGGCTCTGGAAAGGGAGGGGAGAGGAGGGTTTGGGATTCTGCGTCTGCTGCTCACCTTGGAGCTTTCATTACCACCACCACCCCTGTCTGTGCCCAGAATGGCTGGTGCCACCAACCATGCCAGGGGCTGCCCAAGTATGACAGACTTCACTGCACCAAAGAAGATGCCACCCTTGCCTGGAAAGGTCTGCCTGATTAGCATGTCAGGAGTCTCTAATTCCTCCTGCCTGAAGTCTCTCCCAGAAGCTGGTCAAAATGGGTAGATCCAAATAGGTGTCTCTGCTATCCCCATATTACAAGCAGTTGCACAGTCTGCCAGATGTTAACTAGCTAGGTTTGTGGATCATTATTTATTCACCTTCTGTTCAAGAATCTAGAAATCAATTAGGTATCATGGGATAATGTGGCCCCTTCCAAGCAGCACTGCTTTTTTCTACCTGTGCTATTGCGATCCTTACAAATGACAATTTCCTACAGACATTTGGCCAATCCACTTGGTATTGCTCTAAATAGCACCTCTTTCCACCAGCATATCCATTTTGTGAGGCCATTTGGTCTCGCTAAAAAGAGAAACTCTCTCCAGTAGAACTACAAGGCCCTGAATTTCAATGTGTGGGTCTCAACATCTCATTGGTTCTTCCCCAATGTCTTTGTCCCCTGAAGATTACCCCATCCCTAACTCAAACTTTCTTTTCCTTTACCACAGTTATGCCTGGCATATTATGCTCTATTTGTTTCTCCATTTGAGCCTTAAAGTCCCACAGGACTCAAGGCAACAGACTCAAAGAAATGCAGTCAAAAGCACTTACAAAGAAGTAAGTGAAAACATATTAATGTGATTGTTGAAGTACAATTAAACTATCAGTGGAAGTAAAGCCATTTAAACAAATCCATTAACAGAAAAAACAATAAATGTCAATAAAACAGTGCACTATTAAAAGCTCTTGCAATCAGGTCTTTGAAGACTGTCAGATGAAAAAATAACGTTGTTTGCTCACACTTGGACCACAAAGAGGAAACCATCTTAGCTTCCAGAGAAAGGAGGTTCCAGAGCTTGGGAGCAGCCACCAAGAAAGTTCCCTCCCATGTCTCCACCAGTCATGCATATGAAAATGCCACGGCTGAGAGAAAGGGATCCCCAAAGACCTTAAACCCTGAGCCAGGGCAAAGGCTCTCCTTACCTCCTTCCAGGGGCTCTTGGCCTAGTGTGGGTGGCTGAGAGTCATCTGTCCGGAAGTCAGAAGCATGGGTGGGACTCATGGACTCGCTCTGCTGTGGGCTGGGGCTGGAGGCAAGGCTGCTGTCCGCCTTGAGCTGGTAGGTGTCCGAGAGGGAGCTCTGGTTGCTGTTTTCATCTGAAATGCCCCAGAAGAAGAGGCTGAAGAGGGCCTGGGAGAAGGATCTCACAGGTGGAAGCTGCAGAGCAGCAGGCCTATGCCCTCTTCCCCACAATCAGAAGAGGGTGTATGTGCTTCATCTGAGTCTTCAGAGCGCACCAGCTTTGGAAGATAGGCACTACTGCTATGGCTGCACAGGTTATTCCCATAGCTTCCAACTCCATCTCCCACCAGCTGGGCAAAAAGCCAGAGGTCTACTCACCTTGGAACTCCAAGAGGAGAGAAGAGTTGGCCGTTGCTTCGGCCGGAAACCCATTGGCCTCCCGAACGGCACCCCCACCGGACTTGTTTTTCTCTTTCTTGAAGCAAGGAGAGAAGAGAGGCAGTGAGTTTTGCTGCTGGCAGGCCCAAAGGGGCTATCTCAATGCCACCCCATCCCAAAGGGATCTACCCTCAATCCACCCTCTTTCCAGCCTGTTGAGGAAAGAGCACCCTCCTTGGACCTATAATGGCCCAGAGAGGGCTAAAATGTTCAGAAATTTCCTCCCAGAGGAGAGAGAAAGAGAGAGAAAATAACAGCAACAAAATCAGTTTTGGGGTCTCTGAGCGGCCCTCCAAATTCCCCTAGGGGGCAAACCTGACTGTTGCCAACCCCTGCCTTCGAAGCTCCTTCTCACCTCTTTGCTGTCCACCACAGGCACCCACTTGAATATCCGCAGAGAGGTGTCTCCCACCGTCACCCACTTCTTCTCCCTGGATGAGGGCATGGAGGAGAGCAGACACAACTGAAGTGGCATGTATGAACTGGATGGGGGAAAAGAAAACCACTCTCTCACTCCTCCCCGGCCCCCAAAGAATGGGTTGGGTTTTGGTAGCTGATCCCTCAGCTCTGGATAGACTTCTTGCAGCCACGACGGTGGGAAAACTTGACAGCTTTCTCATTCTCTTGCAGGCTTATGGCAACAGTACGAAATGAGCACCCCCCCCCCGCAAGGTTTGGGGATATGGCTGGAACTAACCTATATTAATATGGGGGTGAGGATTCTGGAAATTAGATTTGAAAAAAAGGAACGTTCCCCAGGCTCTGGGAGAAAACGATGTTATTGAGGCATTAGCAGCGAACCAGTGAGGTTGGAGTGGTTTGAGTGCTGGAGTAGGGACTAGCATTTCCATTGCCTCCCATCAATTGTCTTGCTGCTTTGCTAATAGTAATTGATGGACTGCTAATTGCTGTGTGTTTTAAGGGGTTGGTTTAGGTGCGTTGGTGGGTGGGGAGGATTGGGTATGTTTTTAATGTCTTTTAATGTCTTTTAATGTATAATGTATTTCATGTTGTTTGCCGCCTCGATCCATGTGGAGAGGAGGGATACAAATAAAGTTTATTATTATTATTATTTGAATGAAGGAATAGAGGGCATGCTCATCAAATTTGCAGATGATACCAAATTGGGAGGGATTGCTAATACGCCAGAGGACAGGATCAAAATTCAAAATGACCTGGATAGATTGGAGAGCTGGGCCAAGGTGAACAAAATAAAATTCAACAGAGAGCAGTGGAAGGTCCTGCACTTAGGCAGAAAAAATGGAATACAGAAATATAGGATGGGGGACATGTGGATGGATTGCAGTACGTGTGAAAGGGATCTAGGAGTCTTCATAGACCACAAGCTGAACATGAGTCAGCAGTGTGATGCGGCAGCCAAGAAAGCCAATGCAATTCTCGGCTGCATCCATAGGAGTATGGTGTCTAGATCGAGGGAGGTACTGGTACCACTCTACTCTGCCTTGGTTAGACCCCATCTTGAATACTGTGTCCAGTTCTGGGCACCCCAATTCAAGAAGGATATAGACAAGCTGGAGCAAGTCCAGAGGAGGTGAGAAGCCTGGAAACCATGCCCTATGGGGATAGACTTAGAGAGCTGGGGATGTTTAGTCTGCAGAAGAGAAGGTTAAGAGGGGACATGATGGCCATGTTTAAATATTTGAAGGGATGCCATGGAAGGAGAGGGCTTGTTTTCTGCTGCTCCAGAGACCAGGACAAGGAGCAATGGGTTCAAGCTGCAGGAAAGGAGATTCCACCTGAACCTCAGGAAGAACTTCCTGATGGTCAGGGCTGTCCGGCAGTGGAATCTGCTGCCTCCATGGAGTGTGGTGGAGTCTCCTTCTTCCTTGGAGGTTTTTAAGCAGAGGCTGGATGGCCATCTGTCGGGAGTGCTTCGAGGGTGTTCCTGCATGGCAGAATGGGGTTGGACTGGATGGCCCCTGGGGTCTCTTCCAACTCTACATTTCTAGGATTCTATGATTCTATGAATCCCCACTTGACCATGGAAAGCCACAGAGTGACCTTTGGCAAGTCACACACTCTCAGCTTCAGAAGGCAGCAAAGGCAAACCCCCTCTGAACAACCATCATCAAGAAAACCCTGTGATAGGTTCTTTTTAGGGTCGCCATAAGTCAGAAATGATTGAAGGCACACGACAATTCTCTGGTCGCTTGTCCCTAGAAAATGAGGTGAATTCTTGTTGGTATAGGGTACTGACCCTTCTTTTTTTAGGCAAGTGGGGTGAGTGTGGAGGGCTGGTGAGCAACATTCTGGGGGCTCTACCAAAAACCAACAGAGCCCCTACCTCCAGGCCCCAGAAATGGCTGGGAGTCTACTTCTGGTTTTTTGAAAAGTGTATTTTCTTTTAAAAAAAATGGAAAACTGGTTTTAGGGAGGCCCTGCCATTTATTAAAAAGGTGAACTGGTGCTCCAAGGAGAAGCCATCCACGGCTTTCCTGGACAGAAAACGGCCAGTCCAGGGAGCCTTGAGAGGTCAAGGGATGCAAAACAGCCCGGGGGGGGGTCATAAGTGGCCCAAGGGCCCTATGTGGGGGATCTGATGTTTTGGCCAGTAGGGCAGGAGGAAAGGTAGTGCTTTGCTGAGCGGCTGCTGCTTTGTCCTGCAAGCCTGTTTTCCTCATAATCAATGAGAAGAAAATACAGTAGTGCGGTGCAGTGGTTAGAGTGCTGGACTGGGACAATGAATCATAGAATCATAGAGTCATAGAGTTGGAAGAGACCCCAGGGGCCATCCAGTCCAACCCCCTGCCATGCAGGAACACCCTCAAAGCACTCCTGACAGATGGCCATCAAGCCTCTGCTTAGAAACCTCCAAGGAAGGAGGGGACTCCACTACACTCCGAGGCAGCAGATTCCACTGCCGGACAGCCCTGAGTTCTTCCTGAGGTTCAGGTGGAATCTCTTTTCTAGTAGTTTGAATCCATTGCTCCCTGTCCTGGTTTCTGGAGCAGCAGAAAACAAGCCCTCTCCTTCCTCCACGTGGCATCCCTTCAAATATTTAAAGGTTCAGCAAGTCACCCCACAAATGCGTGGGTGCCGTCGCTCTGCAGAGTTGTTTTTAATGTTGAAATTGGGGGGGGGGAAGGACAGCCGTGCCCAAAAGCTCTGTCGAAAGGAAGCGGGGTATAAACTTCAGTCATCCATAACGATGCTCTTTCTTCATAAGGCAGGGACTTCTTGGGAAGCCCACCATGGGCAACAAGAGGCTGTTGCAGCCGGAGGCTCAACAGGAGGCTATGAGAGGTATTTCTTTAAAAAAAGCCACTGCATCGTCAGTCAAGGTTGGAAACGTCATATTTTTGGGCTGCAGGTTCAAGTCATGCTGGCCAGGGGGATTCTGGGAGTTGTAGTCCAATACTGGGACGCCCCCAGCTCTTTTTGTGGTTCTGGTCTGCACTGCAGGGCTGTGGTGAGAATAAAAGAATTTTTCCCTCAAAACAACCCTGTAAGGTAGGCCAGTAGGGTAATCACCATTCCTTTTATTCCATGAGTTCATAGGGAACTCATTCCAATCCTGCCCAAGGCAAAGGACACACTCTATGCATATGCAAATAAACAGGCTATGCATATGCAAATCCAGCCTGGGCCTCGCAAACTGGGCCACAGGGGGGCAGGTAAGCCCACCCTTGTCCCCATGGCACCCTGAATCCTATTGGGCCAGCGACACGCCAATCCGAGAATCCAGGCCGTTTTTTTATCCGCTTTCCTCCACCTCCCTGAACCGTGATTGGCTACCGTCGCCACCAATCGCATCGCTCCCCCAACCCCGGTCTCTTCGTCCGCCGCGACCGGATTGGTCGCTGAGGGAGGAGAGTACTAGCCGCGCCAAACGTCTGACGCTGGTTGGCTACTTGGCTGTCACCGAGGCCGCGTTGGTCGGAGATTGGCTGAGGTGCCGGCGAACCCCGCCCCGCGCCCCCTCCCCTCCCTCCCGGTCTCTCTCCTTCGCCCCCTCACCATTTGCGGACGCGCTCGATGGCCGCCATGACTTTCTTGATGTCATCCTTGGCCCGGCTGCGGGTCTCGGCCCGCACCGACCGGCCCGACATGGCGCCCGTGTGGCCCCGGCGACAACTCCCGCCGCCGCCGCTCTGCCCGGCTGGCGTGCGCATGCGCGCGCATCTCGCCCTCCCCACCCCTCCGTGCGTAACGCGTCAGCGCCCCCGCCCCGCCGACGGGGGAGGGAGGGGGAGAGCCGGCGCCAGGGCGGGTGGGTAGGCAGTGCGCACGCGCGAGCGGCCGCCCTCCTCGGGCATGCGCAGGACGAAGAGCGGGCTTCTGTACATGCTCAAGGGCACGCTTGTTAATGCAATGACAATTTAATCAATATATGTTATAATATATGTAGTATATAATATATTAATATAATATATTAATATAATATTATAATATATATATATAATAAATTAAAAATTAAAATTCATTAAAAATAAATGGTATTATACAATTTAACTATAGGGTGAGAATTTAATTTTCTCTGCTAGAATTGTCTCAACTAGAACTGCCTATCTTTTGTACAAACTCCATGGCGGGGGGAGGGAGATACAGGTCTTCAGAGGTTCTTTTTCAGCATTGCAGAACCCATCAGGCAGCATGCTCAGGGCCACGGTCAGAGCCCCTCTCACATCCTTTGAAAGGCTCCCTGTCTGAAATCACGACCAAAGCCCATGCTGCCAATTCCTTTCCTCTCAACTCGTCTCAAAAGTGCTACAAGGTCCTCTGAGCACGTGCAGAGCGCTACGTCTCTTGCAGGACCCCCAAGGCAACAAGGAATGCAGCCGAACGAGAGGAGAGGAGGAAGTCCCCAAATTTCTCTCCCTGCAGCTCCCCCCCCGCCCACCAACCTTCCCCCTCGCTGCTCTGTTGGTGCAGGTCTTTCTACCAAGGTTGCCTTTACCTCTTCCAGAGCCGAGCCCTGCCCCACGAGGCCCCTGGTACCCATCGGCCCCCTGAAAGAACCCCTTCCCCCCCACACACTTCCCCCGGCCCATTGTCAGGAACGGAGCTGGGGCTGGGGCCAGCAATTTCCACCTGTATGGCCTGC
Organism: Ctenosaura bakeri; assembly: GCA_948474755.1. NCBI lineage: Eukaryota > Metazoa > Chordata > Lepidosauria > Squamata > Iguanidae > Ctenosaura > Ctenosaura bakeri. Next base: position 508,570 of record CAOLHI010001134.1, read on the forward strand.
GGTTGCCCTGATGGCTATCAAACTACAGGACTTCCTGGCACTCTGTAGCCTCGGGGCCGACTGCTGTGTCTGGGCTGACAGCAGTGGCTGGAGGCATCCTCCTCTAGTTAGCTCCCCCGCCTCATTGTATTTGAGCTGCAGAGGTTCTGCAAAGGCAGGAAGAGATTTGGCTTAAATGCTTCAATGGACGTGTCTGTGAAGACGGGGAAAAAAATTGGCCGCAGTTGGGGGGAGACCCAGGCCAGGAACTTGTGGGACAGAGGAAGAGGATTCTTTTACTTCGGAGAGAGACCGTAGCCCACCAAGGTCTGTTGGAGTTAAGGCCAGGGAGACAACTGCCTTATCTAGCCTTGTTATCTCTTTCCTTAGGAAAATTCCCAATTTAGGATTACTCCTTAAAGCTTTAACAGTGTGGTCCTAACCATGGCTTATTCCAAAGCTACTGACTTCAAAGTTCCTTTCAGCACAGATGGGAATCCTGCAGCTCTCCAGATACTGTTGGACTGCAACTCCCAGCAGCCTCAGCACAGCCTAAAGCGAAGAATGCCGAGAGTCACCCACCATGTCTGGAAGGTCACACAATCCCCACCTGCCCTAGATAGCTGTGAGGCAACAACTACAAAAACTACCACCAATCTTTGTACATGAGGGTTCCCCAAGCTGTCCCTTGAGCTGTGTTGGACTGCAATTCCCATAACTACAGCCAGCTGTAAATTATGGGAGCTGTAGTCAAAGCCATTTGGAAATCACCAGACTTGAGGAAGCTCGGTACATATTTGGTTATGATAGCAAGCATCTCAGAAGAAAATCCCAAATTCTCCAAAATGAATTGTGTAGATCATTTAGACCAGGCATTGGTCAGCTAGCTGTCTGAGACTTCAGCTCCCAGAATCCATCATCACTGGCCAGGCTGGTGGAGGCTTCTTGGAGTTGAAGTCCAGAACCTTTGCTGCAGGAGAATGGCTGATCTTAAACCATTTTCTCTCAGGGCTCTGCAGCTGTCTTGAGAAACTACAGGGAAGAGAAGAGGAGGGCATAAGGAAACAAACAGCTGAGGAGCACAGGCTACCTTTCCCCATTCAGTGTCTCTGAAGTCTCAGACTTGTTTGGGAAGCCAAGGATTGCTGCCAGCAAGAAAAAGAAGCTGCAGAATTTCCAGGACATCAAATCCCTTGCCCAGTCCCGCACTTGCATGGCAAACGTCAAAACCGTGGACTCTTGGGAGGATGCAGACCTGGAAGGGTAGGAACGGAACCAATCAGAAGAAAAATGGGAGCTTTCCTTGCCCAGGAGAGGCAGGGACTTTTCTGGCCTCGGGCTGGAGGCCTCACTTGGAAAGGAGCAAAGCCAACACGCATCTCTGCTCCTCCACATCTTGCCCAAATTAGAACGGCTTCACGCCCCTCGCCCTGAAGAAATCCAAAGGGGTCGAGAGTTTGTGCAAAAACTTTATATTTTTTTATTAGCTCTCTCTGTATGTGAGTTAAAAAACCTGGCCCGAAGTCTGGGCAGAAGGGCCTGTCCTCCCTCAGTTGCGCTCGTCGTAGATGCTATCCAGGGAACTCTGGGCGTGGGCGATTTGCTTCTGAAGTCTCTCCCTGGTCGACTCATTGGTAGTCTTTTTCAGCATGGCCTTCATCTCCTCCACCACCGCCCGGTAGCCCGTGGTGTTGTGGAAAACCCGGATGGCCCGGTCTCCTGAAGAGACCAGGAAGCGGCTGTTCACGTCAAAGGCTAAGTCTGTGATGTGCTCCCCGTGGACGCCCTCGAAGTGCTCCTCCTCCTCACCCCGCCGGGTGTTGTAAACCCAGATGTTGGTGCAGCTGGAGATGGCCACGGCCCGGGCATCAGGGGAGAGGGCGATGCGGCAGGGGTCTGTCACCTCACACTTTCCCGTCAGCAAGAGGTAAGGGTCTTGCTGCTTCTTGTATTCCACGTCCGTGTCCCACAGCTTCCACGTCCCGTCCTTTGAGACAGTGGCCATCCTGCCCAAGGGGAAAAGCGAGGAAACGTGCTGAGTATCTTTGAGACAACTGTCTAGCTGGCTGCTGGGTTGTGGTCTGGAAACGGCAGCCAGTACAGAATTGAGGAACCTAGCCTCCCTTCCAGGAGAGGAAACATGCAGCCCTCCAAGATACTAGTGGGCTACGGCTCCCAGCATCCAGCACCACCAGCTTCGCTAACAAGGGTTGTTGGAAATCACAGTGCAATAGCATCTGGAAACACCTGCTTCCCACTTCTGCCTTAAGAGACTCAATGTGGTTCAGGAGTCCTTTGGAGCCCTCCCATATAATCCACCCACCACACTCAGATCCTCTGAGGGACATTTACTTCAACTGGCTAGGATTAGACTGGCAACGGTCACATGGGATTTTTCTTTAAGCCTCCCCTAGAATGTGGAACAACCTGCCAGAAGAGATATGACAGCTGGATACACTGTCCAAATTAAAAACTGTATGAAAGACCACTCTCTTCTATGAGCCCTATTCTGATGGGTTTAAATTGTGAATTTTAGCAATGAATCTTAAATATGTATTGATTGTTTTTTGGTATTTGTATTATTTTGTTCCTTTTAAGATGATATGCACGTTAACTACTGTTTTAATTGATGTTCTCTTTTAACTGTTATATGTCAACCTATTGTTGTGCCCTGCCTCAATCCATGGGGAAAAGTGGGTAAGAAATAATATATTATTATTAATAAATATCATTATTATTATTGTACCACTTGGCTTTTGGGTATCCAAGTCAAAGTCTGACATTTTCAACTTTATCTGGCTTTTTTTTTTTGGCAGGGGCGGGGGGGAGATCACGTATAGAAGAGATTGTTACAAAATATTCAAGAAAGCATGGGCCATAAACCTGCTTCAGGTGAACCAAGCAGAAGGAAGAACACACAAGCCTTTGAACCCTGGCACACAGGGGGCAATGTTTCAGAAAAGGCTCTTCACACTGAGCCTAGAAGGAGATTCTTCCAGCGCAACAATCCAAGAAGAGGACTCAGGGGAAGTGAGCCAGCAGCCCCGAGGAAACTCTTGTTTTCCCCAAAGACAGATGGAACCAACTGGGAGCATCACACAGACACAAGCACAGCACGAGAAAGCGCCTCACCTCCTGGAATCATTGGAGAAAGAGAAAGAGTAGACACCGGCTGTGTGGCCCTTGAGCTCAAAGGCCCTGGTCACCTCCCGGAAATCTCCGCTCTTGGTGAAACACACCTCCCACACCTTCACGTCAGGAGTAAAGCCACATGAGGCAACAAACCTGGAGAAAAAGAACAGAGGGAAAAAAGCCATTGTTTAGTTGTGCACTGCTTCTTTCCAACTCTTATGATGCTATAGTTCTGTTGCCCAGATTAGGCTGTGCTTAGCAGTACTGGACCCTTTGCTGGCTGCTGCTTCTCAGTTGTACTCAGTGTTTACATCTTAATTTGGAGCTCAAGCCAGTGGGAACACAATTGACGCTGTTGCTCTGAGGGTGAAGAAAACAGAAGGAGCTAGGGCAGGGAGAGGTGAATAGTTCTTTACCTCCCACATGGTGAGACAGCCGCAAAGGTGTTGTTCATCTGGTTGGTGTTGATGGTGGCCAAGATTTCTCCCTTCAGGTCCCAGATGAGAATGGTTGTGTCGCTAGAAGCAGTCATGATATACTTCCCTGGTGATTGGTGGGGAAAGAGGGATAGAAATGAGAGGGCGCATGTGGCTGATGCATCCGTAGGTACATAAAACAACCAAGGAATGGAACTTTATTTAAAGGCTGGAAGGTTCTCCACACTGTGTCTTTAATGGTATAAATTTGGAAGTGCTACCTTTGTGTTCGGTCTTGTTTTATTTACTTGCTCATCTCATCAATGAATAAAATTTATATTCTTATCTGTGCAACTTAGCAGATTTAATTAACCATCAATAGACTTAAATAAAAAAAAGGTAGAGGAAACGCTTTCAAGGAGATGCCTCAGTCTTTGCTTTTTGCAGAGATAAACTGCACCATCCAAGAGCATCTCTTCATCATCTCCTTACCTGTGTCAGCAACACCAATGTTGATGACGGGGGCCTTGTGATGCTTTGGGAAGTCCTCTGGAGCGGCGATGTATGTAAAGCTGCCATCCTCTTTCTTAGTCATTTTGAAGAGCCGGAGAGTGTCCCCATTGGCCAGCCAGACAATAAATGCTCTGAGAGAAGGGAGGAGAGGCCTGGGCTGTAAGTGACAGAAGTGACAGGCTTGGCAACCAGACACCCTCAACCTGCACTGTTTTGCCAGCTAGAAGGGAAAGCTTCTATACTTTCTGTATTCTGCCTGGAGGTAGCCCTCCTTCTACAACTTTATCTTCAGGTCCTCTTGGGTGCTGGCAGTGGACTGGGAGAAGGTTTGGGCAGCAAGGAGCCAATGTGGTTCCTAACTAGCTTTTGGGCTTGATTTCTCCCTTTCTGTCTTGACAATAAAGCACTGCAGGGAGCTAGGGGAGAAAGTAAGTCTGCTGCAAGGGTGGACAGCTGCAGTAAGTCCAGAGGCCGTATTTCTGTCTCTGAGATTCTCTGGGGGCAGCACAAATTTGCAAAAAATGCTGAAGAAACAAGAACCTAAAGCAAGTGTCCAGAAGTCCATGCTAGTTTTTAAAAAAGGGTATTATCTGCTGTTTAAACAGTATCAGAATTATTTAAAAGGTGAACTGGCTTTTCTGAAGGCTTCTTTTCTGTTTCTCCTAGGATGGGACTGACCCTAGCTAGTTTGCACAAAGGAAGGGACCTGTCTGACTTGCCAGCAGCTTGGTGCCCTTCTTAGCTCCCTAGATAGTCCAACCTCTTCCTTGTTTTGGCTCTAAAGAAAACAGAGACTCCTCTGGAAAGAAAAACCAAGAGGAGTGGCTTCCTGTGCATTGCAGCTTCCAGTCTCAAATTTCTAGCACTGTAGTAATTTAAAATTTCAGTTGAGCATTTAGAAATACAGCTCATCCCTCAAAAGAAAGGGGGAAGGCAAAGATATTAAGGACATGTGGACACAGCAAACAGAAGAGTTCTCAGGAAGAACAATTTTTACTCTCTCACTCCCTGAAACATGCAGGGTGATGGAAAATTCCACCTGGGAGAGCAGAAATTCTTACTGCCTCCATTTCACCTTCCCTGATTCCTCAAGAGTTACGCTCCTACACTGTCCCTACCTGGAGTCAGGGTAGAAGCGGACCAAGGTGGCGTGATCGAGTTCCACGTTGGCCCGCATGTAGCGGTGCTCCCGCTCCAGGAAGTCCTTGGTGCTCCAGATGCGCACGGTCCGGTCGTCGGAGCAGGACGCCAAGTACTTCCCGTTGCTGCTGAAGTCAAGGCAAGTGACGCTCCCACTGTGGCCCTGTGGAAGGGGAATCAGAGATGTCTGCCAGTTTATCCCAGCAAATGAACAAACAGAAATCTGGAGATGGGGAGAGGAGGGGAAGGCCGTGGGACATGGAGCCAGATTTTCTTAAGGACTTTGAGGCCTTGTGAAAGAGTGTCTACATCCCAAGTGGAATTCCTGCCATTCCCCTCTGAACGAGAAGGGAGAATTGGCTTTCCAGTTAATGAAAACCACACTTTGCAATTAAATTAGTGAAGGACTGCAGGTGCAGGTTGATGTTCGCCTGTTCCTCTACTCCCATTCTTTAATTACCATAAACCCTTTGTAGAAGAGGAAAGAACAGGCAGGTTGCAGCGGGCCAAAACTGACAGAGAAGGAAAGGTCACGTTGACAACATAGCCCACTGTCACAGATGGGCATCCTGCCAGCCTCTCCACCACTCACCTTCAGTGCCGCTGCCAAGAGCGCGTGGCTGAAAGTGTGCTGCTGTGGCTTCTCCTTCCGAAGTCGCTGGTGCTGCTTCTGCTTCTTCAGGAGGGACGTTTTGCTGGCTGTCTCACTGTTCGCATCTAGGATATATAGTGGAAACAGGACTTTAAAAAAAGAAAAAAGGGAAAGGATCATCCATCCAAGAGGTGAATGGTGCTCGCTCGCAAACCTCCATGGGAGGAATCTAGTCAAGAAAACTCTGAGCGTGCATAGTGTTGTGGTTTGAGCATTGGACCATGGCCCTGGAAGACCAGGATTCGATTCCCCGCTCAGCCATGGAAACCCATATGCTAGCCTTGGGCAAGCCACACTCTCTCAGTCCCAGAAAACCCCATGATACGTTTGCCTTGGGGTCCCTTTAAAGTTAGAAACAACACAAAGGCGCGCAAGAACAACAACATGCACGCGCTTGTACACAGAGGTGTAGAGTTTCTGGACACTGAAAAATGTCAACCCAATTTTTCCATTTTTAACCTCAGCCTTTCATTTCTACACACACAATGACAGATAAAAAAAAAAGTCTCTAGAGCAGTGGTTCTCAACCTGGGGGTCGGGACCCCTTTGCGGGTCGAACGACCATTTCACAGGGGTTGCCGCTCCTCAATCCTGCCCCCCTTTAAAAGAAGGTGGCCTCACAGCCAATGGGAGCAGTGCTTCTGAGACCCCTGCGCTGGGGTTCAAACTGCAAACCCCAGGATTCCATAGGATGGTGAAAGTGGAATAATATTGCTATAACAGTCTAGTGCAGAAATAGCCAGGATGACTTTCTCCTCTTGCTTTTGTTGTGCGTGGACCCTTGGCGCTTGCCACACGCACGTGTTGTGTTCTTCGCCCTGACTGTCTTGCATTCCTCGCTGTTTGTATGTTCAGCGTCCGCACTCCCTTTAAGGGAGGGAGGGAGGGAAACAAAACGCGTCTGCTTATGCCGCCGCCATCTTTCCTCTCTCCCTGTCCTTTCCTCCCTGCGCCTCGTGTAAAACGTGGGCTGTTTTGGCATTGCCTTTGGGAGCGACTGGCTTTTTGAACTGTGGAAACCCAACATTCAGAACTAGAACATGATAGCCATGTTTAAATATTTGAAGGGATGCCACGTAGAGGAAGGAGGGGACTTGTTTTCTGCTGCTCCAGAAACCAGGACAAGGAGCAATGGATTCAAGCTGCAGGAAAGGAGATCCCACCTGAACCTCAGGAAGAACTTCCTGACAGTCAGGGCTGTCCGGCAGTGGAATCTGCTGCCTCGGAGTGTAGTGGAATCTCCTTCCTTGGAGGTTTTTAAGCAGAAGCTGGATGGCCATCTGTTTGGAGTGCTCTGATGTGTGTTCCTGCATGGCAGGGGGTTGGACTGGATGGCCTGTGTGGTCTCTTCCAACTCTGAATTTCTATGATTTCTATGATTCTGCGCTTAAAAAAAGGGGGGAGTTACCAGTTTTTAGGCATTAGAAGTCTATCCAGAGCAGTGATTTAAGGCAGTGTTTCCAATCTATTTGATGTTGGAAATAACTAACTAACTAATAATTAATTAATTAATAACGAAAATGATTTTATGGTTGGGGGTCACCACAACATGAGGAACTGTATTAAGGGGTAGGAAGGTTGAGAACCACTGCTCTAGAGTCCTGCATATCACAACTTTGGACACTGGACACCTAAGAAAAGCAACAGATATATAAAAAAAGACCTAACAATTACTTGATTCTTGGCTTTCAAGCATATTAAGCGAACCAGCAGTACAATAAACACGCTGGCACGTGGTCCTGCTCTGGCGCCCATTTTACAGACCGGGAAAGCTGAGCTCGTCGAGAGGCCCCGCCCACCAAAAGAGGGGCTTGTGGGCGTGGCCTAGAGGGGCAAAGCCCCGCCCATTCAGGGGAACCCCTCCCCTCTCACCGTCTCCGCTTGGCTCCGCCTCCTGTTCCCGCCCCTTCGCGCTGGGCTCCGCCTCCTCCTCGCCGCCGCCGCCGCTCTTCAGCCACTTCAGCAGAAAGAGCAGGAAGACGAGGCCGCCGAGGAAGAGCGAGAGGCCCAGCAACGGGAACGGCACGTCCTCCATTTTCTTCGCCGCCGCCGCCTCACCACGGCCACCTCAGCGCCGCGGCGGAATGGAAAGGGGGCGGGGCTGAGCAGGCGCAGGCGCACACGGGGGCTGAGCCGGCGCAGGCGCACACGGAGGCTTCGCCGCGCGAGCCAATCGCGAGCGACGTCTGGAGAGAGCGTGCTGTGCAGGCCGCTTTGAGGCGACGAGGGAGCTGGGTGCGCATGCGTACCCGCCTCTTCTCGATTGGCCAAGCCCTTAGGCCGTGAAAGTAGGCGGGGGAAACCACTATATAAAGAGGGGGGTGTTCTTAGTTTGTGGCGTGGCAGTCGTACGATGTTAAATATGTAGAGAAATGTAAAGGTATAAAATATGAAGGCAAAGCATTTTACTATAAAGGACAGTTTAAAATTTTAAGAAAAAGATATAAGATACGTCAGATACAAAGGAAAATATTTTAATATAAAGGACAGTTTAAGATTTTAGGATAAAGAATAAGGTGTAAAATATGTCAGATATGAGGGAAAATAATACAAAGAATGGTTTAAGATTTTAAGATATAAGATATGTCAGATACAAAGCAAAATGTTTTAATATAAAGGACAGTTTTAAGATTTTTAACGTCTAGGACAAGATATTAAGATATATAAAGGAAGATTTTGGTATACTGGATAGTTTGAGATTTTAAAATGGCGGCGCTTCCGCCCGCCAAGTTTTCTTCCGCGTTGCCTAGCAACGGCTGGAAGGGAATCCGGAAGTCGCCCGTCCGTTGAGCTGGAGGCGCCTCCTCGGTCTCTTGTGTCACAGGGAGCGTCGCGCGGCAGTGACGTCGACGGCAGCGACAAGATGGCGTCCTCCGGGAAGCGACCGGAGCATCGTGGGCCGCCGGAATTGGTGAGAGGAGAAGGCAGCGGGGGGGGGGGAAGCCGGGAAGCTTCGCTGCTGGGTGGGGTGGAAGAAGGCGGGCTGGGGAAGCCAAGGCTGGGGCCTCTTTGTTAACTCCCAGAACCCCACAGGCGGGTCCTGTGCGGGTGGATTCTGGGAGCTGTAGTCCTCAGAAATATAAGAAGTTTTGCCAAAATCTGGTCTAACCTGCTGTTTTTCTCTTATTTCGTGTTCATTCAGTGGCCATCTTTATTTCCTCTTTAACTCCCAGGCCTCCGTAGAGAGTGTCCTGTGGGGGTGGATTCTGGGAGTTGTAGTCCTGAAAAGTATACAAATTTTGCCCAACTCTGGTCTCGCCTGCGGCTTTTTTCTTATTTCTCTTCGTATATTCTCAAGTTTACTCCAGGGTTGAAGTACAGCCCCCATCATGCCTCACCATTGAGTAGGAGTTACTGGAATTGCAATGCTAACGGTGTTTAGGCAGTATCTCAAAAATTAGGTTTATGCCCACGAAAGCTCATGCTAAAATAAGAGCCAGTTAGTTTTATGAGTGCTGCCACATTCATTTATGCCCTTCCTTTAGTCCTGTTTAGACTAAAGTTGCTTTTCCTCGACAGGGATGGTTGGAGAAGTAACTTAATGCAACACTGTTCCTAAAATGCCCCAGGCAGCATCGTCTACGAGGGATCCTAGGAGGTGCTGTCTGGAAAAATAACTTCCACAGGCTTTAAATTGGACACTGCAACCAGTATTCAGACTGAGTGTGCCGTTTGGGTGCCACAGAGAAAAGACGGTTGCTTTTCAGCTCTGCCCTTTGGCCCCCTGGGGGTTCCGGGTGTTGCAGTAAAAACACTTTCTCTAAGGCAGTGGTTCTCAACCTTTCTAATGCCGCGACCCCTTAATACAGTTCCTCATGTTGTGGTGACCCCCAACCATAAAATCATTTTCGTTATTATTTATTTATTTGTTAGTTAGTTAGTTAGTTATTTCCAACATCAAATAGATTGGAAACACTGCCCTAAATCCCTGCTCTGGATAGACTCCTAATGCCTAAAAACTGGTAACCCTCCCCCCTTTTTTAAGCACGGAAAGCGTCCATCAATGCCAGAATCAAGGCAGTAGTTCTAGTTCTGAATGTTGGGTTTCCACAGTTCAAAAAGCCAGTCGCTCCCAAAGGCAATAACAAAACAGCCCACATTTTACACGAGGCGCAGGGAGGAAAGGACAGGGAGGGAGGAAGGATGGCGGCAGCATAAGCAGACGCGTTTTGTTCCTCCCCTCCTCCCTCCCTTAAAGGGAGTGCGGACACTGAACATACAAAAAGCGAGGAAGGCAAGAAAGTCAGGGCGAAGAACACAACACATGCGTGTGGGCAAGCGCCAAGGGTCCATGCACAACAAAAGCAAGTCATCCTGGCTATTTCTGCACTAGACTGTTATAGCACTATTATTCCAGTTTCACCATCCTATGGAATCCTGGGGTTTGCAGTTTGAACCCCAGCACAGGGGTCTCAGAAGCACTGCTCCCATTGGCTGTGAAGCCATCTTCTTTTAAAGGGGGGGGCAGGATTGAGGAGCGGCGACCCCTGTGAAATGGTCGTTCGACCTGCAAAGGGGTCCCAACCCCCAGGTTGAGAACCACTGCGCTAAGGTAAGGTCTAAGTCAGCATGGGTCGTTCCATGTGACTTTTGGATTGCTGCTGTTGGAATTGGGACAATATTGAGCCTCATTTTCCAGATTTTTGACCTTCAGATGAATTAGACTACAGGTCCCAGAATCCCCCAGCGTCTGGAGGGCACTGGGCTCCTGGACACTGGAGGCTGAGACTAAGGGTAGGGCTTATGGGAGACTTGTCTGCTAGGGATCAATGGAAAAACCTAGCTGTTTTTACAGGATGAGAAAACGTGGAAGATTTATGCAAGATCGGAACTTGGAAAGAATGTTTCTTTGGACTACAGTTCCTGGAATCCTATAGATAGCTTAGTAAATTCCATGAGTGGTGTCCAAGGATGTAACTTTTCCAAACTTTGCATAGAGTGGAGTGTCTGGACTATAACAATGCTCATTTTCCAGCAAAACTGTAAGGTCTAAATGGAACCTCCATGTTCAAAGGCAGTGACCCTTTTAGTGGTATGGGTTGGGGGTAGGACCACCAGAGAGCTGCCTTTATAAGCATTCCAGTGGCATGGGGCTTGTAGAAGGAGCGTACTGGGCCCTTTGATGATTCAGTGGAGCTCTGTACACGTTTTCCCTGTAACAACCCCATTTCTGTTTTTTCCCCCAGTTCTACGATGAAGCTGAAGCTCGGAAATACACACACAAGTAAGGCAGGCTTTGACTTCGGAAAGCAACTCGTTTCTGCTTTGTGTTTGATTTTTTCAAAAATTGTAATTCTGTGCCTTAAACTGAGTGATGTGTTCTTAATTCGTAGTTATTGCCCAGCCAGAACCAATGGGAAAAATGGAGAAAAACAGCAGTGTTGAGAGTGTTGATAACTTGAGGGCACAGAACAAGTTTTTTTTCCAACTTATGGCAACCCAAAGGCTATCATGGGGTTTTCCTGGCAAGATTTGTTGAGATGAGTGTTGCTTTTGCCTTCCTCTGAGGATGGAGAGAGGGACTTTGCCAAGGTCACTCAGTGGGTTTCCATGGCTGAGGAGGGATTCAGACTCTGGTCTCCAGAGTTTTAGTCCAACACTCAAACCACTAAACCTGCTCTTGTATTCTTAGTACGCATCATTTAAGGTACTCAGAAGAGCCAACAGAGAAACTGATGTATAATTGGGAATGGGAACATATGCTCTCTGTATATTGCTGGACTTTACTTCTCATCAGACTTTGCCATTGGTGAGGTATGATGGGAGATGTAGTTTGGCAACCTTTGGAAGGACATGAAATCCCCATCACTGTTGTACAGTTAAAATCCCTGATTGTTAATTGCTGTGGGATTAGCTTTGACTTAGGGCAACCCTATCTATCTATCTGTCTATCTATTTATTTATTTATATATGTATGCCACCTTTCTCCCAGCATAGGACCCAAAGTGGCTTCCTTCAACAGATTAAAACAGCAAAACATTAAAAACAATTTAAAAACCTTAAAAACCTATGAAATCATAAAAACCTAAAACAATATTCCGTTAAAACAAATTACTAAATAAAGCCTATGAATGAGAAACTTTGCAAGACATCTTTTCATCTACCCTGTTTAAAAAAAAAATGGCCTTTTCTGGGCTTGAAACGCCCTGAGGAGTCTAAAAGCATGGCAAAATGTTTCCAAAGGCCTAGCGGGAGTTGAAAAAGACAGGTTTGAAAATACGTTTAATTTTTCTTCTGGGAGAGGGGCTCAGTAGTGGGGTGTGGATGGCTGTGCTGGCACCCTTACCTTCCACAGTTGCCTACCAGGCCCTAGAACAGGGTGAAGGGTATTGTTTCAGTGTCACGTAGAAAAAATTAAGTCCTTCTGCACAAGATCAAGCTTTTCCTTTTTCTAAAAGCTCTGAGAACAGAAAAGCTGAGTAGTTACAGTACAATCACACCTCCGTGGTTTTCACTGCCAGCTGAAAGGTGTGTGCATGAGCTTTGATGTTCTCACTTAAAAGTTGTGGTTTCATGTTTTGTGTAATAAATAATTTTTATGAAGACCACACAAAATCAAAAACAAGTATATACAATAAAACAGTGTAAAAGAGAGAAAAAAGAACAAAGCAGCATATCACAAAACATTCAATCATTAACAAAACACAAACATGCAAAGACAAGAAAATTCTTGCAAAGTTTGTCTACTAAGAACAAATATCTAAAAATAAAACACTCATCATTAACTTCCCGCTCCCTGGATGCTGGTGGTTGTCAGCTTCTAAAGATTTTACTGCCTCAGATTTATCATCATTTTCTTACTGTATTTATTCAGATAGATTATTATTGGTAATATAGATAAAGTTATCAAATATATGTGATACATAAAAGAAAAATTTAGAAAAAATGCAGTTCTAATAAGTGTTCTAAGTGCAGTTTTCATGAGTGTTCTAAATGCAGTTTTCAATCTAATCTTAATATAATTTGTCTGACTTCAGTCCAAGATAAAAATGAAATAAACGTGGTTTCATGTTCTGATGGAGGGAAATGCCTCACCGAGATGAACAGTATAGTGTGGCCTTTGACTCACGCTGAGCAAAAATATTAACATCCATGCCTGTTTTTTGCTGTGTGGTATGACTGTGTGTGCAATATGTCCACATTCTTTGTACAAAATCATAGGCTGCCTGAACTCCTTGTTGCTTCTGTCTCATCCGTCTTAACACAGAATATGTATTCCTGCTGCTGGAGATCTGAAAAAGATTCCTGGGTCAACCTTTTTCACCATGGAGGCAGTACAAAAATGTGGTTCACTTTTGCTAAAAGTACTTGTAAAACATCCAGCCACTGAATATATGTTTCTTCACTACCTATTCTGATATGTTTCTTCCCCCTTTCCAGCTCTCGTATGATTGAGATCCAGACACAGATGTCCGAACGAGCTGTGGAGCTGTTGGGTCTCCCAGAGGACCGGCCGTGTTTCTTGCTGGATGTGGGGTGAGCTTGCTAAGCCGCAGAGATTGAAAATGTCATTCTTTCCTTGGATTATGGCTTCCACAATAGCTCAGCTGGCCTGACCGCACATACAGCCCTCCCTGCTAGAGTTGGGGGCACAGGACCCTTGCAGAAGTAGAAAAATTGCACACATCTGGGTGAGTGAGTGAGTGTGAAGGGGGTCAAGGCATGGCGGGGAGAGCATCCAAACCAGGTCAGTGAAAGGGGGTGGTTTAGCATGATAACCCCGTACTTCCCCTTCTCCTTCCTTGGGTGTGTGTGGGGCATCAGGAGAGGGTTTGTGGTGCTGAGAAATCAGGCTGTGAGTTGTCCTTAGCTGGCCAAATGGTGGCTAGTGGAGTGTGGGGGGAAGCAGCAGCAGCAGGTTTTTAAAGGGCTGCATGGCTTGATCAGAGCCCTGAGAGCAAAGGTTTCTCTGGGAAAGAGGTGGGAGGACAAACTCACAAATAACCAAATCCATGAAAGTCAAACCTGGAAATGTGGAGGGCTGGCTGTATAAATTTCATACTTCACAATGTCGCATTATAAGAGCTATTGTAGGGTGGATGCCTGTTTTGTATATATTTTACAAAATTTAAGGCTCTAAAGCCTGTGTATTTGAAGGAAGGATCACATGGAGTGTACTTGGTGCCTAGTATCTTGCATATAATGAAGCCAGTTCTGGGTGTTTGGCCACTTCACCATCCGCAGTAACATAAATAAGAACAATAAAGAAACGGCCCTGTAGTTTATAGAGACAGCAGAAAGCTTAGTTCAACTTGGCCTTGCAGTCACACGATGGCAGGTAGCCAGAATAGCAGGGGCCAGTTATAGAGGTGTATCTGATTGGCAGTGACGTCGTATCTCCAGATACCTTGGCAATACTCCCATAGGGTAAAAAAAAAAGTATGAACAACTCAAGTGTGACCTCTGTCAGCATAAAATGCCTGAGTCTCTGGTGGGTCTCTGATCGTACTGAACGTAACGCACAGAAGATAAGACGCTGGCAAGCAGTTTGTGACTGTATAAACTATAACAAGCAGTATGGAACAGTTGCCTTGTATGCTGTTCCTAAGAGAGATACCATAACTGATAATACTGGATGGTTGGACTATGACATACTACATCTGTTGTATCTTTTCTTCGTTGCCTGCCCTGTAGTTAGAAGGTTTATGAAGGAAAAGATGTAATAGCTTTCTGTATAAAGATGAATATATAGAGGTGCTAATGGAAGAATGTGGTTTTCTCCATGGATGCCTGTTAGAAGTATAACAGATGATGCACAGAATTTCTCAACAGATAATTTACACCATCTAGGATGTTTAATTCCTTACCAGTGTGAGCAGGATGAAATCTCGTACCCACAGTATCTGAACGGGTTGGATGCAGAGCTCGGATGAGCTCTGAAACCGGGTAGGAATCGAGGCAGCAACACAGAATGCAAAATGTACAATAAAACACACAAAAGAGTTTTCTTTGGCCAAAGGATCCTGCTGATAATCAGAACTGCATTCAGTCCAACCTACTAGAAGTAGTCATTCAGAAGGATTACTTTATTCTTCAAGCCTCATATTTTTATACTATTTTTCTTGATTAGGAAAGCAGAATAAAACTTACCTTAGCATGGTTAGTATTTCACTCAAGACAGGCTACCTGTTATTTCTGATCTAACTCTTCTATCAGCTGTCTGGATGACTGGGACGCTGTGTAGCTATCACAGTGTTCACAAACAAGGCTATTGCTGGTGTCACAAATGTATTCCTGATTTCAGTAATAATAATAATTACATACAGAAGTTAACAAAATGGAGTTTAGCCATATAGAATGTCAATAGAAACAGTCAATCAGTCTTTTTGTCAGCCATATTAATAAGAGGGCAATTGAGAATATTCTGATGTCTCCCATGTATATTTTAAGCCAACACCAGTATAAGATTATATAGAATATGATATTCCCATTCAGTCTAAGATGTTTGATTCCCTATGCTCATAGAATGGGTAAGAATATTCTTTGAGTAAGGTGTCTGTTTTTGATCAAGTAATAAATAAGCATCCCAGAATAATAATATAATAAATTGTTGTTACCTGCCTCTCCTCAGGGCGGGGTACAATAGGTTGAAATACAATTAAAACACATTATGATTAAAATACACTAAAAACACAAAACCATTCAATACAAATATATAATTAAAATCATAATTAAAAATATATCATAATTCAAAATAGAGTGGGTAGGCCTGCCAGAAGAGAGAAGTCTTTACCACTGGGTTTTTTCTGATTTCGATCCATGTTTTTCTTCTGCTCAGATGTGGCTCTGGTTTGAGCGGTGATTATATCACCGAGGAAGGTCACTTTTGGATTGGCATGGACATCAGCCTGGCGATGCTGGGTGAGTAGTTTCCATCCCATGTGCCCCAGATGCTGAAGCCTTCCTGCTTTGGAATGGGCAGAAATTGAAACTTCCTGGTTTTTTTCTATAATTATAATTGAGATCTGCTAGTATTGTGTTTGTTTTAGGGGTGTTTTTTTTTGTCTTGTCTCCTTTTTCTTTTTTTCCCCTGAATGTATTTCTTTCTTGATGGTGAATAAGTTTGTTTTGTTTTTTTTTGGTCAAACTAATAATTATAAAAAGGAGGGGGAAGGTAAAAAAACAGCTTTTTATAGAAGTCTTGGGGGCCTGATGACCTTGTTAAAGTCTGTACGCATAAATGATTTTAGACTGTTTTAACTTTGTGGTTTTATAGCTTTTACAGTATTTACATTAATGGTTTTTTTAAAATGGTTGTTCTAAGTTTGCAGCTTCTTATAGAGATTTTATTGTAAGCCATCCTGTGGGATGGGTGGAAGTATTTTAATTTGAAAAACCAAATTATTTTGAGCAGATGTGGCTGTAGAGAGAGAGGTGGAAGGAGACCTGATGCTTGCAGACATGGGGCAGGGGATTCCCTTTCGGCCTGGGACATTTGATGGCTGTATCAGGTAGGCAAAAGGGCTTTTTGGTGCTATATGTACCTTGGAAGTTGGATATAACTGTTACTCAGAAGAGATTTTCTTCCGCTGCCCCTAGATTGTGGAATCACTTGCCAAAAGAGAGTCAACATCTGGGGATACCGTATGCATTTAAAACAACAGTAAAGACCAGTTTCCTCTGGCTGACCTACCTGGATGATTTTTAAATTATCAGTTTTAAAGTATTGATTGGTTGATTTTAATAGGTAGTTGTTTTGCATGCTCTTTTAACTGATATTATATGCTATCTATTGTTGTTCCCTGCCTCGGTCCGCAGGAAGAGTAGGGAAGAAACAACAATAGCAACATGAGATTGTGCTTGGAGATGGTATTGGCTAACAGATGATTCAGGTTTCATTCTTTTTCCTTCTGCAGTATTTCCGCAGTGCAGTGGCTCTGTAATGCCGATAAGAAGACCCACAGCCCTCCCAAGAGACTCTACCGGTTCTTTTCCACTCTCTATACAGCACTGGTAAGGGCCATTCTTCTTGCCTCCTCCCTCATTCCCCCTGTTCCAAAACTGCTGCTGAGAATGAAAAGAGGGAAAGGTGCTGCACAGCTGTAGACAGCCCAGGGCCTCCACATGTTCCCAACACATGGGGTGGAGTTGAGAAGCCAAAAAGAAACAACTGGAGTGGCAGAAGAGTAGTGGCCATGGGATAGGCAGTGGGTACTACTGTTTCCCCCCTACTCCTTGAATCAGAATCACAGAATGCTAGAGTTGGATGAGGCCCCACAGGACCTCGATTCCACCTCCCCCATGCAGGATTTCCAGCAAGGACATACCTAAAGGAGAGCCGTTTAGTTATCTGTTGTGTAGTCTATAGCTGCCTAGTCTATCTAAGACATCCAAGTCTATATCCTTGGCCAGATTTCAGGCTGCTTTCTCTGTGTAACTGTTGTGGCTCACCGGTGTTTCCTCCTCCAGGCTCGAGGGGCGCGTGCTGTGCTACAGCTGTACCCTGAAAACTCTCAGCAGGTAAGTCTCTGAGGGAAGTGGGACAGAGCAGAGAACAAATCTGCTCCCCATGGCAGATGGGTGGAAGGGCTGCCATTCTGTGGCATGCTTTGAAGTTGGAGGACGTCTGGCTAGATTATTGTACCTGGACGCAGTGCTTTTCAGCTGGGGTCTCCAGAACCTCTCTCGGCCTCTCGACCGTCCCAGACTCGCATGGCGAGGACACGGGAGAGAGCCTTCTCAGTGGCTGCCCCCACCCTGTGGAGCACTCTTCCATAGGAGGCTAGACTGGCCCCCTCCCTGCTTTCCTTCTGCCAGCAAGCAAAAGCATTTCTTTTCAGGCAGGCTGTTAATGAGTGAGCTTGGAAGTTTTTATTTATTTTATTAAGCTGTTAAAACGTTTTAAAAAATTTAAAACAATGAAGACATTAAAAGCACCTAAAAAACCCCCTAAAAACGTGTAATATTAAAAACATATAGAAACATAAAAAACCCAAAATCTTATGTTTTTAATATTATCTGTTTTTATCTGTATTTAATGTCTTAATTGTTTTAAATGTTTTAAGAAGTTTTTAGTTTTTTGGGAAGCTGCCTCGGGTCCCACTTTGGGAGAAAAGGCAACATAGAAATACAATGAACGAATGAATGATAGGGTTCTGCAACAGCTTGTTGTGAGTTCCTCAAAAGATTGATGGGGTCTTCTGCTTGCTTGGCCTTTACCTGGGTCATTTTCTCTCCTTCTAGCTGGAACTCATCACCACCCAAGCCATGAAGGCGGGCTTCACCGGCGGCATGGTGGTGGACTACCCCAACAGTGCCAAAGCAAAGAAGTGAGTCCCTTTCTGTCTGGAGAAGGGAAACTAGTTTGGGCAGATGAGTTTCAGCTTACAGCAGGGGCAGGCAACTGTTTAAGGGGGGCGTGCCTCCCTGATCCCTTGATAAGGCTTTCTCTCCTGTGCCCCTTAAACAAAATCCAGATACCTCCCCAATAATCCCTAAGAGTAAAGCAATTTTGCCTCGTTTTGCATCTCCCTAGGCTGTTTAGGACCAAGGGGAGAACTCTTTTCATGAGAGAGGGACCAAAAAGGTCAATTTCTTTGTCATTTTTCTGTTAGGAAAAAATACTTCTTTTTTTTGTTGCTGTTTACTATCAAGTCAACTTTGACTTCTGTTGACCCTCCAAATGAGAGATCTTCAAAAAAACTCCTGTCATCAACTGCCCTGCTCAGGTCTTGGAGACTCAGGACGGCTGTGGCTCCCTTGATGGAATCCATCTATCTGTAACACACTCTCCCTCTTTTCCGCCTGCCTTCCTCTTTACCAAACATTGCCCTCTTTTCCCATAAGTCATGCCGTCTGTCCAAGTACTATAGTCTCAGCCTAGTCGTCTTGGCTTCTAGGGATTTGCTTGATTTGCTCGAAGACACATTCATTTGTCTATCTGAGCCTAAAATGACTGGGGGGTACAAAGCACATCAAAATTGGACCCTGTGACAATGTTTTTGGTGACGCTGGAGGATCCTGGGGGACACAAAACAGCTGTAGGGAACATATGCCACCAACAGACCAAATGTTCCCTGTCCCTGGCCTAAAATGATGAGAAGGGTGAGAGTGTAAATCCCACTACCAGCAGGCTCTTTACTAAGTCCCTCACTTGTACAGATGGGGAATCCTACCCCACTACAAGGTGGCAGATCTAAGCCCCTTCTGTCCAATCATAGAATGCAAAGGCGCCTCCCAAATCTCCTATCCCAATCCCCCAAGGCTCAGTTCCAGCCTTCCTTCCATGAGCAATTCTCTCAGTGGGCCATTTGGCAGGGTGGAACTACTTAAGGTTGGATCCGTCCTTCATGAAACTCAAGCAGTAGGCAATCCTGGAGGGAGGCTTCCATTGGGAGATCTTGAAGGACAGCTGTGATGTGAATTCCCTGTCCTGGGCTAGATGAGGCCAAGAGGCTCTGACAGTAGAGAGAGACCTCTTGGGGCTCTTGGAATAAAGAAAGTGCTGCTCTCCGGATGTTGTTGGACTGCGGCAACACACGGCAAGGGATGGTTGGAGTTACAGTCCCAACAACCCCTGGAGGATGCTGAGTTAAAGTGTCTGTTTTACCTCACTGATACTCACCACTTGTCTATCTCTCTTTTGGTCTCTTTTCCAGGTTCTTCCTCTGTCTGTTTGTTGGCCCAAGTGATGTGCTACCAAAGGTAACAAAAACCAGTTGGCTGTGATGGGAGGTATATTGGAGTAGTTGGTTTAATACCCTCTCACCATGCTCCCACAGGCCTAGAAGGGGATGGTGACCTGCCAGATTGGTCCACTCCTTAATTAATTGTCTTTAAGGCTTTTTCCACACTACACTATTATAGTGCTCTTACTCCACTTTTAACCTCCTATGGAATTGTGGGGTTTGCAGTTTAGGGAGGGACGTTTAGAATTCTTGGCCAGAGAGCTCTTTGGCCTCAGTAAACTACCTAGAATTCCCCAGAATGTTGAAAGTGGAATAATAGCACTATAACAGTGTAATGCGGAAATGGCCTTACAGCGAGAGCCAAAGGAGTGTTGATAATAGTTGTCTCATAATTCGAGGGTCACAATCCTTTTGGAGACTTAACTGATGTAACTGCAGCGAGTGTGGCCTTACGCCAGCATAAGTACTTTTTCAGACATTGTGCCAGGAGGTATCCAGTGCTTCCTTTCGCTGTATGTTTACCCCAGTTGTGCCACACCAACTAGCCAGATGGCATACAGGTGCGACTGCTCAGCTGCAGGGATGTTGCCAGCCACTGTCTGGCTGCCAGGGCACTGCTGGGCAAAAGGAGCAGCCCCTGTAAGTCTGATGGCAGAGCATTAATAGTATTTTGGCTTTAGATCAGGATGGGCAACTGCCCAATCCAACTCTCCTCCCAAGTGAACCAGAATACCACCATTTCCTTCTGTTTCTTCTCTGAAATGGGAACAGGAAGTGATGCTGTGTCACTCCTTGTTGCCATTTTTGAGGGGAGCTGAAGGCATTTGACAGGGAATGGGGTTTGGGGAGGGCTTTTTTGTCTTTCATGCATTTGAGGGACTTTGGGTGTGATTTTTGGTGAAAATTGGCTGAAAATCCCACTGACAAAAGCCCAGTGGTTTGGGGGACTGTCAGGGGAGTTTGGGGACCTGAGAAGTGGGATCCAGGGCAGCCTGCCCTTTCTGCCTCCTTGATCGAGGGTTCTTTTCATTGCATTGGTCTCTCACATTCCTGTGCACTAGTGGAGACGGTTTCAGTCTGCCACCAGTTACTGTCTCCTCATGGAAATGAATGCTTTGTTCTCTCTTGTAGGGACTTGGAGCAGAATGCAGCGAGGAAGAGACCACACGGGCCAAGTTCACCCACGAAAGGTAGCCAGGGCCACGGCTGCAAGCCTTAGTGAGAGTGTCCTTTGTTTTAAACTTGGCAGGGTGTTGGCTAAGAAAGGAGACGTTGAGTTTGAGCAAGCTGAAAGTTTAACTTCACAAAACCAAAACTGACTTTTTGAAAACATTGCAACACATCCAGGCAGCTTTCCAACATACATGGTCAATGCAGGGTGGAATATCTATTCTGACAGAATGAAATTTCCCGAAATGGAAGACGGCTGGATTTTGAGAATTTCCTCGTTTGTCCCAAAAATGTGAGGAAAGTTTCATTTTGGGGTCTGTATTCAGTTTTGGAGTCACTTAATAATCAGCTACCAAACTGTCATTATGAACTGGCTGCCTAAAGCAGAACCTGCTCTTCCGGTTGAACATCTTTCTTCAAGCCATCTCCGTGGTCCTGTCAGCCATGTCTCATTCCCTGTGCTAGCTGTGAAGGGCAATGTCGTCCCCTCTGTGGCTCGTGGGAGAGACAAACAGCAATTGGCAGAGGGCTATCGTCATGGTGCCTTGCAGCTCTTGGTTACCATGTTTTCCTGCCTCTGACACCCTGCTGAGCTGTTCAGTGGGAATCCAGAACTGAGCACAAGATGATATGGCCATGATGTAATTTGGCTGCTGTGTTCAGTGCTGGAAGGCCTGGCTGCTGCAGCAGCCTTCACCTAGATCTGCGGTGGGGAGTGTATGGCCCTCCAAATGTGACTGGGCTGGACCTTCCCCCAGCCCCAGCCCGTGTGATGAGAGCTACAGTCCAGCAAAATCTGGAGCGACACATCAACCCTCACCTCTGGTTTAGGCTGCTGTAATGCAGTTGTACGTGGGCTGCCTCCAGAGATAGCCCAGAAAATTCGACTAGTGTAGAACCTCAAACTGGGTGCAGAATTTTCCTGTGTTACCTCTTTCCATGCATCTCAGACTCAGTTCAAAGTGTGAGATTTTGTTTGTGTACCTCCAAAGTCTTCAAATATTTGGGTTCCGGGACACGTTCCACACCAGTCTCTCAGACATATAAGGTCTTCTACTGGGGCTTTGCTCTCATGACCAGTGTATTGCAGAAGCCTACTGTGTGTTAATACCCAGAGCAGGGTCCTTGCTGTGGTAACCCTTGACTGGTGTTATGAGAATTTCTTCTGGAGATCACTCCCTGTAGCTTCCTCCCTGCTGGCCTTGTGAAATTAGGGAGTTTAAAGACCACTCTTCTGCCCTGGATTTTAACCTTCCAAAACCTGGTGCCGTCTAGTTTTTTTGCACTCCAGTTCCCATTAGCCCTAGCTACTGTGGCCAGCAGTGAGGGATCATGGGAACTGAAGACCAAACTATTGGGGGCACCAGGTTATGGCAAGGATACTATATTATATATGCTCTTGTTTTCCTATGACTCCTAAAGAAGTGCATGATTCTTTTTGGCCTTCTGTTGTTCCTTTTTGTTAAAAAAAAAGGTACATGAATACTGATTTTAGGAGGGTAGCTTTTTTGCATTTCTCCTCACACTTTAGTCTTGTCAAAGCACTCTGTAAAGCACTGGGTGTGCACAATAACCTTCTAAGGTGGGCCAATGGAATGAAACTCCTCAGGGTGGGAGCTCAAGAGAAGATCACTTGAGGCCTTGGGGGCTAAACCAAATTAGGGATTGAGTGGATGGAGTTCTTGTGTCCTGATTTCTTTCCCCACTCTTGCTCCTCTGAAGGGCACGGTTTCGAAACGCCAAAGGGAAGTCAGTGAAGAAGAGCCGGGACTGGGTGTTAGAAAAGAAAGAACGAAGGCGGCGGCAGGGCAAGTAAGTTTCAGCGTTACATCTCTGTCTCCATGTTTTTAAGATTCTCTTCTCACTAGATTGAAGCAGGGGTGTGTAACTGTGGGGCAATTTCTCTGTTCCTCCTTCCCAGGCTGCAGCCTCCCCCCATCCAGCAAGCCAAATATGTTTTCCCCTATTGTCCTTCTCGAATGGCGACAGGAGGTGACCTTGTGTCACTTCTAGTCGCCATTTTGAGAAGGATTATAGAGGAAAAAGGAGCTGTTTTAGGGTAGTGGAGCATTTCGGCGGGGGGTACATAGATACGTTGGTGGTGTTTCAGTATCTTGGGTGGAACTTCCTGTCTGGGGAAAAGTATACAAAAAGGAGGAGGTTAGTTCAGATGAGGGAGCAGTGGCTTCACAGGCCACAAAATGTGGCTACTCTTTCCCCATGGGCTACCCTTGGATTTAGGAAAATTGGACAGCACATTGCTCCTTTGGGTAGCACGTTGCCAGAAGCCAAGGTGTCAGGGGCTTTTGGAAATGTAAATGCAAACAAATGTAAACAAAGATCAGCGTTTGGTCCGAAGAATAAACCAAAATGAGACAAGCTTGTGTGTTAATAGGATGAAATTGAGTGATATATATATTCCAATGTTAATGATATAGAAATGAATAGAATTACTTTTTCTCTGCTATTAACAACTAAACTACACAACTACTAACAACTGTTAACCCTAAGGGCACTGAATAAACAATGCAGAGATTCCAGTAACACTATCATGAGAAGAAATAATGGCACAAAGACTTATTAATATCTACAGGCACTGTGAATAAAACTGTGAAGGAATCCTGTAAATTAACAAGCCTTTTACCATTATTTCTGCTCTTGATAGTGTACTGTAATCTTTGTATTGCTTATTCACTGCCCTTAGGGTTAACAGTTGTTGGTAGTTGTGTAGCTTAGTTGTTAATAGTAAAGAGTATGCATTTCTATATCATTAATATTGGAATATATATCATTCAGTTTCAGTTTATATTAACACACAGGCTTGTTTTATTTTGGCTTTTGGAAATGTGCCCCACCACACCTGTTGAGTGAGCTCGCCCTTGGCTTTATCCAGTAGATAGAAGAAAGGCGGTGCTCTCTTCCTCCTTTTCCGAAAGACATCTCTGCGTTTTGCCCATCTCTGGTTTCCTCTCTTTCTCTGCCGACTGCAGGGAGGTGCGGGCAGACACGAAATACACAGCCCGGAAACGAAGGCCTCATTTCTGACACAGACACCCTGGTCCCACTCCTGGTGTTGCCAGTGGAACTCTGCACGGTCTGGGAAGCCATTTGTGCTGGCCCTGCCAGTCCATTGGAAGCTGGAGGAGATCCACGTGAGATATGGACCAAGGAGGGAGAACTCCCTTTCGGCCAGGCAGCTGCTGGTCGAGCCTCTCTTGGCTCAGTTTTGAAAAGAGAGCGTGGTACAAACCCAGCAGACTTGTGTGCGTAGGGGGCCTGCAAAAATCTCTCTCTTGGAAAGCTAATTTACCTATTAAATGAGGTTTTGGGCTTAGGTGCTGCATGGTTGGTTCATTTTTCAGGATGCTGTAGGAAGGGTCAAAGTGAGGATTACTAAAATGTTTGTGTGTGTCATGTGCCTTCTCATCTTTTCTGACTTGTGGTTATTCTAAGATGAACTTGTAACAGGGTTTTCTCAGCAGGATCTGTCCAAAGAGGGCTTGCTGTTGCCTTTCTCTGAGGCTGAAAGGGTACGCCTTGCCTCAGTTTACCCAAAATAGATTTTCATGCCTTAATTGGGGAATCGAACCCTGGTCTCTTAGAGTTTTGGTCTAACCCCTCAGACCACTGTAATGATTCTCCCTGGCAAGATTTCTTTGGAGAAGGTTTTTCCAATGCTTTCCTCTGAGGCTAAGAGAGTGCGACTTGCCCAAAGCCACCCAGTGGGTTTCTGTGGCTGAGCGGGGATTGGAACCCTGATCTCCCAGAGTCCTGGCCCAACTCTGAAGCCACACTGGCTATCTGAAGTATGTGTAATCTTAGCCTATGTTATGGCTTCAAACCACAGAAAAAGAGATTCCAGCTAAACATTAGGAAGAACTTTGACAGTGGAATTTGCCACCTCAGTGGAGTGTGGTGGTCTCTCCCTTCTTTTGAGGTTTTCAAAGAGAGACTTGGTGGCTGTCTGTTGGGGATGCTTTATTGTATTTCTACAGAAGGGGGTTGGACTCAGTGCCCGTTGGGATCTCTTCCACCTCTGTGATTCTGTCTCTGGGCTGGGTGCAATAAAGTCAGTTTACCCATTTTTTTCTTTTTTAAATATAAAAGAGTACCAAATAGGTTTGAAATCTCTTCTTAATCCCCAAACAGAGCAGACGATTTAAAGTAACAAGATTTACTGATAAGTTTCCCCACTGTTCAACAGTTGTTTCACTGGGTTTACAGGAAGCTCCCACTGTTTCTTTTGATGCTTCCAAATTAAGGACAAGCTCCAATTATTCAATGCTGTGTCTGCTCTTTCATCAGTTTTTCTTGCCTACGGGTGCTTACTTGGAATCACTTGCAGTGCATGTGTTGCTTGCCCTGACTGAGACTTAGAGAATGTAGCCACCCGCTGTTTTCCGTGGCTGAGTGGGGATTTGAACTGTGGTCTCCTGGAGTCCTAGTGAAGCATCCAAACCACTACATAGAATCATAGAATCATAGAGTTGGAAGAGACCCCAGGGGCCATCCAGTCCAACCCCGTGCTATGCAGGAACACCCATCAAAGCATTCCCAACAGGTGGCCATCCAGCCTCTGCTTAAAAATCTCCAAAGAAGGAGACTCCACCACACTCCGAGGCAGAATATTCCACTGCCGGACAGCTCTGACCATCAGGAAGTTCTTCCTGAGGTTCAGGTGGAATCTCCTTTCCTGCAGCTTGAATCCATTGCTCCTTGTCCTGGTCTCTGGAGTGGTAGAGAACAAGCCTACTTCCTCCTCAACATGTTGGTCTAAGTCTTGGTGGATCTTGGGAACAGAGGATATTTAAAGGGGGTGGGTCTGTGGTAAAGAAAAGGTTAAAAACCACTGAGCTACCATATTCTTGGCTAGATTTTTTCAGAAGTTTCCTCTGAGGTTGAGTTGCTCATAGTCAGCCAGTGGATTTCCATGGCAAAAATTGAGATTTGATCTCTGGTCCCTGCAGTCATAGTCCAAAACTCAAAATCACTACACCATGCTGGCTCTAAAATTGGGATGTGGAAGTAAAAAGGTCTCGGCTGCCTGCCCCCCACTCTTTCCCCATCTGGTGCAGCCCACAGAAGAGCCAAAGGATGCTTCACGGATATAAATACTTTTTATTCTACATAAAATTTCCATCCAGAAAAGGAAGCTGCTTTGTGTTGTTGCCTGTCTCCTTGGAAGTTTTGGAGACGGGACTGAGTCCAAGTGAATGAAAGAAGAAAGGCAACAGACGGACAGATTGAAATCCACCGGGACGGAAAGCAAGGCAGGTTCATAGGGCCACAAGAAAGAGAGAAAGACGAGGGCACTTGGGTTGCACTTTTACAGCAACATCACAGCTCTGGGAGAAGGCCTCCAAAAAGAGACATTAAATGTTTTGTTGTAAATGCCTCCTTCCCGCCCCAGCAAGGATGCTGAATGTGGCAAAGGGACAGGGTCGTGGCGGTGGTGCCCCCTTCCCAGCTTCTTTTCCCAAAGAGAAAAAAGACAGCAAGATGCATTTTGGTTGACCCAATTTGGAGAGTGAAACAGCTTCCCGACGACACAGACACCACCAGCGGCTCAGTTTGGACATGCAACAAAGGCAGGTGTGAGTGGATGGAAGCAGAGGGCCCCGGGGGTGCGAGTGGGTGGGCAGGCCAGCAGCTGCCCTAGCGCTGGTTGTGACGGGGACAGTCACCCCTGCGCTGGTGTTTGTAAAAAATTAAGGTCATGGAGGGAAGGCAGAGTTCATAGGCCCAGGAGTTCCTGAGGAGAACGGAGCTGCTTGAGGAAAGGTTTACTCGTTGGAAAACAGGTGATTTCCAGTGGCTCTGAGATGAGGGCGGGGAAGCAAAGAATGACCCTTTATTAGTAATGGGGCCTGTTGAGCACACACTTCACGCAAACTCCACTCAGCTCCTGGAAGCCTGAAGGCCACATTGTTCTTGTGTAAGGGAAAGTCCTTCAGGTGCTGCAGCTAGACTTGGGATGTACAGTAAATATTTGGCAGTCTTGTTTCTCACATGCAAGGATCAATCATTTCCACTGTCTTCTCCCTACTGTGGGAGAAAAGGAACATTTTTGCACAGTTCCTAACCTGGTACTGCCACATCTCCAAATCTTGAGAAATGATTCTGTGTGGAAATACATGTGTGGATTTTTTTTTTTTTTTTGGCATGAAAATGATGGATTTTGGCACACAATGGAACCCCAAAACCACTTTCTACATGTCCAAAATGGCTGGGTTTTTCGGTTCCACCTCCCCATCAGCCATTTTGCACAAAAAGCCCCCTCTCTACACATTTGTCTGGCATGCTGTCTGGTAATTACGAGATTGTAAGCTGAACCTGCAATCTCAAGTGCTGGGGATTCATGCTTATGGTTGTTAATGGCTGGAGGTGACCCTAAAAACCTACCTCTTAAGCCAGGTAGTGCCTGAATTTGAAGGGTGTCCAGTGGGCAGCAGACTGGGGTGCCAGGAAATAATTCCTGCCACCTTCCCCTGGGTTGTGGGGTGTCTTGAGACAAGCAGTTGCAGCAGGACCCCAGGAGGGTTTCTTCAGCTGCTTGTTCTCAGTGTAAGCCCATGACTAGGAGAGCCCTGCAGGCTTAATTTCCCAGCACCTTGGAAACTCGTTGACCGAGCTACTGGAAGGCTGAAAGGGGAAGGTTTCGTGGGCTGGTGTTTATCAGATGTCAGAGGTGGATTGATTCTATCAAGGAAGCCATGGTGGTACTGAGTTTGGAAGACCTGAGCAGGAGAGCTGATGATGGGGGCTCTTGGACAGCAAATAATCATCAGATGTAACTGTGACAGTGGAGTTTGGCATCAGAGTTGCATCTAATCTTGGCCTGTGTTTGGGTTTGGGGCAGTAAAATATGTTTTTCCACACATAAGCCTCACAAGACCCAACCTGCAATACTGTGTCCGGTTCTGGGCACCACAGTTCAGGAAGGATATTGATAAGCTCGAAGGTGTCCAGAGGAAGGTGGCCAGAACTGTCAAATGCCTAGAAAGCATGAAGCCCTATGAAGAGGGGCTTAGGGAGCTGGGTATGTTTAGCCTGGAGGTGACGTGATAGCCGTGTTTAAATACTTGAACGGACGTATATGGAAGAAGATGGGGCAAGTTTGTTTGCTGCCGCTCCAGAAATGAGGACATTAGGATTCCAGCAGGGTATCAGTGAAATAAGTAATTGCACAATGTGGACAGGGCTGAATCCAGCCAGGGAGGTGAGAACTGGGTAGGGAAGACAGCTCAACTTTGAGATCAGATGGGCTCAGGAGGAGGGACGAAAGGTGGTGGAACCCTAAAAAAAATAAATGGGGGGGGGAACTGTTCTGTTTCTCCTGCTGCAGTCTTTATGCAGCCTGCCTCCCCCCTGCCACGCACACACCCTGCACTTGACACGCAGCATTAACACGAAAGATCATGCATTAGAGACAGAAGTGCTGGACGGCCCATGTTGTGCCGCCCTTCCCGGCTGCTAACAGGGCACAGGTTGGTGGGGCCCAGTCACTCCAGTGTGCAGCTCTCCGCCTCTGTGTTGCGAAAGACTACAGTCCTGGTTGTGGCTGTCTAGCCAAAAATCCCGCCGATGGTGGAGGCAATGACGACGCCCAGCACCACACAGCAGATGATGATCATGATTTTCTTCTGCAAAAGAGAGGAAGGAAAGGTAAGTGTGTGCGTGCGTGCTGGATTTACACAGATCTACGCCACCCACAGAATGCCAGCCCCCAAGGACGGAGGGAGGCAACCTGTGAAAGGTGTCTAGGAGTCGTGGTAGACCGCAAGCTGAACATGAGTCAACAGAGTGATGCGCAGCTAAAAAAGCCAACATGATTCTGGGCTGCATCAATAGGAATATTGTGTCAAGGGAAATGGTGGTACCACTTTATTCTGCTTTGGTCAGACCTCGTCTGGAAAACTGTGTCCACTTCTGGGTGCCACAGTCGGAACAAGCTGGAACGTGTCCAGAGGAGGGCAACCAAAATGGTGGAAGGCCTGGAAGCCGTGATGCCCTATGAGGAGCAGCTGAGGGAGCTGGGGATGTTTAGCTTGGAGAAGAGAAGATCAAGGGGTGACAAGATAGCTATATTTAAATTTTTGAAAGGAAGTCACATGGAGGATAGAGCAAGCCTTCTGCTGCTCTACAGACTAGGACATGGAGCAATGGCTTCAAACTACAGGGAAAGAGATTCTGCCTAAATATTAGGAAAAAATTCCTGAAGGTATGAGCAGTTCTACAGTGGAATATTCTGCCTCGGTGGAGTGTGGTGGAGTCACCCTCTTTGGAAGTTTTTAAACAGGCTGGATGACCATCTGTCAGGAATGCTTTGATTGTGGGGGAAGGCATGGAAACGGGTCAAATACTGCTCAAGGGCAAGTCAGCTGGAGGCGGGCACCCACCTAGGAAAACTGCAAGGGGGAATGGGCCCTGTGGCACTAACCAATGAAACCTCTGTGTGCTTAAATTTGTACTGATAACCTATAAAAGATGTGTACTGCCTATGTGAATTAGTTTTGGCAATTTTGGTGGTGGAAGCATGGTGCTATGGCTCTTGTTAATTCCATGCATAAACTACTGCTGCTCCCAGAGTGTGTTCTGGGGCTGTGAGTTATCCAGTACATGAAAAAAGAGAAGTAGAGAAAGGGGTGGGTAAAGATCAATAATGGAGGTGGAGAGGAAAAGAGGTTGGTAGAGCTCAGCCAGGAAAGGGAGAGAGAGAGAAGGGTTTGTCAGAAGTCAATAAAGAAAGGAAGGAGGAGAACAAACCATTCTTGATGCAACTTGCAACTTTTATGTTTGCTTAACAGGAGACGGAGGTGGTGGCTGGAGGTTCCCACGTCAGTACGGCAGTGACTCCACTCCGGCTTTCAGCACAGGCTTTAAAGGAGCTCTCTAAGGGGCTGAGAGGTATCTTCAGATTACATTTAAAATATATATAAATGGGACTTGCTTTGGCTCCCATTCTGGGAGAAAGACAGTTTGTTGTTGTGTGCCTTCAGATTGTATCTAACTTATGGTGACCCTAAGGCAAAGCTACCATGGGACTTTCTGGGTTGAGAGTGTGTGACGTACACAAGGTCACCCAGTGGGTTTCCATGGCCAAGCAGAAAATCGAACCCTGGTCTCCAGAGTCGTCTAATCCTCAAACCGCGAGGAGACCAGAGTCCGATTCCCTGCTCAGCCACGGAAAGCCACTCGGTGATCCTTGTCTGCGTCACACACTCTCAGCCCCAGAAAACCCTGTAATAAATTTGCCTTAAGTCAGAAATGACTTGAAGGCAGGCAACAGCAAACAAAAAGGTGGAATAGGAATCTAATTCAGCACCCCGGAGAGTTCCCTTAAAGCTAGCCGTACCTGGGATGATTTTACTGCTCCTCTGGCACCAGCCACCATTGGGGGAAGGGGAAAGGGGGTATTTTAAGCCCCACATGTATTTCTCTCTCGCTCTCATACACACAGACATGGGCTCACCCGTCTGGCTTTGCTCTGGTACTTTACAGCTTTTTTGGTATCCGACACGGCTCTTTCCACGTAATCCACGGCATGCTCCACGTTGTATTCAATCCGGTCGATCATCTCGCCCTGCAGGGCAGGAGGTGGAGGGAAGGCACAGATCTCTTTTTTAAAAAAACAAAATCTTCAGAAAGGCCTTCAGGCGTTTCCCTCTTTGCTTGTGAAGCAGGGTCATCTGGGATCCCATTTTATAGCTAAGCCTGTCACAAGAGAAGGAGATAAAAAAGGAGTTGGAGGAGAAATCTTCTTTTCCACTCTGTGCAGCTTACAATTGAACAGGGCAGGTTGAATAGTATCCTCAGGACTAGGAGGGCAGCTGATTGCAAAATCTGTGCTCCGAATCCTTCCTAAAAGGTCTGCCTCTACAATGCCTTATAGAAATATTCACACACAAACCCGTTTGACTTTCCCACATTTTCTGTTGTGTTCCTATCTCGAACTGAAGTGGATTTCATTGACGTTGTTACTGTTTGAGGTAAACAACGTTGTGAAAATGGAAAGAAGTCTTATTGGGAGACCGAAGGTAAGGAAACAAAGGCACATGAGTGCTTGGGAGTTGCATTCTCTCACACAGCACTCCTGGAGCCAGCACTTGTAGAAGGACCTTTGGCAGCAATGACGGCTGCGGAACTCAGATCTCAATTAAACTGGCATCAGGATGGGGTGATTTTTGCTCGTTCTCCTTTGAAAAAGTGGCTCCAGCTCTGTCAGGTTGAATACTGTTGGCAAAGTCTTGTCGGAGTTTCTCTGAGCTCTGTGGCCATTGTAAGACATTTGGGTTCCCATTCTCCAAGGCCATCTCTTTAGGGAGCTGGGGATGTTTAGTTAGGGAGTTGGGGATGTTTAGTTTGCAGAAGAGAAGGTTAAGAGGGGACGTGATAGCCATGTTTAAATATTTGAAGGGATGTTATGTCGAGGAGGGAGCAGGCTCATCTTCTGCTGCTCCAGAGACCAAGACAAGGAGCAATGGATTCAAGCTGCAGGAAAGGAAATTCCACCAGAACCTCAGGAAGAACTTCCTGACGGTCAGAGCTGTCCGGCAGTGGAATGTACTTCTTCAGTGGAGTGTGGTGGAGTCTCCTTTGGAGGTTTTTGAGCAGAGGCTGGGTGGCCATCTGCCGGGAGTGCTTTGATGGGGTTTCCTGCATGGCAGAAGGGGGTTGGACAGGATGGCCCCTGGAGTCTCCTCCAACTCTGTGATTCTACGATTCTATTCTGCTGTTAAATAGCTCTTACAGTAAAGAACTTCTTCCTCCTCCTTGTCTTTGGTTTTGGATATCTGGATTACTGGCCTGGATAAGGATCTCCAGACCATTGCTCAAGTACCTCCCTTCATCTTCTGAGATTACCTGCACATGACGTGGGCTGGACCAGGTTCCCTAAAACTGCTTTCTTTTGGAGAATCTGTCTCTTTGGACACTTGTTGCCTGTGGGCATAGGACACCATCTACCACACACAGGGGTTATGTGCCAAAGCTCCAAAAATTCAGTTTTGGTTTTCTCGGAAAAGGGAACCTTTGTCCACATGTTTTCCAGGGTCTCCCACATGCATTTTTGCAAATGATAAACAGGCTTTGATAGAAATTTCTTTTTAGCGCCATTTCAGTTGTAACATCAGCAAATAGGGAAAGTCAAAGGTATCTGTATGTGAATCCATTTCCAAGGCACCAGACCTCACTTGGTCTTCTGCTTTTAAAGCATCGTGTTGTAAAATCTAATTTCTACCTTCACAAGGGTGGGAAATTCCCATTTAACAGGTCTGAGGCCAGGAGGGAATTCTCCATAGTAGAGGAGGGTTTGGGAGCCAGGATTTTCTAAAGTCAATGTTTTATCCTGGCTTATGTGGTCTCAGTAGCAGACTTCTCAGCAATCTTTCTTTTAACTGCAACTCTTTGGGGATGCTGGAAGTTACAGTCCAAGACGGAATATTTCCAAGCTCTGAGCCATAAAAGGCAAAGTCTGGTGTTTCATGCACATGGGATTTGAGGGCAAACCCTGACTATATAAGTTCTGTCACTTTTGCATAACAGAGAAGGGCAGTTTTAGCAGAAAATGGGGGGGGGGTTGGTAAGGGGAGGAAGGAAGGGCAAAGATTCTGCAATAGATATGGCTCCTACATCAGTGGGACAGTGAATCAATGGCAGGTTTTAAATCAGCTTTTAAAAATGCTCTCCAAGGTGCTGAATGCTGTGTACAAATAGATTGAGCACATTGGATAGCTCCTAAAATCTATGCAAAACCTGACACAGATTTACCATCCACTGACATGACTGGCCATCACTATCTGACAACGAGGGCCTTGGTCTTTCTTGAGGACAGCGACAACAAAGAAAGCATGTTACAACAGTCTTTCCCAGCCACCCAATGCTACAGAAGCTTTTGCACCACACCACAGGAGGAGAGTCAAAAGGGCCACAAAAATGCATGCAGAGAGACACACTGGTCCCCTCCGACCACATCACTGATGTGCCCGGCCCTTTGCAATGCCCAAAGTTCAGCAAGGAACAAAGCTGGACTCGCTCCCCTCGTCCTGTTCCCGAAAGAAAAAAGCCAAGCTACTTGACTTGAAGC
This sequence comes from Ctenosaura bakeri, assembly GCA_948474755.1. NCBI lineage: Eukaryota > Metazoa > Chordata > Lepidosauria > Squamata > Iguanidae > Ctenosaura > Ctenosaura bakeri. The sequence continues at coordinate 541,285 of CAOLHI010001134.1, forward strand.
TTGCTGAGCCTTGGACTCCCCGTTCCTCATCCAGAGGTGAGGAGGGCTTGAATACCAGGATCTAGTCTTGTATGTGCAGAAGGAGGACTTCTGAGCATTTCTGGTGCTAACAGAGAGAGAAGATTAAGCACTTTGGAGAGCTCTGATATAGCTTGAGTTAAAACCTGGACTGGATTCACTGCTCTGCTGACATGGGAACCATCAGCAGCTCCTGGTTTTCAACCTTGCATCGCCAAGCAATAGTGAAGCTGTCTAGCAGGGCCTGTGATATACAAACCAACTGTTTCTATGACATTGGATAGGGGTTATTTGGCCACATGATGACAAGGACTGTAACACCCATCTGCCCGGGGGCAGAGACCATACTCACCACAGTGCCATGCAAGAATCACAGACAGCCATGCAGCACCGAACATGCAGTTGTCCCAGTATGGAAAGGTGGGGAGAAGCATTACCTGATGGTACCCGACCGCACTTATCCAGGTATGCATGGGGGACAGAAAGAGAAGGGGTCAGGGAAGGAACTGAAAAAAGGCCGGCTCAGACCTCTACCCACATCTCTCTTCGAGGGACCGGGTCTCTGCCTTGTCCCACCCGTCTGTGGCTCCTTGATTGAGATCTCGCACAAGCAGATGTAGCTAAGACAGAACATTGTCATTGCAGCTACATCTCCTGATGCAATCCCCCGTATAACCCATCCTAGAAGCCAGGCAAGAGGGATTTCCAAGGTGCTGGGGAGCAGGGCAGTGAATGAAGACATGTCCAGCCCTTTTATGTTGTGGGGAAGAAAAAGCCTGTCCTTTTCTCATAGCAGGAGGGAAGATGGATCACACTTACGCAGTTCTGTTTGCTTCCTTTGATTCTGCCTTGCATATAACTTTGGGGATTGATCCTTCAGTTCCCTTTCTGGAAGGGGGGATTTTCACCCTAGGAGACCCATTGTCCAGCCATGGAGATCTGAACTGTCTGCCATGGGACAGTTTGGGTAGAAAATATTTTTTAGGGACCCCACTTCTAGCATTGGTTGAAAGGGGCTGCTGGAAGCCTTCAGCCAAAGGGCTGTGAGGCTCTCCTTTGCCAAAGACCACCAGCAGCACCCATTTACAAAATCTACAGCAGTGACAGATATCAAGTTTTAGGACCAACAAGATGTATATCCTAAGCAGAATGGCCACTTTTGCTGTTCAAGAAGAGGCACTTCAAACAAATCCATGCAAACTCTGAAACAGTAACTCCGAATAGTAAACGTCGTCTGCGTAAAGAAAAAAAAATGGAAGCATTGCTTATCAGTTTGCACAGCAAGATGACACAGGCGGAATATGAGAAATGCCAAGGTAAAGCGGCTGCAATGACAGATTGGAATCTATGAAGCAAAAAAATATGATTTGTCGTCTGCAAAGAACTGGTGGGAGCATAACCCCCTGAAAGAGATTTGTTGGAAAGGGGGTACGTAAAGATCCTGTAGGAATTTAAAACTCCAACTGACAAACAATGAGAAGGTAATATATGGGACCTATTTGTGGTTGAGAAACTGAGAGCTTGGACTGGTAATGTGGCATTCCCCGGTGATGCCGAAACCCCAGGTAAAGAGAGGGAAGCGTTTATGAGATACTGAAAGCTACAAAGGGAGATTTGATGCCTCTGGGAAAAGAAAACACTCTGAACCGTGATTCCTCCTCCCAGCCGCCCCTTGGCAGTTCTCACCTGGCTCTCCACTAGCATAGCCATGTCCATGAACATGTCATGAAGCTCCCGGATGCTGTTTTCCAGCTTGATGATCTCGCTGTGCCGCGTCTCAATCTCGTTCAGTGCCTGCTTGGTGATGTTGGAGTCCATGATGATCTGGCCAAAGACAAGGGAGTCAAGCGGGATGTGAGAAGTCACGGTTTGTGCGTGAGGCTACCAAGAGGGAACTTTCCAGGTTCGAGAGTGAAGGCCTCCCCCACAAATGGATGATGGGGACTGAGAATATAGTGAGTTTTGCAACACTGCAGACTGTGGCAACTGGTGGATTCCATGTCAGTAGGGCAATGAATCCCTTCCAGGTTTTACGCTATGCTTTAAAGGAGTTCTCCAAGGTGCTGAACATGATTCTTAAATGTGCTAAGCACCCTTGGACAGCTCCGTTCAAGCTAGCTGCAATTGGGGACAGAATATTAGTGTTTCTCACAGCTCTTTGGAGCCTTCTCAGGTGATTAAGAAACCCAGAAGTCTCCAAAGGATGATTCTGACAGATCAAAGGAGAAGCTGCAGGAATTTCTGTGGATCAATTTCCTGCTCAGATTGTATTGTCTTTTTAAACTTGATTTTCATGTATTCTGTTGCAGCTTATTTATTGACAGCTGTTCACCTGGGGCAAGTTTAGGAAATGCTCCAGGTGATTAAGCAAGGGAAACTTTCCAAACAGACAGGCAGACAGACAGATAAAAAGGCCATTGATGATTAATGTGGTTCCTCAGAATGGCTTGAAGTGACCTAATGCAGCAACATAAACAAAATGGTAGTCAGTGTCTCAATGGGAAAATCACCTAGATGGCCCTTATTTAGTTAGGTATTTACACGAGAGTATTCGTAAACTGCATAGAAAATTTCCAGGGGGTGTGCAACAGGTTAACCATCCTCCTTGTTTCTTTGATTCCACCATACCTGTCTATTTTAGGGTTTAGCACCAGCAAAAGCACCCAGGCAAGGTTAAAGAGAGGGAGAGAGATGTTACCCCAGAGGAGAAAATGGCGGGATTTCCGCTCTCCAGCATATCTTCCAGTTCCTCGCTGGTGGTGGTTCTGCCGGCTGCGAAGGACACCAAAGAAGCCAGTAGTGAGCAAGGGGAGAAGAATGAGACAGATCCCGTTTTTCTCAGTACCCCAGGCTGGCCTACATCTCACCCCCTCCATTGTCTTCTTCCTTTGTGCTCTCTACAGCTGGCTCCAAAGCCTTTGGCTCAGCCATGCAACCTTTCTTCTTGGCAGCAGCCGGTAGCTTCTGCGTCAGCGAATCCACATGAATCCGCTCCAGATTTTAAACCAGGCTGCTAAGGAACTGTCCAAAGTGCTGAACCTTTGCCCAAATAGGCTCAGCACCTTGGAGTGTTCCTCTGAAGCCAGCCAAATCCTGGAATGGATTCGCTGCCCCACTGGCCACCACTACCTCTTCTATTACCGTTTACTCATCCACAGAGGATCGAACCATAGCGTGGGGCTCTTTCATACTGGAATCAGCTACGATTCCACAAATTTGTCGGTACCAAAACCTGACACCTATTACTGCTATAGGAGACATTTTATTGTTGGTAAATGGATGCCGCTGGTGGTCTCCAGCAGAGGAAAGCCTCACAGCCCTTCAGCTGAAGGCTTCCAGCAGCCCCTTTCAATGAATGGTAGAATTGGGGTCCCTAAACAGTAATTTCTACCCAAACTGTCCTATGCCAGACACTTCAGATCTCCATGACTGTACAATGGGCCACTGAGAGTGAAAATCCTTTGGCTGAAGAGCACGGTATAAACACCCCAAATAAATACGTTCATAATGCTATGTAGTTTTACTGAAGTCAGTTACGGATCCTTAACTCTAGGTTATCAATCTGTTAACTGTGCTGCTGAATAGCAGCCCACTAGTATTCAATATGATAATGGTAAATGGGGCATATGATATAGCTTATTACACAATTAAATAATTAATATTATGATATAATATTAATATATTTTAAATAGTGCCATTAAATAGTTACTTAAACATTAAATAACAAATTGCTGCCGTTGCGTGCTTTCAAGTTGCTTCTGGCTTATGGCAAACCTAAGGCGAACTTCTCGTGGGGTTTTCTGAGGTCCTGGCCAAGCGGAGAACTGAGCCCCTGGTCTCCAGGGTTGTCGTCTCACACTCGTACCACTACTGGCTCTTTTTAATTAAAAATGGAGGTTAATTAAATAATAGCAATGTTAAAGAATAATGTTAAAGGACAAGAAGACAAGGGAAGTGCCTTACAAGTTTCGGTTTCGGAGTCTATTGTGATCCCATCTGTAGCAATATTGTTCAGATGTTTTGTCATCTTATGAGACTTCCAAGATTCAAACTGAGGTGTCGTGGGAAGGCATGACTCATTGGAACAGACAATGGCTGCCTTTCTGCTTGGGATTTATATCTGCATAATAAGTCGGTGGGTGACTTAAAAAGGTGCACAGACACAAATAGTCTTGTCGTTATTGTTAACTGCTGTCAAGTTGATCTTGAATTTTGGGAACCCTCTGACAAGAGACCCATAGGTTTCCCTATCCTAAACTGCTCTGCTCAGGTCTTGGAGATTCTGGGATGTGGCTTCCTTGATTGAGTCATAGAGTCATAGAATCCTAGAGTTGGAAGAGACCCCCGAGGCCATCCAGTCCCACCCCCTTCTGCCATGCAGGAACCCACATCAGTGCCCTCCATTTGACCAATAGCCATCCAGCCTCTGCTTAAAAACCTCCAAAAAAGGAGGAGACTCCACCACACTCCATGGAGGCAGCAGATTCCACTGCCGAACGGCTCTGACCATCAGGAAGTTCTTCCTGAGGTTCAGGTGGAATCTCCTTTCCTGCAGCTTGAATCCGTTGCTCCTTGTCCTGGTCTCTGGAGCGGCAGAAAACAAGCCCACTCCCTCCTCTACATGGCATCCCTTCAGATATTTAAACATGGCTATCCTGTCCCCTCTCCACCCCAGCGAGCTTCCCAGGTCCCTTGTCCTATCCCATAGGACAAGGAGAGGGTGAGCTCTCTCTCCTCCACTCGTCCACCCATCCTTCCTCTCCGTTCCCTTCCTCCTCCTTGTGCTTTCGAATTTGGCTCTTCTTCAGTGCTCCCACACAGTCCTTCTATTCTCATCTCTCCCATCCTCACCACCCCCCTACCTGTTCTGCCTGCTATTCACACTCCCACCCACCCACCCGCTTCACACACATGTAACTTTTCCAAGCTCTGGGTCTCCTCTGACATATTCCCCCCCCCTCGGGAGTAATACCCGTGTTCTTGCTTCCTGTTCAGCCTCCCTGTCAGGGAGAAAGTAATGGGAAATTCCTAATCACGCTTTAACCTGCCAGCTTTTGCTTTATCTCTGGTGAGGGGAGAGTGTGTCTCATTACTGGTTTTCCTTCCACAATTTCTTTCTTTTTCATAGCAAAAGAATCCCCTTTTCTCCATTTATAAAACTGAAGAAATAACGAGAAGGACATGTCCATTACAACCCAAAGAAACAGGAACTAAACCATCCCTAATCCTCCAGCTGTGCTGAACAGGAAGCTTTTAATTAAAGTCCCACGAGCTCCAGAAAGCTTCAACAGACCTTTGCCTCTCAACGGCACTGCAGTTTAGAAACCAGGACAAACTAATCTTGTAAAACAGGCAAGAGGAGGTCAGCTTCAGAGATAAGGCGCATAAAAGCAAACTCACTTATTTCTAGCTGCCTCTGTATCCGTCCCTTGCAGCGTTCCCGATAATCAGACTGGGTTGCGTTGTACTCGGACATCACCTCCACAAACTTCCGAGATAAAGTTGAATGCTGGAGAGGAAAGGAGGAAGAGGAAAAGCAGTTGGTTCAATCGTGGATCATACTACCAACCCTCCCTCCATCTATAACAGGACTACTACATTTAAAATGGTGCCTTGACTAGTTTCTTGTTCCTTCTTCAAACCAAATTTCCTTAGGCCAGACATTCTTTTCCTTCCCTCCTACAGCAACCTCGTGTGATTCAGAAGCAAGGAGAGACTCATGAGGGGGAACAATCAAGGCCCCACACCCATTAAGGAAAAAGCTCCCCCCTAGTGGCTCCCATGTCAGCGGGGAGCTGAATCCACTCCAGGTTTTCATTCAGGCTTTAAAGGTGCTCTCCAAGGTGATGAACCCCATTCCTAAAGAGGTCCAGCTTTTTGGAGAGGCCTTTTAAAACTAGCCAAGACCTGGTATGGATCCCCCACTCCAGTGGCAACTGAGGGCTCCGATATCAGTGGGGCAGTGAATTTGCACCATTAGTGGCAAAAAGGCATGGTTCTGCAGGGAGGCTTGGCGAATTTCAGAAAGAGAAGAGATCAGCTGCAACCCCATAAAGGCTAAATGGAGCCTCCAGGCTCAAAGGCAGTCTATCTTTGAACAGTGGATGTTGAGGGAGCAACAAGAAGGCAGACCTGTTGCTCTCCTGCTCTGCTTGTGTGTCTGGCCCTTTCTTGCAATAATCAGAAAGATAAAGCAAAAAAGTCAAAACCTTTCTGCTCCTCTGTCACACTAGCAGCCATCTGAGGGGGAAGGTGCAGGCTGCTGAATGGTGGGAGACTCAGTCAAGAGAAAGGGAAGGAAATCTCCAAACACAGCACAGAGTTAAACTGAGGAACTCACTGCCACTAGATGGAAGCCGTGGCTGCCATACTTGGCCATAGTAAAAGGATGATTTGTGAATTTATGGATGAAGATGGGACCGTCTTTGGCTACTAAGCAGAATAACCATTAGCCACTTTCAAAGCCAGAAGCAGCATATGCCTCTGAATCACTCAGTTGCTGGGAAGCCTGCATTGGAAGGTGCTGTTGCCCTCCTGTACAGTCATCAGCTGGTGACTCCCATGTTGGTGGGACAGTGAATCCACTCCAGTTTTTATTGCAGGCTTTAAAGGAGCTCTCCAGTGTGCTGAAATCGCTTCCTAAGTTGGCTCAGCACCTTGGAGAGCTCTTGACAGCTCTTGAAGACCCAAAATGGATTCACTGTTCCAATATAATGGGAATCGCCAGGCAGCACAGCTGGCTGAGACAGTTGGTGGGGATGTGGAACGCTGGACCAGAAAATCTCTGTTTGGTATGATCCAGATTCAAGGTTTTCCTTAAGCTCTGAAAGCACAATCCTTCCCTCCTCCTCCCTCCTTCCTTCCTACCCTCTCTTCCCTCCTGCTTTTGGCACATGCATTTCAGCTCTTTGCTCTTGATTAAGGAACGGGCTGTTGCATGCCTATAATTTCCCCAGTTGCTTCTCTCTGTGTGCATCGTCCATCTGCTCTGCTTCAGGGAAGGAAAGTGTGTGTGTATGTTTGAAAGAGAGGTGCTGTTTATTTCTAAAGTCAGCCCTGAATTTCTAATTAGGGAACTTGGATCCAGTTTTGTTTGACAGGAAGACAGAGCTGTTTAGCTCTCCTCTGGTGGCTCCCATGTCAGTGGGGAGCTGAATCCACTCCAGGTTTTCATTCAGGCTTTAAAGGAGCTCTTCAAGGGGATGAACCCCATTCCTAAATAGGTCCAGCTTTTTTGGAGGTGCCTTTTAAAACTCGCCAAGGCAAGGATCTGGTGTTCCTGTGGCAACTGAGGGCTCCCGTGTCAGTGGGGCAGTAAAGCCATTCCAGCTTTTGACCAGCTCTCCTCAAGGCGCTAAACTTATTTTGGGGAGATCGTTCAGGACCTTGGAGAGCTCGTTTAAAGCCTGGATTAAAAGAGAGAATGGATTCATTACTCAACTGACATAGGAGTCCTCAGTTCTCAGTGGGAGAGACCCAACTCTGTGACTCTCAACCTTCCAATCCAATTGTTGGGCAGCCCTGTGGAGAAGACCTTAGCAGCTGAATCCCATCACCTGTCCTATGCTACGTCCTGTTCACATCCCATCCCAGTTCTGTACCCAACTGCAAGACTTTTTCAACCTATGGAAAATCCTGACTAAGATCCCCCATCACAGTCTATGTTCAACAACTTCACAAATCTGTAGCTGCGGTGCAGAAATGCAACAAAATTCTCTTAGTGAATTGCAAGTGTGCACATCTGTGTAAGAGTGCTCCAATGCTCATCAAGCACCAATGTGCATTGGGCACTTCTGATGTGCATTAGCCACTTTTGATTGGCCCTACTGTTGGGCTCTGGCACTTTCAAGCCAGCCTCCAGTTGTGCACTAGGGATGGCTATGATATGCATCAGTGCCCGTTCATCATTGGGCCAAGGAGCATCAGTCACTCCCCAATGCGCAATGGATGCCTGTATGCTGGAACATCACAGCAACCCCTAAGTGAATATGGATGTTGTAAAACCACTAGAGTCAATTTTGCATACCCATAAAACCATTTACAAAGACGCAAGCCCCAAGGCAAACTTCCCTGACAGGTAGTAACCGTTTGAATGTTAGTTTAAGACTCCAGGAGACCAGGGTTCAAATTCCCCCTTGGCCATGGAAACCTACTGGGTGACCTTGGAGAAGTCACACTCTCTTAGCTTCAGAGGAAGGCAATGGTGGCAACCCCCTCGAAACACATCTTGCCAAGAAAACCTCTGATAGGTTCACTTTAGAGTCGCCATGAGTTGGAAATGACTTGAAAGCACATGAGACCCAAGAAGAATGTACATGTTTCTCAACTTGTTTATGCAATGGGGTCATTTTCTCCACTGAGCAAGGAGCATGCATACTTTTTGGTGGCAGTCTTACATGCATTTCAGATTTATGCACAGTTTTGTGCACAACAGTTCTCCCAAATGCACCGCAAGAGTCACAAATGTGCAGATTGGCAAGGGAAGGTGCGCTCCAGTTGCCCCTTAGTCTCCAAAGTTGCAAAATGGATATTTGCACTAGGAAATGTGACCCCAAAGGAATGTTCTCTTCTTTGCACGGAGAGGAGTGCCATTAGCTTCCCATCAGCTTTATGCACTGTTGGAGAGAGAGAAGACGTGGCAAAACCAATCCGTTGCTCACCTGCGTTTTCCGTATTCGCAAGTCTGCAGACGATCTGTTCAGCCCTTCCTCTTGCTCGATGCTCTGTTCGATACCTGAGAAGGCACAGGAAAGTGGAGCCTACTTGAAAAGATTTTGAGAGGCAAGCGGGCGTACTGTGTGGGTGGCTGTGAAAAACAGATGGGCCTCTTTCTTTCTCTCCCTCCTCACCCCCACCCCATAGCTTCATTGCCAAATACCCATTTCAGGCCAGCCTAAAAATAGCTCCTACGAACACAGGAGTCCAACTACAAACAGCCCATTTATTAAAAGGGAGGAATCTTTTCTCTTTTTTAAGAAAATGCAAATGTATTAAAATGTACCGTCCCACCTGCTAACTTTGATCTCTAGCAGAAGTGTGTTTGCCTCTTTCTCAGGGGGCTTTTTGTTAAATTTTAATGGCATCCAACTATCTGGGTCAACCAAAAGGTGAACTCTCAACAACCCCCAAATGCATTTGCATATCATTTGCATCCCGCCTTCATTTGCATGGCTGCTCTCTTTGTCGCTGGGGAAAGGAACGGAGTTCTGACTTTGCAACAGCTCGGATTCAGAGATTTCCCCCGGCTCCAGCCAGACGCTTCCAAGCGCACCTTTATAGCTCTAAAGATGTCATCGTAACTCCCGGGGGTGACAGGAGTTCAGCCAATACCTACATTCTGGGTTTTGGTCCAAAATTTAAAGCTGGTATTCAAGGAGCTGATAGCTACTTTTTGGATAAAGCCCAGCACCCTGCATAGCTCTTTTACAGGTTGGGTTTTTTCATCATATTTTTATTTAAAAAGTAACTTAAAAAAAAAAGAACATACAGCATTGTAGCATATTCTCTAACAATTGCTATTATTTCATTGCTACGCTAGCAGAAATCTAAAAAATTCTTCATTAGTCAATAGAACCAATTAGCCAATATAACACAATTATAGAATGATGCTTTCAGCGTTTATACAGATCACTCATAACAATAGCAAGTACTTCATATCCAAGTTTGTAATTTTCAACGCTTCTACTTCCTTCTCTTAAAATTGTTGGTTGCCTTGCCACCTGTTATCTTCTCTTCAATTTATATGATTGTTATCTATGGATTTCCATCGCTTCAGCTCCTCTACAGTTTGGACTAAAACTCTGAGTGGATTCACTGTCCTCCCTAACCTTGGAGCCACGGAGCGCTACAATTCCAAAAACTTTATGCCACCAGGCAAATGGGAAATGGAGATGCCAAGGAAGTGAACTTTACGCCATCCATGATGCAAGGATGGTAGAAGACACAGAATTCTCTCTTTTGTAGAGGCTCCTTTACCAAACCTCCAAGCACAAAGGCCAACGTGCAAAGTTACATTTGATTCAATTGCTCCTCATTGTCCAAAGTCAAGGGAAGCAGAACCGACCTCCTGACCCAGTGCTACCCACCCACCCATCCGTGCTCCACTCCCTTCCAACTAACTCAGCCCACCACCCAGTGGCGGATACTCACTCTTTAGCTTGGAGCGGACTTTGTTGGCTGTCTTCTTGATGTCTGACATCAACTCCTCCAGCTCCTCTTTGGTTTCTGGAAGGAAGACCAGAGAGGGAAGGGTTGAAAGGGGCACCCTGGGCATCTCCCCTTTCCACTGGCATTGGCACTGTCCGAAAATCGAGACATAGGGACCCTCTTGCTGTCTGCCCCGACCTATAAATTCCTTTACAGAATTCATGGGACATTTTGGGCTGATCTGGAACGTAGGCATTCTGTGCTAGGCTGCAGAAACGGAGTGGTACATGTTACGCATTGATTACTTACTTACTTAATTAATTATTGCATGACAATTAATTAATGCATGGTATTAATTAATATCTTGCCTTTCTCCCAAAATAGGACTCAGAGCAGCTTGCAATGCAAAACAAAATAGCTAAAACCATATGCAATACTAAAGTTTTAAAAAGCCTTAAACAATCAGGATCATTAACACACTGGTTTTAAGACCAGTAGAATAGAAACCATTAAAAAGCATAGAACATGCATTACACCTTAAAAACGTGCAAACGCAGATGCGGTGCACATGCGGTTGGGCCGCACAGCCGTTCGACACAAAGGCCATGTAGCAAATTCAAAGGATCTGGTGCACAGAGAATAGCGTAAAGTTTTTGCAGGTCAGTGTACTCTGTGGCTGGAATTCACTTAGGGAATTTGGTCGTATGAAGCCTCTCTGGCTTCACAAGGACCATAGACAGGCTTCCTACTATCTGGTATAGAATCATAGAATCATAGAAATGTAGAGTTGGAAGAGACCCCGGGGGCATCCAGTCCAACCCACTGCCATGCAGGAACCCCTCAAAGCACTCCCGACAGATGGCCATCCAGCCTCTGCTTAAAAACCTCCAAGGAAGGAGACTCCACCACACTCCATGGAGGCAGCGGATTCCACTGCCGGACAGCCCTGACTGCCAGGAAGTTCTTCCTGAGGTTCAGGTGGAATCTCCTTTCCTGCAGCTTGAATCCATTGCTCCTTGTCCTGGTCTCTGGAGCAGCAGAAAACAAGCCCTCTCCTTCCTCTACGTGGCATCCCTTCAAATATTTAAACATGGCTCTCATGTCCCCTCTTAACCTTCTCTTCTGTAGACTAAACATACCCAGCTCTCTAAGTCTATCCTCATAGGGCATTGTTTCCAGGCCTCTCACCATTTTGGTCGCCCTCCTCTGGACCTGCTCCAGCTTGTCTATATCCTTCTTGAATTGGGGTGCCCAGAACTGGACACAGTATTCAAGATGGGGTCTAACCAAAGCAGAGTAGAGTGGTACCAGTACCTCCCTCGATCTAGACACCATACTCCTATTGATACAGCCAAGAATCGCATTGGCTTTCTTGGCTGCCGCATCACACTGCTGACTCATGTTCAGCTTGTGGTCTATGAAGACTCCTGGATCCCTTTCACACGTACTGCTGTCCAGCCACGTGTCCCCCATCCTATATTTCTGTATTCCGTTTTTTCTCCCTAAGTGTAGGACCTTACACTTCTCTCTGTTGAATTTCATTTTGTTCGCCTTGGCCCAGCTCTTCAACCTATCCAGGTCATTTTGAATTTTGATCCTGTCCTCTGGCGTATTAGCAACCCCTCCAAATTTGGTGTCAATTTGGAAGCCTCCCTAATATGACATAAAGCTAGAGGGTTCGGTACCATTTGTGGTTTCAGGTATCCATAGAAAGTCTTGGAAATTCTCTCCCAGGGATAAGCGGACTGGAAATAGTTCTGTTTTCTGCACATGGAAGTCAAGACTTGAGTTCCCTACTAAATCCCTGCCTCAGTTTTGCACCTGCTCTGTCTTCTGCCAATAAACAGACTAACCATGATGCAATTGTATTTTTTTAAAAATTTTCTCATTTTTTAATTAATAAAAAATAAAAATACAAAAGAACCTAGACAAACAGATCAATCAGACAAAATACCAAAACCAATTACAATAAGGTACTATAAACTATACACACACACAACTAAACTAATTACACGTTGGCCATTTCCGCACTACACTGTTATAGTGCTATTATTCCACTTTCAACATCCTATAGAATCCTGGGATTTGCAGTTTAGGGAGAGGCAGTGAGGATTCTCAGCTCTTGGGCCTCAGGAAACTACAAATCCCAGAATTCCACCAGATGTTGAAAATGGAATAATAGCACTGTAACAAGGTAGTGCGGAAATGGCCATAGTTAAAAAATGGTTCCTGCCCCTGCTGTCAGTAGCAAATAATAACCGAACAGTAACCATTAACTATTAAACCATAAAATAGAAAGAAAATTAAGAAATTAACACTGTTTCTTATTAATATTTTCTTCACAAACCTAAATCTACAAAACTAGCGAGTAATTAATTCCAGGCAAATAGTTAATTTAATTATTATTAAAAATACCTTTAATCCCTTCATAATTCCAATTAGGTTGATCATTAATAAACCAGTCTTATTTGATTTCAAATCACTTTTATAAGCAACAAGTAAAGCACACCCTAATATCCCATTGCTCTTCTTGCAATGATAAAACTGATAAAATTGAAAGCGCATTTTGCAAAGAAAAGCCGACCGTGATGCAATTGTCCCATGTGCTTTGTCACTTTGTCCTTTTCCTGGCCTTTTCATTTTTAAAAAATGTCACGGTTTCCAACCCTGCAACATTTATAATGCCAAAGAATAAAAAGTCCAAAATAAAAAAAATGCCACCATTCCTCATCCTCGTATCACTTTGCCCTTTCCTGCCTTTTTCCATCGGTCCCTCCCACCTGGGTTTCTCGATGCCACCTGGCACCGGAGGTGGCCGGTGCCCGGCTGCCTTTCCTGCCCCCTCTGCAAACCCAACCCCGGGGCAGAGATAATTTCCCGCACCTGGAACTCCACGTGTCCCCAGGGTAACTGAGCAACCACGGCAGAGCAGCCTGCTGGTGCCGCAAAAGCACGCCTGATGTGGTGCAGTTTCAAATTTCGACTCCTAGTTCCTCTTTGATCTGGACAGGGCTATCATGCCCCTCTCCCAAGACCCAGACTAGACTCAGCGGTTCTTAGGCTGAGTTGCGGCACGACCCAAGGAATCTGTAACAGGCGGAGAAGGAATTCCTGATCCGCCGAAAGGGTAGTGTATAATGTACAATGTATTTCATGCTGTTCACCGCCTCGATCCATGTGGAGAGGCCGGATACAAATAATAATAGTAATAATAATAATAATAATAATAATAATAATAATAATAATAATAATAATAAGTGAATTATAGTCGTGGCTGCTAAAGGCACAAAGTTAATGTAGTCCCAGCTCATTACTGCAAAAAAAGAGCAACTAGTTACCAAAATAACTCATTAGAACAGAGCTTTCCAAACTTTTCATGTTGGCGACACACTTTTTAAAGAGGGGCATCATTGCGCGACACAGCCATTCAGTTTTACTTGCAAACCGGAGGTTAAACTAACCCTTTATACAGACACAGACATACATTGTAATAACGAAATGTATGGAGACGCAACGTATCTCATGAAAAGCTTTCATGTATTTTTAAAAATATATGATTTATAAAGAATAACATACGTTTCCAAGGTGGTAGGCGACACACCTACACACTTCAGGTGACGCACTAACCTGGAAAGCTCTGCATTGGAATAAAGTTTTACCTAACGGGAAAGTATCGACCCATTAGTGGACAGGCGCTCCTACCTGTGGAAGGGTTGAAATTGCCCCAGAGGAAGGAACTACACAGTGTGTCTGTCTGTCTGGCTGGCTGGCCTCTGTCCCACGTCCCAGATAGGAGCCTTCCCTACAGCCACACCTTGGAGACAGTATTTATGGCAGCCGGTGCAGGTGGAAAAAGGAGAGCCCAGGAGTCTGGCAGAATTTAAAACCCATTAATTAGGCTTACAGACCAGAGCCTGTATAACCAAAGGCCAGAATGGGAGGAAGCTGTTGGAGCAACGGGTGGATGCAGCCCGGCTTACTCCTGAATTCCTTGCTCATGCTCCCAGAACCCCTGACCATCACCTTGTCTATGGATTTTGCCATTAGACTCTCTTTCTCTCTCTCTTTGGACTTATAGTAAACTCAAACTCTCTCTCTTTAAACCTACGGAGAACTCGGACTGCAAAACAACTAGGATGCTTTGCTGGCTAGCTCCCGATAACAGGCAAACTAGGCAGCTGGAAGCTTTGGCTGGCTGCCGGCACAGGGTAGTGGCTCTAAATGGGGGGCAATGTCTCAGGGGTGGTACCATACCATGAACTGCTGCCAAGGCGTACAGAGCCCCCTTAGCAGCCAGAAGGGAGTGCCCCTCGAGGTTCATATTCTGCAGGGCTTCATTTGTAAGAAGCAGCTAGTGCCTTCAGTGAGAGCCAGCGTGGTAGTGGCTTGAGCGTTGTACCAGAAGCCTGGAAACTAAAGTATGATTCCCTGCTCAGCCATGGAAACCCACTGGGTGCCCTTGTGTGTATCACACACTCTCAGCCCCATAAAAGCCCTCAAGGCCACCATAAGTCAGAAAGACTTGAAGAAACACAACATCAAAATTAGCTTTAAATGAGCTCTCCAAGGTGCTGAATTCTTCTGCCCAAATAGGTTCAGCTGTGTCAAGGGAAGTCATTGGACCCCTCTGTTCTGCTTTGGTTAGACTCCACCTGGAATCCTGTGTCCAGTTCTGGGCACCACAGTTCAAGAAGGATATCAAGAGGCAGGAGGTGTCCAGAGGGGGGCCACCAACACGGTAAAAGGCCTGGAAACCATGAAGCCCTATGAGGAGCAGCTTAGGGACATGGGTATGTTTAGCCTAGAGAAGAGAAGGTTAACAGTTGACATGGGAGAGATGTTTAAATATTCAAAGGGATGTCAGTTGGAAGATGGAGCAAGCCTCTTTTCTGCCACTGCAGAGACTAGGACGTGGAGCAATGGCTTCAAACTTCAGGAAAAGAGATTCCACCTAAATATTAGGAGGAACTTCCTAAGGGTAAAAACTGCTCGACATTGGAATCTGCTGCTGCTTCAATGGAGTGTGGTGGAGTCTCCTTCTCTGGAGGTTTTTAAACAGAGGCTGGATGGCCATCTATTGGGAATGCTTTGGTGGTGTATTCCTGCATGGCAGAATGGGGTTGGAATGGATGGCCTTTGGGGTCTCTTCCAGCTCTAGGATTCTATGATTCTATACACACATTCCTGATTTGGTAGACCTGGTCTTGTTTTACTCTGTGCCACTGAAAGTCCCAGCTCTGATTACTAGACCACACTCTCTTTTCACCTTACTCGGTTCCTGTCTGGGGGAATCTTATCACAGAGCATCCATTTTCTGGAAGAAATGCAGATCTTTCTTTAAAATCACCGCAAAAGCAGACCCTGGGTGCTCCCAAATTAAGCTCCATGCTCAGGCTGAAAACATTTCCACCCCTCTTTTCCCAAGCCTTCCCTCCTGTTTTTTCTTTTTCATGTGTCAGCCCCTTACATAATAATAACCCATCTCTGGGCTTTCAAACACAAAAGCATCTCCCAGCCATTGTCGGTCTCTCAGTGTCTGCAGCAGCTAAGAGACTCAGCCTTGGGAAATCAGTGTTTCCATCTCTCCCTGCTCAGTCGGGGCAACCTAAAACTCACTAATTAGATCCAGCAGCTGCAGAAGAGCCAGACAGCTTTTGAAGAAGTGGGTTATAACAGCCCAAAGGGGCTCAAGATAGCCCAAGGCAGGGACCACAATGTGGGCCACCCAAGAATGGTGGGAGGGGGAATCTCCATTTGGGAGGGTGGTGGCAGCCGGCGGCTCCAGTGTCGGCAGGGCAGTGAGTTCGCTCCAGTTTTTAAACCTGTCTTTCCGTGAGCTCTCCAAAGTGCTGAACCCTATTTCTAAACAGGTTCAGTCCCTCGGAGAGCTCCTTTAAAAAGGGAAGTAAATCCAGGAGTGGATTCACTGCTCCGCCAGCATAGGAGCCACTCACTGCCCCTGGGGGAGAGTAGGTTGGCTTATCAGCCAACCACCTGGTATTTTCCAGTGTCTGACTATTAAAGCTTGGACAAGCTATTTGTTTTAGATAGGAACTCCCAGAATCCCTCCCTGAGCATGTTGGTTGAGGGATTCTGGGGATAATCATCCAATTCCCTGTCCAAATATTCTGGTGTCCTCTGCTGAACTGCACTGTAATGTTGGACCAAGGTGGTCATCCTGAGAGTGTGGAAAAGTTATTGTTCTAGATTACCGTTCCCAGAATTTCCCCGCTGGCTATGCCAAGGTGCTGAAACCCAGTTGCTAATAGGTCCAGCCCCTTAGATGGATTCACTGAAGTATGGGCTTGAAATCTGGAGTGGATTCAGCAGCAGAGCAATGAATCCACCTTATGTTTTGGAGAGCAAAACCTAAAACATGGGAGAGGTTTTAGTACCCTGGAGAGCTCCCTTAATGCCTCAATTAAAACCTGGAGTGGATCCAGCGCCCCGCTGACATGGAAGGCACAAATGGGAGGAAGGCAGGGAGAGGACTCAGCATCCCTCTTCCCAGAAGGGGTGGGCTGATCAGGTCTCCAAAGGTTTGGAGTGGGGAGAAAGAGTCTAGCAAACCAGGCAGAACATGGGCTGTATGTCGCCAAAGACAAAACAGCAGCCGGAAAACAACGAGGAGGAGAAATCTTTTTAGGAGGCTAGTGTGGCAGGGAAAGGAAAAACAGTGGGAAGAGGCAGAGCAGCAAGCCAGAGAGCGTGGGGAAGTGCTGAGCAGCTGTGTTGGAAAAAATGGTGGAACAATTACAGAAGGACCGTGGGCATTTCTGGTGGGAGGAAACGGGGCTAATGGAGCCAGGAAGCATTCTTCCTCAGTCACTGATGAGCAAATATAAGGGGTTGGAGGGGGCCTCCTCTTGGGAGGTCTCAGAGGGTTGCACCCCACCATATCCCCAAATGATGTGGATCTTGCTACCTCTAGGGAGCATTAAGGAGCAGTTTTCCCACATTCTGGGGTCTCTGTGGGCCATTGTATGCTCTGGAGAGGCCTTCTTTTAGAGGATGTGAACTGGAAATGAACTTCTTATTGGGGGAAAAAAAGTGGCCTCTGCTGGGCCACAGAGCAGCAAAATAATCTGGCAAAATTGTCTCCCACCTGGAGGAGGCATTGGTGGGCACTGGGAACCCATTCTTTTTCCAAAAGAATTTGGGGAGTCAAAATCCATCTGCCTTCTGGGCTCAACTCCAAAGGAAGCCCCAACCTTTTGCTCCCTTCTCTCTGCGGCATTTCAACAGATGGCTGCCTGCAATAAAAGCATTACGTGGCCTTCTGGGCTTGTTAGCTATGAAGCAACATAGGTGGCTTAGAAGCTTTTTTTTCCTAAACAGAACAGGGGTGTGTGCGCGTGTGTGTGTCATTAAAAAGCAAACCAACAGCACCACGGGCAAAACTGCCACAGACTTATGTACACATTTTGGGAACCATAAATCTGCAGCCTTGAACCGCAAACTAGAGCAATCAAAGGCCAGGCATTTGAACTGGGAACATCACAGCCTCGCTGATTTGCCTCTGTCTTGCATTGAATCCCCTTCAAAACATTTTGGACCAAAGGGAGAATTCTTTTGGGCTTATAGACTAAAAACACTAACTCCATATGGCCTTGACTTAGCGCATAATGCCGACAGCTGCTAAGAGTGCTGATAACATAGCATTTTAAGTGGCTACCTGCTTTTAGCAACTAAAAGAGGCGAAGGCTGAAACATGTTGCTCTTCAATTACATTTTTAAGTTCTATTTGTTAATTGCTTATACACAGACACATGCACACATTTACTGGGAGCCCTCGCCTTTTGATGCCCTGTTTTCTGACAACTCACGCTTTTGATTTGATTTAGTCTCCAGAAGAGAAGGTTAAGAGAGGACAGGATAGCCATGTTTCAATATTTGAAGGGATGCCATGTAGAGGAAGGAGAGGGCTTGTTTTCTGCTGCTCCAGAGACCAGGACAAGGAGCAATGGATTCAAGCTGCAGGAAAGGAGATTCCACATGAACCTCAGGAAGAACTTCCTGACGGTCAGGGCTGTCCGGCAGTGGAAGGTGCTGCCTCTGTGGAGTGTGGTGGAGTCTCCTTCTTTTGAGGTTTTTAAGCAGAGGCTGGATGGCTATCTGTTGTGAGTGCTTTGAGGGTGTGCTTTGAGTGCTTTGACAGTGCTCTGGGGTCTCTTCCAACTCTACATTTCTATGATTCTTCCAAATTAACAAGTTCCATTAATTCAATGGGACTTCTGCTCTTTTTGTCGGTTCTTCTTGCCTACAGAGGCTCGACCGGGACCGTCACACACACGCACTGCTTGCAAAGTGAGCTAAGTGGAGCAGGGGGGAAAAGCACCAAGCTGGTTGGAGGCTTTGCAAGGAGCAAAGGCACGTTCGGTCTCAAGTATGCCTCCATTAAGCCCTTCATGCTCCCTGCAGGACAGCACACCAGTTCCATTTTTCAACCAATTCTGTTTTCTGACAGTGCTCTGGTCCCTAACTTGTGTGGGTGTGGCTCTGCAGGCGTGCATTTATCTCCATTTTCTTTCTCATTGGCCTCTTTGGAATCAACTTGAAGGCACACAAGAACAATGTGTACGATTTAAACAGCATAAAAAGTTTAGAAGGATGTGTATTGTTGCACAAATGAATTTTCTACCTGAAGTCTGAATGAATTAATACAAGTGAAAAAAATGCATAAAAACTCCTAGTGAGGGGGAAAGTTCTGAAATGATTTCTTCTGGCCTGAACAAGTGAAGTAAGTGGAAATGTAGATCTTCGTTGCCTGCCCACCAAGAATGGTTCGGGTGCCACGGTACCAGTAAAGGGGCAAACCCTGAGACGGGCGTACTGGTGACGTATCTGCCTCGTGTCGCTGACGGCCTTTGTTGTTGCTAAACAGACAGGAATGCCCCTCACTCTAAATTAAGGCACAGATAATTGCAGTGCATTTTGCTCTAATGTGCTCAGCGTGAATCAGGCGAGGGAGATAACTGATCGTTTCCACAGTACGTCTCCCTGAGCGCTAGCTGCAGGAGGGGACCCGGCACCAGTGGCGCCTGGAGGCTTCTATTTCTGCAGAGCCGGGAATTCACTGTCGGTTTTAATCCAGTCCACCACGGAGCTCTCCAAGGTGCTAAAGAGCCCAGCAACTTGGAGAGCTCCTTAAAAGCTAGCTAGGATCTGGAATGGATTCATTGTCCCGTGGACACGGGAGCCCCCAGCCGCCCCTGTGCTGTGTTGGTTGGAGGAGAAGCAGAGACAAGCAGAAGCCAAGCAGAATGGAGGCTGCATTACTGAGATCCACACAGCGTAGCCAACCAGATCAAAGGCCATCCTGGAAAATCTTTGACAAAGAGAGAATATCAGGGAGACAGAGCTGGTCTGCCACACTCTTCCTGCTCTATGTCATGTCTTTGTAGAAGCATAAGCACATACACAGCGCCTCTCTGTGCAAGGGACTTCCAGCTGCACAAAATAATTCCCCCTTGGAGAAAACAGCTGTGGCCTTCCAGAGGCTCTCAACTACAAATCCCATCATCCCCTATCACCAGCAATGTCAGCCAGGGCAAGTGGGAACCACAGGCCCAAACATCTGGGCTGACATCCAGTTAGGGACATACACATGCCCAAGTCACACAATGCATAGGAGGCCAAAAAGTTACCGTTGTACAATGGAACTATTCTGCTTATAGCAGCAGGAGCAGAGTTGCGCAGATAGCATGTTCCTCCACACCTTGTCTTTGCATGTTGTGCATTGTGCACTGCGTGTTTCAATTTCTACACTTCAGTTGCGCATCGTGTATTGCGCACTGTGGTTGTGCATCCTCTACTTTGCACATGGTTGTCCTTCCTATATTGTATATTGGGTTGTACATCCTCCACTTTGCATTGTGGTTGTGCGTCCTATACTTTACTGTGAGGTTGCGCACTGCATGTTGCGTATTGCAGTTGTGCACCTTACACTTTGCACTGTGGTTGTGCATTGCATATTGTGCAACGGTACCCACTCATTGACGTCTGTTGAGCAAGGCCACAATTCTACACAGGGCTTATGTAGCATTCATGCAGGGTTATCCATGTGTGGATATTGATGGAGGAGAGGCTGAATTGTTGCTGTTGTGTCTTAAATATTTCCCCAGCTCTGATTAAAACGAACACAGCTACTGTTCCCCCAGATGCTGAATAAGGTTACTGGCAGGCAATGGGGCTTAGCTGGAGGCCGGGCCCACCCGACCCCATATCTCCCTACACAAGACGTCACTTGGACTTCTCCAGCCCAGTTAGAAAGGATTGGCGAGGCGGCCTTACTCACTCTCATCGGGGTTTGGGGAGGCTAGGATGGCACTGTGCTTCCGCTTCACCTCTTCCACATTCTCAGAGATCTTCTCGATGAATCCCCGAATCTCTTCCACCTGGAGACAGGAAGCCAGAAATGAACAGGGGGCCAAAAGCCTTCACTACAGCTGCCCATCACAGAGAGGACCGGATATCTAAGGACTAGCAAGAGGACAGATGGACTGCTCATTATTTTTTTTTAAATTGTGGTCAAATGGTTATTATATGCTGCAAAGACAGCATGGACCTACGGTGACCCTATAAATGAGAGACCTCCAACAGACCTGGTTATGAATGGGCCTGCTCAGATTTTCTGGGGTTGAGAGTGTGTGACTTGCCCAAGGTCAATCAGTGGGTTGCCATGGCCAAGCAGGGAATTGAAGTCTGGTCTCCAGGGTTGTAGCCCAGTTCTTAAACCACTACACTATGCTGGCCCTCCACCAACATCAGCATCACCCCACTTTTTTCCCCAGTGTGGGACTCAAGCTTGCTTACAAGGGTTAAAACAGGCATAGTTAAAATTCACAGCATCCAAAACTTAAAAAGCAATTAAGTTACTGGAAAATTAAAACCAGTTAAAAACACCAATCATTTGCAAATGACAACAACCAAGAGTCCAGCACACGATGCAAAGCTTGTTTCCCCCAACGTTGCAAAAAATCCAGTTGTTAAAGGCCTGCTAGGATAAATAGAGAACTCCACCAGCCTGTGGAATGACAGCAAAGAAGGAGCCAGTGTAACTTTTCCAGGATGGAGTTCCAGCCCCTGGGAGCCACCACCAAGAATGCTCTCTCCCAAAGTCCCTGCAGAGGTATCTGCAAGGCTGGTGGGACACAGAAAATGGCCTCCCCAGAAGATCTCAGAAACACAGGCAGGCTCATACCGGGAGGAGAGGGTCCTTGAAACAACCTGCACCGAGAGAGCAAAGGACGTGGTTTGATCTCCAACATGCTCCAGTACTGGAAGGGTATTTTATTTTTTTCCTCACCTGCTCGAAAAACTCATCCATAAAGCGATCCCGGTCTACCCCCACAGCAACCTCGTCATCCTCATCGCTGTCTTTGGCCTGGAAAAAAAAATGGAAACAAGAGCGTGAACAAAACCATTTCCAAGAGTGGCACAGCACCCCATGGACCCCATAGGGAACTCTCCAAGGCGCTCGGCCCCCTTCCTTTAAAGCCCAAACCTGGAATGGCGTCACTGTTCCACTGATTTGGAAGCCCCCAGTTGTCTTGGGTTATGTATACCTGGAAGCAACTGAGGTGGGCTTTGGAAAGCTAAAGCGGGTCTCCTGGACTTTGTATTTGAGAATACCACATAACAAATGCCTATTGGACAGTGCCCGTGATGTCTCCTCGTGATTTGTCTGAATTTCTTGAAACCAGCCAATAAATTTCTCGAACTTAATTATCTCTAACAGAATAAAATTCTTCAATTGATTTGTATCCAAACTCACATCATCCACTCACTCTGCTACAGTCTCCCTTTCTTCAAGAGTCCCATCTTATAAGGGTGCTTCTCAGGGAAGTTGTGTGAAGTGCTTTCAGATTCACCCAGCTCCTTCGGAGACACGCTAGGGATGTTGCCATTTCACTCATGCATCAACGTTTATTTCCCATGGCAATATTTATATTCTGTTGCCTTTCAACACTCCCTTTCCCCAAGGTAGAACTCGTGGTCTGTTTCCTCCCCCGGTTCTTCTCTGAACAACAACCCTGTGAGGCAGGTCAGGCAGACAGTAAGAGTGTGACTGAGAGAACCCAAGCTGCGACTGGCTCACCCATCATCCCAGTGAGCTTCACGGTCCACTGAAAGAAATCAAATCCACCTCTCCCTAGTCCACCTCTGGCTTCACATCCTCCTTTCTTTCCTCCTGAAACTCTCCTCGGACCGGTGTTTCTCTGAGCTCATTCTCTCCTGGCGCTTTCGTGCAACAGGCTGATCGAGAGGGATGACCTCATTGCATCGATCTGTGGGGAGGGAAGGAGGGAGGGGACCTCCCGGCCAGTTGCCAGGCGGCCACAGCTCCTCCTTCTTGGCAAACGGTTGCCATGGTGCTCATCAGCCACGATCTCCAGGGCTGGGAAGTAGCCACACAGTATCCCTAAACGCTCCCTTCTTTGGAGAAAGGAGAGCCGTGGTGGAGAGAGCAGACACAACTGGGAGCATGGGAAAAGCTATGGTTACACAGGGACCGGTGGGAGCAGTGGCGGTTCCTGAGTCTGAGAGTCCACTCTTAATCCGGGCTTCGAAGGATCTCTCCAGGGTGCTGAACGTACAACGAGAATACATTCAGCACCTTGGAGAGTGCCTTCAAAGCGAATCAAAACCTGGGATCGTATTCTGGGATTGCCATGTTGACTGTGCACCAAAACACAAAACTTCCAAAATCTGCCAAACAGCAATGCTTTCACTGGGCCAACTAAAAAAAGAGCATGGAATACATCATGCATGCTTCCGAAGCCCCCCTTGCTTTCTTCATCCGGAAACAATGTTAAAAGCCATATAGGAGGAGAAAAAATGAGGATGTTATAGAGTCACAGGTCTACATTTTGTCTTAAGGTATGACTTCTGTTGTCAGTTGAGATATTCTAGAGGGATATCAATGCAGGTAGAGGTCTCCCCCCCCTTTTTTTTTTTTTTTGGCCATGTGGGGGACAGGGGAACAAAGAACAGTAAAATCCAGGTCATCGAATTCCAAATCCATTAGCAACAGAGAAGTAACAGGAAAGTAAACCTGGAATGGATTCACTTCCCCACTGACATGGGAACCACCAGACTAGGGGAGTCTCTCTAGCTCTTTTATATGATGGAAGAGACACACCAGTCAGCATTTGCCCTTTCCACTTGGCTACACTTCCTTCTCCCCAGGGTTCCTTGCTTAGACGTTCCTTCTGCATATTTCTTGATCTCTTCCAGTATCTTGTTGAATGCTGTTGCGCTTTTGGTAGGGAAGGCAAAGAACAAGGATTCTTAGGTCTGGAAGGATTTGCAGCAAACCAGGAGAAAGGAATTTTGAAACTGGTCAGTAGCGAGTATGGAAAATACATCTTTCGATTCTTATCTCTATGGCATGATTTTAGCAGTTAAGATATACCAAAAACCAGCAGCTCCCATGTCATTAGGGCACTGACTCCATTCCAGGGCTTGGCTAGTTCTAAAGGAGCTCTCCAAAGTGTTGAATTCAGTTAGGAGCAGGGTTCAGCACATTGGAGAGCTCCTTTAAGCCTTCCATTTAAACCCGGAGTGGATTCACCACCCCACAGACATGGAGCCACTAGCTATTACTGATGCTTCGACCATGTTTAAAGAGGTGAACCTCCGATATGAACTTTTCACAGCTCAGCACACATGCAATAAACTTGCAGAAACTAATGTCTGTCAGACATTATTGAACTCCACCTCCCATCAACCCCCAGGAAGCAGAGCCAATGATGGGGACTACAGTCCTGCTTTACAGTTCTCCCCTTTGTGATCTAACATGTCTTTCTCCAGCTTCATCCCCCAGTTCTTGGAATCAGAGATGCCCAGCAATGATCCAGGCATGCGCTGTCCCTCTTTCCCACCCCCAGTGCCCCTTTGGCCCCAATCCTGACTCCCAGCAACAAAGGATCCCGGTAATAGCAAGAATGTAGGGAGGGGAGAGGGGGAGAGCAGGAGATCTTCATTGCTCAGTCATCCAAGCTTTGTCCATAAAATCTTTTGCCTTCAAAGCAGAGATGCTGAAAGGTAGACGGCTCTAATCTCCCTCTCTCACACACACACACAGACGCCTTTTAGAAATGCAATGCAATGAAATAAAAAACATGGAGGGGAACCATGAAAAAAGGAAACAAAAGCCAAGAGAGTGCCCACCCCCCAATGATGAGATTCTGGAGCCCTTCCAATAAATGCAAAAGAACAGCAGCTGAGGAGTATCTGTTTCAGCGCTCGGTTCCCAATCTTTTGATTCAAGCTGTTTTAATTTCATGGTATCCTCCTGGGATGTAGAATCCACCTGAAAACAGTGCGGTTCAGTCACTTTATTCATATATTTATAGCTCTTCTGTGCCTTTGAGTTTCACTTATGGCAGCTCTAAACCCAGCCTATACCACGCTGGCTCTGACTCACCGGGACCTTCTCTAAGAGTTTTCCGGGCCAGATTTCTTCACGTTTGTTCCCTGAGGCTGAGAGAGTGGGGCTTTCCCAGTGGAGTCCCATGGCTGAGCAGAAATTTGAACCCAAGTCTCCCAGACTTCTGGCTCAGCACTCCAACTGCACCACACAGGGTCTGTTTTCTCGCCAGTGAGTTTCTGCGGCGGAGCAGAGATTGGAATCCAGAGCCCTGCTCCAACAATCACAACACAACACCACACTGGTTCTCAAAACTGGAAGACCCTCATCCTGTTGTTGTGTGCCTTGAAGTCGTTTCTAATCTATGGTGAGCCCAAGGCAACCCTACCATGAGGTTTGGTTCAGAAGAATTTTGCCATGGCCTGCCTCTGAAGCTGAGAGAGTGTGACCCAGCCAGTGGGTTTCCACGGCTGAGTGCAGATATGAGCCTTGGTCTCTTGATGACCCCATCCGACACTCAAATCACGTGGGCTCCGTATATGAGATCGCACACAGACACAGACACACAATAGAACAAGAGAGATGAATTTAAAAGAAAACCAACCAAGACTTCTGGCAAGTCTGTACTGGATGCCAGAGGGATGCTGCTAATTCCTTGCAATAGATATTTATTCCAAGATACTTATTACCAAACAGAACTCTAAAGTTTGTATTCTGTGATTTTTAACTTTTTTTTAATTATTGTAAGCCCCTTTCGAGTCCTTACCAGGAAAAAAAAGTGGGGTATGAATAAAGATTGTGATGATGATCATAGAATCATAGAAATGTAGAGTTGGAAGAGACCCCAGAGGCCATCCAGTCCAACCCCCTGCCATGCAGGAACACCCTCAAAGCACTCCCGACAGATGGCCATCCAGCCTCTGCTTAAGAACCTCCAAAGAAGGAGACTCCACTACATTCCATGGAGGCAGCAGATTCCACTTCCGGACAGCCCTGACCATCAGGAAGTTCTTCCTGAGGTTCAGGTAGAATCTCCTTTTCTGCAGCTTGAATCCATTGCTCCTTGTCCTGGTCTCTGGAGCAGCAGAAAACAAGCCCTCTCCTTCCTCTACACGGCATCCCTTCAAATATTGAAACATGGCTATGATGATGATAATGATAGCCTTAATGATCTCCTGACTAGACTACTGTAATGCACTTAACATGGGGCTCCCCTTAAAAAGTATACTTGGAAGCTACAGCTAATGCTCCTCCCGTTTTGGGAGAAAGGTGGCATATACATATGAAAAATGAATAAATAATGCAACATGCAGCGGTCATTGCCCAGACCGTTGTCGGCTGTGCATTTTAGAGTGTGTACAACCCTGGTCTTAGAAGAACTACTTAGGTTGCTCATTTGTTTCTAACCATCCTTCCACCTGCAATTTGAGGTCCTTGTTGGAAATGCCCTGTTGCATGTCCTATCATTTTATGAGGATGGGCTTGTGAGTTCACAAGACAGCAGCTTCTCTACCCAGGATAAACCGCTGCCAAAGGGAGGTCGGACCAGCTTTGTCCTTCTGCATTTTGGGTGAGCAACTGCTATTTTGGTTGTCCTTTGGTTCTTAAAAATAAGGGCAGTTGCCGTAGCCATTCAACCATCTGTGATTATCTAACTCTTTTTATAGAGGAGGCTTTAGTCTGTTTTCCCATGTTTTTGTTCACATACTTAAGGTTTTAAATACACACTTTGGCACTTTAACAAGACATATTGGCTTTCGCCTCCTTCGGCTGCTCAAAATAAAAGTGAGCCGCACTCAGCACGGCCACAAAGAAGGCAGAGGATGGGAGCATTACCAAAAATGTATCATCCCTCAGGTGGGACGGATGATGGGATGCTAAGATTTTAGGGCCGCGAACCCAGAAAATCCCCTTTTGTTGAAAGGAATTGTAAAGTACATGGTGCGGTTGGCTGTCCACATTTGCTAGGGTTAGGGGCACAGGGCCCTCACAACAATGGGAAAATTGCAAATATCAAAATGTACGTGTGTGTGTCTGTGAGAGGAGGGCCAGGGCATGGTCAGGGGAGTGGGCACCCAAGCTCCAAACCAGGTCAGGGGAAGGAGAGGGAAAGTAGGTGGCTCGGCCTGGTGACCCTCTATAATCATAGAATCATAGAAATGTAGAGTTGGAAGAGACTCCAGGGGCCATCCAGTCCAACCCCTGCTATGTAGCAACACCCACCAAAGCATTCCTAACAGATGGCCATCCAGCCTCTGCTTAAAAACCTCCAAAGAAGGGAGACTCAACCATACTCCGAGGCAGCAGATTCGACTGCCGGACAGCCCTGACGGTCAGGAAGTTCTTCCTGAGGTTCAGGTGGAATCTCCTTTCCTGCAGCTTGAGTCCATTGCTCCTTGTCCTGGTCTCTGGAGCAGCAGAAAACAAGCCCACTCCCTCCTGGTTCCTCTCTCTCACCCATCTCCTTCCTTGAGTGTATGGTGGGCATCAGGAAAGGGTTTCTGGTGCTGAGAAATTGGAATGCAAGGTGTCCTTAGCTGGTCAGGCAACACTGGTGGTGGCAGATGGGGGGAGGACCAGAAGTGGATTTTTAAAGGCCTGAAAAACCTGATCAGAGCTGCCAAGAGGAAAGGTTACCTGGGAAAAAAGGGTGTCAAAAGCTGGAGGCTTCCTGTATAACAACAGCAGATAAGATTGATAGGTAGCTATTGATTTCCAATATGTATTGGACTGTGATGTCATATGTATGTATGAGAATATATGTATTCTGAATATGCAGGAGATGGATGGATACAGACAGACACACAGACACACAGATAGACAGATATTTCAGGAAACCACAATCCAATACGCAATCAGAATCCAACATACATTACAGATAGTCTCCACAAACACACACACACACACATACAATGGTATTGTTGTGTGCATTCAAGTAATTTCAACTTAGAATCATAGAATCATAGAGTTGGAGGAGACCCCAGGGGTCATCCAGTCCAACCCCCTGCTATGCAGGAACCCGCATCAAAGCACCCCCTACAAAGGGTCATCCAGCCTCTGCTTAAAAACCTCCAAGGAAGGAAGAGACTCCACTGCACTCCGAGGCAGCAGATTCCACTGCCGGACAGCCCTGACCGTCAGGAAGTTCTTCCTGAGGTTCAGGTGGAATCTCCTTTCCTGCAGCTTGAGTCCATTGCTCCTTGTCCTGGTCTCTGGAGCAGCGGAAAACAAGCCCACTCCCTCCTCGACATGACATCCCTTCAAATATGTGAACATGGCTATCATGTCCCCTCTTAACCTTCTCTTCTGCAGACCAAACCTCCCCAGCTCCCTAAGCTGTTCCTCATAGGCCATGGCTTCCACATATACATACATATATATATATATATATATATATTTCTTCAGGATATCACAATCAAATACACATTGGAGATACAGAGACAGACAGACAACACAAAAATATACAAACGCATTTTTTCCCAAGGAAGTCACAATCCAATACACCCATATCTGGGGGTGGGAAGAGGTGTGTGTTCATGCCACACATCAACTGCTCCCCTTTTGACAAACCCATGGAAAACACACCTGCTCTCCGCCTCCTTCCACCTCTCCCTCATTGTGCCACTCCGATCTGCTATTGTTTCAACCCAGGGCTCTAATCACAGCTGCTGAGTCTCTCCCTTGGGCACTCAGGCAACCAGACAAAGGGTAGGACAGGAGACCCAGTTCACAGTCTGGAAGAGGCCCCAGCTAGCTACCAGCAACTTTAGTTCTGGCAAAAAAGCAACCATATAGAGAGAAGGTCTCCTAGCGTGCCAGAGAGCTATTTTCTTTCTCAAGCCTTATCTTGGTTTCATGATGGTGTCATACATTGGCCAGAGAACTACTGTCTTGCTGAAGAAAAGCAGTGGCAGCTGGTGGCTCCTATTTCAGAAGGGCAATAAATCCACTCCAGGTTTTGGAGAGCTCTCCATGGTGCTGAATCTAGCCGGAATGGGGCTTAGCACCTTGGAGAGCAACCCTCCATTAGAATCCACCCAGGTTGCTGGTCATCACCAGTACACCGGCCATTACACCATAGCGTAATGAATTCCAGAGTTTGGCTCTGTTCTGTGAGAAGAAATACTTCTTTTGGTCTGTCCACAACAGCCCTACTATTCAGCTTCAGTGGATGACTGATGGGTAGGAGAAAAGAGGAATGTAACTTTCTTTTTTAATGCCAAAGCAAAGGTAGTCTGCAAGATATCAAAAAGCTCTGCCTATATACAGAAACACTCTTAGAAGGAAGGATTGTTTTCAAACTCTCTCACTGTTGGTGGCAAGGAAGGCCTTTCTACTTGCAAGGTTGAATGTGCATCCCTCAAATGTGACTAAGGGTAGATACCTACAGACCCCTTTTCTGAATCGTATATGTCCTAACGTTCTCCATCATATTGTATTGTTTTGCCCATTGTATATAATTCCAAGGAAAAAGCGATTAAGGAGGTTATTGTTATTGGAAAGGAATATCTGTTTGGATAGGTTATCAGTGGAACACTTATTGGAAGAGCGGAATCCGCGTATTACTAGGCTAATGGCCAACTTTCTGGTGGAGGCAACAAACTTATGGCTTAAATTTTCTAAAAATGATTGTTGAAGTTTTATTGTAAATGCATATGTTGGAGTATGCCTAATCAAGGTTAATCAGAATCAGACTCTTAGAAACAAGCTTTACCTGTATATAAAAAGGTTCTTAGAAGCAAGTATTAGATGGTTGCTGCTGAAAGGGGTGATGGAGGTCACATAGAAGATGCAGTGAATACTTTTTCTCCTGCTCTAGAGACTAGGGCCATTTCTGCACTACACTGTTATACTGCTATTGTTTCACTTTCAACCTCCTGTGGAATTCTGGGGCTTGTAGTTTATTGAAGCCAAAGAGCTCTCTGGTTGAGAATTTTAAAGGCTCCTCCCTAAACTGCAAACCCCAGGATTCCACAGGAGGTTGAAAACAGAATAATAGCTCTATAATAATAGTGTAGTGTGGAAATGGCCAAGGACATAACCAAAGGATCCAATTTGGAAGAAAAGAGATTCCATATAAACATTAGGAAGAACTTCTCGACTGCAAGAGCTGTTGGACAGTGGAACAGATTGCCTGGGGGATTTTGTGGAGGCCTTTAAACAGAGTTTGGACAGGCTTCTTTTGGAAATACTTTAGTGGTGTATTCCTGCATAGGAGGGGTTGGAATAGATGGCCGCTGGGTTCCCACCAACCCAAAGATTCTGTGGTTTTATGACCAAAACCCAGAGCAGACTCACAACCCCACTGACATGAGAGCCACTAATTATCCCAAATGCATGTGTCCAATATAAATAAAAACAGACACCGGCCAGAAATCTCTCCAAACTATATTAAAGAGGGGATAGCCAGCATATAGTGGTGAACAGTACTTGCACATGGAGGTTCTGTCCTGTAGGGTTGGCCATTGATATAATGCAGGATGAGAAGGGAGGAGTGGCCCCTTCATTCCAGATGGATGTGGGATTTGGGAGAGGGTGCTGTCACCGCTAATCCCCCACAATCCTCCCAGGTTCAGATGTTTAGTCTTGCTGAAGAGCAAAAAGAGTTTGTTGTAGCATCTTTTCCAAGAGAGCAGATGCGTGGCCTTTTCCTCTGCATCTAATTGGACTGAGGTGGCTTGTTTGAAAACCCATTAAGTCGCCTAATTAGCCAGGTCTGCCTTCCCTTCGGCGTGCTATTCTTAGCCACGGCTCCGGCAGCAAACACAGCCAGCAACTGTTCCATTTTGGCAACAAGTACAACTCTGTTTCAGGTCTCCCTCTTTCTTCTCTCCCCCTCCCCACCAACACGCATGCAGCCCAAGAACCTACAATGTGAAACTGGGTGGGAAATGAGAAAAAAATTACTATTCCTGGCAGCTCTGCGTTTGCTGTGTTGGTTCAGGTTTGGACACCGATAATCCCAGCTGAATCAGGGACCGTTTAAAGAATCGAGAGAGACAGTCTTAAAGATTCTGCATAGTCTTTCATTTTGGAATTGTTGATAATCTCTCCCCCTTGCCTCTCCTTGCTCCTCTCACCATAAAAAAGATGCTTTCCCTAGAACTGAAACCCAATGCTCAGCTCAGTTCACTCCCATGCAAAATTTGGGCAGCTGGGAAGCCACGACAGATGGCACTGTCCCAAACTGTAGTGCAATCTGCTACACAGACGGCAAACCACAAGGGTGCAGATTCACAAGGAGGGCAGCAGAGTCCCCTGGAAATGAAGACCCAGGCCCAGCCATCTGTTCATCTCTTACAACTATAGGATGAGGTTACGGACGCTCATGGAGGTATTTTTGGCAGTGGTGGCTGGTGACTCCTGTATCAGCGGGGCGGTGAATCCACTCCAGTTTTTCAACCAGGCCGCAAAGGCAAACTCAAAGGTGCTGAGCAAAATTCCTAGATAGGTTCAGAACTTTGGAGAGCTCCCTTAAAGCTGTTGAAATCATGGAGTGGATTTGCCATCCCACTGTCTCTGTATGCAAGCAACCATGTTGCATGCTCGGGGCATAAAACTGCACGCAGAGAAAAAGAATTCCTGTATCTGTCTCCCCAGTGTGGGAGAAACCAAATATTTCTGTGCAGTATTCTCTCCTGAGGAGTTCTTGAGGATTTTTCTGTGCACAGAGACATGCAGTAAAGGGGTTGGTGAAGCAACCATGTTTTCTGCAGACATAGTTTCTTGAGCAACAACAAAAAATACTGGTTAACTTGTTCTGCAGAAAAACCATCAGCAACACTTCAAGACATTCAAATGTTGTGTGCCTTCAAGTCATTTCTGACTTCTGGCAACCCTAAGGCAACTCTATCACAGGGTTTTTGCAGGGCTGAGAGAGTGTGACATGCCCAGGGTCACCCAGTGGGTGCCATAGCCGAGCGGGCAACTGAACACTGGTCTCAGTGGCCCAAGCCACAACATCACGCTGGATCTCCATTCAAATACTGGGAGAATATTATATCAAAGTCTTGCAACTCTATTACTTTTTCCCTTATGGGGCTTCCCAACTGTTGGGAAACCCATTTTTCTACCAAGAAAAGAACAATAGAAAATAATATTTCCACCCCTATTGCCTGCTCCTCATTTTGCTTCTCAAAGACCAAGCCTAGATTTTCTATTCACTGACTGGCAGGTTTCAGAACATGGAAATTGCTCCTTCTCTCATTCTCCAGATGAAGAATATTCCAGATGAGACAGAGGAAATGTTGCTTTAGATTTAAAAGGTTAAATTCCTCCCTATGCTGATGGAAAAAGAGGCAGAGAAGAGTCTGTTCCTAGAGAGATAAACAAGAGCCTGGATGATGATGTTGAAAATGAAAGACAAGGACGTAAAGAAAGAGGCAGCAAGGGGAAAAGACAGAGGAAGGCTGAGCCCCAGACAGACATAAATTAGAAGAACCAACTTCTAAAGCTTGCTGCTCAAAGAAAAATCAAGATGAGGGGGAAAAATCCATGCAACTTATTTGAATTTTTGATTGCAAATGTAAACTTTTCCTGATTATGAGGCCGCTGTTAGTCTGGAGGGGGGAAACAGCTGAGTAGCGGATTAAAGAGAGGCTTAGAAAATTATTCCTGGTGACAGGAGAGTGTCTTCTCCCTCTCTCTCAATAGTAGAGCTCAGCATCCGACTAGAAACTGGCTAGCAGTCGATAGGGGTTGATGCAGAGGAAGTACGTTCTGTAGACAAACCAGTGGCCACTGGTGGCTCCCATGTCAGCGGGAGGGGGAATCCAGTCCAAGTTTTCACCCAGGCTTTAAAGGAGCTCTCCAAAGTGCTGAGCCAAATTCCTAAAAATGGTCAGCTCCCCAGTGACTAGCTAGTGAAATCTCACTGACACGGGATCCACCACTCTCCAAGGTACTGAACATGAGACCTATTAGCCCCTTGGAAAGTTCCTTTTAAACTTGCTAAAACCTGCAGTGGATTCACGACCCCACTGGCATGGGGGAGCCCTTAGCTGCCGCTATGGCCATTGCCCACCTGGCTTGGTTTATAGAAAAGAGATTCAGCTTGCGTTTCCAAGGTGGACAGCCAGCATGGTGGAGTGGTTTGAGCTTTCAGCTACAAGCCTGGAGACCAGGTTTTGATTTCCCACTTGGCCATGGCAACCTACTCAGTGGCGTTGGGCACGTCACACTCTCTCAGACCCAGAAACCCCTCGGATAGGTTTGCCGTAGGATCTCCATAAGTCCAAAATGACTTTAAGGCACACAGTAACAAAAACAGTCTATCTACAATCTGTTGCAGAAGACAGCAGAACCGGGTGGCACCTTCAAGGTTTTGTTTCCCACAATTTTTTTGTGGACTACGGGTCCATTTCTCAGATGCAACATTTATGATCTGATGCCACAGAGTTAACAGAAATCATTATTAGAAAGAGCTCTTGGGCCACCCACTCCCTGTTCCTAACAAAAAAGAGCTCCTTTGCAGCTGGCAAAGAAGGAACCTCAGTCAAGAAATTACTGAGAGGGATTCTCCAGATTTCTGCCCCAGTTATCAAAGAGAACATCCCAGTTCTGCCAGGTTAGAGAATCACGGATGAATATTCAACAGCAAGGAAAAGAGCTTTGGTGAGGAAATCCATTCCAGCTCATTTGCAAAGGCACCACCCTCTCAACACAGCAGAGGATTACGAGTTTAAATTTTAAACATGGAGCATCCATTAAGGCAGAGAGCCTCGCTCCTTGGAGTCTTCAGTGCACCACAGGCTGTGCCTTCATTTTGCTTCGACTTTGTGCCAGCTTCCTCACAGCAGGCTGGATTTTCTAATTAAGCAGACCTTAGAGAAAGGGGGAAACTGAGCCTGGAACCTACTCGAACCTCTGCTCACAAGGAAAAGCTCTCCATGCACAGCCAAGAAATCAGAAAAAGACTAGGACTTGGAGGGGCAGCTATGAAGGATCTAGACAAGATTCTCAAGCATAAAGGGAGACCAGAAAATATCAAAGTCAGTATTGTCCATATCATTGCATTTCCAGTTTCTGTGTTATGGTTGCGAAAGCTGGAAGAAAGCTGATAGGAGGAGAATCAATTCATTTGAAATGTGGTGCTAGAGGAGAGATCTTAGGGATACCCTGGACTGCTAAAAAGACCAATGAATGGGTCCTAGAACAAATCTCCCCAGACGCCAAGATGACTAAATTGGGACCATCATGATTTGGAGATATCATAAGAAGACCTGACTTACTAGAAAAAGCAGCTGTGCTTGGCAAAGTTCTAGGAAAAGAGGAAGACTCCATTACAGATGGAGAGACTCGGTCAAGGAAGACACGTCCCTGAATCTGCAAGACCTGAGCAGGGCGGTTAAGGATCGGGTGACTTGGAAATCTCTCATCCATAGGGTCACTGGAAGTCTAAGTTAATTCCATGGCAATTGACAAAACAGGGCATCCCATCAACAACAGGTGTACCTGCAGAACAGGGCATCTTCCATTTTTATTGACTGCATCCCTTAATCAGAGACAGATTGTTTCTAATACAGAGACATTGTTTAGCTATCACACTGACCAAAGCCATGTCATTCTTTTAGAAAAACCCCACTGTCTTTTTTTCTAGGAGCAATTCTAATGGCAACTGGGTGGCTCCCATGTCTGTGGGGTGATGAATCCATTCTGGGTTTCCACTAGCTGTAAAGGAGCTCTCCATGGTTCTGAATCTAGTTGGGGGTTATGTTTCAGCTCATTGGAGACCTCCTTTAAAGGCTGAATGAAAACTCATAGATGATTCACCACTCAACTGACACGGAGTCACTGGCTGCCTTTGAATAATCTCTGTCACTTTATTTGTTTGAAATATTTGTATACCAACTCCCATTGTAACAAAACCTCACCACAAAGTACAACAAGGAAATAAGAACAGAATGTTAAAATTCCAAGTGTGGCTGGTCAGGGGATTGGGGAGGTGGAGTGGAATTAAGACAAAGAAACATTTTCAATCAATAGCCCATAGATCATTGGGCAAACTCAGAGAGGGGTCTGGAGGCCCCTCCATGTGAAAATAGAAGTGATTAGAAGGTCACCTTCCAGTTTGTAGAAGACCGGGAAATGTTTTTTCGTATTTCAGACCATCCAATGGATTCTGCCATTTCAGGGGTGAAAATTCAGGGTTTGGGCAGAGAAAAATGGAGAGCACCTGTTTGGGGCTGGAAAATGACAGACCATGATGCCCACCTCTGGAAGGAAACATGCCAGTGTAGAGATTGGACATGCTGCATGGCAATCATGGCTAGTCCCTCCCATGTCAGTAAGGGTAGTGAGTCCATGGCATAACTGAGGCTTTACAGTAGCTCTCCAAGGCGCTGAATCCTAGGTTTGCTGCCATGTTCAGCACCTTGGAGAGTTCCTTTAAACCTACTTAAGACCTGGAGTGGATTTACCACCCCACTGAGATGGAAACCTCCAGCCACCACTGCTTAAGCAGGGAGAGCATTCAAAGAGTAAAAGCCACTGCAGAAAAGGCCCTGTCTCCAACTCATTCCCTACAGGAGTTCTGTAACTCGGCATGAGCAAAAGTATCTTCCCTGAAAATGACAAAGTATTGTGGGCTTCTCTTGGGCTGTTACCGAATACCCATCTGTTAGCACTCTGATCTTTATTTACTTCATTTTCTTTGCAAGCTTTTTTTAAAAAAGGCTTCCAGAATATCCTGCAAAGATCAACAATCTCAGTAGGGGGGTTGTCGAAGGCAAATACGAACACAATCCTTCTGCTGGGCTGAGCTGTTTCTTTGGGGTTTTGTCTCCCTTTGTGTCTCTTCTCCTTTTGCTGTCTTCTTCATAAGCTCAGGCTTTCTCTGCATCTCCTGACAAATCTGCCCAAGGCAGAACAGTCCACCACCATCACCACCGTTCAGAGCCAGAGAGGGGTAGCAGCTCACTGGTGATGTCTCTGTCTTTTCCCATCCCTTTGGGGTTAGATCTGGGGCTTCTCCTCCCAGAGTTAGACCCTCATTAGTCTGGCCTTAACCATCGCCTGTGGCCGTACATGGCAAAGCTATTCACCCTACGGCTTTCACGTCTGAGTCGGCAGCGTTTCAAAAATTCTGCAACTCCTTTCAGAGACAGCAGTGGAAAGTATTTTTTAAAAAAATGCCTGCCTGTGCACTCACACACAGCAGGGAAGTCAGGGCTTATTTAGCTCTTAATTGAGAAATGTAATTCCTTTTTGTTTTTCTAAAAAACCCCAAGGCTGAAAGTTTCTGTCTTCCAACTGGAGAGAAGAAGGCAACCGTGTTGCTCTCGTTTGGTAGCCAGAGTTGGGAAGATGGGTTTTAGTATGAACTTTAATGGCGCTAGCCAAAGGGGCTGCCAAACCTCTTCAGGGGGGCTGGGGTTCTGTTCCTCTATCCTTAGAGTTCTGACTACAACCCAGAACAGATTTACTGCCCCACATGTGAATAAAAATTGGAGACAGACAAATGCATGCAAGAACAGTATTAAACTGCACAAATAAAATAAAAATGCGATAGAATACAAACAGGCAAATACAAAAGGAAAAAAAAAACCTTTCTGTGGCTGGAATTTATCATTATAAAATGGATGAATAAAATAAAAAGCATGGTCGATTACAAATGGGCATGTACAAAGGGGAAAAAACCCTTCCTGTGGCTAAAATTCATATATACAGTGGCCCTCCAACTTTTGTGAGGATTTAGGGTCGGAGCCCTTGCAAAAGTTTAAAAAGAAATATAGCTTCCCTTGCACCTAAGTGACCACTCCCTTCTCCATTCGCTTGCATTTCGGCTGGGCACGCTGCCTTCCAGATGCCTGGGTGATAGGGAAGCAAATGGGAAGAGGCAGCCATGCACCCAGAGAAGGTGCATGCATGCATGCTCCTCCCTCATTCACTTGTATTTTGCCCAGGTGCCTAGGGAGAGGCACATGAATGGGAGGGGGCTGTTGTGTGCCTGGAGAAGGCATGTGCACAGGGCTGGCCCCTGTCATTTCCTTGCCTTTTGCCCCAGTCTGTGGGAGGAGGATGCATGCACCTGGGCAAAAGGCAGGGGAACGGGAGGGGGAGAATGGGGGAGGAAAGCGGACACCTCGTGAATAATCAAGTTCCCAATGTCAAACCCGCAAATGTAGAGGGAGGACTGTACTTAGCTATGTAGCAAAGGCACTAAAGAATACTACTAAGGAATGCAGAAGAGAAGGTTAAGAGGGGACATGATAGCCATGTTTAAATATTTGAAGAGATGCCATGTAGAGGAAGGAGAGGGCTTGTTTTCTGCTGCTCCAGAGACCAGGACAAGGAGCCATGGATTCAAGCTGCAGGAAAGGAGATTCCACCTGAACCTCAGGAAGAACTTCCTGATGGTCAGAGCTGTCCAGCAGTGGAATCTGCTGCCTCAATGGAGTGTAGTGGGGTCTCCTTCTTTGGAGGTTTTTAAGCAGAGGCTGGATGGCCATCTGTCAGGAGTGCTTTGAGGGTGTTCCTGCATGGCAGGGGGTTGGACTGGATGGCCCCGGGGTCTCTTCCAACTCTACATTTCCATGATTCTATGATTCTATGATTCTATTTGTGCATTACAAAGACGTGCCAAAGAAGAGTGTTCCAATGTGCACCGGGCTCTTCCAACGTGCACCAGCACTCCCTAGCCGGTGTCCTGGAGTCTTCATGTGCGTTAGGCCCTGTTGTACATCAGATCCATTGCTCCTCAGTCTCTTGACCGGCTCTCCCAGGTAGCAGGGCAACCGAACCCTTTTCCTGGATACAGAGATTGCAAAACCGCTCGGTGCTCTTTTCCGCAGATGTATATCCACTTACGAAGATGTAAGCCCCCAAGTGAATTCTAGCCTTTGGGTTTTACCGATGCAACTCCTACTGCTATTCATGTTGTCGATATCGATTTCATTTTATGTCGTTAATTAGCGGGTTGTTTTCAGCTCTTAGTGCTGTCTTTTACACACTTAAGCTGTCCAAGTATCTCTGTTTAGATTCCATCTTTCATTTCACTTAGGCACTTCATAAGTGATCCCATTACTGCACACATTATCCTGTCTCCTGTTTTTACTCCTGTGTAACGGAACATCCACTGCTGCTACTTCTTCTATTTCCATTTATTTTTAACCTGCCTTAAGGTGGCTTAAAAGGGAGACATGTAAACAATTTTGCATCGTATGGAAGTTAAAAAATACAACTAAGCTGTCAATAGAATTATAATCATAGAATCATAGAGTTGGAACAGACTCCAATGGCCATCGGGTCCAACCCCCTTCTGCCATGCAGGAACAAAGACTCAAAGCACCCCCAGCAAATGTCCATCCAGCCTCTGTTTAAAAACCTCTGAAGAAGGAGACTTCACCACACTCCACGGAGGCAGCATATTCCACTGTTCAATGGCTCTTACCAAGAGGTGGAATCTCTTTTCCTGTAGTTTGAATCCATTGCTCCGCGTCCTAGTTTCTGGAGCAGCGGAAAACAAGCTTGCTCCATCTTCAACATGACATCCCTTCAAATATTTAAACAAGGTTATTATGTTTCCTCTTAACCTTCTTTTTGTCAGGTTAGACATACCCAGCTCCCTAAGCCGCTCCTCACAGGGCATGGTTTCCAGACCCTTCACTATTTTGGTTGCCCTCGTCTGGACGCATTCTAGCTTGTCGATATCCTTCTTGAACCGTGGTGCCCAGAACTGGACACAGAATTGCAAAGCAGAATAAAGTGGTGTTATTACTTGCCTTGATCTTGACATTATACTCCTGTTGATGCAGCCCAGAATAACATTGGTTTTTTAAGCTTTTGCATCAGTCGAAAGCAAGACCATTAAAAAAAAACACGCGCACACACACAAATACACACCGAAATGGTACAGCATATTCTGAAAGGCCCCTTTGCCCCCAAGCAATCAGCCTCAAAACCCTGCTGAATTAATGAGATCTTCGCCTATGGCCGGACGGACAGAAGGGCAACGGTAGAAGCTTTGTAGGGAGAATGGGGAGCAGCCGCTATTGTATTCCCACCAGAGGAACCTATGAGGATGGTAGCATGGAGACAAGAGTCTCTATCACAGATCTTAAGACTAAGGCTGGCTCGTATAGGGAAATACGGTCCTTCGGAGAACCTGAACCTGAGCTGCGCTGGGCTTTGCAGGTCATCGCCAGGACTTAGTTACATATCACATCGCAGTTGTGTGTGCTTTACAAAAACCCTTGCTTTTCCTTTTGGTTTTCAACCGCTGCCCATCCACAGTTTGACCACTGACCACTAATAGTCAAGACCTTCCTCCCACTCTCCCTTTAACCACATTCAGTCAGGGAAGTCTACAGAGAGTGCCAACCAACAGACCCAAATGCTCTGAGCTCTGGTCAACCGGGAAAGTTGGAAGAAAGGCTAGAGAAGCTGTTCACCAAAGACTAAACTGAGACAGAGGTGGACAAAGCAGAAAGTCTGATGCAAACCACTCCTGATCTTTCGAAATGACCTGCTGCCTGGCTTTGTAAGACTCAAGACAGAGTAGCATTTCTTGTTGTTGCTAACTGCTGCCAACTTATGGCAACCCTCAGACTGCAGCCTCCCTGCTCAGGTCTTGTAGATTCAGGGGTATCTTCCTTGACCCAGCCTAGCCATCGGGAATGTGATCTTCCTCTTTTCCGGCTGCTTTCCACTTGGCCAAGCATTATGGTCTTTCCTTGGGAGCCCTGTCTTCTCATCACATGGCCGAAGTACGACAGCCTCGTTTTAGCCATCTTGGCTTCTAGGGAGAGTTTGGGCTGGATTTGCTCTCGGACCCATTCATCTGTCTTTTTGGCAGTCCAGGGAATCTGCAGAGGTCTTTTCCAGCATCTTTTCCATTTCAAGAGATTGAAGAGAGAGAGAGAGAGATTCTGAACCACACTGCTCGGGTCTTGCAGATTCAGGGACGTGTCTTCTTTGGCTGAGTCTATCCATCTACAATGTCTGGCATCCTTCACTAAAATCTGGCATCCTTCACTTTTCCTACTGTCTTCCACCTTCCCAAGCATTATTGTCTTCTCTAGGGAGTCAAGTCTTCTCATGATATGGCCCAAGTACGACAGCCTCAGCTGAATCATCTTGGCTTCTAGGGAAGTTCAGGCTTGGTTGGCTTTCCGACTCATTCATTTGTCTTTTTTGGCAGTCCAGGGTATCTGCAGAGCTCTTCCCCAGCACCCCATTTCTAAGGCATTGATTTTCTCCCTATCAGCTTTCTTCACTGACCAGCTTCCCCATCCATACACAGAACTGGGATATACAAAGGCACAGGCAATCCTAACTTTAACATTCAATGATTTATCTCTGCACTTTCGGATCTTGTCTAGTTCCTTCCTAGCTCCCCTTCCAAGTCCTTCTGATTTCTTGACTGCAGTTGCCATTCGGATTAATGACTGAGCCAAAGTATGAAAAATCTTGAAATCTTTCGATGTCTTCACCCTCTACTTTGAGCAGCAGTACCGTTGGGGAAAATCCAGATGGCAAAATATGACTCCACAAGGTCCCTGTCTTCTTCAGTCAAAAGAAAAGTATTGATCATTCATAACCCACACCACATTTCTTTTAAAAAAAAATATTGATCATTCATAAGCCACACCGCACTTCCTACCACTTAAGAGGAAGGCGGTCAAATTGCCTGAGATAAACCCAATGGCCGGTCCCTACTAGATATTACCCACTGAATCAACTACTGAATGGTACATTAACTCTTCTATGACTCCCACTGGTGGATGGATGGTTTTGGCTAGTTTTAAAAGAGCTCTCCAAGGTGCTGAATTTATTTTGGGGGGATAGAGTTCAACACCTTTGGTAGCTCCTTTAATGCCTGGATGAAAACCTGGAGTGGATTCATCATCCCACTGACTTTGCAGTCACTAGCTGCTCTTGAAAAATCTATTTAGTTTTAGTTTTATTAATTTGAAACATTTGTATACCACCCCAGACTGTAACAAAATCCCACACTGGTTTCAAAACATGACGAGGAAATAAGAACAACAGGCTAAAATGCAGATCATGGCTGGTCAGAACTCCTTTTCAAGAAACAGCCAAAATAGCTTCCAGGAAATCTCCGTGCTGGAGATGTATCCAGCCCATTCCCCACGAAAATGGAAGGGAGCAGAAGGTCACTTCCAGTCTCTAAGGGGGAGAAACATAGTGTTTCTCGTTTGGAAGGCTCAAACAGATGCTCCCATTTGGGATTGGTGGTGGAAAAATAATTTTTGGCAGAGCAAAACAAGGAACACATTTTAGGGTCTGCAAAAATGACAATGTGGGGGTGGTGTGAAGCCTGAAGGCCGTAATTGCCACCCTTGGTCGAAAACATGCTGGGGTAGAGAGAGGTCATACTGCAGGGTTAAGGGGCTGGTCCCTCCCATGTCAGTAAGAGCTGTGGATCCATTCCAGGATTTCATTGAGGCCTTATGGGAGCTCTCCAAGATGCTGAACCCAATTTCTATACAGCACCCCAGACAGATCCTTTAAGGCGACTTAAAACCTGAAGTGTATTCACTGCCCCACTGACATGGGAGCCCCCGACTGCCACTGGTGGCTGGACAGGAGGGCAATGCTTCTGGATAGCAATTGTCCACTCATCCGAAAGCCTTTTGTGAATTTATTTCATTTGTGACCCAGCTCATCCCAAGACCTTGAGGGGGGAAGCAGTGAGTTAAACCATGCAACCATAACTGGAACAATTTCAAAAATGAGAAAGAGCTTGCAGCAACTTAATGAAATTATTGTAGCTTCAGCCTCTGCAGGTTTAAATCTACAAAAGTTTGTGCTTTAATAAATGAGTTACTTTCTAAAGCATCAGAGGACCCTTGTTCATTTGTTCTTTATTTAACAGACTACTGGCCATGGTAGATGTTGAGAGTTGCATGCAGAAACATCTGGAGGGATTCATGATCCCCTTCCCAGTGCAAATCATTTGTGGCCTTGTAGAGACTGTTAGGACTGCAGCTCCCAGCACTCCTCAGTCTTGGCTATGCTAGCTAGTAGGGTTGATGGAAGCTGCAGTCCAGCAATGTCTGGAAGTAGAGGCAGCTTGTGGCTCCCATGTTGGCAGGGTGGTGAATCCATTCCAGGTCTTGGCTAGCATTCTGGGAACTCTCCAAGGTGCTGAACCTGGGAGAGCAGATGGTTCAGCTCCTTGGAGAGCTCCATTAAAGCCCAAATGAAAACCTGGAGTGGATTTGCCACCCCACTGACATGGGAGCAACCACTGCCTGGATGGCTACAACATTTCCATCCCTGCTCTAAAGTGATGTGAGCCAGTCATAGCTTTCTAGACATTCCTGGACTATAAAATCTGGCATCCTTCACTGGCTAATTAAGGTTGATGGGATCCAGCAACATCTTGGGGGCCTTGGGGTTCCCACCACAGATATAATGCGACCCCCTGCCAGAAGAATCACCCTGAAGACACAAACACCTGACTTATGAGCTCAGATTTTGGGAAAACTTGCGAAGAAAGTCTCAGTGGCTATTTTAATGGTTTTGTTGTTTAGCCTGGCCAGGGACTGCAAATCCACTGGATCCACATAGCTAGCACTCAAATGGAGAACCTGCCCTCTTGTACCACCCCTGTGCCCCCTAAAATCTTGCTCTGGATGGTTTGGGAACGCAAGGGCTTTGGGTACCAGAATGGACTCCAGTGGAAGGGAAATTCTAATCACAGCGGGTCCTAAAAGCCTTGGTTCCTGGCTTTTATCTTCAACATTATTTTTAGTGATCTTCTAAGCCATTTTGAGCACTCCCCCCACCCTTTTTCCCAGCAAAAAAAGGAGGCACAAAAGGGAAACATAACAATAAATATGCTCTTTTGTTATTTCCAGTTGAAGCGCAGAGCATGATGTGGCATCAAGCTTAGGTCATGCACTGTGTTGCGTCCCCTCAAACCCACAGCTGAGGCAAAGGACACAAAAGCAGACCTCTGGCCAGGAGTTTGAGGTGGGAAGGAGGAGGAAAGCTCTGCCAAACCAGGGATGACCCAAGAGATTTTGCTGCCTGAGGCAGAATGCCGAATGCCAACCCTCCCTCCCTCCCTCCCTCCCTCCCTCCCTCCTCCTCCCTCCTCCCTCCCTCCCTCCCTCCCATCACAATTAGTCTGTGAACGGCAGCCAACCTCCTCATCCTAAAAATTTAAATCACAATAAATAACAAGGCATTGTGACAACACAACACTTTGTTTCAACGGATTTCAGTGGCTCTCTGGTTAGGTACAGCTATCACCACGCGCCCTTAACAGCTTATGATTCTGGATTTTTTATTTTTTTTACAATCCCCTCTCCCCAAAATTAGTAGGATCAAAGGTTCCAACAGTAGAGAAGCATCACAAAATTACAAGAGAAATGTCAAGTGAGGTTTGCTGTTCCGTGCTTTGACAACGCTGCGCCAGGACGACAATTTGCACGCCTCACATTAAATGGCAATTTCAGGTGAAATTTGTAACTCTGATTAAATCATTTATTATAACATTTTTCAATGCAAAAGTATTTACTTAGCTTTCAAATAACCACCACAGTTACTATTAGCTATTGAAGGGTGCATACCTTTTTGGGGGGACACCGTGTATATCTAGGTCTCCCTACAGCCTTGGACACAACCCACCAAGAAAATGGACTTCATGGACTAAGTTCTCAAGGAGGAACCAAGTGGCTGCCTCAGGCAGCAGATGCTGGGAGGCGGCAGCCGGGAGAGGGATGCCCTTTGTCTTCTAACTTGCCCAGTTGTCTTCGGATGTGACAAGGACATTCTCTCTTTGTTGTTGCTGTGTGCCTTCAAGTTGTTTCTGACTTACGGCAACTCTAAAGCAACCCCATCATGGGGCTGAGAGTATGTGACACGCTGAGGATGGGGCTGAGAGTATGTGACACGCCCAAGGCCACCCCGCCGTGGCTGAGTGGGGACTCGAACCCTGCTCTCCGGGGTTGTAGTCCAATTTTCAAACCACACCATGCTGGCTTTCTACTCTCTCTTCCCCTGTACAAAAATGATACCCAACAGGGAGGCTGAACGAAAGGGATGGCTGCTTGGTTGTTCGTCTCGGGCGGCAAAATATCAAGGGGTGGCTTTACATGGAGGTTGGGGGAGGCTCGTAATCTCAACAGGGGCAGGAAACTATTTAGCTGCTTTCTTTGGGATACAGCTCCCACCATCCCTTAAGCTGATGGGAACTAAAGTCCGACAACTTTTTAGAGGTATGGAAGATTCCCCCTTACTGGTGGGATGGGGGAGATCTTCAAGGAGGGGGACAAGCAAGGCCAGATCCCGAAGCAACAGCTGGATCACCCCTTCTCTAAAATTAAATGCGGTGAATCTACTTCAGGTTTTAAGGCAAGCTTGGAAGGAGCTATCCAAAGAGCTTCGCCTCCTTCCTAAACAGGTTCAGCACCTTGGAGAGCTCAGCTCAGAGCAGGCAAAGCCTGGAATGGATTCGCCATCCCACTGACACGGGAGAGGCCACGTTGGTTGCTCTACAATGTTCACGGCTCTAGTTGCGGTAGGACTGTAACTCCCAGCACACCTCACCATGAGCCCTGCCATCTGAGAACAAGAGGAAGGGGTTGAAATGCCCCCCATGCTTGTAGAAATCTAGCTTTTCCTCTCCAGTCAAGAGGCAAAAGCGAGCAAGGGGGGCTGACCCTCTCCTTCCTCCAGCAGGTTTTCTAGCAAGGATGGCCAACTTATCACAAGCCCAGGAGCACAGGTAGGGAGGGAATACACTCTGTACATGCTCGGCTGACCTCATGACCAAGAAACATAACTCAAATCAGGCACTTGGGTTTGCCAAAGCTATTTG
Source organism: Ctenosaura bakeri (assembly GCA_948474755.1). Classification (NCBI taxonomy): domain Eukaryota; kingdom Metazoa; phylum Chordata; class Lepidosauria; order Squamata; family Iguanidae; genus Ctenosaura; species Ctenosaura bakeri. The sequence goes on from CAOLHI010001134.1 coordinate 585,615, forward strand.
TTTTTTTTAAAGCCGCTTGTCACAAGTGCCCAGATTGTGATTGATTCATCTTCTGGCATAGTGGCAAAAGGGGGGGGGGAAATCACAATAATACAACACCCCAATCATGCCCTCTTTTCATGGGAAAACAAAGTTACGCTCTCTGAAAAATCCATAGAGTTGGATAAACCATTTGACATTCAGCGGCTGGAGATGGAGAAGTGCGTCCCGGGGTTGGATCACCGAAGAGGAAGAGACCTGTGGAAGCTCCCCTGTCCTCAAGGGATCCCACCCCACTCAAGGCGAGGGGCGCTCTGTGCGTCCTCAGAGGTCCCCTCTCCTGTTGCGGAGGGGACCCAGGGTCCAAATAAAGGGAGGGGTCGAGAGATCGGGGCCCCCCTCCCCAAAAATCCATTGCTGAAAAAGGTCAGAAGAATCTAGCTGCACCCCAGTTCTCCAAAATGCCCCCCTTTTGCCAAAAGGCTTGGAATTTCCAAGAGGAAAAAGAATCCGATTTCTCCTTCCACTCTTCCCATGGAGGGGGGGCTTCAAAGCAAGAAAGAAACTGAGCCCCCGAGGTCCTTCCTCCCCGTGTCTTTTGGGGTGGAGACCCTCCTGCCCCCTCCCTCCCTGTCTCTCCCTGCGCAAGACAGGCGATCCTATGGGGAGGGGGTCGTGCTGTCTCCACGCCTAGGAAACGGGGATGGGGGCGCAGCGTTCGGGGACCCCTCCTCGTCCTTCCTTTCCTCTCTCTCCCCCTCCCGCCCGCTCCTCCTGGCCCGCCTGGCCGGGCTGGCGTTCCTGCGCGCTCACCGTGCGCAGCTCTTGCGTCCGATCCTTCATGGCGAGGGGGGCGGCGGCTGCTCCTCCCGGCGGGCTCCGGCGGCGCTCTGGCGGGGAGGGGCGGCGGCGGGCGGTCGGCACATGCGCCGGAGCGGCCCGAAGAAGGAGGGGGGCCGGGCGGGGAGGGCGGAGGGAAAGAGGGAGGGAGGCAGGGCGCGGCCGCCCACGCTCCGCCTCCGCCTGAGCCGCCCCTTCCTCCTTATCCCTCCTCCTGCAGCTGGGTGGTGCGTCTGGCCGAGGCACTTTGCACGTGCTCAGAGGCACAGTCGGTTCCGCCTACATAGATGGAGGAACTGTGCCTCTGAGCACGTGCAGAGTGCCTCGGCCGAGACGCACCACCCAGCTGCAGGAGACTTTGGTGAGGAGGGGATCTGCGTTGAGGGTGAAGCTGAGCATCGGGCAGTGTGAGATAGTGGTTAGAGCCTTGGGTTAAAGTTTCTGGCTCTGGGCTCCCATGGCCAGCGCATCGAGCAGCGTGGCAGAGCGGTTGGAGTGCTGGGCAGGAGCTCTGGTTAGAGCCTTGAGTTCCTGTAATGGAGAGTCTGGGGCTGTGGAGGGTAGTAGTTAGAGCATAGGGTAAGGTGAGTGCTTAGAGGGCTGAGCTTCGAGGCATGCAGTTGGAGCACGGAGCAGTGTGGCACAGAGCACTGTGGTCAGAGCACTGCTAGGACAATGGAAGGGTTAGAGGACTGGGCTCTGTAGTATAGTGGCTAGAGCAGGCACAGTGTGGTGTAGTGACCAGGACACTGAGCAGTGTGTATAGTGGTTAGAGCTCTGGACTATGACCATAGAGCGGCTGGACCATCGGGCTGAAGTGTGGTGGTCAGCGTGGGTAGTGGTTAGAGCATTGGGCTATCGTCGGGCTCCGAGAAGTAATGCTTAAGGCATTTGGCAGTGTGGTATAATGGCTAGTCCATTGGGCTATGACACTGGGATGGTTAAAATGTTGGGCTGTACCGTAGAGTGATTAGAGCGGTCAGCGGCTGTGGTCTCATGGCCGTGGCTTAGTGGCCCAGTGCTTGGCTCAGAAAAGGAGCGAGATCTGGATTCAGGTCCCTGCCGAGCTCATTTGGCTGGGTCGCATTCCCCGCATCTCTTAGCCTGGCCTACCTGTCAGGGATGTTGTCAGGGCCAGGGTTCAAAGGTTCACACTCCTCGGAAGCAAGACAGGGATGCACACATGCCTGGGTGTTCAGATAGGCTGTATGTGGTCCGAGAGCAGGAGATTTTAAAGGGTGCCACCTTCTGGGTATGGAGAAGATAGCAAGCAGACCTGCAAAATTAATGCTGATGATCCAAAGATCAACTGGGTTGATCTTTCATCCTTATTACATTTCTTAAAAAAATATCAATAAGGATCAAAATCTGGACCAGTCTGAATGGCTATTTGGTTCCAAATAGAAGAATTTGGAAAATCTGGAGAGACTACAATTCTCAGAGCCCCCTCCAGGCTCTCCAAAAAAAGATTCCAGGCTGAAGGGAAATTTCCTTTTTCAGAAACACATTTTGCTTTAAAGTTCGGAGGAAAACTTGGAGTGGATTCACCGCCCCACTGAACTTCTTCCTTAGCGTCAGTGGCAATTCATGCGCTTCCATGTCAATGAATTTGCTTTGGGCTTTAGACTGAGCTTTAAAAACACCCTCTGGTGATGCTCAAGCTTACAGGTCCAAGCTCCATAAACTGTTTTGGGCTAAAATCCGGAGCAGATATGCTGCGCTCCCTGCTCCACTGAAGGCACAGTAGCTTCTAGTTCCTGTGATGATGGGGCTGTGGGTCCGCTCCCGCATCCAGACCGAAGTTTAAAGAAACAATCTCCATGGTGCTGAAAAATAGGTTCTCCTCCCAGTGGGTTCTGGTCTTGTGTGCCAACAGAGGCCTCGGTGCCTGAGCGCACAGGTTTCTGTGGGATGCCGTGGCAACCGCAGCCCATAATGATAGCTCCCTGGCTCCCGGAGCGTGGCCCCGTTGGGGGTCGGCCTCTCCTTTCCAGCAGGGTGACAGGGCTATTGTGCCTCCGTGACAAAGGCACACCCTCTCGCATCGTTCCCCAACCCCGACAGCCGCTCCGGAGGGCCTCCCGCCACCTCCGCCTCTCCGCTTTCCTTTGTGCCTTTTCTTTGTGCCATCTGTTTTTCCAGGCGGGGTGTGTGTGTGTGTGTGTGTGTGTGTGGATGGCCCACCTTCCCCATCCGTGACAGAGCAGCAAATACAGGACAGATGGGGGCAAAAATATATATTTTTTTTTCTTTTCCACTTGACTCATCCTTGTTTTGTGGCAGAGAACACGCCTCCGCGCCGTCCTCTGAGTGCAAATACTCCCTCCGCCCTGGCAGGGCTTGATCATTTGGCGGCGGAGGTAGGGGAAAACACAACCTCTTCTGTAGCCCCGAGGCAGGTTGTGTGGCCCCATAACTCTCTAAGGGGGATAGCCTTTTCCTAGCCAAAAAAGAGAGTGATTTGTCCTTTCTGCAGTTGCACGTAGTTTCTTCCGTGTCAGTGGGGCAGCAAATCCATGCCAGGCTTTGGCTAGTTCTGTAGGAGCTCTCCCAGGTGCTGGAGTAATTTATATTCATCCCTCCACATTTGGAGTCTTCACTTTTGGGGATATGCTCATTCACGGATTCTGTGCCGTCCCCTCTGCTGTCTCCCTCTGCCATTTTTAATAGGGACTGCAAGCCTCGTGAGACTGAGAAACTGCGAATGAGGCTTGTAAGCCCCTCTTAAAAAGGGAGTGGGGCAGCAGAGGAGGTGGCCATAAGCCCCACCAGCCCCCCACTTGTGCCTTGTGGAGGAACCCTGATATCTCAAAGGAATCCACAGTGGGTTGAATAGGATGATTGTATTTTTTTGCGTCTTAAATATCGTTTAAGGGCTACAGTTATTCACAGTTTTTCCACTTTCACGGGGATCCTGTGCCCCTAACCCTAGCAAATGGAGAGGGTTGATTGTAATAATATTTAATAATGGCTCTATGTTATCGCTGTGTGCCTTCGAGTCTTTTCACTTAAAGGTGACCCTAAGGCAACCCAATCACAGGGCACTCTGAGGCTGAGAGTGTGTGACACGCCCAAGGTCACCCAGTGGGTTCCCATGGCCGAGCCAGGAATCAAACCCTGGTCTCCAAGTTCATAGTCCAGGTTCCAAACCACGACATCGCACTCGCTCTTAACCACAGAGCCATTTAAAACAGCACTTTTAAGACATTAAGAATTTGAAATAATAGAGATGTTAAAAATACACATTACGTACTACCAAAAAAAGCACATTAATTGCATGTCTCTCCATCCTGATCAGCCTCTTTGAACAAGAGGGTCTTTCCCTGCTGGCAAAACGATAGTAGAGAGGGGGCCGACTGAGCATCTCTCCAGAGAGAGTTCTGATGCTTTGGAGCAGCCGCAGAAAAGGCCCTGTCTCCCATATCTTCATCAGCCGAGCCCGGCAGGGTGGGGAGATAAGGAGAGAGCTTCCCCCAAAGATGAGGGTAGCCTCATACGTGAGGTTTGTTGTTGTTCTGTGCCTTTAAGTCATTTCCGACTTATGGGGACCCTACTGCTGGGTTTTCTGGGGCTGAGAGTGTTGACGTGCCCAAGGTCCCCCAGTGGGTTTCCATGCCCGAGTGGGGAATCGAACCCCCGGGGCTGCAGTTCAATGCTCCAACCACGACATCACCTTGGCTCTCACGTCGGGGTATTTCTTTTCTGTCGCCTGGTAGCTTACTTTATGATCTGTTGTTCTCGTAATGTATAATGTGCCCTCCACCACTTGTTCTTGTGTGTCTTCAAGTCATTTCTGAGGCCATTTCCGCACTAGACTGTTCTAGCGCTATGATTCCACTTTCAACATCCTATGGAATCCTGGGGTTTGCAGTTTCGGGAGGGGCCGGCCGGTCTTAGTCTCCCAGTCTTAGTCCAGCCCTCAGACTGCAACACTATGTTGCCCAGTTTTCTTGGCACAACGAACTCAGAGGGGGCATTTGCCAGCATTGCCTTCCTCTTCATCTGAGAGAGTGTGACTTGCCCAAACGTCGCCCAGTGGGCTTTCTTGCCTGGGTGGGGATTCAGACCCAAGTCTCCCAGAGTCCAACACTGCCAGCAATACAGACAAGGAAGAACTGAACTGTCTGCAATCCAGCATTGGCAAATGGCCCTTCCTTCCATCCCTCTCGTGTGTGTGCCCAGCACACCATCTGTGGTTTTCCCCGAAGCTCTGACAAAGTGTGACATAGGTCTGTTGTCTTCTTGATACCCCCCACCTCAAGGGCTGGGGGCAGCGTTACCGTTTTTTATGTCATTTCATGCTGTGCTGAGCACAGGTTGCTATATAATCTTGCTTATTTTTTGCCCTTAATCTATATTTGCTTGCTGGGAATGTGTGTGTGTGTGTGTGTCGGGGTGGGGGGAGGCTTGGTACATTAGCACTAAGTAAACACCATATAGAAATTGCTCTCTCGCACTCGCTCCCGGCAGCCTCCGGCCAACGCAAACAAAAGTCTGTTTGGCCAGTGCGTTCCTGGCTGTGTGTTGTGTGTAAAAGAGTCCCCTTGTCTTTTTCTCCCTCCACTAACTCAGGCAAAATGGAGAGAGCACCAAAGAAAGGCCGGGGTGCCATTTTATTTCGATGGTGCTCTTGGGTTCCCTGCAGAAACCACTAGGTCAGGCTTCCTCTTTGCACAATACAAAGGTTAACATGCTGGCTGGCTGAGTTCAGGACTTATCAGGCAGGAAAATATCTCAAACATTTGGGAAAGATGGTCCAACAAGTTTTGAGAATAGGGTACCTTTTCCACTTGAGATCTGGCCCTTTCTGTGCTCCCCTCCAGTCCATAAGGGGTTAAGTCCCCTGGCACATCCTTTTGGGAACCCGCCCACTTGGGAGGTGGAGCCACATCAGGCTATAAATGCACTGCCCCGGAGCCCTGCCAAGAGGCAAAGCGGGAGAGAGGACGAAAGAGGGCAGTTGGGCACTTTGTGCCAATGGAGAGGTGCGGCTGAGTGGCAAGGTTGGCACAGGTGGAAGGAACGGCTAGGACCGTGAATGGGAGGCTGGTCACATTGGCACAGATAGCTGGCTTGCAAGGAGTCCAACCTCTGCCCTGCTTCTGGCGCTGAGTCTGCCATGGCTACCATCCAGCCAGGTCTACCTGGACTTTACCTGAAACCGCAGGTTGTCCCGAGGCTGGACTCTGAGTCCGATTCCGACTTGGATTCGGACAGCCCAGTTTCTGTCAGTATCCTGCCTTACGCCAGCTACTCAGACTGTTCCCAAGTGATCCACAGTGGGCACTTCATGGTGTCGTCTCCGCACTTTGACGCTGTGCCCCGCCGGCGCCACCACCGGGCTGACTCGAAGGTGCCTGACCCTCCGAGCATTGATCCCACCTTGACGCGCCTCTTTGAGTGCATGACCTTGGCCTACAAGTGAGTCTCTTTGGGGTTACCTGTGGGTTTGGGGGAGTGGGAGGCAGGAGGCAGGCCTTGGATAATGGCAGGATTAAGATCCCAAGATGTGAGAAGCTGGGGCTGGAGCGTTCAGGCCATGGTAACCTAAAAAAGAATTTTCTGACATTTTGACTGGGATGGCACTATAGATCTTTCAGCATTACGCCATCCTTTAGCAGCTCCATTCTTAACCAAACATGATGGTCTTTCTCTTTCTGTTGGATTTTGCCTCTGCCGTTTCCTTGCATCTCCCCAAACAGAAGCTTAGGGAAGGGTTAAGATGATGCCGAGAGAATCATCTCAGGCGTAGATAACCTTTGGTCTTCCAGATGTTCCCAGACTTCATTTCCCAGGAGGCCCTTGGGCAGCAGGGGATTGTGGAAGTGAGAGTCCAAATGTTCTGGAAGGCCAAAGGTTCCTCGCTTCTGGATTCCAGCCGCCCGAAATCAGATGGGCAGGAGACAGAGGGGCGTATTTTGCAGGATTGAAGGCAATGGGGAAATGGGGTGAGTGCTCAGTTTTCTTGCCACTCTCCTTGCAAGATCTCTCAGGAATGTCTGGAAACTTGTCTGCAAGAAAGGGAACGCAAATAAGAATCTGCAAAGCAGCAACAAAAGAATAGTGTGCTTTTCCCCCCTCCACACTGGATGGCGTCTCAAGCCTGTCATGAGGGCAAAGAACACAGGCATAGAAGAATATAGATATCTGGGGGAATTTGACAACCTCTAGAATTCTCCCAGGAATCTGCTTCTCAGATGTGATGAGGGGAGCCAAAAGTGGGGTGACCAAATACAGTCGGCCTTCCGCATTCACTAGGGTTAGAGGTACAGGACCCCTGCAAAAGTGGAAGAAATTGCAAATATCAAAATGTGTGCGTTTGTCTATGGGAAGGGGAAGGGGCACCTGAGGTCCAAACCAGGGCGGGGAAAGGAGAGAGAAAGGAGGTGGGTCAGCACAGGGGCATAAACTTTCTCTCTCTTACCCATCTCCTTCTTTGGATGTATGAGGGGTGTCAGAAAACCGGAAAACCGTTTGCGGTGTTGAGAAATCAGGCTGTGAGCTGTCCTTAGCTGGCCGGGCAGTGGAGGGGTGGAGAAGGAGGAGGACCAGAGGCAGATTTTTAAAGGGCTGTGTGGCCTGATCGGAGCTGCTTAAATGGAAGGTTCCCCTCGCCCTGAGGAGAGGGCCAGGGGTTGGAGAAACTTGCAAATAATCAATCCTGTGAAGGTCAAACCTGCAAATGTGGAAGGCCGACCGTGAACCACGAACCACCCCAGTCCTTTTGAATTATGTTCAGTCTATGCTGAATATTTCCAAAGGTTGTAACATGCAATTGTTGAATTACAGAGTGGGAAAGAGCCCAAATCTCTGCCAAAGTAGGACTCCACAGCCAAAACATCTCTGACAGGTAGCCATCCAAAAACCTCTAAGTCCACCATCTTGTGGATGGGTTGGGGTTCAAGGGTGCTGCTATAATTGCGGGAGAGACTGAGAGCATTACTCCTGCAAGTAAGAATTTGGCTTCTCCCCCTGCAACGAAATTTTCCCTTACTCTCCAGATTTCTAGGCTTGTAGTAACTTAAAACTTCAGCAGACTGTTTGGAGAGGCAGTTTTGGCCTTCAAAAAAAAGGGCAGGGGAAATGACCGGGGGAAGGGGGGAGAGATGCAGACACAGCGCATATGAGAGATCTGTTTTATTAAGTTATTAATTCAAGTTATGCACCCTCTTTTTCCATGAAACCCACAGCATGGTGCAGTAACTTAAAACAAAAATGCAACTAAGATCTTATTTTCCAAAAGTTAAAAAAACAGAAGTTTAGATTAGCTTTATTTTATGCTCAGATGGTCAGTAACACAGAAGCAGCATGGCGTAGTGGTTTGGGTGTCGAACTACAACTTCTCGAGACCAAGGTTTGATTCCCCGCTCAGCCATGGAAACCCACTGGTTGACCTTGGGTGTATCACACACTCTCAGCCTCAGAAAACTCCATAGTAGGTTTTGCCGTAGTGTCACCATAAGTTGGAAAGAGGCATGCCACACACTCTCAGCCTCAGAAAACCTCACAATTGGTTTGCTGTAGTGTCTCCATAAGTTGGAAATGATTTGAAGTGACATAACAACGTTGTTAGGTCAAAGCTGTTAATGAACTGAAGCACCAAGAACAGAAGAATTGATCGTTAAGGTTGCTGATTTAGTCCAAGTTGCCAAACTAACAATGTTCTTGTTGCTGTTGCCCCAACGTTAATTGGAAACATTTGTAATAATAACAACTCTTTAAATGTAGGATGGGCGACATGTGGCTGGATAACAGTATGTGTGACAGGGATCTAGGAGTCTTGGTGGGCCACAAGCTGCACATGAGACAGCAGTGTGATGCGGCAATCAAGAAAGCCAACGCGATTCTTGGTTGCATCAATAGCAGTATGGTGTCTAGGTCAAGGGAGGTAATGGTACCACTCTGTTCTGCGTTGGTCAGACCTCATCTGGAATCCTGTGCCCAGTTCTGGGCACCTCAATTCAAGAAGGATATGGACAAGCTGGAGCGTGTCCAAAGGAGGGTGACCCAAATGGTGAAGGGTCTGGAAGCCATGAAGCCCCATGAGGAGCAGCTTAGGGAGCTGGAGATGTTTAGTCTGCAGAAGAGAAGGTTAAGAGAGGACATGATAGCCATATTTAAATATTTGAAGGAATGTCATGTCGAGGAGGGAGTGGGCTTGTTTTCTGCTGCTCCAGAGACAAGGACAAGGAGCAATGGATTCAAGCTGCAGGAAAGGAGATTCCACGTGAACCCCAGGAAGAACTTCCTGATGGTCAGATCTGTTTGGCAGTGGAATCTGCTGCTGCCTCCATGGAGTGTGGTGGAGTCTCTTCCTTCTTTGGAGGTTTTAAGCAGAGGCTGGATGGCCATCTGGTGTGTGTTCCTGCATGACAGGGGGTTGGACTGGATGGCCCCTGAGGGTCTCTTCCAAGTCTAGGATTCTATGAATCTGTCCCCGTGGCTGTTACAGAGAGAAGGGAGCAGGCTTTTTCTCTGATATCCTAGAGGTTAGAACCAGGTCTCATGCTTTTAAATTACAAGAGGTAGATTTTGATTGAATCTGAGAAGGAACTTCTTAACTGTAATTGCTGTTGGACAATTGGCTGGAGAGTTTGTGGGGTCCCCTTATCAGGATGTTGTTAAAAAGAGGCTGTTGGGGAGGCTGTAGCTGGGTTTCCTGCACAGAGTGGGAATGAACTCAGTGACCTATGAGGCCCTTTGCAATTCTATAATGCTACGATTCTATAGATAGGTCTTTTTGTGCTTGCCTACGTGCACAATGGAGTTATCAGGAAAGGGAAGACATTTGTGTTGTCTTTGTAGCCACTGAAAAGTAGGCCCACTTAAGTCCCCTACAAGCTTTGGCAGTTTTAACTCAGTGTTGCCCAAATTCATTCAGTTATGGATCCTTCAACCATAAAGGCAAAAAAAACTAGCTCATATTTTGCAACGTAGGAAAGTTGCAATTCTCAGGGAAATGAGCCTGGTATCTGGACCAGTCTTTGTGCTCCTATGGCATATAAATATCAGAGGTTTCTGGGGTTCCATGATTATTTTGTGTACCGATGAAACTGGACTTGGAGAGTCATCTCCTACTAAGGGGAGGCTGGTGGCTCTCCTGTCAGCGGGGCGCTGAATCCACTCCGGGTTTTGGCTAGCCTTGGAGGAGCTCTCCAAGGTGCTGCATGTATTTTGGAATAGGGTTCAGCACCTTGGGAAACGCCTTTCTAACCGAGGTTAAAACCTGGAATGGATTCCCTCCCCACTGAAATGGAAGACACCAACTGCGACAGTCTGTAACGGAGGCTGATGTGTACCCTTAGCCTTTCTGGATCAGAAAGCTTTCCTTGCTGCCTCTTCTTTTCTCTCAGTGAGAATTCTGAGATCTTGCAGAGGAAGGAGAAAAACTTAGAATCATAGGATCATAGAAATGTAGTGTTGGAAGAGACCCCAGGGTCCATCCAGTCCAACCTCCTGCCATGCAGGAACACCCTCAAAGCACTCCCGACAGATGGCCATCCAGCCTCTGCTTAAAAACCTCCAACGAAGGAGACTCCACTACACTCCGAGGCAGCCGATTCCAATGCCGGACAGCCCTGACCGCCAGGAAGTTCTTCCCGAGGTTCAGGTGGAATCTCCTTTCCTGCAGCTTGAATCCATTGCTCCTTGTCCTGGTCTCTGGAGCAGCAGAAAACAAGCCCTCTCCTTCCTCTACATGGCATCCCTTCAAATATTGAAACATGGCTCTCATGTCCCCTCTTAACCTTCTCTTCTGCAGACTAAACTTTTGGGAGGAAAGTTTAGACCCTGTAAACCTGGAGCATGACTCTGTTATTTCCCTCCTTATTTGCAAGTTCACATTCCTCCAGTCCTCCACTTTTCTTGCGGTGTGTCCTCAAATCATTTCTGGCCTATGGTGACCCTATGATGAGGTTTCCTTGGCAAGATTTGTTCAGAGGGGGCTTGCCTTTGCCTTCCTCCGAGGCTGAGAGAGTGGCACCTGCGCAAGGTCACCCGGTGGGTTTCCGTGGCTGAGTGTGGATCGAACTTTCGTCTCCGAGTCATAGTCTGACACTCAAATCCCTACACCGTGCCGGCTCTCCTCCGCTTTGCTTCATATCAAGTGACACAGCTAATGTTAGCAGCAGGGAGTTGGCCAGAGGGGTGATAAAGGGTGCCTCTGAGCATGAGCAGAGTGGTATTTTCCTCACTCATTGGGTAACCACAGCCACGACTTTTGATTTGTGCCTTTTCTTACACTGATAAATTATATTTATTAAAAAAAGAGACAGTTCTTGAAATATTTGCATATGTCTCTTATAGCTGTAACATAAGCCAGAACATAAGCAAATTTTACAGCATGCAATAAACATTGGACAAAGGAAAAAGAAAGAATTAGTTATACTAATCGACTTAACCAACTAATACTAGAGAACTAAACTGAATGAAAGGCATAGAAAGCAAGAAAAGGAGAGAGTAAAGGGGGGAAAAAGTAGTGATGAGCAAAAGATCTGATCTTCCCATATGGTGGGTTGATAGGTTTAAATATTTCAGATAAGGGTATCAACTTTCTTTTTTTTTAATAGTTTTTTTTATTAGAAATTTTACATATGTAAAACAAATCAAAACAAAAAAATAAACAAACAAGCCAATATATAACAAAGACAAACAGCAAATCAAGCTACATATACAATTACACTAAATGTACCTATATATATATATACACACACACACACACACACACACACACCATACTTAAACTAAACTAAATATATACCATCCTTAAACTAAACTAATAATCAAATTATACCAAAGTAAACAACAACAAAATTACATCGAATTATAAATGGTTCCTACTCTTCATATCCGAGATATGAAAATGTACTTAGCTTAGATCATTACTTTCCACTGTTTTAAATTTGTTGCTCCTTGTATTTCTATTCTCAAACTATTTTAATTTCTAAATTTCCTAAATTTCTTATATTCCATACATTTCCATTCCAAAAATCAATATTATTAACAATATTGAAATACTATTATTTAGTTCCACTGTATTATTACTCCCTTTAATCAATCAATTCTATCTTAAACATGGGTATCAACCTTCTTTATAGAGGAGGGGAAGGGAAGAAAAAGGGGGAAAAGAAATAAAATTTTCTTACTAAAAATACTAGAAATAGTTAACATGCTAGACAAATGAATATTCCTTTTGCTCTCCATCTTATTTCCTTCTAAATCAATTTCTACATGAGTGGTCATAGTCGATAGGAAGATTTATTCTCTTCCCTCATTTTTATTACCTTAAACTGGGTTTGGTTAATAACTTATGGATAATTGATGACATGCACACCTTTCCTCATTATTCATTTTTTAATGTTATTTTTATTAGAATCCAGTTCTTGAATATCTTGAGATATTGACATATTTGCTAGGGATGCACCAACCAAATCCTCGGATCCTCAGGAAGGATTCGAGATTTGCAAATCCGAATCCGTGTGCAAAAATAGGCGAAGCGAATCTTTCAAATCCACCAACCAAAAAATAGTATTTTAAAAAAGAAGTTCTGTTTAAAAAAAGTTTTAAAAAGTTTAATTTTTTCTTTAAAAAGTTGCTTTTTAAACCCTTTTTTAAAAAAAGTATTCGGAAGATTCGAGATTCGTGAAATTTGTGGATTCCCCGAACCTTCCTTGGAAAATTGTGGATTCATCCCATCCCTAATATTTACATATATAACTTAAATTTGACATAATGCATAACATAATAAGTATGACAGAATCCAGAATTAAACAGATTATATTAAAAATATCTTGTACGTTAAATATGGAGAGAGCGAAAAGGGAAGGAAAGAAGAATAATGACGTTAATCGATTTGGCAATGTTCTTGGGAAGCTATTCAGTTAGAAATGTATAGGGGCCAAAATGGAAGAAAAAGAAGGAAAAGCAAAAAGGAAATAATAAAAGAAATAATTGTGTAGTGGGCTAGAGTGGTGATTCTTAACCTTTTCTTTGCCAGGGACCCCTTGTAAATGGAATTTGTTGTCGGGGATCCCCAAGACGGAACTCGATTGAAATATCTCACTGTAGACCTAAATATTCAACTTTGGTTTTTTGGTGTTTAAATCTCTTTTATTCCCAAAAATAAAAACAAAAAAATAAAAAAAATAAAGAAAGATAATCAATATTTCAGCTTTACGAACTATACAATAGATGTAATTACATAGATTTCGGTGGTTACAAGGAAAAGATTCCATTAACAAAGCCGGATTACGATCAAATAACGCATCAAAACCAAAATTTGCTTATCCAGCCATCCTGTTTTGTTATATCTAACTATGTATGTTATTTAAGTATCGTCAAGTTTTAGCTATCTTAAGTTGACAAAGTATCCTAAAATAAATTATAAATGTGTATGCATATATATATATATATATATATATATATATATATATTAAATCATTACTCACAAACTTTCAATTCGTATTCATAATCTGTTCCCACCTGGCAGTAATTTTATTTGTTTAACATATTATATAAGTAGTCCTAACATACCCCTTTCGCTCTTTGCCTATTCCTTGTATAAAAAATAATATTTAGACAATAAAAAAAAAGAAAGAACGAACGAAAGAAAGAAAGAACTTAAAAAAATAAAAATAAACCTACTTCCCTTATTCATCTTCCTTGTACAGTTTGGATATTCCCTAGATCGTACTTTCCAACTATCAATGAAGTCTTATATAAAATCTTAAATATCATTTAATTCCCTAAATTTTATTACTAAACCCAGAACGCCTTGTATACATTTGTTGTTTTGGATTACTTTGAAAGGTCACAACTTTATATTACCTAAATTATTCTTCACTAAATTATTATTTCTTGTAGTCATTCTACAATACCTTTTCGTGCCAGATCTCCCCACTTAGATTTAAATGTTTTAGACCTAAATATTCAACTTTTTTTTTAAAAAAAAAAGGCTTGTGGAAACTAGGATTCAAATCCCCGCACAGGCAGGGGGTGACTTTGGGGCAGGTCACACTGTCTCAGCCTCAGAGGAAGGCAAAGGCAAACCCCTTCTGAAAAAAATTGTCCATAAAAAAAACTGTGATAGGTTCACTTTGGGGCTGCCATCCGTCAGAAGAGACTTGAAGGCAAAGGACGACAAAGTGCCACTGACCGCGGGGAGGTTCTTTCTAGCCATCATGTCTCTCCCCTTTGAAAAATGACTTACGGAGACCCTAAGGCGAAGCTGTCGTGGGGGTTTTCTTGGCACTATTTGTCACCTCCTTTTTTCTCTGAGGCTGAGAGAATGTGACTTGCCTGAGGTCACCCAGTGGGTTTCCATGGCTGAGTGGGGATTGGAACCTGGTCTCCGGAGCCATAGTTTGGGTGCACGGACACCTTTGTCCCTTTAGTCCTCTTTGGTCCTCTTTTGCAAATGACGGCACAGTCCGGCTGTGCACCCACGCCTACTGCTAGTAGCAAGGGACACGGCAGCAGGGGGAGGTGTGGCAGTGGGGCGTGTGTTTGTGTGCCCAAACTGCTCCCTCTTTTGCAAACGAGGGAGCAGTTTCAGCACATGCGCACCCAC